>WOXC01009034.1:0-600000 GCA_011680675.1 Gymnobelideus leadbeateri | reverse complement strand
TATTCTAACTTCATTATAGGCCTGGCCCTACTGAAAAGCAGGCCCACTGCACCTAACTAGCTCTACACCCCCCGCCAATGTCCTAACTTCTTTGTATATGTCTCACTGCTCACTAGAACAGGTATATATCCCTGAACTCTTAATTCTCACAGAAACAGCAGGTGTATCCATATGATGGGAACCCAGCTATTGCCTCTACCTGGTCACTGCCTCCAGACCCATTCCCACAGAAACAGATGTGTTCTTGTATTCAATCACAAGCACATCGTCCATCTAGCCCAAGACAGGACCACAATAGCTAGCCAGTTGGAGGGCAGAATGACCAGAATGTTGAACCACTGAACCACTGAATAGGTGGAACCCCTCCTTCCTTACCTAATCCCTTAACAAACTCCTCCTGCCTTTTTAATATTAATGATATTTCTCTATTCTGTGTAAATTTCTGTTATGTAATTGCATCTTTACCCTATAAAAATCCATCTTGCTTTCTCTAAAGGTTCTGGTTCATCATGGAACTTAGCCTGCTTCATGAGAAGCATTAATCTCAATAAATACCCATACTTGGATTAGAGGTGGTCTGACTCTGAATTCTTTGAGATGGTTCCACCACAACAGATCATGAAACCCCAACAGTTTTTGGCATCCTTGTGTTTGAATTGCAACAGCTTTTTGGCATCCCTGGGTGGGCCTGAGTCTCTGATTCTGACCTCCCCCTCCATGTGGAGTGGAGTCTCTGATTTGGACCCCCTCTAATCCAAAGGTAAATCTATCTTTTTTCCCTTCTCTTAGCTGAGAGGTTCTTCAAGCACGTAGGAAGGCTTGACTGGGTTGCTTGGGCCCCTGTGGCTGGCAAATTCCTTCTAGACAGAGGATGCTCTGCTTGGGAATTTAGTGGGGAGCTCTTTATGAACTCAATTCTTCATCCTTCAGTGGGACGCCACTGAAGAGACGAACGTAGCTATGGGGGGATTTCCTTAGGCTTACTCGCATTCAGTCCCAACTCCCATCCTATGGGACTATTAGGTAACAGCACTTGGTCTTTGTATAATCTGGAAGACCAAGAAAAGTTATTGCTATCTGTGCTTTCTGTTTGTATCTATCTGCTCTGTGTCTGTGTAAAAATCTTTGAGTGTGCCACCTTGTAAGATTCAAAATGCAGCCAGCCAGAAAAGAAAAAAAAAACTACCCAGGCTAGAAAGACTGATGGTCTCTTAAGGAAAAGTTGTTGGCAAAAACAAAAAAATCTCTTTTTATACTTCTACTTCCTTGTACTCTGGCCAAGTTCTGGAGGTGGAGAGACAGGTGGAAAAAAGGGGAATAGGGGAAACTTCTCCCCTAAGATCTAAGAGAAAAGGGGCCACTTCACTGATCAAACAGAGGCAGGTTTCAAAGCTCCACTTTGGAATAGGACTAGCACTTAACCCTTTCCTGGGTAACAGAAAGAGAACTGTGCAATATCATTGGGAATATAGATCCAGGTAATTGAATTTATTCTGGTTACTATGTGGCACTAAGATTCTCCTCCCTGTAGACCTACCTCTGATGAGGCTAAGGCTATGGTACCTTCTCACTGTGATCCAGCTCTGACTGGGCGGGGGCCACAGTGAAAAGTTACAACTGCTAAAATTCTCTTCCCCCTGGTCCCAGCTCTTCTCAGGCTAGGGCTACAGTGCCTTCTCCCTGTCATACTGGCTCTGATCTAGTGAAGGACACAATGAAAGGTTAGAACCATTAAAATCCTTCACCCTGTTATCCTGGCTCTAACTGAGCTAAGGCTGCAGTGAAAAGTTAGAAGAATAGTAGGGAATTTGAGTTAAACTCTCCCATCTGGTGAAAGGAACAAGGGGGAAGGCACAGCAGCTACATTGGGGCCCCACTGGCAACAGCCCTAGGCCCCTGGCCACCCTGAAGCCAACTCCTCTAGGTATGCAGATGAACTGCTCTTCTCAAAACCCCAAGTCCTTGCTCCCATACCACTGGAACCTGGAGTTTCTGCTCCACATTCCCTGAAGCTAAGCAACCCCTATCAGGAAGTTTGTGGGTTCCTCAGGGACCCTCCTTCTTATTCACCAAAACCCCCTCCTCAATGCTCCTGACCCTTTATTTCAGCCACTAGACTCTACAATCTCCTGGCACTACCTGGTCCTTAGTCCCTCCCACACAAGGAGTGGTGCCCTCTTTCTCCTTCCTTCCCAAATCGACCACCCCCACAACCAGGCTCTGCAACTGTGGGGAGATGAGAAAAGGAGAGGAGAAAAAAAGGTCAGAAGTCAACCAATCTCTATACTTGGTAAGCCCAATCTTGTATCAACAATTTTTATATGTTATTTGGAAATGCAATTAATGTTACCTTACTATTTGTGTTATTATTGTATTTCTACACTGCAGTAAAATTATTTTATATTGTAAAGCTTGAGTGACCATTGTGAACCAGAAACAGTGTTAGACAAAGCAACTTTTAATCTGAATTTAGTTGAACTTAAAAGACAGTGGAAAAAAATGCTTAAAACCAGGAATGTTATTTATCATTGTTATAATGCTAAAACCTAAAATTGATCCCACAGAAGATGGCAGAGTAGAAACAGGACTTCCCAGCAGCTCTGGCTGCCCACTTCCCCAATCCATGTAAAAGGGGACTCTGAACAAACTTTGGAGCTACAGAACCCACAAAATGACACAGAGAAGCTAACTTCCCACTGAGGACAGCTGGGGAGCCAACCCCAGCCCCACATGAGCCAGAGGTTTTAGCCCCAGGGAGGGCCTGACCAGCAGCTGGCTAGAGGGACTCCAGAACACCTATAGCTGTAGCATTTCCAGAATTATCAACACATAGATGCTTAGGACAAAGTGAAAGGTCAGTGCACTGCGGACTTTGGGACCAGTAGTTGGGAGTGCATGGCTTTTGCCCCCAGGGCGAGAAGCCACTGAGACCCTTGGGCACAGCCGGGCCACTTTGCGGCTTTAGCTCCTGGCCTGCAGACTATAGAGGGGAAAAGTGACCAGTCTGGGGGGTAATCACTCTTGCTTTAACCTGCTTGGATCTGGATTGCAGTCTAGGGTGGAGGTCCTGGGGTATGTGACCACCTTGCCAGAGTGTGTAGAGGCTTCAGAGAGGGCACCCAAATAATACCTCCAGCAGCTGAGAAAACCCCAGCATTTGGGATGGAAGCTCCCCTGGCTGGTGGCAGAGTCCTATTGTGGCAAAAAGCCCAGGTATCAAGTGACCAAGTGGCAACATGAGTAGGCAAAGGAAGCAAAATAAACAGAGTACCCCAACTTTACACTCCTACTTCGGGAACAAAAAGGATCAAAGCATGGAACAAGAGGAAGACAGTGAAGTCAGAACTCTTGCTCCAAAAGCTTCCAAGAAAGATACGAGCTGGTTACAGGCCATAGAGGATGTTAATAAGCAAATAAGAGAAGTGGAGGAAAAATTGGGGAGAGAAATGAGAACAATGCAAGAAAATTATGAAATGAGAGTCAACAGCCTGACTGAGGAAAATAACACCTTAAAAAATAGACTAACTCAAATGGCAAAAGAGTCTCAAAAAGGCAACGAGGAAAAGAATGCCTTAAAAAGCCAAATTTGCCAGATGGAAAAAGAATCTCAAAAGCTCTCTGAGGAGAATCATGCCTTCATAATTAGATTGGAGCAAATGGAAGCTAGTGACTTTATGAGAAATCAAGATGCTGTTAAACAGATCCAAACAAATGAAAGAATAGAAGCCAATGTGAAATATCTCATGGGAAAAACCACTGACTTGGAAAATAGATCCAGGAGGGAACATTCAAAAATTATTGGACTACCTGAAAGCCATGATCAAAGAAAGAACCTAGAAATCATTCTCCAAGAAATTCCCAAGGAGAACTGCCCTGATGTTTTAGAACCAGAGGGCAAAATAGAGGTTGAAAGAATCCACTGGTCACCTCCTGAAAAAGATTCCCCAAAAGAAAACTCCTAGGAATATTATAGCCAGGTTCCAGAATTCCCAGATCAAGGAGAGAATATTACAAGCAGCCAGGAAGAAACGATTTTCATATTGTGGAAACACAATCAGGATAACACAGGATCTGGCAGCTTCTACACTGAGGGATCAAAGGGCTTGGAATATGAATATCATATTCCAGAGGGCAAAGGAGCTGGGATTAAAACCAAGAACCATCTACCCAGCAAAATTGAGTATCATGTTTCAGGGGAAAATATGGTCATTCAATGGAATAGAGGACTTTCAAGTATTCTTGATGAAAAACCCAGAGTTGAATAGAAAATTTGACATTCAGATACAAGAAGCAAGAAAAGCTTGAGAAGGTAAACAGGGAAAAGAAATCATAAGGAACTTATCAAAGTTGAACTATTTACATTCCTATATGGAAAAATGATAATTGTAACTTATGAAACTGTTCTCAGTATGAAAATAGTTGAAGAAGGGTATATGGGCATATTCACATATTCACATATGTGAATTGTGTATATATGTTTACAGGTATACATAGATATATGTATGTTTATAGGTATACATAGATAGAGGGCACAGGACCATTTTAATAGGAAGGGATGACAAAGGGTGAAACTGAGAGGTGAGAGAGGAATATGGCAGGAGGAGATGAGGAGAGACAGAATGGGGCAAATTATCTCATATAGAAGAGGCGAGGGAAAATAGTTGCAATGGAGGGGAAGAACAGGAAGGCAAAAAGTCAAAACCTTATTCTCATTGAATCTGGCTCAGGGAGAGAATGACATACATACTAAATAGGATATCTCACCCTACAGGAGAGTAGGAGGGAAGGGGATGAGAGGTGGGATGATGGAAGGGAGGGCAGGCTGGGGGGGGGAGGGAAGTTGGAAGCACCTACTTTTGAAAGGGGACAGGATCAAAGTAGAGAGTAGAACAAGTGGGAGGTGGGATAGGAGGGATGGAAATATAGTCAGTCTTTTACAATATATCTACTGTGGTAATGTACACATATACAACATATACTGAATTGCTTATCTTCCCACTAAGGGTAGGTGACAAGGGAGGAAGGAAATGAATCTGGAATTCAAAGTTTTAAATTCAAATGTTTAAAAATATATAAATGCTATTATTAATATTATTTTACATGTAATTGGGAAAAATATACAGGCATTGGGCCATAGAGATCCACCATGTCCTACTGGAAAAGTCAAAGGGGTTATGGGAGAAGATATGGGAGAGAGCAGATTGGAGGAGGGGATATCCAGTGGGACCATTATTTTGGGGTGGTGGGTAGGGGGAAAATGGGAAAAAATTGTAACTCAAAATCTGGGGGAAGTGAATGATGTAAACCAGAAGTTAATGAAGTATTTGGGGAAAAAAAGAACAATAAAAAATAAAAATAAGTAAAATTGATCCCACAGCAGCTCTAAGGGTAGATAGGGTAGACACTTCCTACTCCCCTCCCTTAGGAAGATGGCCAAGGTCACCTCCCATATAGGACTATAGGGGGTGACCTGAGTCAACATGTACAGTCTAACATATACTGGCTACCATATACTGGTATCCTAAAAGTAAAATATGGGAACCTTGAAAGACATCCTAGCAAGGAAAGAAAAATCAGTATTAAAAATATGGGACTAGGGGGTGTGTAGGTGGCACAGTGAGTAGAGCACCAGCCTAGAGTCAGAAGGATCTGAGTTCAGATCTGACCTCAGACACTTAACATACACACATACAAAACTAGCCGTGTGACCTTGGGCAAGTTACTTAACCCTAACTGCCCTCCAAAAAAAAGCAAAAAAAAAAAAAAATATGGGACTTGCCATGCAGAAAGTATGTGGTTTTCATCAGTCCAGAAGAAGAATACCATAGGGTGGACAGGCAAATCAGCCCTTTCTTTGGGGTCCCTATTGATTCCTCCTCATTTGCAAACTTGCCAGATACCTAGAAACCATCTGGTGGGCAAGGTTAGCAGCCCCCCCTAAAAAAAAGAGCTTGTTTGGGTTATGGAGCTCCTAAACAACGAACTTCGCTTACTGAGAAATGAAATCTCTTATGTATGTAAGTCATGGTAAACTTTTATTGCTTATTTTAACTCCATGAGAGTAACAAAAACAATTGTATCAAGCCCTAAGCTGTGATTGGTGAGATTTGCCATTTGAGGTAAAAGACATTGGGACTGCAACTAGTTTTATTTTGAGTTTGAATTTAGATATAGTTTGCATTAAATCAATATTTCAAAGAAATGCCACAAGCTACTCAGAGGGAATGTAATCCTGCTACAGGTGAAGGTTTCCTTTTGGGAAAAGCTGAGAGGACAATTTTAGCCTCAATCTAAAATGGGACCCTCCTGGCTCAGCTTCCCCATTGTCTTCCTTTAAAAAGGAATGTTTTTCACCTGTCTATTCCTGAGTCTGGCTGTGAGATAGAATTAAAATGACTCTTATCTGAATTCAGACAGAGTTAAGGATGTTTATCCTGTCATATCTGGCATGTCCCTCCTTTTTCCTTTTATGGTAAATTTCTCTAATTAGAGCAAGTGGCCATAGATTGGATTGCTAAAAGAGACTTCTAGCAGACTTTACTGAAGAGGAAGCCAAGGCTCCTAATGGTGAAATTATCTCCCTAGGGTGATACAGTAAATGGTAGGGCTGGAATCTGAAACCAGGTTCTTGACTCCAGATCCAGTGCCCTTTCCACTAAGTTGGAGTTGTTTTTTGTTTTGGGGTGGGGTTTTTTTATGTCAGTATTCATTAAAGACATTGTTTTATCCTCTCCTTTTTCTGCTTTATACCTTTATTTAGGTATTTGGATCATATTTGTCTCATAAAAGGTGTTTGGCAAAATCTTTCTTCTTGAATTACAAAGAATACTTTTTGTATCAAATGTATTAATTACTGTTTTATAGAGTTATATAGAGTACATAAATGTGTATAGTATTTTAAGTTCTGATGATTATTGTTATTTCCTCTCTCTTGTGAATTCATTTTGTTTTTTTATTTTCCTAATTTGATATTCCTGCTTTAAAAATATTATGTTAGGGGTGGCTAGGTGGCGCAGTGAGTAAGAGCGCCGGCCCCAGAGTTGGGATGACCCAGGATCGGTCCAGCCTCAGAAAATGAGCACCCACACATAAATAATGACTGGCTGTATAACCTTGAGCAAGTTACTTAACCCCAATTGCTTTAAAAAAAAAATATGTTAACTACAGGTTTATTGCTTTGTTGGTCTTTAAAAACCAATTCCTCATTTTGTTTATCATTTCTATGGTCTTTTTTTGTTTGTTTAATCTCTCTCCTCTAATTTTCAAGGTTTTCTTTTGTTTAGAGCTTGTAAATGTGTTTTTTAGTATTTAAAAATTACTTACTCAATTACTCTTCTCTTTAGACTTCGAGCTCCTTGAAAGCAAGGACTGTTTTTTATTTTGTTTTGGTTTTTGGAGGGGGAAGGAAGGGCTGTTGGGGTTAAGTGATTTGCCCAAGGTCACACAGTTAGTGAGTGTTAAGTGGCTGAGGTTGTATTTGAACTCAAGTCCTCCTTATTCCAGGGCTGGTGCTCTATTCACTGAGCCACCTACTTGCTCCTTTTCATTATTTATTTATTTATTTTGCTGGGACTATTTCTTGTTTGCTTGCTTTTTTTTTTTTTATTTGGTTCTTTTTTTTGCTTTTCTCTTCATTCTCAGCATTTAGCATACTGCCTGGCACATAGTAGGCCCCTAATAAATGCTTGTTGACTTGACTTTCTGCTTTACTAATGTATGTTTTCAAATACAAGATTTCTTTTGAAGGCTGCTTTAGTTGTATCCCAAACATTTTTGTATGCTTTCTCACTGTAACATAGTTGTAACGTAACAATTCTTTTACATAGTTGTTGTTTCTATGTGTTCTTTGACTTGCTCTTTATTCAAGATGTCATTATATGACCTCCCTTTACATATGTATCTTTTGTGTTCCTTATATTAATTACTATTTTTATTGTTATAGTATACAAAGGATGTGTTTAACATTTTTACCTTTTTATATTATTGTTTCTCTGTGTTCTATTTTTGCAAAGGTATAAAATGATGCTGAAGAATATGTGTAATTTTAAATGGACATAGGTATAATCAAAAAGAGTCTTTCAAATATCACTTTTCTAACAGTATTCAGTCCTAAACTTTTCTTTCTGTTTATCTTTTGGTTAGATTAATTCACAGTTCTCAGAAAGTCTTCTGCAATGTCTTTTTGTAAGCAACTTAAACTTTTCCTTTATGGATTTAGATATTATTCTATTTGAGGCAAATACATTTAATGATGATATCATTTCTTTGTTAATGTGCTACCATGTGAGTTCCCTTTTTCTCACTGTCCCTAACCCCTTCCACTTTCTACCTCTCACTCAAAGAAGAGTAATCAAATCATCATTGCCATTGCTAATGGAAGCAGTAGGGAAATCTACTGCCCCGTTGCTCCACTAACAAGCCTGTGACTGCCTAGACCAGTTTTCTTCTAAATCACTGTTACATATTACATTCCCCTTGTGGAACTTAAGTTCCTTGATTGTATAGACTTTTTATTTGTATCCTCAGCATTCTAGCATAGTGCCTGGCACATAATAAACACTTAAATACCATTTGGTTGATGGTTGTACCTTTACATACAATAACATTTTCCTGTCTTTCTTTGAATTTTCTTTATTTTTGCCTTCCAGATAACAGTTGGTTTTTCAGAATTGCCAGTTGAATTTTAAAAAATTTCTGCCCCTCATTTTAGTTCTGATTGCTTATTTTTGACATATTTCTTATGTGCAGCAAACTGCTGAGTTTTGTTTTCTTATGTATTCTGTCATTCTATTTTTTTTTTATTTCTTAGATTATAATATTTTAGGTTATAACTTAGATATGTTTTACTCAAATTTCTTTTGTATTTTTTTATCCTCTTCCCCTTTTAAGTCAGTACTTTGTCCCTGCAATTAGTTTTACTTGCAATCATTTGATCCAGGTTTTGTCCATACTTCCCAGTCATCTCCATTGTATGCAGTCTCTATTTGGGTAATCAACTCCACCTTCTCCCCAGCAGAATTGTGAACTCTTGGCCCTGGGCTCTCATAGGCCGGCTTCAATGTTACCCTGCTCCAGTCTAGGTATCCTCTCTACTTCCTAGCCATCTTCATGCCATTTGGTGCTCCATGCAGTGCCCTGCCCCCTCTTACAGCTCCCCATTATATGTTGTCTTCCTCCATTAGAATGTAGGTTCTTGGAGGGAAGAGATTGTCTTGCTTGTATTTGCATCACAGCACTTAACTTAGTACCTAGTACAGAGTAAACCCTTATTAAGTGCTCCATCTCCCTGTCCTACCCTATTCTCACAGACTCTCTGACTCTTGTTCATTTACTCTGTCTTAAGTTCCTGGAATTTATGTTTGCAGTATCCTTAGGGGCTTCCATTCTACCCAGGTTGGAGGTATTCTTTGGGTCTAAATTTCTAAAGTAATAGCTTACAAGTCCTTACCAATGTGTTTGCCTTTCAATTGTGTTCTAGAGTACACATTAACAAAAAAAATCTTCCACATAAATTACTTTGTGTTTCACAAATACACAAAGCTTGAGGTAGGAGTGGGTACCAGCAGAGCTCAGAAATGGATGGGCACTCTTGTAGGGAACATGTGGCCAAGGCAACCCAACCTTCAGGTGCTACTGGACATCCCTTTCACTCCCATGACCACATAGTACTCCTCATGGGATGTGGCTACTATTAGTTGATTCACTCTGCTGAAACTGCTAGGCCCACTCCTGACTGGAACATATAGCTTTGAAGTTTGGCTGTGCTCTTTAGCTTTGGGTTGTTGGTATTCTGGTTTAGGATACAGCTATAACTTTTGGAAGGAACCAGAACTCATATCCAAGGACTGGCATGAGTCTTTGCTCTGGAGTTTGCCATTTCCCAAGCAAGGTCCCAGCTGCAGGTCCCAGATTCTTTCTTGCTCATTCATGTCTCTTGACTTCACTCTTCACTCCCCCTCCACTGGCCATTTCCATGTATTTCTGCTGTAGTCAGTGAGTCAATAAGCATTAAGCACCTACTATGTACTTCAAGTAGAAGTCATTGCTTATGAGGTGGAGAGAAAAAAAATCCCTTTTTTCCACTTTGATGCACTCTCCAAGAGGCTCAAGGGAAAAAGGTGAACTGATTTCTTCCTTGAAACCTTTGATAGGTTTCATTCTCAACTCTTTTCCAGGTACAGTTCCCTCATTTTAAAATTCTCAATCTCTTTTTATTTGCCTGTTTGCCTATATCAACAAATGAGCAGAGAACAGCAGAGAGGTAATCCATGCTCAGGGACAAATATATTGTTACTTCTGATCTTTAAAGAACTATGGAAATGCCCTAACAGCCCCTCTGCTCCTTCCAGTAGATATTCAGAAATTATTCCCCCCCCCCCCCCCTTAGTGTCCTACTCTGAAGCCTTTGGACTCATGTGAATGAAATAAACCTTGTCAGGACTTGGTAGTGCTGGGACAAGGGCTCCTGATGCCCCTTCGAATAATCCAGTTAAAAGCAGCCCTTCTTTTCCAATGTCTTGACCCAATTGGAGAAATGATTCTTTAGGGTATGTAACCATTTAAACTTACATTTTTTCTATATGATAAATCAGATACTTTTATTTAAATGCTAAACACTTGCTTAATCTTTGAAATTTTTTTTAAATTCAAAATTTAACACCAAATAATTTCCAGATACACAAATCGGACTTTATGCAAGACTGTGACTTGTGTTCAGCTTGTTCTTCTTCTAAAATTTATTAAAAATTTTAACACATAATTTTCAAAGCTTATCTGCAATCCTTCCTGGCCTTCTGTTCTGTGAATTTTTTTTTTTTTTACAAAGTGTTTCAATCACTCTCTTTTCCTTACTTAATATTGACTATGGAATTTTGTCCTTGTTTTTGAATACTATAAAATGTATGAAGCCCTTATCTGAGAATTTCAGTTAGCAAAATTAACTACCATTTGAATTTCCTTCCAAACAGCAATGCTTGTACATACATAAATAAAATGCTTCTGATAGCCTTGAAATCTAAAATGTGGGATTCTGAGGCTTTTCTTCCACAGAACTTAGGTCTCCTCCACTGAGGAGTCATGTTTGGTATATTTATGGGAGCCCACAGCTAAGAACTATATGAAAAACAGTAGATGTGTTGTAATTTATAACATGGGGAGTAACCACATTGATGAGAATACAAAACCACTTTTATAGTTTTGGTGTATCTTCATTGGTTTAATGCCTAGGAATTTGCTACATTTTGCCATTACCATAAGTGACATTTCTCTATGTTCCTGCTGGGGAAATTGAGAAACACTGATGTTTGTGACTGATAGCCTACTATCATGCTAAAGTCATTTATTATCAAAATTAATATTCAATTGGGTCTCTTGGCTTTTTTAAAAAAAGGGCAGGATAGCATTTAAAAAGATAAGCTTAAGTTTTTTTTTCTAGTGCCTATTTCATTCAAATACTTTTGTTATCTCACTGTTATAACTAGAGTTTCCAAAATTATGTAAAATTTTAAAGGGAAGAGTGAACAATTCTCAGTATCCTTGGGAACCATGCTAATGTTTCTCCATTAAACTTTGCCTATAAAGATAGCTTGTGGTTTCAAATAAACACTTCTATTACTATATTTTTAGTGTGTTTAACTTAAATAGATGTCTCTTTAAATTAAACATCCTTTATACATCTATTGCTACAATGATCTTTATGGTTTTGTTACAGATTATACTTATTCAATCAACCATTTATTAAATGCCTACTATGTGTTAAGAACTGTATTATATATAACTGGGATAGAAATACAAATACTGAAACAATCCCCACTCTCAAGGAGCTTATTTATATTCTAATAAGAAGAAAACATTCATTTATAAGTACACACAGAATAAACATAAAAATCACAGTAGTTAAATCCAAGGTAGTTTGGGAGGAATGACACTAGCTCTGGGTGATGGTGGGGATCAGGGGTGCTGTCTTCAGAGAGAGGGATTGTATGAAACAGAAGTTAGGAGACAGTGAACTCCAGATAAGGGGGTATCGCAAAGGTACAGAGGTAGGAGTATCATGCATGAAGGACAGAGGTCTTTTGGATGGATCACAGTGTGTAAGGTGGAATAATACAGTACTTTGAAATACCCATTATTTTCCTAATTTTAAACCACTCCTGTATTCCTATTAACCCTATTTGATCAAAGTGAAAGATTTTTGGAGGAGTGATGTTTATTCATATTTGAATTAAAATATCCATACATTAATATTTTGTGTATTTTATGTATTGATCTATACTTTTATTTTCCTGCTTTAACACAGTCTATTTTGGAAAAGTTTACATAGGATAGGGATTCCTCATTCTTTATTTTTATTTGGTGCCTTTTATTTAATATCTCCTTAATGGGTTGTTTCTTAGGAAATTGGTTTATTTTTATTATATATTTCTTGTTTTGCCAGTTGGGCTTTTTGGGGAATAGGTAGGGCCTAAGGTCCAAACCTGTGACTACAGTGGAATTTTGAGTGAGCAAACTCCCTTGGCCAATGCATATCAATCATTCTTCAAGTATATTCTTAGAGTAAGTAGCCTGAGGCAGAGTTTGAGTGACTTGTCCAGTCTCACACAGTTAGCATCTGTGAGAAGAAAAATTTGTACCCAGGTACTGCTGATAGCCAAGGCTGGCCTTCTATTCACTATCCTATGCTACTTAGCTATTTTATAATTTACAAGTATTTATTCATTTATGTTAACAGTTTTGTTGACATACTAACTGTATAAAATTCGAAAGGTTTATTTCTTTTCCATTCACTGTGATTTTCCCCAATTTCTGATTTTATTTTCCTCCTTCTTTGAAGCAGATTTGTTAATTCTAAGTCTTTTCAAAAATAACTTTATAATAATTAGGGTCGTAGATTAGAACTAAAATACCTTAAAAGGCCATAAAGTCCAACTACTTTATCTCACAGATGAAGAAATTGAAGCACTGAGACTAAATGCCTGGCCCAGGGTCAACAGGCTAAGCTGTAGGCTAAGAATCTAAGTCTTACTGACAAATCCAACAATTCAATTGCTCTTTTATTCTCTTACTGAATTATTTTAAAAATCCATTTTTATACACTTGATTTTGGCCTATTTATTCATGTTTGAACTTTTTTGACATTAAACTTTCTTTTTCCCCATAAGCTTTTATTGTTTTAAATGTGCCTCTACTTTTGCTAAGTTCCTTATATTTTGATATACAGCATCTGTAGTTACCTTTAGTGTTTTCCATAACTTGGTTTTTAATTCAGGCATTAATTATTAGGTTATTCTTTTAATTCTCATATAAGCCAAAATTTAAAAAACCCTAACTTATATTTTCACTGTTGCTTATTAATTTTATTACATTGTGATCCATAAATGTATTTAAAATTTCTGCATTTCTTACTTTATCTATAACTGCTTTGTGATCTAAAACCCTGGTAGTTCTGCTTCATTTCAGTATTGCTTTTGCTGTTTTTGAGTAGGAATCCTGAAGATTCCTTGCAACGATATATCATTTTTCTTCTAGTCTATTATTCCAAGTTCTAAGAAGGTGGTTTAACAAATCCTCTCTATTGTGTTCCAAGGCCCACAGAATGTAATGTTCATGATGACAAATGATTAAGGTTCCCAAAACAATATACTACAAATCAGAACTAGTGCCAACTTGAGTTGACTACAATCAAACATTAAGATGATGGGTTTAGAGTACAAAGGACCTTAGGGTTATTTAGCTCATTCTCTTTATTTCAAAGATGAGGAAACAATGGCCTAAAGGAGAAAAGTGACTATCAAAAGGATACAAAAATAGGAAAAGATCTGGAATTCAAATTCAAGTCCATATACAATGATTCATTTACCACACCAGGCTGTAATCACAGAATCCCAGAAATTGAAATGACCTCAGATCATCTGGTCCAGCTCCCAACTAAGCAGAAATCCTTTCTACAATATCCCTAGCAAGAGATTATCCAGCCTCCATTTGAAAATCTCTGTAGATGGGTACTAATGACCTAAAAGAGGGGTAACTCATTGCTTCCCGGGCAGCCCATACCACTTTGGATAATTCTAATTGCCAGGTAGGTTTTCTTCATATCAAGCTGAAATTTACTTCTTTGTAACCTTAAATTATTGGCCCTAGTTCTGTTCTCTCATCTTTTCTAAAATATGGTGCTACAAACTCAACAGAGTACTCCAAATGTGGTCTGATCATAATATAACAGGTCTATCACAACATTAGACAAAAAAATTAATAAATCTGAATAAAATCTTAAGACTTCCACCTCTATAATGTTTGTCGTTTGTACTTTTGTTCTTAGAAATTGGTAAACACATTACATAAAATGAAATTAAAGGAAAGCTTCACTTAACTAAAAAACTTAGGGTTTGGTGTACACTATTTAAGTTACTTTTGGTTAACCTGAAATGGAATTCAACATTGTCTACAATGTACAAGGTACAAAAAGAATGCTTTAAAAAATGTATTTTAAAAGTTTTCCAAAACATACTTGTTCACTTTTGAGCCTTAATAACAACATCGCCTTTGATGATTTATGATGCTAGACTCCTTCACGTTCAAAATTTTGAAGATCAATCATCATTGTACAGGGTGACAGATATAGAAGGTATAAAGATAGAGACCTCGTATTCCAGAACATACCCTGGAAGACACTTTTCGAAACAAATCCCTGACATATACTTGCTTTGTTGTGATTTTTCTTTTTCTCCTGAAAGTCAAATACAGTTAAAAGAAACAATTGTGGAGGAATACTTTAACTAATCAAGGTAGAACAGTAACAATCAATATGTATTTATTCAATAATATGTGTGCAGAGGATACAGAAATACTAATATGTGGTCTTATACTAACTATCCACAGTATTCTCAAGAAGCATTTAACAATTTAGGGAGAAAAATCTATCATGCCTTAAATAACAAAGCAACATTTAAGTTGATACACAGTTAAGTGCTACATTGTCTTATTATAAGTTATGACTGAGGTAGTTTGAAGTTAAATCAGTGAGGGATGAAATGCCTAGGGAAGGCTTTATAGAGATGGAATGGTGACAGAACTTTGGCTCCCCCCTTTTTCCTGTTTTCCTGTTAAAGTACACTAATATGAACATAAAAAATAACATTAATAGACAATGTAATGGCCTCCGTGCATGCATATTTCTGCTGGATAAGCCTATTATCATGACAGGATAATTAAGAGGTCTGAGAAAAGTCTTTCTGGGGAAGAATGGGCAGAAACCAAAGACAAAGTGTAAACTGAACACCAGACCAGGAGAACCGGAACCAGAGCTTTTCAGACACATCAAATCTCAGGACCTGAGGTAAGAAAAGAAGCCAGAGTGAGGATTTCATCAAGAAGAGGTGCTTATAGGAATCAGGAGGCCCACTATCGGAAGTTTTAGTAATACGATTCCTAAAGGCTCCCTACAATTAAGTCTCCTCTAACGTGGAGCTTTACTTTTCTTGCTGCATCAGTGAACTTAGTACCCAATATGAAGGGCTCTCAAGTTCAGTTTTTTGAGTGTGTTTTGTGGGAGAATATACAAGTTGCTTTCTATGACCTCAAAAGTTTTGGATGGGGGCGGCTAGGTGGCGCAGTGAATAGAGCGTCGGCCCTGGAGTCAGAAGGACCTGAGTTCGGAGCTGGCCTCCGACACTTAAATCCACACAAAAAAACCTAGCCGTGTAACCTTGGGCAAGTTACTTAACCCCAATTGCCCTAAAGGGGCGGCTAGGAGGCGCAGTGAGTAAGAGCGCCGGCCTCGGAGTTTGGATGACCCGAGATCAGATCCGGCCTCAGAAAATGAGCACCCACGTATAAATAATGACTAGCCGTGTAACCTTGAGCAAGTTACTTAACCTCAATTGCTTAAAAAAAAAAAAAGTTTTGCCTGTTCTCTGATTGTCCTTAGTTTTCTTTTATTAGCTGTTATGGATGAGCTATACTGACAGCATACTGAAGTGGAAAGAGCACTGAACTCTACCAATGAATCATGGAACCTAAGTTAGAATCCCAGCTCTGCTGTTACCTATATAACCTTGGCAGAAGTCCCGTGGCTGAAGATTCCTCACATGTAAAATTAGGTAATAAAACTAAATGACCTCTGAACTTCCTTCAGGTTCTATGACTATGATCCTATGAATAAATTCATGAGTTTGTCTAAACATTTCTTGAACCCATTAATATTTTTAGCTTGTAAAATTATACAATGTACTTTTGTTTGAAAGCTACACAAAATAATTTTATGCACAAATCTTAAATTTAATGGAAGAAAACAAAAAATACTAACTCCATCCATCTGTGAATAAGTTATTTCCATATTAATGACATCAATATTCTAAACACATTAACTCAAAATACATGACTAAAGTAGAGGCAGCGCCTTACCTAGCTAATTTTACACTTGAGGTAAAACTATAAAATTGAACTCTCTTCTCCTAATGTCTTGGTAAGTTTGCATAACAGACTGCATATCAGCTTTTCACATCTAAGGTCGAATACATTCTTTGTCCTACCCCTTGATACGACATTGAAGAGAGAAGCAAAGCAAAACAGAGCAATCTGACATCATTCTCCCAGTCTACTGTTGAAGAAAATATAAAGGTAAATTAAATTGTACTAACCTATAACAACAGGATCAAAACCAAAGTTATAGGTGAATATTTAAGTTCAAGACAAGCTAATGAAGAGATTTAGGCCCATGGAGCAAAATAATTGTTAAAATCCTCTAATATTAAACAATCTAAATTAGTTATCTCTTCATGAATAAATATTTTTAAACTCTACTTTGTTGACAAGAATCAATTGTTCAAAGTAGTGGCTCACAGCTTAAAGATACGACTTGGGAACCTATCAGAAAACATTTTGGATACACAATAATCTGTCCATGGAAGATAAGAACTTCATTAGTTTCCTGCTGGGGGAATATTCTCATGTAGATACTGTAAGGCTAAGTCTGTCCACTTCATCTCTTGTTCTTTGACAGATTCTGTTGTGCCACCATTGTCTTGTTCTGGCTCAGGAAGTTCATTCTGAAAATGGGAAAGAAGAACTCAGAATGCCATGTTCTAAAGGAGCAAATAATTTATTAAATGAAAGCCAGAGATTAACCCAATAATCACCAAGCATTTATTAAGTGTCTACTACATGCTAGGCAATGAAGACGCAAAGAAAAAGTGAAAAAGTTCCTGCCCTCAAGGAATTCGCAGTCTATGAGAAACAACATCTATAAGTATATATAAAGTATACAACAGAAAGTAAAAACAAGGCCTCATGTGAGTAAAGAAACACTTGAGAATCATTACTGATCATTTTACTTTTTTTGCAGCTTTAAGAGAAGTCCCTTTCTTTTTCTTTATGTAGTATATATATATATGTCAAGGGCAAAAAGCAATTTCCTAAGTCAGTGTTATTTTAATAGTTTTAAAGGATAATTATGTGTTAAAGATTTGTCTAGTTAATGTCAGTGAAAATACTAATTTTATGTCAAAGTCAAATGTACTTGAAATTTTAAACACTACTAACTATACCTTACTAAAACCCTCTTCAGATCCTGGGTTATAAGTTATGTTAATAAGTATACATTCTGATAGGTTCTTCCAAGTAGGGATGGTTCTAGGTACAGAGATGGTAACTAACATGCTGTGTATTTTGTCAGGTGAGGCCTAGTACATATAAGTTCAGAGAAGTTCATTACAAGAAAGTTGAACATAAAATGAGGAACATTTCTTTTAGACCTAGTGACTCATGAAGACAGTTCTAGTACGGAGAAGCTGTGACTTACTGGATGAAGGAGGTGGAACAATTCATATGATGGATTTTGGATGTACTAAACTCTAATAAAGGCAGACTAGCTTAGCTCAAAGAAAAGATTAACACCAACAACAGAAGTGTAAAGCAAATACATCCATAAATCATGGGTAGAAAATATCTGATTCATTGGTCCCAATCTGCTCTTGGGTTGATTTCAATTAGCCTAAGTAAAGTATTCTAAAATTCTGAGTACATGTGTGAAAGTTTCTGAGATAGATGGAGGTCCTTATCCTACACAAGGGATGTCTTTGCCTTGTTTCAAGGGTTAAGCAAAAATGTTATTCTGAAGTGAGGTTTTCAAACTTTTTCTTTTTGGTCCTTAGTCCCTTTTACCTTTTCTGCTTTCTCTTTTGACCCTTAACTCAATTAAGGTATATGTCTTTGTTATTTATTGCAGTTAGTGAATAGTTTCACATTTTCTGTTTTTTATTTTTAAAAGTAGATAACCTGAATATTGTATAGTTATTTCAAAAACAGTTAATGGCTGTTTTTATTTGAATATTACCCATGACTATTTCCCCTTACCATCCTTCCATCTATTAACAGAAAAAAATGCTTTTCCACCTTTTTTCTAATTTCTTCTCCTATTTAGGTAGGTCCTCAAGATATACAGAGGATCTATCATAAGTCTTCATTAAAGTGAAAAATAATAGAACTTAAAAAATTGGAAGCAATCTTAGAAGTTACTTAGTTTGGAAGTATGAATTACCCTTACATCTTTACCAGGCTCAGCCTATAAAGTGTGTTATCATTTGTTAAATTTTAACTCAGGAAAAAACAAACACAAAACTAAGCATAAACATCTAGTAAAGTATACAAGCATGTAAGTTTGTTAAGAAGTTTTTTTCCAGGAAATTTGTGGATGTGGAAAAGAGAATAGAGATCTCTCAGAAAGTCTTGGAAAGGTGTAGCATGAAAGTATAGAGCTTTAGAAAGAGAGTAACTGATAAAAGTAAGAGGAAAAAGAGACTTATTTAGACTTATTATTGTTCTAAGATATGTTCTCAGTCCTTTTTTATTTTTTCCCATTGATTTTGGTGGTTCTGACTTGATTATTTTTGATTTATCTCTAGTAATAGTACATTGAAAGATGCACCAGAATGAGATTCAGGAGACCTGTCACTAACTAGTTTTATGAGATTAAGCAAATTACTTAACCTCTCTTGCTTTGGCTGATTGCTTTGAAAGGACTGGAAGAAATGATCTCTTAATCCCTCCTCTGTATTTTCACTGCCTATGGTGGAGGCCCTTATTACTATGAGCCTAGATCAGCTGTGCCAAACTCAAACAGAAACAGAGCCACTAAACTCTTAAGGATCCCTGTGGCTGCATACTGATTAGAAAACCACACATTAACGTTACTTTTGTTCTATTCTATTTTTATTTATTTTAAAAATATTTTCCAGGGAGCAGCTAGGTGGCGCAGTGAATAGAGCACAGGCTCTGGAGTCAGGAGGACCCAAGTTCAAAAACAGCCTCAGACACTTGACACACTAGCCATGTGACTTTAGCCAAGTCATGTAATCCCAATTGCCCTCCAAAAAGAAAAAAAAAATTTCCCAATTACATTTCAGTCTGGTTCAGGTCCACTAAGGAAGTATGTTTGAGAACTCTGGTCTAGGTAAAGTGCTCCCATGCTGTGTCATGCGCCCTTACTTCTCTCTGCTTTTACTCAGTTTGTTACCATTTCTTTGTCTTTATACCTATCTGCTTCTTACCCCTTTTCTAGTTTCCCCTAACAGCCAATAAATATACTGCTTACAATGGTATACCCACCCATTCCCTCATTCATAACACATTACCTACCAGTGGTATTGCAACATCTTCATAGGGTAACTTATCTTCTCTCCAAGCATCATCGATCAAATCCAGAATTCTTCCATCCCTCTGTACCTCACTGTCCATTCTTTTGTGATTATGATTTTCTTAGACCAATAGCCTACAAGGTATTAGTTCAGAAACTTGGTGGTTAGTGAATTTTTAAAAAAACACACAACCAATTAAATTTTCTGAATTAGTCCAAATGTACTTTTAATTGCTTTGTGTTTGTGGACTGAGCTCAAAATAAACATAAATGGATGACAGCAGGCTAAGAAGTTTTTGATTCTTATTTGAAAGGTTTTTACTAGAACAAAGTAAAAGGATCCTTTTTCAATGTTTACACCCAGATCAATGAAACCATGAATCCTTCAACTTTTTCTTAGTATTCATGTAAATTCTTGTATCCAACATTCTATATTCATTTTCTTCAAGGTGCTTGCTGCCCTTTTTTTGGTGGGGAGGAGGCATCTACTATTCCTCTTATCAGAATACTTAAATCATAAATCACTTCTGATTAACCTGTTCTTTTTAACTGCCACATAGATTATAAGCTCCTTGAGGGTAGGGACCACTGATTTTCATCTCCGTATCCCTGACTAACTGGCAGAGTAATTCCAGCAGAAAACAGTGAAAAAATATTTGAATTGTAATCTTATGTGGCTATTGAACTCATATCCTGAAGCCTCAATTAGACCATTAGTTCATTTATAGCAGAGGCTGTGACTTAACACAGTTTTGTTATCCCTAAAGAAGCAGCACACAATCATTTGTAGATTTTAGAATATTTTTACAAACTTTCAGAAATTTACAAACTCTGCTAATTTTTAGATTAACAAAGTGCATGGCACACAATGCTTAATAAATCCACATGACCATGAATAGTTGTAAATGCTACACGAAATCAAGTAACAGAAGACACGTAGACGTTCATCTAACTGCCCAACTCCCTTACTTGAGGACCCAATTTTGAGGTCGGCCCCATCTCTGCCCTGACCTTAACAAAACGTGCTGTGCCTTAGGTCCTGGCTCGTCTTCCCGGAAAAGGGTGCGAGGAGTAGTTTGGTGTACCGTCTCTTCAGCAAGAAGCCTGCATTTTAACTGAGGTCTCCCCGGGCTCGGAACAGAGTGGCTTCAGGCCGCAGAGCGGGCTCGCAAGTGCTATTCCTCAAATCCTCCTGGAGGCGTGGCCCTACCGGCTCTACGCTAGAGGCCGACCCCTACCTCCTGCGGCAGGTAGTTCTGACTTTGGGACTAGCGGGGACAGAAGAAAAAGGGGAGGGAGGGAACGACACTCCCCTTGGGTCTCCTTCCCCTTGGGGGCTGGAGTGTGGAAGAAAAGAGCCGAGATTCTCGAGCAGAGTACAAAGGGAGACCGAAAGAACAATTGCACAATAGCAGAAGTTAGAAAACCAAAGGGCCTTGGAAGGAACGAGGAGGAAAAGCGCACGCGCATGTTTCTAGTCTCGCGCTCGTACTCCCGCGATCACCGCGCAGGCGTGCTGAGCGACCCTCTGCCCAAGTGCTTCCGCCTTCTAACGCTGCGCTTTTTGCTCCTCCACTAGCCAATTCGCCGGGGTCACGTGATCCAAAAACCCTTCCCTCCCTCCGTTTAGGCCCAACGAATGACAGTACTCGGCCAAATCCATTCGACCGCATTAGGAAAGGGGGGAGGATGAGGTTGGTTCAATTCATTAGGGGAGAAAAAAATTTTTTTAAGTGGGGAAGGGGTGGAGGGAGGTGAGTTAGAGCGAGGAGGCGGCGCAGAAACGTCGGCGGCGCGCGCGGCTGGGAGAGGTAACGGCGGGAGAACGAGAAAGGGGCGGGGGCGGACGCTGCAGTGGCAGCGCCCCTTGGCGGCTGGCTGGACTGGGCTACCCGGAGTGCGTGGCCGCGGGGCCGGGGCCACTGAACTGTGCCGGCACGCTGCTCCTTAGTCCGCAGGCGCGGACTTCTTCCCGGCGACTTCTTCGCCTCGCTCCGAGCCGCGTTCCCCCGGCCGATGTGGGAACTGGCAGGACTATGGCTCCGCCGGGCGCGTCGGCCAACCCCGTCGTCAGGTGCCCGCTTCCCTTCCTCGGGATAGAGGGCGAGGGCTGGCGGCCGGGCCACAATTCTTTAACCCGGCTCGGGCCCTGCCTGAAGTGGGTTCCTCGGCCTCACACCTGGGGTTGCGGGGGTGTGGGGGGAGGCGGTCGTGATCGGGGACCATGTGCCCCCGGCTGGGCGGCGGGCGATTCAAAAGGAGTCCGAAAGTGCGCCTTTGGTTGGAGCGATCTAGGCGGAGATCAGCCTCCTCCCCACGCTCTCCTCCTCCCCCTGCTCCCGAGAGGGTCGGACCCAGCACTTCAGAGACCGAGGTCTAGGGTCCAATTCAGTTCAGACATTAAATCACTAGCTAAGTGAGGGCACCGTGCCTGGCGCTGGAGATATAAAAAAACTGGGCAAACCTCAGATTTCCGGAGCCTTCCATTCTGCACGGTCTTCAGTTTGCTCCTGCTTAGACCTGTCACAGTGGGCAAGCCACTTTCCCATCCAAAATAGAGGCATTCATCGCTGTTGACACCTGGATACTTTGTATACCTTTTGTTCTTCCCCCTTCCCCCATTAGATTGTAAGATACTTGAGGGCTGAGCTGTCTTTAGCCTCTTGTATCCTCATTGCTTAGCCCAGTGCCTTGGCACATAGTAGGTACTTAAATGTTTGTTGAATTGAGCAAGTTAACTTCATTGGTATTCATTTTCCTCATCTGTAAAATGGGGTGGGGGATGGGGATGGATTAGACCAGCTAACCTCAGAAGTTCTTTCTAGCTCCGTGAAATGATCCCATGACTCTGGGACTTCCAAGGTCCTTTCCAGGATGATTTGAGAGGTTTAGGGAAGGTGTCTCCTCTGATTAATAAGGGTGTATGAGGTGTTTAGGGAGGGCTAACACTCCTGGTGTGAGGCCTGTCACCCCATTGTCCCCTGTGGCTCCAAGAAACTAGCATATGCAGTGGCCACAACCCACTAAACCAGGTTTAGGGTAACCCACTGGCCTCCAACCCTTCAATAAGTTGTGGGGAGGGGTGTCTACCCCAAGCATGTGGAAACTTCCCCAAGCAGATTGGAACATTTTGTTCCAAGGGCCATGTAAGCACACAAGCCCTGTGGAGTGCTTAGAAGTTGATCAGACATGAAAGAAGCCAAGGTCATCTACTGCATCCTGGACCATCGAAATCCTAATGACTTTGTCTTGCCACTGGACTTCACTCATTCTGGAAGAGAGTGAGACTGGGGTAGCTAGGTGGTGCAATGAATACAGCACTGGTCCTGGAGTCAGGAGGACCTGAATTCAAATTTGGTCTCAGACGTGGCACACTGTGTGACCTTGGGCAAGTCACTAAAACCCAATTGCCCTGCCTCCCCCCTCCAAAAAACAAACAAAAAAAAAGAGAGCTTGAGGCTGACTAGCCCTCTTTGAAAAGGAAGGAGGAACAACCACCGCATCTTGCAGTTGTATTGTCTGAAGATCTGTTATTTAACCCTCTTCAGAGCCCTGGGAGACCTCAGTTAAAGTGAGGATTTCTTGATAAAGGGTTAGTACATAAAGCTATTTGACCCCTCTATACATACTTTATTGTGAGATTATTGATCAGACACTTTTCAAGGTCCTTTCCAACCCTAAATCCAGACCAGAGGTGGTTTTGAGGCTGAAGGTTCCCCACTTCCGGTCTAGACTAACCAACCATCTCTTTTTACAGAGGAATCTGAATCCTATGGCCTATTCCCCAGAATTTCTTTTAGAAAAACATAGTCATTTTTATTGCAACTTTTGCTAATTGCTTTTTAAAAAGATGACACCTCATCCCACGTTTTTCCTAGTTCTGGTAATATTGAGAACATTTTCAGTTATATAAAGAATAGAGGTTCTCAATCTGAAGGGTTTCATGGTTAGATTTTGGAGAGTCTAGAAACCTGAATGGGAAAACATTTTTTTTTTTAGAATTTTTGCTAAGCAACATATAATTGAAATTTAGCATTTCTGTCTGTTACGAATGTAGGTAATAAACCACAGTAGTATTAGCAGTACTTGTGACTTTATCACCAATAGAAATCACAGATATTTTTATGCCATATTATGGTCATTGCAGATGCTTTGGAATATTATTTCTGTTTACCACTTCTTTGACATTACTATGGGTTTTAAGGGCTTGTTGTAGTCTTTCCTGTATGTGGGCACTAGTGAGACATAGCTGGCGAGCCATTGAGGTCCATCGGTTTCATCAGATTGCCAAAGGGATCCATGACACAAAAAAGTTTATTAACTGTTGCAGTAATTTTCAGTTGCCTGAAATAATTTTCTTTGAAGTTTAACCCTTCCACTCCCACCCACTCCCATTGACAAATGGACAATTTAGTGAAAGGATTTTTTTCTTTATTAAAAGTGGCGTATTAGGGGCGGCTAGGTGGCGCAGTGAATAGAGCGCCGGCCCTGGAATCAGAAGGACCTGAGTTCGAAGCCGGCAAAAACCTAGCCGTGTAACCTTGGGCAAGTTACTTAACCCCAATTGCCCTAAAGGGGCGGCTAGGTGGCGCAGTGAGTAAGAGCGCTGGCCTCGGAGTTGGGATGACCCGAGATCAGATCCGGCCTCAGAAAATGAGTACCCACACATAAATAATGACTAGCCGTGTAACCTTGAGCAAGTTACTTAACCCCAATTGCTTTAAAAAAAAAATAATTAAAAGTGGCGTATTAGAATAGGAACACTTGTATCTCTATAGGACCTTGCACACACTCATTTTAAATGTTAAATTATAATTCCAAATAATCAAAATTTATCTAGATTAGTGATGATGCTAAGTGCTCTACAGAATTTGGGTTTGCCTGAATGTTATTTGGGAAGACATAATGACATAGGTATTAAGTTGATACCAAAATTGTTACATTTGCATATATGAAAATTATAAGTAAATAAATTAAGGCATTGCGCTTTTTTAACTTGGCTTATAGTGACCTTATCAGGTCAGTTTTGTGCCTGAATTCAAAAGGATTGTTATTTTATTAATCATTTCTTCTGTTCCTTTGATCTCCTTAGATTTTGGTTATTTTACTGTTTGCCATAGAGGCAGCTTAGCTAATGGATGAAATGCTAGACTTGGAGTCAAGAATATCTGGGTCTGAATCTCACCTCGGACAATAGCAGTGTAACTTTGAGCAATTCATTGCACTATTCTGAATATCAGTTTTCTACTTTGTTAAATGTGGTTGATAGCTGTAGATCATAACTAGTACCTAATTCCTGTAGTATGTAAATAAGCCTTATTTAGGAAGCAGCATGTAGTCAGGAATTCAAACTCTACTTCACACTAGGTGTGTGATCTTGGGTTTTAGAATTTGTATGTACCCTGTGCAAAAAATTCTTAACTTTCTGTAGTTCTTATGAGAAGAGAAAATAAAGTCTCACATGGGTGTAATTTAGTTGTATACCTTATTCCATGCCTGCCTTGATGTTTGGAATACACTCCATCCTTTTCTATGCCACATAGCTTCCTTCAAAGTACAGATTAGGTAGCATGTAATAAATGAACTAGGTCATTCTTACATAACTTGTTCAGCCATTCCTCAGTTAATGGACACCCCCTCAGATTTCCATTTTTTGTCACCTCAAAAAGAAACTAGAAATATTTTTTTACATCCTTCAAGTTTATTTTGCTTTGTTTCCTTCTTAATTCTTAATGCCCCTCCCCCCTTTCCCTCCCATACTATAGGAACTTTCCCTGTTTTTCTTTTATTTAAAAAAAAATTTTTTTAGTCAGCAAAAATCTGAGTTTTCTCTCCATCCCTTACCATTAAAAACAAAAAAATAATAAAACCTTTTACAAACATGTATAGTCAAGCAAACAAATTCCCACATTGGTCACCTTCCACACATGCACGTCCAAGCGCATACACACATGTGCACACACACATGTTATTAATCCTCTGGGATTATGGTAGTCATTATACTGATCAGAGACCCTAATTCTTTCAAAGTTGTTTGTCTTTACTATATTGTCATTTGTTTTTCTGCGTCTTTTCACTGCACTCAATATTAATTTATACAAGTCTTCCCAGGTTTCTCTGAAAATGATCCCTTTCACAATTTTTTATAGCACACTAGTATTCCACTGCGCTTATATACATAAGTTGTTCAACCGTTGGTTACCCCCTCAGATTCCCATTCTTTGCCACCTCAGAAAGAATTAGAAATACTTTTGTACATCCTTAGAGTTTATTTTGCTTTGTTTCCCTTCTAATTATCCCCTAATCCTTTCCCCTCTCTTCCCATTGATTAAAATGTATTTCTTATTCAATGTTTGTGTGTATTTGTATTCTTTTCTATGATTAGTTCAAAGAGTAAGGTTCAGGTATAAGCTATTCACTCTACTCCCTCCTTCCTTACATAGATATCTGTTCACATACCCTGATTATGAGATTATATCCCTCAGTTTTCCTTTCCTTTTTCTTTCCCATCCCCTCCCATTATATTTCTCTGTTTTGCTTTTCATTCTTAAGATCATTAAGACAGAATACACCCAGGCCTTGTCTAATTACACTCCATTGCCTGATAATAGGATTTATAGGGGCCTTGTGTATCACCTCATATTTGAATATAGGTAGTTTATCCTTATGTGGTCCCTTAGGATCTTTCATTTGGGTTTACCTCTTAATGTTGCTCTTAACTCCTGTGTTTGAACTTAGCTCTGGTCTTTTCATCAGGAATGTTTAGAATTCCTTTAATTAAGGGTTTACCTGCACCCTCCTCCCCCCCCCCCCACTACTCAGTTTTTCTGGGGAAGTTATTCTTGGATATAAATCTTTGTTTTCTGGAATAACCATATTCCAAGCTTTCCTATCCTTTATAATGGTGGCTACTAAATTCTTTGTGATCTTGACTGTGGCCCCTCAGTACTTGAATTCTTTTTCTCTAACGGCTTTCAGTATTTTTTCTCTTGATTTGGAAACTCTAGGTTTTGGCTATGATTTTCCTGGGAGTTTTCATTTTGGAGTTTTGGGAAGTAAGAGGTGGATTCTTTTTATTTCTACTCTGCCCACTGGTTCTAAGAAATCTGAGCAGGCTTTCTTTTAAGATTTCTTGAAATGTGGTTTCTTGGTCCTTTTTTGGTCATGGCTTCTAGGTAGTCCCTTGATTCTTAAATTTTTTCTCTTCCATCAGTTTTCTAGGTCTATCATTTATGCTATGACATACCTTATATATTTATCTTTTTTCAGTCTTTTGACTTTGTTTCATTATTTCTTATTGTTTCATGGAGTCATTGGCTTCTATTTGATCCATTCAAATTTTCACGAAGTTTTGTTGCTAGGGCAAGGTTTTATGCCTCTTGTGTCAAGCTATTAATTCCCTTTCCAAGTTTTTCTTTCATAGATCTCATTTATTTTTCATTTTTTCCCCTTGAGGGCTATCATTTCATCTCTTTCAGGAGTTTATGTTGAGTTTGTGTTTTTCTTGGAGACTTTGCTTGTAGAGGTTTTGGAGTCATTCTCTTCTAGTTTTGTGTCTTGAGCATTCTTGTTTCCCAAATAGTTTTTTTGGACTTAAAAAAAAATTACTTGTTCTTCCAGTCTACTTCCTGACTTCAGACTTGATCACAGGGCCTCTTCTTGCAACAGTGCACAACCTTCACCTCCTTCCCTCACCCCCCCAGCTACACTAACAGTGTTCCACATGGTCAAACCCTGGCCCTAGTGTCTATAGACACTGTCTGTCTACCTATGTTATCCTGGGCTGACAGAATGACTCACTAACATCTTGAATTTCCCTGTCATGATTCAGTCTGGTGTGTTTGGAAGAGTCTTGAGAGGGAGCACAAGGCCCTTCCTGTTCTGCCATCTTGGCTCTAACATCTCTATTCTTTCGCTCTCTATGTTACTTGTATACTTTGTAAACACTTCTTGTTTCCTTAGCTATGTATATTGTATCCCCCCAGTAGAATGTAAACTTCTCGAGACTGGGATAGTTTCTTTTTTTTTTTTTTTGTCTTTGTATCTCCTGTGCCTTGTGAATTTGTTAGGAAGAGGGTTGTGTGTAAGCAGGGTAGTTAATTGAGATTGCTGGAGGAATAAAGGATGTAGATAGTAGGATCAAGAAACCTAGCAGACACAAGTAAGCTAACACATAACTCCCCCCCCCCTTTAATTTTTTTCACCTAGTCTTGCCTGAGGGGTATTTGTTGAAATTGTTTTGAAGACCCTCTCTCTAGATAGTATTATGTCTCTACAATTTTTTCACTTTATAACATGTATCAGAATTGTTGAGGCAAATTTTAAGTGGGCAAGAAACAAATCTTTTCTAGAGAAACAAGTATATGTAATGTATCTGTTTAAGCTTCTGCTGTGCTATATATTCTATGTACTCTAGTTGTGGTTGAGGGAGGAAATTAGTACATTTTCAGCTCCTATGCTTAACAGGTGGTTTGAGGCTAAACACACAAATCATGCTTTTGAAGCGGGATCACTTATAAAAATCTAGGAACATTTTTTAATTCAAGAAATAGAAATTTTCCAAAAATTTAATTTCTCTTAAGGGAATGCACCACTGCCATCTAGTGGTTGTGTTATTTGCTTTTGGCTTGTGCTCTGCATTTTCAGGGAAAGGTCTTCTAGACCTTTCAGCTGAGGAAACTGAGGCCCAGAAAAGCCAAATGACTTACCAAGGACTTATTGTTCTGACTTATTGGCTGACTTTGCTTATTGTGGGATCATTGATTTTGTTTTCCAGTTGGAAGAGACCTTAAAGATAATCAGACCCCCTCATTTTACAGATGTGCACAAACTAAGGCACCAGGAAGAGAAGTGACTTCCCAGGAACACAAAATAGTTAGGTTCAAGCCAGAATCTGAACCTTAGCTCTCTGACTACAGATGCAGGGTGGGCAATTATCTCGAGCTGTGAGTGGATAAAGCACTGGGCTTGGATTCAGGAAGACCTGAGTTCAAATCTGGCATCTAATATTAACTGCGTCACTCCAGACAAGTCGCTTAACCTCCATTTGCCTCAGTTTCCTCAAGTGTAAAATGGGGGATTATAACCCCACATACCTCATCAAAATGTAGTAGTATTTGGAAAGTGCTTAGCAGAGTGGCTGGTGTATACTAAGCATTTGATAAATGCTTTTTCCCTTTGTCTTTACTGTACTACTAACTATACCATGAAGTTCCCAAAAGACACATTAGTTGTTTGTTTTTTAAGGTCACCATAATAATGGCTTGAAATACGAAGATCAGTAGTGTTTCCCTCCAGAATAATTTTAGTGGTTTTAAGGGTAAAATAAATTTATGAAAGAAGCAATTTTAATAATTTTTATAACTGGGATAACTTTTTCCTCCAAAGTTTTTGTTTCATTAAAAAAAAATGAAAACCAACAACTCTTGCTTCACTTTTTCTGGTTATTCATATAGTCCTTGTGAAAAATCATGGGTTTTTATGTTTGTTTGATTGATTCTCTGCTTGCAGTTATCATAGAGTTACTTTCTACTAGGCTTGGCTTTTTGGCATTTCTGGATCTATTTAATTCTTTAAAATTATCTGTATCTTCTGCTTGCTCATGTCTCCAGTACTACAGTATTCATCTCTGAATTGGTACTTTGTGTAAGGTTCCACCTCTACTTTGTTCCTGGGTGATTGGCCTAGCTTGATCTAAGCATGATTACATGAGTTCCTTTACTGATCTCTGTCTACCTCAAGGATTAGGCCTCCTGGATCAGAGTGCTCTTTATTGTGTTTCATGACAGAATGCTAAGGACTTGGGCCTTGGGTAAGGTGGTGTGAGCGTTGTCGTACTTAGACTCTTCACTACTACTTCCGGCGGCTTCTGAAATCCCCATTTCTGGTTTCTAACCACCCTGGAACTTTTTGGGTGAACCCTCAGCTCTCACTGTCTGGTCACATAGGAAAGTTCCTCTCTGGATTGCATGTGCTGGTGCTGGCTTAGCAACCTCCTTTCCTATTGCCCAGAGGTTCCTGGACAATATTTTGTGTAGTTATGGGATTGGTGAAGTCACTTGCTATGATTTCTCGTTGAATTTATTTTCTTTTTTTGCTTTTTTTTTGGAGGGGGGAGGTAGGACAATATGGGTTAAGTGACTTGCCCAAGGTCACACAACTAGTTTTTTTTGTTAAGTGTCTGAGGCCGAATTTGAACTCAGGTCCTCCTGACTCCAGGGCTGGTGCTCTATTCACTGTGCCACCTAGCCGCCCCCCTCTCTTTGAATTTCTTGATCATTATTTGGTCTGATAGGATTTTTAGGCTTTTGCTAGAGTATGTATGAGGGAACAAGCTGCCTCTCTCTGTGCAGGCAGCTTAGCTTATCTGACAACCTATTTTTCATTGATTTAACAACCATATATTATAGACTTATTTAGGTCCAGCCAGAAGTTAAAGTCAGACTATTCTTTTTTTGTCTTTATATCTCCAGCACTTAGCACATAGTAGGTAATAAGAGTGCTCAAAACCAAAGCTGTTATCTGTCTCTAAATTCTTACCAAGAAAAGCCACACTTCTGCTCACATTCTTAAACTGACCATTAACAATTTTGAATATGGAAAAGAATGCCATTTTATGACCTGTGTTTATTTCTCTTCCCAGCTACCAAAACAGAGGTGATTTGGTCATGGAGGCTCTGTTGGAAGGAATACAGAGTCGGGGACAAGGGAGGTAAGTAAAGTTTTTTTTTTTTGTTTATTTGCTTTAAAATAAATAATAAATAATTTCCAATACCCATGTTTGTCTTAGCACTGATACTTGACTGTTCCTTTGTTCATCCTGAATTTTAAACAATTTATGTTGTGATTATAAACAATGATAGCACTCTGTATTAAGATAATTAATATAATTATGGAAATGTAGAATGTGATGTTTGTAGACAATGTTATATTTTTTTTCTTTCTTTTTTTTTAAACAAATGCTTTATTAACTTCTGTTTTACGTCATTCATTTCCACCAGATTTTGTGTTACAATAATTTTCCCCCCGTTATTCCCCTACCCAACCTCCCAGAATAGCAGTCCCACAAGATATCGCTTCCTCCAATCTGCTCTCTCCCATACCTTCTCCCATACCCCTTATGACTTTTCCATTAGAGGGAGGTGAATCTTTGTGTCCCAATGCCTACACATCTTATCTCCCTATTACAAGCAAAAGAGTATTAATAATAGTATTTATATATATTTGAAACATTTAATGTTAAGACCTCGAATTTCAGATCCATTTCCTTCCTCCCTTGTCACCCATTCCCTCTTGGGAGATAAGTAATTCAGTATATGTTGTACATGTCTAGCTATGCTAAACATTATCATAGTAGATATATTGTACAAGGCTGCTTATAATTCCCTCCCACTCATCCCACCCCCCACCTGGTCCATTCCCTACATGATCCTGTCCCTCTTCTATAGTGGGTACTTCCAACCTCCCCTCCCCCCAAGGATGCCCCCCCATCAATCATCCCTCCTCTCATCCCCCTTCCCCCTATTCTGCTGCAGGTTGAGATATCCCATTTAGTATGTATGTCATTCTCTCCCTGAACCAAATTCAATGAGAATGTGGATTTGCCTTTTTTCCCTTCCTATTCTCCCCCTCCCTTGCAACCACTTCCCCTTGCTTCTTCTACATGAGATAGTTTACCCTACCCTGTCTCTCCCCATCTCCTCTTGCCACTTTCCTCTCTCACCTCATACTTTCATCCCTTGAGTATTCTCCCTTCCCAACAAATTCAACCTATGCCCTCTATCCATATACACATACATTCACATATGTATTCATATGACCACACCCCCTTCTTCCATTATTTTCATAGTGAGGAAGATATCATCACTCACAGTTATTGTTTTTCCATATAGGAATGTAAATATTTCAACTTTGATAAGTTCCTTTTGATTTCTTTTCCCTGATTACCTTCTCAGGCATCTCTTGCTTCTTGTGTCTAGATGTCAAATTTTCTATTCAATTCTGATTTTTTCCTCAAGAATGCTTGAAAGTCCTCTATTCCACTGAATGACCATATTTTCCCCTGAAACAAAATACTCAGTTTTGCTGGGTAGGTGACCCTTGGGTTCATTCCCAACTCTTTTGCCCTCTGGAATATCATATTCCATGCCCTTCAATCCCTCAGTGTAGAAGCTGCCAGGTCCTGGGTTATTCTGATTGTGTTTCCCCAATATTGAAATTGTTTCTTCCTGGCTGCTTGTAGTATTTTCTCCTTGATCTGGGGATTCTGGAACCTGGCTATAATATTCCTGGGAGTTTTCTTTTTGGGATCTTTTTCAGGAGGTGATCAGTGGATTCTTTCAACCTCTATTTTGCCCTCTGTATCTAAAACATCAGGGCAATTTTCCTTGAGACTTTCTTGAAGGGTGATTTCTAGGTTCTTTCTTTGATCATGGCTTTCAGGTAGTCCAATAATTTTTAAATTGTCTCTCCTGGATCTATTTTCCAGGTCAGTGGTTTTTCCCATGAGATATTTCACATTGCCTTCTAATCTTTCATTTGTTTGGATCTGCTTAACAGCATCTTGATTTCTCATAAAGTCATTAGCTTCCATTTGCTCCATTCTAACTCTGAAGGAATGAATCTCCTCAGTGAACTTTTGAGAGTCTTTTTCCATCTGGCAAATTCGACTTTTTAAGGCATTCTTCTCCTCATTGCCCTTTTGGGCCTCCTTTGCCATTTGAGTTAGTCTATTTTTTAAGGTGTTGTTTTCCTCAGTCAGGCTGTTGACCCTCATTTCATACTTTTCCTGCATCCTTCTCATTTCTCTTTCCAATTTTTCCTCCACTTTTCTTATTTGATTTTTAAAGTCCTTCTTAAGGTCCTCTATGGTCTGCACCCCACTCATGTTTTCCCCTGGGTCTTTTGGAGCAGGACTTCTGACCTCACAGTCCTTTTCCCGCTCTATGCCCCCAAAATAGGAGTCTAGGGTTGCATTTTTCTGTTTCCTTTGCCTTGGCATGTTGCCACTTGATTACTGACTTTTGGGCTTGTTGACACACTATGGCTTTAAGGCCAGATAGAGGAATTTTCATCCCGAACGTGTGGGGGGCAACTTCCATTTCTGGCAAGCAGTAAACCCACCCACGACTTCCACCCTAGATCACAATCCAGATCCAGGGAGGTTAAAGCAAGAGCGATTACCTCCCAAGACTGATTGCTGGATCTCCCTACAATTAATTACAGGCCAAGAGCTGGAGCTGCCTCTGAAAACTACAAAATGGTGTGTCTCCTCAGAGGCTTCTAGCCCCCAGGGGAGAGAGCCGACGCATTCCCCCAAAAACAGGTCCCAAAGTCCATAGGACATTAACCTCTTACTTTGTCCTAGGCATGTCTGTGTTGATAATTCTGGAGTCGCCACAGCTGCTGGTGTTCTGGGGTTCCTCCAGCCTGCTGCTGGCCCTGCTGCCCTGGGGCTAAAACCTTGGCTCACACAGACCTGGGCTCCGCTCGGCTCTGCTTCCTGCGCTCTGCGCGTTGCATGCTGCCGGCTCCCAGACTGCTGCGCTGGTCCTTCCTGCAGGGCTGCTGGGCTGTCCTCAGCGGGAGGTTAGCTTCTCTGTGTCGTTCTGTGGGTGCTGGGGCTCCAGAAGTTGTTCAGAGTCCTTTTTTACATAGTTTGTGAGGAATCTGGGGGCAGAGTGGCTTGGATGAGCTGTTTCTACTCCGCCATCTTGGCTCCCGACAATGTTATATTTTAAGAGTTTTTCTTCTTAATTAGAAGGTAAACATTTTCCTTAATAAAAATTTGTGCCTTGTGCTATTCACATGAAAAATTAGATAAATTTTCTAGCAAAAGAAAAAAAAAAGGGTTTTTTTTTTTTTTTTTGAAGAATTGGAAAGCTTGCTTAAATTTTTTGCCATTATGAGAAAAGCCTCTGTTGATTTCTTTGGGAGTTCCGCAAAGCAGACTTATTGTCTGGGCTTCAAGTCTCAACAGTTCAAATTTCTTGGCTTGTTTTTTTATTGTCAACCCTCAATAATTCTGAATTCTCTTGTTAGCAGTTATATAGGTCCTAACTTTTTTCTTCTTTGCTTTGTCTTCTTTTGGTCATTTTAGTGCTCAGTAATTTTTTATTTCATAAGTTTTCAGTTAGAAGAGACCTCAGAGGTAATGAAGTCCAACTTAAAACTGAGCAGAAACCTTTCTACTCCCTCTCAACCTCCATAGCCCTACCTCTGTTAGAAGATAAGTCATTTGTATTTCTCTCTTCTGTGTCTTAGTAGTATTTTAACTTTATATTAATTACATTTTTATGAAGCTACATTTCTATTAATTTAAAAAATAATTATAAAATAATTTTCTCATGTACATCATTAGTTATTGAGAATGGTTATCTAACAAACCTACTTGTTTGCTCTTTACTATTTTTTTTAATCGTTTTTTTTTTAAACAAATGCTTTATTAACTTCTGTTTTACATCATTCGTTTCCGCCAGATTTTGAGTTACAATTATTCTTCCCCCCTGTTTTTCCCCTACCCACCCTCCCAGATTAGCAGTCCCGCAAAGATATCGCTTCCTCCAATCTGCTCTCTCCCATACCTTCTCCCATACCCCTTATGACTTTTCCATTAGAGGAAGGTGAATCTTTGTGTCCCAATGCCTGCACATCTTATCTCCCAATTACAAGCAAAAGAGTATTAATAATAGTATTTATATATATTTGAAACATTTAATTTTAAGACCTCGAGTTTCAGATCCATTCCCTTCCTCTCTTGTCACCCATTCCCTCTGGGAAGATAAGTATTTCAGTATATGTTGTACATGTCTAGCTATGCAAAACATTACCATAGTAGATATATTGGACAAGGCTGCTTATAATTCCCTCCCACTCATCCCACCCCCCACCTGGTCCATTCCCTACATGATCCTGTCCCTCTTCTATAGTGGGTACTTCCAACCTCCCCTCCCCCAAGGATGCCCTCCCATCCATCATCCCTCCTCTCATCCCCCTTCCCCCTATCCTGCTGCAGGTTGAGATATCCCATTTAGTATGTATGTCATTCTCTCCCTGAACCAAATTCAATGAGAATGTGGTTTTGCCTTTTTAGCCTTCCTATTCTCCCCCTCCCTTGCAACCACTTCCTCTTGCTTCTTCTACATGAGATAGTTTACCCTACCCTGTCTCTCCCCATCTCCTCTTGCCACTTTCCTCTCTCACCTCATAATTTCACCCCTTGAGTATTCTCCCTTCCCAACAAATTCAACCTATGCCCTCTATCCATATATAACTGTAACCATATACACACACATTCACATATGTATTCATATGACCACACACCCTTCTCCCATTATTTTCATAGTGAGAAAGATTTCATCAGTCACGGTTATTGCTTTTCCATATAGGAATGTAAATAGTTCAACTTTGATAAGTTCCTTTTGATTTCTTTTCCCTGATTACCTTCTCAGGCATCTCTTCCTTATTGTGTCTGGATGTAAAATTTTCTATTCAATTCTGGTTTTTTCCTCAAGAATGCTTGAAAGTCCTCTATTCCACTGAATGACCACATTTTCCCCTGAAACAAAATACTCAGTTTTGCTGGGTAGGTGACCCTTGGGTTCATTCCCAGTTCTTTTGCCCTCTGGAATATCATATTCCATGCCCTTCGATCCCTCAGTGTAGAAGCTGCCAGGTCCTGGGCTATTCTGATTGTGTTTCCACAATGTTGAAATTGTTTCTTCCTGGCTGCTTGTAGTATTTTCTCCTTGATCTGGGGATTCTGGAACCTGGCTATAATATTCCTGGGAGTTTTCTTTTTGGGATCTTTTTCAGGAGGTGATCAGTGGATTCTTTCAACCTCTATTTTGCCCTCTGGATCTAAAACATTAGGGCAATTTTCCTTGAGACTTTCTTGAAGGGTGATTTCTAGGTTTTCTTTAATCATGCCTTTCGGGTAGTCTAATAATTTTTAAATTTTCTCTCCTGGATCTGTTTTCCAGGTCAGTGGTTTTTCCCATGAGATATTTCACATTGCCTTCTAATATTTCATTTGTTTGGATCTGCTTAACAGTATCTTGATTTTTCATAAAGTCATTAGCTTCCATTTGCTCCAGTCTAACTCTGAAGGAATGAGTCTCCTCAGTGAACTTTTGAGATTCTTTTTCCATCTGGCAAATTTGACTTTTTAAGGCATTCTTCTCTTCATTGTTCTTTTGGGCCTCCTTTGCCATTTGAGTCAGTCTATTTTTTAAGGTGTTGTTTTCCTCAGTCAGGCTGTTGACCCTCATTTCATACTTTTCCTGCATCCTCCTCATTTCTCTTTCCAATTTTTCCTTCACTTCTCTTATTTGATTTTTAAAGTCCTTCTTAAGGTCCTCTGTGGCCTGCAACCCGCTCATGTTTTCCCCTGGGGCTTTTGGAGCAGGACTTCTGACCTCATAGTCCTTTTCCCGCTCTGTGCCCCCAAAATAGGAGTCTAAGGTTGCATTTTTCTGTTTAATTTGTTTCCTTTGCCTTGGCATATTGCCACTTAATTACTTGACTTTTGGGCTTGTTGCCACAGTATGGCCTGGTGCCAGGACTGGAACTTTCGTCCCGAACGTATGGGGGGGGGGGGGCGACTTCCGTTTCTGGCAAGCTGGAAACCCGCTCACGCCCTCCACCCCAGATCACAATCCAGATCCAGGGAGGTTAAAGCAAGAGCGGTTACCCCCCAAGACTGATTGCTGGATCTCTCTACAGTTCGCAGGCTAGGAGCTGGAGCTGCCTCTGAAAACTACAAAATGGCGTGTCTCCTCAGCGGCTTCTACCCCCCAGGGGAGGAAGCCGACACATTCCCCAAATACTGGTCCCAAAGTCCATAGGGCACTAACCTCTCACTTTGTCCTAGGCATGTCTGTGTTGATAATCACCACAGCTGCTAGTGTTCTGGGGTCCCTCCAGCCGGCCTCTGGCCCTGCTACCCTGGGGCTAAAACCACGACTCAGGCGGACCTGTGCTCGGCTCCCCGCGCTGTGCTGGTCCTTCCTGCAGGGCTGCTGGGCTATCCTCAGCGGGAGGTTAGCTTCTCTGTGTTGTTCTGTGGGTGCTGGGACTCCAAAAGTTGTTCAGAGTCCCATTTTACATAGTTTGGTGGTATTCTGGGGGGAGAGTGGCTTGGACGCGCTGTTTCTGCTCCGCCATCTTGGCTCCCCCCACTTTATTATTTTTTAAAATAAAAAGGTGAAACTAATGTTCCCTTAAAAAAGGTTTAAAATGTAATTTCTGAAATATTTGGTGTATTTGAAAAGTTTGAATTTCTGGGATTTGGAAAAACTGGGCCTTTTCCTATTATCATTATCTTTTATCTTTATTATATGCATATTGTGCATAGAATATCATTATGGATGATCCCCACAGGAGGAAAAAGTAGTCAATAGTTGTCAGTTGAATCAGGTTCAGAAAGATTAGGACTGAGAAAATTCTATCATATTTGATAATTAAGAAGTCATATGTAACTTTAGGAAGGGTAGTTTCCGTTGAATGATGAAGTTAGAAGCCAGAATGCAGAGTTGAGTGGTGAGGAAGGGTTAGTGATAATACTTTGTTTGCCTTCAGGCCTTGGGATATCTAGATCATGCTAAGCTTTTATCACCTCCAGATTTGTAAGAGGACACCTGGGTTCCATCCTTCTTGCCTGGCAGCCTAATAACTGAGAAGCATGCATTGTAAGAGAGGTGGGTTCTCAGACATGTTTGATTGGTTTCCTATCTCACCTGTCTCAGTAAGGAAGTTTCCTCTGTAGTACCCAGGGAATAGGGCCTTTCTACTCTCAATCATGGTAATGTGGAAATTTTTAGCAATATAAGATTCCAGAAAAGGGACAGGGCATTACAGAAGTGCCAAGTAAAAACCCTGTGTAGAGTAGGTTTAATATGTTGTATATTTGTGTTATGGGTCTCGCCCTGCCAAAATGACTATGCCATCAGGAATATAGAGTCAGTGAAACTAAATTCAGGGTTTAGGTAATTAAGTAAGCAAGGTAACCTTCAAGGTTCCAGTAGTATGGAGGAAATCATATAACAGAAACTCTGGATGCAGTTGTGATTGTCTCAGACACGTAACATACTCTATCTAGACATTAAACACACATTAAGTGTCTTCTTTGTGTCAGATTTAAAAAAAAAAAAAGGTGGTTGGGGCGGCTGGGTGACGCAGTGAATAGAGCACCAGCCCTGGAGTCAGGAGGACCTGAGTTCAAATCCTGCCTCAGATACTTAACACAAAAACTAGCCTGTGCCCTTGGGCAAGTCACTTAACCCCAATTGTCCTCCAAAAAAAAAAAAAAAAGCAAAAAAAAAAAAGTGGGAGGCAAAAATTGTCCTTCCCCATCAAGTAGCTCACAATCTTAACAGGAGAGATAACATGCAGACAGCTATATACAAACAGCATATTTACAGGATAAATCTGATATAATCTTAGAGAGGAAGCCCTAATATTAGCAGGGATCTAGATAGGGTTTTTTCAGAAGATAGAATTTTAGCTGAAACTAGAAAGAATCCAGGAGGTGAAGATGAGGAGGGAGAGTATTCCAGGCATGGGGGGCAGCCAGAGAAAAACAGTTGGGAGATGAAGTGACTTGGGCTAGGAACAACAGAGAGGTGAATGTCACTGGACATAATGTATATACAGAGGATTACGTAAGGTGCAAGAAGACAGGGAGGGTAAGAAGAGGTCTGCTTATGACTTTTAAGCCAAACAGTATTTTATATTTCATCTTGGGGGCAATAGGGAGCCACTGGAGTTTATTAAATAGGAAGGGGGTTATGTGGTCATTTCTGCATTTTAGGAAGACCAATTTGACAGCTGAATAGAGGATGGACTGAAGTAAGGAGAGATTTGACATGGGGAAACCAATGAGAAAGCTTATTATAATAGTTTTAGGTGTAGGGTGAGAAGGGCCTTCACCAGGGTGGTGGCAGTGTCAAAGGAGAGAAGGGAGCATATAAGAAAGATGTGGCAAAGGTAGAATCAACAATACTTGAGAACAGATTAGATGTAGGGGATTAGAGAGGGTGAGCTGTTGAGGTTGACACCTAGAATGTGAATCTGGGTGACTGGGAGAATGGTGGTGCCCTTTATAGTAACAGGAAAGTTAGAAGGGGGGAAGGCTTTAGGGAGAGCTAAAGTGAGATTAATTTTAGACGTGTAGACATACAAGATGTAAATCTTGAATTCAAGATATCTAAAGAGGCAATTGGAGATTTGAGAGTATAGGTCAGGAGAGAGAATAGGTCTGGATAATTTAGATCTGAAAATCATCTGCATAGAGATGATAATTTAATCCATCAGAGTTGATGAACCAAATGAATTAATATAAAGAGAGAAGGGCAGAGAACCCAGGACAGAATCTTGGGGGAATACCTGTGATTCATGGGTATGACCTGAATGAAAATCCAGCAAAGGAGACAGAGGAATGATGATACAGTAAAGAGAAAGGAACAGTTTCACCAAGACCTACAGAGGAGAGAGTACCAAGAGGAAGAGGGGATCAACAATGTCAGGCTACAGAGAAGTTAATGCAGAGAGTTAAGAGAATGAGAGGAAAGGAAGTAGAAGTACCTATTGTAGATGGCTTTCTAAAGGAATTTAGCCATGGAAAAGGAAGAAGGGTGTAGGATGGTAGTGAGAATGGATAAGAGTTTTTTGAGGATGGGGGAGATGTAGATGTGTTTGTATGGGACAGGGAAACAGCTAATAGGAAGATTAGTGAGAATGAGAATGATAGGGGGGTAATCTATTGGAGAAGATAAGATGGAATAGAATCAATTGTGCATATAGAAGGGTATTCCTTTGCAAAGAGAAGGAGTACCTCTTCTTGTTAGATAAGAGTGAAGGAGAATATAGCAGCAGAAAGCATACAAATAAGATGAGATGAAGAGGAGGGGAGGAGATTGAGCCCTCCATGAATGGCCTGAACTATTTCAATTAAATAGGAGGCAAGGTTTTCATCTGAGAAGATAGGGAATGGGGTGCCCTGGGAAGTCTGAGGAAGAATGAGAAGGTTTGGAAAAACTTCTGTGGTGAATAGAAGTGAATTGATTAGAGGGATGTGAGAGGATTGCCTGGCCAGTTGAGATTATGGAACAGATAATATATATTTGTAGTGGCCCCAGTCAGGAAGTTTCATGATTTTTCTCAGTCTTTGTTCAGCAGCATGTAAATAGCTGCAAAAATAGTGAATGGTAGAAATAATTTCAGGCTGAGGCTTGGCAGGGCAAGATTGGTTATACAGTAAAGGAACCATGGACTTGAGAGAAGATAATGTAGAGTTAAATTTGTTAATTGGGATGGAGAAGGGAGAGTGTAGAACTCTAAGAGTGATGGAGAAAGGAGAGTGTAGAACTCTAGGAGTGATGGATGGGGAAAGAATTAAGAAATGGAGAGTTTAGCTGTTGTGATAAAGATTAAAAAAAACATTGGAGTTAAAAGGGAAAGGTAGAATGATAAAAGATTATGATTAAATAAAGGAATTTCAGAGCTTATGAACATGTAGGTGGAACACAAATCTAGAATATGACCATCCCTGTACAGCTAAAATGGTGTGGATGATTAAATCATAGGAAATGAGTAAGTTGGGGAACTGGGAAGTTAGGGTACCTTAAGGAGTATCAATATGTATGTGAAAATCCCTTAGTATGAGGGCAGGAGTTATGGAGGAGAGAGAGGCTGTGAGGGAGGCACTGAGTTTATTTATTTATTTATTTTTTGGGTTAACAAGCTTACTTTAATCAAACAAACACACATTACCTAGTTCAGGGGAAAAAGGTCAGCACCCGAACTTCAGAGTTACAGAACTTACAGATCAAACAGACAGGCTTCCAAACTGTCCTACCATTATATCAATACCAAATCACAGTTACCAGAGAGGGAAGCATCAACATCTGGGTTTTCAAAGCCGAGGGGCTCTCAACAACGGCTTCCCAGAGTCTCATCTGGTCAAATCACACAACACTTCTCAAAGTGAGCCCCAAAGCAAAGCCTCTCCTCAGGGCTTATATAGCCTTCTCTTGGCTCAGAGAATGTAACAACCTCCTTGACCCGCTGCCCAATCACAAAGTATCAAGGTGTGGGCTTTCCTGAAAAACAAGCCTCCCACCACAGGCTCCAGGTGCACTTAAGCTAGGGGCAGGGAAGATCTTTAAATCTGCAATTCCATTACATTCCGCCCCAAGATCTTGCCCATAGCATACACAGTTTACATTTGAATTAGCACTAAAACATCTCTTAGGTCACATTTTCCAGGTACATAAGAAAATCACAATATAATCTCAAAATACAATTGTCCAAGTCTTCCACTCATGGGGCAAATGTTAACTCAGTTACTTATCAGTAAAATCAAAAAATAGTCACTCTTAAGTTAACTCAATCAGTTACATCAGTTTTCAAAGTACAAGTCTTCCACTCATGGGGCAAGTCTTGATTAACTCAATTAGTCTCTTATCTGTAACAATATCTCAAAGTACAATCAGTAGCTTATTCAGTAAAGTCTTACTAAGTATGCCTATAGCATAGACAGTTTACATTTCAATTATCACTAACCATCCCTTAAGTCATATTTTCAAGGTACATCTAAAGTTACCAAAGTGGCCACTGGGCCTTAAACACAAAATACAAAGCATTATCACATCAATTCACAAAATACAAAGCATTATCACATAAAGTTCTCTTGGGAGGAGGGGGGTGTCCTTCCCATAACACTGCTCCAGACCCTGCTTTCAAGTCCAGAGAGGGGGCTGAGCAACAAAACCAAAGTGGGGTCCTTGGGGTCCATGGCACTTCACCCCACCCACCAGTCACAAGTCCATCCCCCCTGGGTCCCAAACTGTGGGATGCAGCAAGGAAACACATTCAGTGCCCCTGCTTTGCCACACAGTCCTTATCTTGTCCTGTGGCTGAACTCCAAACTCCTGGGTTCCTTCTCCTCCAGCAGAAGGCAGCAGCTCCAGGCTTCTCCACAGGTCTCCATGCAGGCAGCTCACCATTCCTGCTCTCAGCTCAGTGAAGTCAGTATGCAGGCCGTTCCTCTCTCCTGCTCCATGGCTCCACAGAATCACAGCTACCACAACTGGGAAACAAACAATTATCCCAGCCCCCATACTTTCCTTTTACTCAGCAGATCCCATCCCTCATCGCCATTTTGTAGCGGCAAGCACCCCAACATCCCCAGGGTAGCTGCCAGCACAGGTTCTTGGATCTGCTTTTCAAAAGGAAAGCAACTCAAAATGGGTTAACAAGCTTACTTTAATCAAACAAACACACATTACCTAGTTCAGGGGAAAAAGGTCAGCACCCAAACTTCAGAGTTACAGAACTTACAGATCAAACAGACAGGCTTCCAAACTGTCCAACCATTATATCAATACCAAATCACAGTTACCAGAGAGGGAAGCATCAACATCTGGGTTTTCAAAGCCGGGGGGCTCTCAACAACGGCTTCCCAGAGTCTCATCTGGTCAAATCACACAACACTTCTCAAAGTGAGCCCCTGGCACTGAGTTTATTAAGAAAGTAATTAGGGAAATTGGGGTGGCTAGGTGACGCAGTGAGTAAGAGCACCAGCCCTCGAGTCGGGAGGTTCTGGCCTCAGTACTTAGCACCCACACATAAAATAACTAGCCGTGTAACCTTGAGCAAGTTACTTAACCCCAATTGCTTTAAAAAAAAAAAGAACATAAGGAATGTATTCTGGTAGATAATAGCTATTATAATCTTGATCAGGTGATTGAATATGGATTGAATGAACCTCAAAGGAAGAGACATTATTGAGAGATTACGAGTAGAGGGAGAATCTGGAATTGGCAATGGAAGATCAGGAAGTAGTCTGACTTCCCCCATTATGACCCCTGAGACTGATGGTAATTGAGGAGAGGGAAGAATGAGTGGAAATGCAACCGCTCTGGAAAGAAAGCTAGGAAATCTGTTATCATCAGAGCAAGCTAGGTCTCTGTGACTTAAGAAGACAAAAGGAGTGGGAAAGGAAAAGGTTAAGGATGAAGTTTGTTACTTGAAAACTAGGCATTCCAGAGAACTTAAGAGGATGTAGTAGGTAGATATTAAGTGGGATGTGGTATGGGGAGGGGCGTTGAGAGGGCAGTGGGAATGAAGGAGCAGGTAGTAGGGGATTGGCAGCCAGTGTGGAGCTGTAGCAGGCTGGTGGTGCAGATAAATAAATGATTGACCCAAAGGAGGACACTGCTCTTGCCTAAACATTGGTGGGATTTCCCTTTAAACCCTAGTGGGGGAGTTTGATAGTTTCAGTCTCTTAGAAAGATTGCCAAGCAGCCCTGTACTGCCTCCTTTGCCCTTTTGATCAAAATGTATTAAGTATCTGCTCCCAGATTTTTTGGAGCTTTTAGTGGTAAATGGTAACTCTACCTCTCTTGCTTTCATAGATGACACTGGTGCTTATTGAGCCATAAAGTGTTAGCATTGAAAGGGGCCTTAGAGGTCCCCTTTATCTCTAGTCTAATTACCTCATTTTATGGACAGAGAAATTCTGGCAAAGGTAGAATTCTCTGCCCCAGGTTGCGTAAGTTGTCAAGGGCAGACTGGGACCTAGAACCAGAGAGACTTTCTGTTCCATTTTTTTGCCCTGTACCGTGTTTCTGCAAACCCTCTATAGGATGTGTGTGTGTGTGTGTGTGTGTGTGTGTGTGTGTGTGTGTGTGTGTGTGTGAATATAGATAGATGGATTTTTATATTATATATATATATATCTTCTACAGAAGCAATAATGTCTAACACTTCTTGAACATGGAAGCAAATCATATTTCAAGTGAAAATCCAATAATATGGAATTTCAGTATCTTCTGAAAGAATCATAGTTGGTTTAAATGAGGCTTAAGGATGAATACAGTACTTAAAATGGTTTTTCTCACTTCTGTGTTATCTCCTCTAATTTTCAAAGACTTTTGTTTAATAAGGAATATGATATTTATGCTAGACTGGGTTCATTTTACAAGTTTTCTTAAGTGGTATTAACCAGATGTCTGTCAATATTTCAGTTATCTATTTCTTTGAGGCTTTATTTTACTAGTCAGATTTGAGTGATGCCATAGTGATGCCATGCATGTATTTACATAGATTTGTCTTTGTGTTAGCTATTGAAGAAATATAAACATGTAGTTTCATTAAAGACATAGTTCTGTATTGTCATCTATAGTTGGCTGAGCCTGAAAAGTAAGAGGGGTCAGAAACTTGCCTGTTTTGAGTTTGTTTGTTTTTGTAATACTGCTTTCCTGTGTCTTGCCCTTTAATTATCTTATCACTTCTTTTCAGAATCCTTTTCTTCACTGAACATTATTTGTCCTCCTGCTCAAGCAATTAATTAACTCACAACACTGTATGTCCCATTCCTGGCTCATCCACATCTGAATTTCTTAACTTGATGTTTCCAAGGTTTTGTCCTGTGTCCATTATTCTTTCTCTCTATATACTCTTGGTAATTTCATTGGCTCCCAGCAGCTTAAATGTTATGTCTGTGAAGATATCTCACACACATACACACACGCATGCACACACACACTCATGCACGCATGCACAAACCCATGCACGTCTGTCTATTCCATGTATATGTATATTGTGTTTCTGTCCATCTATATGTCATGTACACACATTGTGTGTGTGTGTGTGTGAATGAGAATGTGATTGCTTCTGGTGATTTTCTTTGAAAGAACCATTCTTGTGAAATTGTGATAATGATGGCTCCGTTCAGTTACTTCTAGGCATGAGCACATACTTTCACATTCTTTTACAGGTGAAGAAAAAGTAATGCAAGCATGTACTGTAAATTTTGAGTGTTTTCTTTTTATTTGCAGGGGTTTTTTGACATCTTGTGAGGCAGAACTACAGGAGCTAATGAAACAAATTGACATAATGGTGGCTCATAAGAAGTCTGAGTGGGAAGGGCAGACCCAGGCTCTAGAAACCTGTTTGGATATCCGACAACAGGAACTCAACTCTCTTAGGGATTTATTGGATCAAAAACATAAAGAGGTACAGCACACGATTTACTTTCTTTATTTAGTAGTACAGTTTAACTTTGCTTATGCATTATATATGTTTCCAAAAAAGTGTCAATCAAAAATTTAACCACATTTTTCTTAATAAACTTGGTTATACTATGGAGATGAATTTCAACTGGAAAAGATTTGACCCTATTTCCTTAATACTTTGATTTTTTCAATATGAGTACCTTGATGTAATGTACCTATAGATTGTAATTATGTATAGATGAAGTTTTTGAAACTCATTCTGTTTGAAGAGAATGTCCATGGTTGCTTTGAAGTTACACCATATATAAAGAGCAAAATGCATGCATAAGAAACAGTCATTGAATCACTGTTCTAGTTGATAGTGTGTAAAAAATGAAATAATATGCTGCAGGGAAATTGAGCTATATGTTTTATGGGGCAGCTGGGTGACATAATGGGGTAGAACACTGGGCCTGGAGTTGGGAAAAACCTGAGTTTGACTCTAACCTCAGACACTTACTAGCTGTGTGACTTTGCACAAGTCACTTAACTTCTGTCTACCTCAGTTTCTTCCATTGTAAAATGGAGATGATAGCACTTATCTCTCAGGATTGTTGTGAGAATCAAATGAGGTAATATTTGTAAAATGCATGGTACCTGGCATGTAGTATGCACTATAAATGTTTATTCCTTTCCCTTCCCTCTTGAGAGCGCCTAGTTCTTTTAACAGTGTCTAACTTGAATTTTAAAATTCTGAAATACCTTTTTTGTGTGTGTGTGTATTTACATATAATCTCTAAATTTCCCACATAATTATTTTGTTTTCAAAGATATGGGGGTCTTTTCTATCTTAAATACAAACACAAAAATCCTGATTCTTTATATTTTTCTCCATCTTTCATTGTAGAAAAAGAACAACAACAACAAAAACAAAACTAAAACCAACCTGTAGTCTGGTTTCTGCCATTTCCATTCAACAGAATCTGAACCATAGAAGGGTACTAATAATAAACTACATGCCACATCCATTGGTCTTTTCCTAATCTTTATACTCATTGGTTTCTTAACATTGAACCTTTTCTACTCCCATGTCTTAAAAACTTCTCTTTCATTGACTTCTGTGATACCATATTGCCTTGTTTCTCCTACTTCTGACTCTTTTTTAGTTCATTCAGCCCCAGAAATACGGACATTCTCAAGGTTCAGTCCTTGATTCTCTAGACTCTCATTTATTCCTGTAGACTCAGCTGTGGTTCAAATCAGTATATCCTGAGTTTCAGTCCTTCATTTACAATTGTTGTAGATGTTTTTCATTTGGATGTGGCAGTGCCTCCTAAGACTTAATGCATGTAAAATTAAACTACCTACAAATAGTTCCTTTTCCTCCTATCTGTTACTGTCAGTGGTGATGTAATTTTTTCCAGATACCTAAGCTCAGTATTTGACTCTTCCTTCACTATTATCTTCCCATGCCTACTAATCTAGTCCTTTTAATTCTTCTTTTATGATGTTTCTTGAATCTGTCTTTTCCTTTCCATTTTTATTGCTACCATCTGTAATGTGGGCTGTCCTCATTTGGACAAAATAATGTGAAAAAGCTTCATAACTTCTCCCTTCCTTCAACTTTCCTTCTGTCCAACCTGACATTTTACTTTGAGATTAATTTTCCCCAAACACCACTTTGACCTTGTAATACTGCTGGTAAAAACACTTAATGAATCTCCAATTGTATACAGAGTAAATTAAACTTCTTAACTTCATTTTAAAGGCCTTCTACTGTCTGGTCTCAACTTACCATTTCAACGTCTCATATACATATACATATACATATATATGTATATGTATGTATATATATTTTAAGTTTTATTGATTCTTTTTTCTTTTTATATCAGAATTATTTCTAGATTTCAATTCCTAGAGGTTCAGGTTACCATTAGATATTTTGTATCCCCCATGGCATTTGGTTTTCTACTCTTCCTATAGGAGTTATTTGGTTAATATTTGTCAATTATCTATGAAAATCTTTTAATGAAAATTTCTGTTGGCATTAAAAAAAAGGAAAGAAAAAATATCTTTTTTCCTTCTTGGTTAAAAATTTCTTAGTAATATTCTTGGGGGAAAATTCTGAAGACAAGCTTGAGACAAATGTTTTATTTCTCATAATCTAGTAATCTGAGTTGTATAAAGTGAACTAAATAGGAGGAAAGGAAGAAAGCATCAACAAATTAATACCTTAATAACTTGATATGTGAATAGTAGCTTACATTTAAATGGTGCTCTGACAACAGCCCTATGAGATCAGTGGTACAAGTATTAGTGATACCATTTTAGAGAGGAAGTTGAGGCCCCAACAGCTTAAGTGACTTGCCTCTGATCCCATAGCCATTAGATGTCTGATCTTGTCTCTTCTGACCACCTCCTCCCACTATTCAATTATATACTTATCCTCTGTCTGCTTAGAGGGCTGTATATGCATATCACCCATTTGGTACATACTACTTGCTACCTTGCTAACTCTGTTATTAATTTATAGAACTTAGTTTAGGAGTGGGATTGAAGGGGCGCTAGCCCTGGTCTCATAATTTGGGATTTCATGCTCTCTGGTTAGTAATAGTGTGACAATTACTTCATTAGGAGCATTTTAGCATCACAGCATAAGGAATTATCTGAGTATAAGGACATCAAAACTATAGACTTATTACCAAAGATCTTTCTGCTATGATCACTGCCAGTTAGTATGGAAATAAAGATAATGTTGATTATCTCCTAAGAGTGAATTTATTAAGTTACAATTCATGTTATTTGGAATAAAACTTTAAGACTGGGAAAGATACTTTGTGCAGAGGAAGATTGAGTGTAAGCATTCTTCTAAACTATTTATGAAGTATTGAAAAAAGTGCTTGGAAAGATGTTAAAAATATAATAAAATTTGATATCTAAGAACCTTCATGCAGCTTCTGGTCAGTTCTTTTGGTTATTGCTGTAGTGTAACCATTTTAATGATTACCACTTTAGTGTTTAGCAGTGTTTACCACTGCTCAGTTGTAAAAAGTTTTACAGTTAGGAAATTAATAATAAAAGTGATTGCCTAATTAATGGACAGAAAGTCTAAATTTTACCTAATATAGATAGAAAGAGAATTTCCATTTAAAGTTACTGAAGACATTATAAAATATTTGGGAGACTACCTGCCAGAACAAACCCAGGAACTATATGAACACAATTACAAAATGCTTTTCGCACAAATAAAGTCAGATCTAAATAATTGGAAAAACATCAGCTGCTTGTGGGTAGACTGAGCTAATATAATGAAAATGACAATTCTACCTAAATTAATTTACTTATTCAATGCTATGCCAATCAAACTACCAAAAATTATTTTATAGAGTTAGAAAAAATAATAACAAAATTCATCTGGAAGAACAAACGATCCAGAATATCAAGGGAATTAATGAAAAGAAATGCTGGGGAAGGTGACCTTGCCATACCAGATCTTAAATTGTATTATAAAGCAGCAATCATCAAAACTAATGGCTAAGAAATAGAGGAGTAGATCAGTGGAATAGGTTAGGCACACAAGACACAGTAGTCAATGACTATAGTAATCTACTGTTTGATAAACACAAAGACCCCAGCTTCTAGGATAAGAACTCATTATTTAACAGAAACTGCTGGGAAAACTGGAAAAGAGTATGGGTATAGAACAAACAATGTCTGACACTGTATACCAAAATAAAGTCCAAATGGTACACAATTTAGATATAAAGGCAGATACTATAAGCAGATTTATGGAGAATGGAGGAATTTATCACCAAACAAGAGGTAGAGAACATTATGAAATTCAAAATGGATAATTTTTATTACATTAAATCAAAATGATTTTGCACAAACAAAGCCAATGCAACAAAGATTAGGAGGGAAGCAGAAAACTGGGAATTTTTTATGACCAGTATCTGATAAAGGCCTCATTTCTAAAATATATAGAGAACTGAGTCAAATTTATAAGAATACAAGTCATTCCCCAATTGATAAATGGTCAAAGGATTTGAACAGACAATTTTCAGAGGAAGAAATTAAAGCTATCTATAATTATGTGAAAAAATGCTCTAAATCACTATTGATTAGAAAAATGCAAATCAAAACTCTGAGGTACTATATCACACCAATTGGATTGGCTAACATGACAAAACAGGAAAATTATAGATGCTAGAGAAGGTCTGGGAAAATTGATACACTAATTCATTGTTGGTAGAGTTGTGAACTGATCCAACCATTCTGGAGAGCAATTTGGAACTATGCCCAAAGGGCTATAAAAATGTGTATACCCTTTGACCCAGCAATACCACTTCTAGGGTTGTGTCCCAAAGAGATCATAAAAATGGGAAAAGGACCCACATGTACAAAAATATTTATAGCAGCTCTTTTTGTGGTGGCCGAGAACTGGAAATTGAGGGGATGCCCATCAATTGGGGAATGACTGAACAAGTTGTTGTATATGATTGTAATGGAATACTATTGTGCTATAAGAAATGATGAACAGGAGGACTTCAGAAAAACCTGTATAGACATATATGAACTGATGCTGAGTGAGGGGAGCAGAACCAGGGGAACATTGTACATAGTAACAGCCACATTATGTGATGACTGACTGTGATAGATTTAGCCCTTTTCAGCAATGCAGGGACCTAAAACAGTTCCAAAGAACGCATGATGGAAAATGCCATCCACATGCAGAGAAAGAACTATGGAGTCTCTTTTTTTGTTTTGTTTTGTTTCCTCTTTCTCATGGTTCCTCCCATTGGTTCTAATTCTTATTTACAACATGAATAATGTGAAAATGTGTTTAATAGGAATGTATATAGAGAGCCTATATCAAATTGCATTCCATTTTGGAGAGGGGGAGAGGAAGAGTGGGAGAAAATTTAAAACTTAGGGAAGTGAATGTTGAAAAATTAAAATAAGTTAGCCCATCTCTTGCCTACAAACATGCTTAAGGTCATTTGCCAGATAGTCTGTTCATCTGACCTTATTGTCCCCTTTTCTCTTTAAGGCTCTTAAAAAAATGATACTAGGGTCAGCTAGGTAGTGCAGTGAATAGAGCACCAGCCCTGGAGTTAGGAGGACCTGAGTTCAAATCTGGCCTCAGACACTTAACACACTAGCTGTGTGACCTTGGACAAATCACTTAACCCCAATTGCCTTGCCTTTCCCCCTCCAAAAAAAAAAAAACCAAAACAAAACACCACCAAACAAACCAGGATACCAGTTGCCTTTCACTTCTCAGCCCCTTGCAGTCTGGCTTCTATTTTCACTGCTTGAATGAAGCTGCTCTCTTTAAGATCACCAATCATCTCATTATTGCTTAACTAACAACCTTTTATCTGTCTTCATCCTTTATCACCTCTCTGTATTATTTGATACTATTGACTCGCGTTCCCTAGGCTTCTGTGATATTGCTCTGTTAGGATTTTCTTTCTGTTTGTCAGACTCTCTTTCTCAGTCACCTTTTCAGAATTAATCATCTATGTCTTGCCCCCTATGCATGGTTCTACCCCAGCGTTCTCTCCTAAACTCTCCTTTGTTCACCATCTGTATTCTTTCTTGGTGATCTCATCAGCTTGTAGGGTTCAGTTCTCATTTCTAAGCAGATGATTGCCAGACTTATATATTCATCCCTAATTTCTTTCTTGATCTTGAGAACCAATCATCCAACTGCTTGCTGAACTATTCCACCTTTGGATTCCATTGGCATGCCAAATTCAACATAACCAAAGCTAAATTCATCTTCCCCCAAATCTGCCCCTCTTGACATTTTCCTTTTTCTGTCATGACACCACCATCTTTCTGGTCTTCAGGTTTCCAACCTAGAAGTAATCTTCAACTCTTTACTTCCTTGTCCTATGTTCAATCAGTTGCCTGGTCTTGTTGATTCTGCCTCCATCAGACCTGTCACATCCTCTTCACTCACCAAAACCCCAATTTAGGCCCTCATTGTCTCTTTTCCTAGATTGTTGCCCTAGACCAGGGGTGAGGAATCTGCAACCTCAAGATCACATGTGGCCTTCTAGGTCCTTGAGTGTGGCCTTTTGACTGAGTCCAAATTTTATAGAACAAATCCTTTTATAAAGGGAGTTTGTTCTGTGAAGTTTGGATGCAGTCAAAGGGCCTCACTCAAGGACCTAGAGGGCCACAAGTGGCCTTGAGGCCTCGGGTTTCCTTACCCTTGGACTAGATCCCTATTTGATGTCCCTGCCTCCAGCCATTCTCCTCTTCATTTCATCTGCCCAAAAGCTGCCAAATTCATAATTCATTGCCTTCAGGATAAAATACAAAGTCCTCTGTTTGGCATTTAAAGCACTTTACTATCTACTAGTCTATCTTCCCAGGCTGTTTATATATTCCTCTTCCTCCTAACTTTACTTTCTGACCAAATGAACCTTCTTGCAGCTTGATCTCCTGCCTTGGTGCCTTTTCAAAGACTCACCTCCCTACTCCCCTTCCCTAGAAATCTCTTCCTCATTAGCTCTGCATTACTTCAAAACTCAGCTTTAGGCCTCTTTTAAGAGGCCTTTCATGATTCCTCTCATTGCTAGTGCCTCTACACTGGAATTATAGTGTATTTTTTGTATCTATGTGTGTGTGTGTATGTGTGTGTGTGTGTATTTCTAACACATATAACACACACATATATTGCATTTGCTTATCTATGCATACTTTGTATCCCTGTATACAATAAACTCCTTTAAAAATAAATATTTTAGTCTTATGATTTGTCTTCACATCACAATCTACTCTCCCTCTAATTCTCCCTTCCCCTATATCTCTTTCCATCTTATTTTTCTGTTGAATTAAATCTATTTCTATACTTAAATTTCTGTGCCGTAATTCTTCCTTCTTTTGGCCAGTCTAGTTGAAAGTGAGGTTCAAATATCAACCATTCCTCCCTCCTTGCAGATAACCTTCTGCAGGGTCTTACAATCAGTAAATTTTTTAATTTAATGACCATTCAGCATAAGATACTATGCCAAATTCTGTGGTGGATGTAAAAAAAAAAATCTTATAGTCTTTGCCTTCAAGTAACTATTAGTCTAGTAAAGAGTGTTTGTATGTTTGTCTCTGTATGTGTCTGTGTGTGTTAAATTAATGGCATAAACAATGTGATTTAGTATAATGTACTGAACTGGGAGAACAGGAACCTGTGACCTAGACTTATTGCTGCTAGTTCGTTATGGAATTCTGAACTTAAAGTTTTGAACTAAAAAAAAATTCTGAACTTTTGAGTATCTTGAAAGATTTGGGGTTCAATTACCTCATCTATTAATAGAAAATGAAGGTTGGATTAGATCAGTAGCTTCCAATCAGTCCATTCCTCCTCTCTAAAATGCTATCATGATTCTGGAAGGCTTCAGAAGATAGAATTATTGCTATAATAATAGCTGACATTTAGTGCTTGAAGGTTTGCAAAGTACTTTCTTTGGGCTGCCTTTGAGGCTCATGACCTCATTGAAACCTTCCAAGCCTATATTAGCCTCCAGAGAATTAGGTCTTTTACTTGGTTTTGATGGGAAGTAGAGATAGGAGTAAAGAGAAAGGCATTTGAAGCAGGGGTACTTGTGTGAGCAAAGGCTTGAAGTCAGTGCACCAGGGATTTATTAAGCACCTTTTGTTTTCAGAGCATAGTGGCAGTATAGTGTTTGTCAGTCTGTGTTGCTGGAGGAAGTTAATCTCAGTGAGACTTCCCCATAGGACGTCACAGAATCTTCATTTTTTAGGGTATCTATGAGATAACATTGTAAACCCTACCCTTAAGGAAGTTACACACTACTGGGTAAATTACTATACAGATAAGTACAATGCAAAGTATATCATGATTTTTCTCTTTAGGACTTGTCAGTTATTTTTGATAGGAGATACCACTGATAGTATCAAACTGAAGTATAAACGAGTCTCTGCAGGCTGCATATTGACTTAGAAAACTTCAAACTATCATTATCTTTGTGTTACATTTTTATTTGTTTTGTCAAATATTTCTCAATTACATTTTAATCTGGTTTTGACTGCATTTGGGAGTATTAAGGCAGCCCAGTGGCCTTGAGTTTAATACTTCTGCCTTATGTTGCATTTTTTTTTTTCAGCCTTTTGGTATTCTAAAATTTCTTATCTCATGGAGTCATTCATTTTCATTTGTTCCATTCTATTTTTCAGGGAGACTTTTATTTGGATAAGATTTTATACCTCCTATACCAAACTTAAAAAAAATTTTTTTGTTGTTGTTGCTTTTTGGAGGGGGGAAGGCAGGGCAATTGGGGCTCAGTGACTTGCCCAACGTCACATGGCAAGTAACTGTTAAGTTTCTGAGGTCGGATTTGAACTCAGGTCCTCCTGATTCCAGGGCCCGTGCTCTATTCACTATGCTGCCTAGCCTAGCCGCCCCCAAACCTTTTCTTTTCCAGGTATTTCCTCGAGAGTTTTGGTTTCTGTTCCAATTCTTTATGCTAGAACTCTCATTTTAAAATAATTTTTAAACTCTTGCTTCATATTCTTCTTGAAATTCTAGTTAATTCTGCAATGAGCATGGGTTTTTGTTTTGAGGCTTTGCTTTATAGATGCTTTGCAGTTATTTTTTCTTTTGGGTTTATGTCATGGACTTCCCACAATCTATAATATTTTGCCATTATTGGTATTATCCTCCTCTTCCTCCTCCTCCTTCTTTCAGTAATCTGCTTTTCTTTTAACTTTAGCTGCATTGGTTTTGTTTATGTAGAAGCTTTTTAATCTTATGTAATCAAAATTGTCCATTTTATCTTTTATGATTCTCTCTGTCCCTTGTTTGGTTGGGAATTTTTCCTCTATCCATAGGTTAGAAAGGTAGTTTCTTCTTTGTTCCTCTAATTGTTTGTGACATTACTCTTTATGTCTAAGCCATTGCACATTTGGAGCTTTTCTTGATGTATGATGTGAGATGTTGTTTTATTTCTAGTTTCTGCCATAGTGTTTTCCAGTGTTTACATTAATTTTTGTCAAATACTGATTTCTTACCCAAATATATGGGATCTTTGGTTTTTTATCAAATATTTGGTCACTATGCTCATTTGCTTGGGTCTGACTTACTGTGTTCTACTGACTGGCCTTTCTTTTTTCTTTTCTTTTTTTTTTTTTTGTTTTTATTATAGATTTTTTTAAACATGCTTTATTAACTTCTGTTTTACATCATTCATTTCCGCCAGATTTTGAGTTACAATTATTCCCCCCCACCCTGTTTTTCCCCTACCCACCCTCCCAGATTAGCAGTCCTGCAAGATATCGCTTCCTCCAGTCTGCTCTCTCCCATACCTTCTCCCATACCCCCTTCGACTTTTCCATTAGAGGAAGGTGAATCTCTGTGTCCCAATGCCTGCACATCTTATCTCCCAATTACAAGCAAAAGAGTATTAATAATAGTATTTATATATATTTGAAACATTTAGTCTTAAAACCTCGAATTTCAGATCCATTTCCTTCCTCTCTTGTCACCCATTCCCTCTGGGAAGATAAGTAATTCAGTATATGTTGTACATGTCTAGCTATGCTAAACATTACCATAGTAGATATATTGTACAAGGCTGCTTATAATTCCCTCCCACTCATCCCACCCCCCACCTGGTCCATTCCCTACTTGATCCTGTCCCTCTTCTATAGTGGGTACTTCCAACCTCCCCTCCCCCCAAGGATGCCCTCCCATCCATCATCCCTCCTCTCATCCCCCTTTCCCCTATTCTGCTGCAGGTTGAGATATCCCATTTAGTATGTATGTCATTCTCTCCCTGGACCAAATTCAATGAGAATGTGGTTTTGCCTTTTTGCCTTCCTATTCTTCCCCTCCCTTGCAACCACTTCCCATTGCCTCTTCTACATGAGATAGTTTACCCCACCCTGTCTCTCCCCATCTCTTCTTGCCACATTCCTCTCTCACCTCTTAACTTCACCCCTTAAGTATCATCCCTTCCCACCAAATTCAACCTGTGCCGTCTATCCATGTGTACTTGTAAACATATATACACACATTCACATATGTATTCATGTGCCCTTCTTCAATTATTTTCATACTGAGAAAGGTGTCATCAGTCACTGTTATTGTTTTTCTATGTAGGAATGTAAATAGTTCAACTTTGACAAGTTCCTTTTGATTTCTTTTCCCTGATTACCTTCTCAAGCATCTCTTGCTTCTTGTGTCTGAATGTCAAGTTTTCTATTCACCTCTGGTTTTTTCCTCAAGAATGCTTTAAAGTCCTCTTCCACTGAATGACCATATTTTCCCCTGGAATAAAATACTCAGTTTTGCTGGGTATGTGATTCTTGGTTTTAATCCCAGGTCCTTTGCCCTGCGGAATATCATATTCCATGCCCTTCAGTCCCTCAGTGTAGAAGCTACCAGGTCCTGTGCTATTCTGATTGTATTTCCACAATATTGAAATTGTTTCTTCCTGGCTGCTTGTAGTATTTTCTCCTTGATCTGAGAATTCTGGAACCTGGCTATAATATTCCTCGGAGTTTTCTTTTGGGGATCTTTTTCAGGAGGTGATCTATAGATTCTTTAAACCTCTATTTCGTCCTCTGGGTCTAAAACATCAGGGCAATTTTCCTTGAGAATTTCTTAAAGGATGATTTCTAGGTTCTTTCTTTGATCATGGCTTTTAGGTAGTCCAATAATTTTTATATTATCTTTCCTGGATCTGTTTTGCAGGTCAGTGGTTTTTCCCATGAGATATTTCACATTGCCTTCTATTCTTTCATTTGTTTGGATCTGTTTAACAGCATCTTGATTTCTCATAAAGTCACTAGCTTCCATTTGCTCCAGTCTAACACTGAAGGAATGAATCTCCTCAGTGAGCTTTTGAGATTCTTTTTCCATCTGGCAAATTCGGCTTTTCAAGGCATTCTTCTCCTCATTGCCCTTTTGAGCCTCCTTTGCCGTTTGAGTTAGTTTATTTTTTAAGGTGTTATTTTCCTCAGTCAGGCTGTTGACTCTCAATTCATACTTTTCCTGCATCCTTCTCATTTTTCTTCCCAGTTTTTCTTCCACTTCTCTTATTTGATTTTTAAAATCTTTCTTAAGGTCCTCTGTGGCCTGTAACTTGCTCATATTTTCATTTGGGGCTTTTGGTGCAGGATTTCTAACCTCCCAGTCTTCCTCCTGTTCCATCCTTCGATCCTCTTTGCCCCCAAAATAGGAGTCTAATGTTGAATTTTTCTGTTTATTTTGTTTCCTTTGCCTAGGCATGTTGCCACTTAATTATTTGACTTTTGGGCTTTTTGCCACAGTAGGACTCTGCCACCAGACAGGGGAGCTTCGGTCCCAAACAGTGGGGTCTTCTCAACTGCCGGAGGTATTAGTTGGGTGGCCTCTGTGAAGCCTCCACACACTCTGGAAAGCTGGACACACACCCTAAGATCTCCACCCAAGACCGCAATCCAGATCCCGGGAGGTTAAAGCAAGAGTGTTTACCCCCCCCCCCAAGACTGATCATAGGATCCCCCTACAGTTCACAGGCCACGAGCTGAAGCTGCAACTGAAGCTGCAAAATGGTGGCTGTGCCGCGTCTCCTCAGCCACTTCTCGCCCCCAGCCAACGTGTTCCCAAATACTGGTCCCGAAGTCCATAGGGCACTAATCTCTCACTTTGTCCTAGGCATGTCTGTGTTGATAATTCTGGAATCGCCACAGCTGCTGGTGTTCTGGGGTCCCTCCAGCTGGCTGCTGGCCTGGCCGCCCTGGGGCTAAAACCGGGACTCATGGGGCCCTGGGCTCGGCTCCCAGAGCGCTGTGCTTTCAGCTCCCAGAGTGTTGGGTTGGCACCTCTCTGCTGGGCTGCCGGGCTGTCCTCAGCGGGAGGTTAGCTTCTCTTTGTCATTCTGTGGGTGCTGGAGCTCCAGAAGTTGTTCACAGTCCCCTTTTACATGATTTTGAAGTGGTGTGGGCTGGAGCGCTGTGGAAGTGCTGTCTGGCCTTTCTTTTTTAAACCAGTACCAAATCTTTTTGATTATTACTGATTTGTAGTAATCTAGATCCCCTTTATTTCCACTTTTTTTTTTCATTATTTCCCTTGAGATTTTTGACCCTTTGTTCATCCAAAAGTTGAGTATTTCCTTGTTTGTTTTTTGAATAGCTCAAAAAAGTAATCCTTTGGTAGTTTGATTGGTATGACACTTTATAAGTAAATTAATTTGGATAATATTACATTTTTATTCTAACATCATGGCTTACCCATGAGCAATGAATATTTCTCTAGTTATTTAAATCTTCCTTTTCTCTACCTCTTTATTCCCATGGACCACCACTCTTTTAAGTGTTGCTGACTTTAGAGATGTGAATGTAACATTTAATACATTTTAATGTTCCTAATATCTAGTAATAGGATGAGAGATTGAGGAGGAGCACATTTTCATACACAAACACATTATTTTTATAACATTTCACATAACTGAATCTTCTAGATGGGAGATTTATGTTTTAAACCAATGATTATAATAATCACTTGATGGAAATATTTCTAAAATGCTTTGTAGCATTATGTGTTATCTTAAGCAGAATTTGCCAAGCACAATTAAACTTTTCCCCATCATTATGAACATCACTTATTATATTCTGTTGCATGACTTAGTGCCCTCAAAGCCTGTTGAGACATGAGGTGGTTTGCTCAGGTGGAAGAGAAACAAATTCAGTACTTGTATTTTGGGTACAGCTTGCCAAAATAAAAGCATGTCTATTAATTAAATCATTGTAGTTCTAGCCTCTGATTAGAAAGAGAGGAAATCCATCCTTCCTTTAAATCTCTCTTACACAAACCATTGTCAAGTTATAATATAAGATATTCCCAAAGACAAAATTCTACAATAAAATAAAACATAGTTACCGAACTCAAGTCAAATTTCATTTTACAGATTTGATTCAGAGCAATAGTCACTAAATTGTTGGTATACCCTAGAATCTTTTCCTAAGCAATTCATTTCAGTTGAGGATATAATGAACATTAGAGATAGAATGAGACATTAGAATGAACTAAGTTAGAATAAACTATTTCGTTCTAAGTGCAGTTATCACATGAATCCATTTTCTGGTAATTTATAGAGTTCCTTCTTAAACTTTGGTGCAGATTCCTCTCAGAAAGTGTTTAGGCCTTTGGTCAGAATGATGGAAAAAAAGACATCAGTACAGGAAATTGTTTTGGAATTTGGAATTAAACACTGATAAAGTTTCTCATTCAGGTGGAATCAAACACTCCAATCTATTGTCCTAACTTTTTTTTATAATATATAACCTAAAGAGGAAAGATGGAGTGGGAGTAGGTGGGTTTGAATGTGCTGGGGTTTTTTTTTTTTTTATAGTTTAAGAATCTTCCTTTCTTCTCTCCTTCCTTCCTTCCTTCCTTCCTTCCTTCCTTCCTTCCTTCCTTCCTTCCTTCCTTCCTCCCTTCTTCCTCTTTTTCTTTCTTTTTCTTTTCTCTTATTGTTAAGCTGTCTATTGCCTCTTGTTATCACCTACTCCTAATTTACTTTATTATTGTAAATCAGATATGAGTGGGGGCTGTCCCAGAAGTAAAATTCTTCGATTTTGTGATTGTTTTGCTGTGGACACAGACTCTGTCTTCTTCTGGGTTCATGGCTCTAATCTCAATTATTAATGGTATTGGGAGTTTTTTTTTTTTTTTTATAAATGACACCCCATTTATCAACATTTATAAACAGATATGTGAGATGTTGTATATAATGTAGGCTCTTTCCTTTGTTATTTAGGTCATCAACTTTTAAAAAAATATATTAAAACCCCACCCATATCTTTCTTTAGGTTGGGATGTTGCATCAGCAGATGGAAGAGCTTGATAAAACCAAGCAAGAAATGGCCATAGAATACAAACAGGAACTGAAGAAACTTCAGGAAGAGGTGAGTAAATATTCATTAATTTTCTTTGTGGATTTAATAGATTTATTTGTGGGAACTTTTTAAATTAATCTAGTTTTCTTAATAAAGGTCTGTTTTCTATGGAGGATAGGGCTAAAACCTTTATCCTCCACCCCCCTCTCCCTCAGTAATTTGGTAGCTCCTAGAGGGAAGAAATAAATTTTAATTTTCTTGGGCCTTAACAGAAATATAAAATTATTTTAATGCCTTGTATTCCTTTATTTAATTAAAAACACTTTGCATTTTTATTATTATTTTATTGTTAACACTGGCAACACTTTTTTAAAAATGGTGGTATTAACTGTTTGATATGTTCTTGATATAATTTTCTATGTATGCTGGCATGTTTAGTATGTTCCATTGGTACCACTTTTAAATTCTTAGACCTAGTTCAAATTATTAGACATTTAATAAGCAGTGAAATTGACTGTCTTCACAGCTAGCTAGACTAAAGAAAGGCTATGAAAAGCTTCAGAAAAAGCAGATAAGAGAATCCAGAGGTGGCACTAAAAATCACAGAGAAGACCCATCTGAAATGGAGAGGTTAAATGGAAAAATAGAGGTATGATGATTTTGTTCATAATAATTGTTAATTTTCATACAGGATAATAATTTGGTAAGAGGTGGTAATTCCTGAAACTTGAGTTCTCACCATCAATTCTATTTACAGGTGAGAAAATTTAAAATGAGCCAAAGTAGTTTGCACCTTCTATTACCATATGGTCATTTTGGGGTCAGGAGGTAACTGTACCAATTTATTAGAATGCAGTCATAATTAGTATCTATAAAGTATTATTTTTGTCTATTAAGATTTCTTTTGTGAAAGAGAAACTATTTTCACATTTCCTTTAATTCATTTTTTAAAAGTTTAATTTTAGAAAAATATTTTTGAACATAGATCTCATATATATCAAGATGGCCAAATAGTTGCTTTTAAACAATTTTTAAAAATTATCTAAAGCCCTGAGATCTTTTTATCCAGGAGGGATCTTTTTATCCTGTGGGGAGGAGGACATAGTGGTGATTAGATTGGACTTTTTCATTTACTATCCACCTAGACTGTTGTAGCAGCCTTCCTTACTGGACTTTTAAACTCTCCTCTCTCTTCTCTCTGATCCATCCAGTCTTTACACTGCTGACAGATCAATATTCCTTATATATTCATTTGAACAAACCACTCCACTGCTCAAAACTTCAGTAGTTTAGGTTCCTTAAGTTAGAATTCAAAGCCTTTGGCAATCTAGCACTTCTTTACCTTCCAAAGCTTATCTCCCAGTAATCCTGGATTCATACTCCCTCCTCAGTCATTAATTGTTTCTCCCTACCAGTTGTCCTTAGCACCATAAATCCTACCTATCTTATATACCTGTGTACTATTTTATATTATAGCTGTGTATGTGGCATATCTCCCTCACCCCCTCTAGATTTTTAAGGTCTGAGAAGGTGGAGACCATATCTTTTTTTAATCTTTTTACATCCCCAGAACCTAGAATTTTGCTTTGCACATAGGAAATAGATATTTATGAAAATTTTAAATGGGAAGAAGTAAAGAATTAATATGAACATATGGTAAGGGAGAGATGATGGTGATGATGATGATGATGATGATAATGAAGATGATGATGATAGTGATAGCATTTATGTGATGCTTTAGAAATACTCTCTCATTTTATTAGTAACAACCCTGAGAGGTAAGTGTCAATATTAGCCCCTTTTTATAAAAGAGGAAACTGATCCAGTCAGAGATTGGGTTGTTACATAAAACAATGTAAGTAAAGATCACAGAGTTTCAGAGTTTCCCTTTTCATTTCATTTAGTCAGTTATCATGTGGACTTCAGGTAGATCTCTGCTTTCCAAGGCTTTTCTTACACGATCTTACAGTTCTTACCAGAGATTATAATTCAGATAAGCGGGAGGAGGAACTTCTTACAGAAAGCACCAAATTGGTATTCTTCTCTCACGCAGTTTATCACTGCTCTGAGAATGAGAAAACCTGGTTTCTAGCCCCAGTTTGACTGCTCTTTGGCTTGGCAGCAATGCAGTGTAAGTGGGAAGAGGAACAGACAGATTTGGTCATAGAGGACCTGAGTTTGAGTCCTGTCTCTGACCTTGGGCCTGGCCATGTCATTTTGTCTTCAGGGTTTCTTTTCTTATCTCTAAAGTGATAATAACAGCAATTATACAATCTGCCTTGTAGGATTTCTGTGAGGATCAAATGACAATTTTTGTAAAACACTTTATAAATGAGGAAAATGTTATATAAATTGTAAGCTGCTCTGTTATCATTACTGTTAAGTGATTTGAACCTTTCTTTTTACAATGAGGAAGTTTAAACTCAGTGATCTTCTAAGACCTGTTTCAGTGTAAAATTTTGTGAAAAAAATTTTGAAGCTCAAAAATATTCTTGCACTCTTTTGCCAATAGAAGGTTTCTTCAGGTCACCCAGCTCTCTGTGGCTCTACTAGCTGGCAAGGACATGAAAGGCAGAGGAAGATGTCTTACTTATAGCATTGTTGATATTTGTGCTTGCTTGGAGCTGTCCACTCCTTGGTGACTGCGTTCTTCCTTCTTCATCTTTATTATGGGTACTTAAATATTCTCCTAGCTGTAGCAGCTTTTAAAATGCTAACTATGCCAAGAAACTACTACTTGGAATTTTTGCTCTTTACCTTTCTAACATCTATAAACTTGTAATGTAGAGACATGATTCATAGAGTAGATGAGACTTCAAGACTCAGGGAATCTTGGAGAGCATTTAGGGAGGCTATAAGACCATATGGCTGTTAGGTGAGTTTACTTTGTAATTCAGATTGCTCCCATAACCATAACCATCAGATGTTGTCTGGCTTCATGGTATAATAGTTACTGTTGAATTCCCATTTTCCATGTATTGTTTAATATTTAAGTTATCAATAACTGATAACTGTAGTTTCAAAAGAAAATTACTAAATTTTATCTTGCTAATTTTTCCTTGAAAACTAGAAAATTATGACGATTAACCCTTAGGTGGCAGCAAATTTATAAAACTAGACACAAATCAAATAGTATTCAGCATCCCTACATCATACACTTCAGTAATAAATAGAGTGTTAAATTTGGAAAGACAGAAATTCAGAGGCACAGTATATGAGGAGATGAGAATTACTGTATAACTACATCGGATGACTGAATAATGGCATCCCTGCTGTGGAAAAAGGTCCACCTCTGTCAAGGGATGGGGGTGGGGGGTAATAATTAGAGTAAGAGTAAACTTGGAAGTAGTGACAAGAGGGGATGCATTTACAAGTCAACTGTCCTGGTTGCCTTTGCAGGAGTTCCGTCAGAAATCACTAGAATGGGAGAAGCAGCGAGTGATTTATCAACAACAGGTGGCTTCTCTGGAGGCACAAAGGAAAGCTTTGGCTGAACAGTCAGAGATTATTCAGGTAGAGTTAAAACATTTAAAAAGAAATGTAAACATTTGGGTCATTTTAATTTAATTAGTACATACCTGTATGCCATAGTAAATTCTGCTTTTCCACTTTGGACAGTTATATTCATGTAGTGGCTATAGGAGTGTCAGCCTTTCTCCATTTTTTATCTCTTGTCCAATAGACTTTGCTTGTTACTAACTTGAGCTGCTAGGGTGGGGAAAATAGAGAATAGGATGAATTAACTTTTTCTATGACTTTGTTCTGTCTCTATTACAAACAAGTAATTAGGTTTTGTACAGTGTCACATTTGGAAGTGGAAAAAGCCTAGTAGTATAGCTTCCCTCTCTCTTTTCCAGCCTTTTAAAGTACATTGTAATGTTGAGACAGAAACCAGACAAATCAGTTTTAAGTGATTGTAATCAACAGCAGTGATTGTATCTAGAAGATGAGTTATGAACTTTTTCTATGGAGGACTGTTTAAAGTAATTGTGAGAAACAGTGTTTTAAGGTACTGCATTTCTGCCATTTTCATTCCATAGCATGCCTGAAATATAAAGGTCTTTGAAGATTTATACATTTTCTAAAGAGAGTAGAGACAGGTCCAACTGAGCCAAGCTGTGTTGGGGTAACTCTAGTTACTGGTAATAATGAAGACCTTCCCCTGAACCAAGTGAATGAAAACTGCTAACTTCCTTTGTCTAGATCTCCATAGCTTAGTAGATAATCTTCTTTAGCATGGGGTAGCAGAACTCTAGTGGAGGTTAGTTTTTACTGTTATTTCTCAGTCATTCATCAGTACATTATTTGTATTATTGATTAGAAATCTCAGTTAAATATTTTGTTAATATCAGTGAAATCTTTGTTTACTGTAACTCATATGGAGAAGAGAGGAGAAAGACTTATAAACAAAACCCCCATGTGAATAGGTTTAATCTGTACTATTTAGGCCTAGTCTAATTAATTATTTTCCTACAAAAAGTGATTTCTTATTACAAAACTAGAAGAATCTTTGTTTCAAACATTTTAAAAATCTTTTCAAAACTTAGTCAATATCTGAACCTAATTGAATCTTTTTGTAATTTAGTGGTGCTTCTGAGTCATCATTCTAAAGTCAGTTCACATCAGACAATATTGTAGATGTTGCAGCTATACAAAATTGGACTGAGTGGGTGCCAAATCCTTTAAAAAAATTGTTGTGTTAAAAAAAATAAATCCAGAATATTAGCTTTTGGAGGAATTATTTCTCTGCTGCTCCCAGAATTGTAATATAGAAAAAAACAATTCTGATTGAGGTCTACAATTGCATTACCTTTATACAGGGTTCTGATAAATTTTTAAGTTCAAAAATTTCAAAGATATTTGTTCTTATCCTCTACTATATATTCTGTTATCTCTTCTTCCTCAGAAAGTATCGGTTTTTTATTTTAATTTTTTTATTCTGAACTTAACAAATACCAAATAAAGTTAGCATTTCCATATACATAGAACAGAAAAGGAGGATTGCTTCTCATTTTAAATTGTCCTATTTGTTTGTGATTCCTTCTTGCCTTCCTTCAGTTCTCTTCTCTGCATTTAAAAATGCTTTAATTTCCTTCTTTCCTTCCTTCCTTCTGCAGTCCTATTCCTAACCACCTTCCTCCTTCCAGATCCTCCCTCATTGAAAAAAGGAAACCCTTGTAACAAATATGCATAGTTAAGCAAATCAAATTCTTACATTGGCCATGTGCAAAAAAGTATGTCTCGTTTTACATTTGGGGTCCTCTCTTTTAGGAGATAGGTAGCATGATTCATCATTGGTCCTTTTGAATTATGGGTTGGTCATTACGTTGCTCAAAATTCTTAAGTCTTTCAAGGTTGTATGTATTTATGGTGTTATCACATAGACTGTTCTTCTGTTTCATTGCTCAATTCACTTGGCATTAGTTCATACAAGTCTCAGGTTTCTCCAAAAAACATTCCTTTGTCATTTGTACAGTAACACTCTGCTACATTGATATGCCATAATTTGTTCAGCTATTCCCCAACTGATGGATACCCCCTTAGATTTCAGTTCTTTGCCACTTCAAAAATAGCTGCTATAAAAATATTCTTTGTGTTTTTCCAAATAATTTTTTGCAGTTTTAGTAAATTTGGGGGTATAGCTCCAAATTGCTTTCCAGAATGCCTGGAATAATTCCCAGCTATAACAGCAATGCATTAATGTACCTGTTTTCCCACAGCTCTTCCCAATTTTTGTCATTTTTCTTTTTTGTCAGTTTTGCCAATCTGATGAAAGTGAGGTGTAATATCAGAGTTTTTAAAATGTTCATTTAACTAGCAATAAGTAAAAAATATAAAAATTATAGTTGATTGCTTGGATTTCTTTGGAAAATTCCCAGATCATTTACTAATTGGGGAATAGCTCTTGTTCATTTAAATTTGAATCAGTTTCTGCTGAATCTTGGAAAGGAGACTTTTATCAGAAAAAATTTCTACAAAGCTTTTTTTTTTCCTCCAGTGAACTTTTTCCCTTCTAATTTTAACTGCATTGTAGGGTTTTGGTTTTTGTTGTTTTTTTTTTTTGTGCAAAAGCTTTTTAAAACTTTGTGTGGTCAAAATTGAATATTTTGTTTTCTCCAGTCTTCTGTATCTCTCACTTGCTGGTGGTGAACTCTTTCCTTATCCATAGTTGTGAAAAGCTTGTTTCTCTTGCCTCTCTCTTTTTTTTGTGTGTGTGATGGGAGCTTTTATATTTAAGTCATGTATCCATTTGGAGCTTATCTTAGTATATGGTGTGAGATCTTGTTCTGTGTCTAATTTCTGCTTGACTGTTACCATTTTTCCCAGAAGTTTTTGTTGAATAATGAATGAGTCCTTATTCCAGTAGTTGGAATCTTTGGATTTATCATGTTACTAGGTTCATTTGCTTTTAGTTATTTTGTATCTAGTCTGTTTCACCTTTACTTTTTTTAAACCAGTACCAAATAATTTTAATAATTACTACTTTGTAGTATAGTTTGAGATTTGGTACTGCTAGGCTTCACTCCTCACTTTTTTCATTATTTCCTTTGAGATTCTTGTCCAGAAAGGTATATTTTAAGGTCCCTAACCTCACATCTGATTGTTTCATTCTATATAGTAAGGCAAACAGAGAGCCACTATAGAGATCCAAAGTAGCTGAGATCTAAAATTGTCATTTTAAGGATAGGAGATTGAGTAACAGGGAACGATTTCATGTGGTATATGTTCTCTACTTAACTTATCAATTGTAACTGATGTTGGTGGGTCTTCTTATATATCCTTCTTTGGGTTGACATTAGAAAGAGTAGCATGTACTCTTAATAGGCTATCTGAAAAGTGAGTAAAAGGTTATGGCCAGACATAAACATACAGGGGTGGGGGAAGGAGGGCAGATTGTTTATATATCAGGGGCATTTGCCTTTGGTTGTCCAGCCAAATGCTGCAGTATAGGGAGCTGGGCCGATATCTGTTATTATGTTGTAACTTTTTATGTTCCCTCTCTCTTAGGAAATTGAATATTTGCAGGGGATATGGGAAAAGGAGTCATGTTTCTACTTATATTCAAATACAGTTCCCCAAACTCTTTCTGAGCCAAATATAAATGTATGAATAATTTTAACACATTATTTTTCTTATTAGTATGGTTAATTGAGAGGGGTTTGGGGGTATATGTATATTTTATAAGTGAATCTTTTCCTGAATTGATCCACAAGTATTTATTAAGCAGTTACTACATCAGGCATTTTACCTGTGTCTAAAATAAAACAACCACCGTTCATATTGGTGACAGTTTCAAAATACAGGTTCATTTTGGATCAGTGAACCTCAGTGGTAGTGAGGAAGGAATAAGAAGGATGCAAATACTACACATGGAAATATTTGGGGAAAATTTAAGAAATATTTTTAAAAATCAAGACCATTGCCATAAAACACAAAATCTTCAGTTCCCAATATCAGAATATTAGTTTAGAACACATATTTCTTTTGAAATACTTAGCTGACAAATCATTTTTAACTACTCAAAGACAATTCTAAATTCATTGCTAATTTTGTGCATTTTAAAAGTATCTTTGTTAGCATGGGGCCTGTCTCCTTTTACTAGATATATGCAGTAGTGGTGCCAAAGGTAGTGTAGGATGACTCTCCCAAATGAATCACTGGCAAGAAAGATTTTTTTTTTTGAAGGGGAGAAGGCAAGTCAATTGGGGTTAAGTGACTTGCCCAAGGTCACATAGCTAGTAAGTGTGTCAAGTGTCTGAGGTGGAATTTGAAACTCAGATTCTCCTGACTCGAGGGCCAGTACTCTATTCACTGCACCACCTAGCTTAGCACTTGAACTTCTTGGAATCACTGGAGCATGTTTGCTCTTTAATAAAATGAATACAAATCAAGATTTCAAGCATACAATGAGTAGGAGATTTCCTTTAATCATGGAAGTTTATTACAAATCCAATGAATGAACTCTGAGCTCTATGGAATAAAGTAACATGATCAAGAAGAATGGTTAAACTGCAACAATTAGAACTTCTTCAGTTTGTAGTTTTCTTCTCTCTGAGTCATGAAACTGTTCACCTCATTCAGTATCCTGTAAATATTTTCTGTACCTTTGAAGAAAAAGCCAGCTTGGTTGCATAATTACATCAAATAAAGCCTTTGACTAAAAACATATATACATACATACACAAATGTATCTCTGTGTGTATATATATATTAACATATAATTAATGTATATATATTAACATATAATTAATATAGTAAATGTTACTTAATAAAGTAAAATCAGGAAAGTTGAAGTATTTTGTTTAATTTTGACAGAATGAATCACTGAACACGAGAGCCTGTTATTTTTCTATTATTGCTAAATAACTGGATTATTTTTTAATCAGTCATTTAGATGGCTTAAAACTAGTGCTTTATAAGTAACTAGGCATTTATTGAAAATCTGCTGTTTTGCAGCACTGTGGGGAAAGCTGAAAGAAAATTTTGTGGTTTTAGGATTGAAAAATTATTTTTAATGTAATTGCAAATTATTACAACTTTGTAAACATGTTGGTTCATTGCAGAAGTGCTCCAGAAAAATTTAAAAATATTCAATGGGAATTCCTTTCAAAGAGATATTAAGAGAGTAAGGAAGTTTTAGACCTCAAACAGGATGAAGAAAAGGTGTTTTGAATTTTCCAGGGAAACCATGATCACAGTTTCAGTATAGAAGGGACAGAACTCAGACTTGGGGGTGGGGTGGAGAGGGAAGGAGTTCAATATTGAGAGAGGATTTGATTTACAATAAATATATGTAATACATGAAAAAAATCATCTTACTCAAATCACAAGCTTCTTTTAAGATTTGGAAATGAGTTAAGCAATAATATTGACTTTAAAAATTTTTCTAATTATATTGTTAGTATTAATATAATAGCATTAATTGAAGTGACTACAATATTGGTGGAAGCTCATATTGACTTATCAGAATAGACACTGGCAGATTCTTGCTGAGAATTTTACTGTTAATGGGTTCCTGCAGCTATTGCTGAGTAAAAACTCCTGCAAAGAGGTAGTATGTGATGATGGAATTGAAGCTGACACTGATGGAGACTTTATGAAGAGTTGATGCTGGCAAGTGCCATTGATTTATACTGGGAATCTCTTAAGACAGGTTCTTGTTGCTTGTGTCATGGTGCCCTTGATGACCTAACTTTCACATTTTTGCTGCATTTGGGACCACACAAAACAAAGAATTCAAAAAATATCTTGCTCTTGTGTTCTCCCTCTTATTTCCTTTGCTGCTTTTAGCTACCCAGCCTTCAGCTTTTGTCTCTTTTTCTTTCATCTTGTGATTTACTTTTCTGTTTTCCTCTTCCTTTAAGTCAGTGTCTCTTCTGACTATTACATTGCTAAAATGGTGTTCTTTTAATTGATCCCTTTCAGAAGCCATCATCATTCAGGCCAGACAGACAACAGATATGATTTCTGATTTCTGGTTTAAAAAAAAGTGTATTGGTGGTAAATGTTTAACTTTTTTTTTCTTTTTTTCTCAAATGCTTTATTAACTTCTGGTTTACAACATTCATTTCCGCCAGATTTTGAGTTATAATTTTTTCCCTGTTTTTCCCCTTCCTGCCCCAAAATAGCAATCCCACAGGATATCCCCTCCTCCAATCTGCTCTCTCCCATATCTTCTCCCATACCCCTTCCACTTTTCCAGTAGGTCATGGTAGATCTCTATGCCACAGTGCCTGTATATCTTATTTCCTAATTACATGTAAAATAGTATTAATAATAAATAGTATTTATATATTTTTAGACAGTTGATTTTAAAGCTTTGAATTCCAAAATTCCAAATTCATTCCCTTCCTCCCTACTCACCCACCCTTACTGGGAAGATAAGCAATTCAGTATATGTTGTACATATGTAGCTATGCAAAACATTACCATAGTAGATATATTGTAAAAGACTGACTATATTTCCCTCCCTTCTATCCCTCCTCCCACTTATTCTATTCTCTACTTTGATCCTGTCCCTTTTCAAAAGTAGGTGCTTCCAACTTCCCTCCCCCACAGCCTACTCTCCCCTCCATCATTCCCCCTCTCATCCCTTCCCCCCTACTCTCCTGTAGGGTGAGATAACCTATTTAGCATGTATGTCATTCCCTCCCTGAGCCAATTTTAATGAGAATAAGGTTTTGCCTTTTCCCCTTCATGTTCATTTCCTCCATTGTCAGCATTTCCCCTGGCTCTTCTATATGAGATAATTTACCCCATTCTGTCTCTCCCCATCTCCTCTCATTATATTCCTCTGTCACCTCTTAATTTCACTTTTTAAGTATCACCCCTTCTTATTAAATTGGTCCTGTGCCCTCTATCTATCTATACCTGTAAACATATATACACACATTCACATATGTATACATATGCCCATATAACCTGTCTTCAACTATTTTCATATTGAGAAAAGTTTCATCAGTTACAATTATCATTTTTCCATTTAGGAATGTAACTAGTTCAGCTAGTTACAAGCCCTTAGCACTGTGCATTTGTTGAAAAGCTTTCATATGTTTGATTAGAATGACTTGAATCCCCTATAGTTTTCCCCTTCCTCTAGATTACATCTAGAAAAACAGTCCACATATATAGTCCACATATGTATAATTATATGGGAATTTAAACAGTATTTCATGGCATGTTTGAATATGTTCATATATACACATACATGTTCCTTCTCAGAATGTTTTTAAATGCATAATGTACAATACAACAGTCATCAAATTTTTTTTTAAAGTTTATGGACTCAGGGTGGCTAGGTGGCGCAGTGAGCAGAGCGTCGGCCCTGGAGTCAGAAGGACCTGAGTTCGGATCCGGCCTCAGACACTTAACGCACACACAAACAAAAACCTAGCTGTATGACCTTGGGCAAGTTACTTAACCCCAATTGCCCTCCGAAAAAAAAAATAAAAATAAAGTTTATGGACTCCAAGTTAAGAACCCCTGCACTATACACTAGAACTCTGCGTCACGTGCTAGGGATTTTTTTTTTTTTGGCACTTAAAAGTATTTAATTTTTTTCCAATTACATGTAAAGAGAGTTTTCTTTTTCTTTTTCTTTTTTAAAAGCAATTGGGGGGGCGGCTAGGTGGCGCAGTGAGTAGAGGGTCGGCCCTGGAGTCAGAAGGACCTGAGTTCGGATCTGGCCTCAGACACTTAACGCACACAAACAAAAACCTAGCCATGTGACCTTGGGCAAGTTACTTAACCCCAATTGCCCTCCAAAAAGCAAAAAAAAAAAAAGCAATTGGGGTTAAGTAACTTGCTCAAGGTTACACAGCTAGTTATTTATGTGTGGGTACTAAGTACTGAGGCCAGACCCGAAATCGGTTCCACACAAACAAAAACCTAGCCATGTGACCTTGGGCAAGTTACTTAACCCCAATTGCCCTCCAAAAAGCAAAAAAAAAAAAAGCAATTGGGGTTAAGTAACTTGCTCAAGGTTACACAGCTAGTTATTTATGTGTGGGTACTAAGTACTGAGGCCGGAACCGATTTCGGGTCCTCCTTATTTTGGGGCCAGCGCTCTTATTCACTCTGCCACCTAGCTGCCCCGTCAAGATAGTTTTCAGCATCCATTTTTGTAAGATTTTTGAATTCCAAATTCCCTGCCCCCCCCCCACCCCAAGATAGCAAACATTCTGATATAGGTTATATTTGTACAGTCATGTTAAACATATTTCCACATTGGTCATGTTGTAAAAGAAGAATCAGAACAAAAAGGAAAAAACTATAAGAAAGAAAAAACCAAATTGAAAATAGTATCCTTCAATCTGCATTCAAACTCCATAGTTCTTTCTCTGCATGTGGATGGCATTTTCTATCATAAGTCTTTTGCAATTGTCTTGGATCATTGTAATGTCTATCAAAGTTGGTTGCTGTACAGTGTTGCTGTTACTATGTACAATGTTCTTCTGGTTCTACTCATTTCAATCAGCAACAGTTGATATAAGTTTTAACAGTTTTTCTGAAATTTGCCTGCTCATCATTTCTTATAGAACAATAGTATACCATTATATTTATATACCACAACTTTCTCAGCCATACCCAAGTTGATAGGCATCCCCACAATTTCCAATTCTTTGTCACCACCAAAAAGAGCTGCTGTTCATATGACCTTTTCCCTTTTTTATGATCTCTTTGGAATATGGAACTAGTAATGGTATTGCTGAATCAAAGGGTATGCACAGTTTTATATCCCTTTGGGCATAGTAGGGTTTTCTTTTTTAAAGGCAAAAGTGAAAGTCTTTTCTCTCACAGAGTCTATATTCTAGTGGGCTAGACATGTGAGTGTGTGTGTGTATGTGTGTACATATAATGTATCAGTGTATATCAGTACATACAAAACCTATGCATAACAGATGTAATGTAACCTTGGAGAAGAAGACACTCAGGAAAGGTCTTATGAAGAATGTAGTGCCTAAGCTGAGTCTGACAGACACCAGGGGTTTCAAGACGTAGGAGAGTAGGAAGGAAAGCATTTCAGATGCGGGGGATAGGTAGTGCAAAGGCATGGAAATGGGAGAAGGATTGTATGTGAAGAGCAGTAAATAGCCCAGTATGAGTGGATTAGAAAATGTGTGGAGGGGAATAAGATGTAAGAATGCTGGAAGGGTAGGATTGGGTCTGCTTATGAAGATCTTTAAAGGCTCAATGGACTTTATATTTGGTTCCAGAGGGAGTAGAAAGCCACTGGGGCTTATTAAGTCAGGGCAAAGTAACATGGTCACATCTGCACATTAGGAAAATAACTGGTGACTGTGTGGAGAATGGATTGGAGACTGAGGTAGTAAGACCAATTTAGAAACCTTCACAGTAATCCAAAGAAGAGGTAATGATGGCCTGAATTAGAGAAGGGGGTCATATATGAGAAATGATACAGAGAGGTGACCGACCAGATTTGACAGCTGATTGTCTCTCACTTTGGGTAAAGAGAGAGTGTCAAGAACTACATTGAGTTTATGTACCTTAGTGACTGAGATGATGATGGTGCCTTTGATAGTAATAGAGAAATTCAGAAGAGGGGTGTGTTTGGGATGAAAAAGAAAGAATCCTATTGTGGACATGTTGAATTGTGGTGGCTATGGGTCATCCATTTTGAAATATCTAGAAAGCAGTGGATAATGCCAGACTGGATCTTGGGAGAAAGACAAGGGCTCCTACAGATTTAGGAATCATCTGCATAGTGATGATAATTGAACCCTTGGGAGTGGATGAAGTCACCAAATGAGAGAGTATAGAAAAATAAGAGAAGAGGGCTCACGACAAAGAATTGGGGCATACCCATAGTCAGTAGGTATGACATGAATAATGAACAAAGAAAATTTAGAAGGAATAATCATGTAGTTAGGAGAACCAAGAAAACTACATCCCAGAAACCCAAAGAGGAGAGAGTATTCAAGAGGAAAGGGCTGTCAGTAGTGTCAGATTTGGAAGAAATGTTGAAAAGAGTGAGGATTAAGTAAAGGCCATGGATTTAGCATAGTGCCTGGCATATAGAAGGTGCTTTAAAAAGTTTTTTTTTTTAATTGAATTGGCAATTAAAAGATCTTTTTAAATTGGTGAGCAGTTTGAGTTGAGTGGGTTTATTGATCAGCAGAGATACAGAAGACAGAAAAGAGGGACTGGAAGCTGTGAGTATAGATAACTTTTTCAAGGAGTTTGGCTGAGGAAGTGTGGAGAACAAGAGAACAGTAGTAGAGAAAATGGTAGAGTCTAGTGAGGGTTGATGAATAGGGGAAATTTGGGTATATTTATAGGCAACAGGAAAGGAACCAGTAAATAGAGGTTAAACAGAGTTGGGACAGTCTACTGGAGAAGATGGGAAGGAATGGAATCAGAGGGGTTGGCCTTAGCAAGAAGAAGGGCCACTTCTTTGTCAGAGAGTGGGCTAGCTTCATATTAGTCTCTTTATGAATTTTTGTTTTTGACTATTTCACTTTTACTCATCAGTAGTCCCATGTTTCTAGGCTCAGCTCATCAATCGGAAACAGAAGCTGGAATCTGTGGAGATTTCCAGCCAGTCTGAAATTCAGCATTTAACCAGTAAGCTAGAGAGGGCCAATGATACCATATGCGCCAATGAATTGGAAATAGAGCGTCTCAACATGAGGGTAAATGATTTGGTTGGAACCAACATGACTCTGCTGAAGGAGCAGCAACGACTTGAAGAAGAACTGAGGCACACTGAAAAACTATTAAAGGTCTGTGTAATTACTGCAGTTGAACAATAGCTTAACTTTGTTTTCTATTAAACAGGGAAAAAGAAGTCACACTTTAATTTCTAAAACTCTTCTTTCTCCCCCTCTACGCTGCTGTTGATAGTGACTGAATTTGTGCCTGCTGCATAAGCATGTATGTACTGGATCCTGCTTGAATTAGCTCATAAGAGCTGATTGTTAAATTTTAAGTCCAGTCATTTACACCTCAGAATGGGCAGATGCTACAAATTGATTTATTGTTTTGTTGATTGTCCAGACTTAAGAAAGTGATAGTGAAAATGTTAGTAATGCATATTGAAGTGTGTCCTATATACATTTTTCCCTTGGGAAAATAATAAATATTTAATTACACATTTATGCATAGAATTTTATTCTTTCTATTTTGATGAGATATAAAACTATCTAAACCTATAATCACTGAGGAAAGTGTAAATAATAATCATTTTTTAAATGTTTTATTGAGGGTTTTTTCAACATTGTTGTCCCTTCTCAGTGATTCTACCCTTTCCCCTCATCTACTCCCATAATAGAACCTTCCTGTGTAATAAATCTTAAGTAAAACAAATGATCATACTAGCTAAGTCTAGCAACGTATGCCTTGTTCTACACCTGTAATCTACCATCTCTGACATGTGACAGGAGGCATGCTTCATTGTCACTCCTCTGAAGTCACAGTTGATCACTGTTTTGATCAGAGTTCTGAAGTTTTTCAGTATGATTTTTCTTTATGTTGTTGTGGTCATCATAGAAATTATTCGTGTAGTTCTGCTTGCCTTACTCTGAATGAATTCATACAAGCCTTTACAAGTTTATCAGTATTCATTATTTCTTATGCCATAATAGCAATACATTGCATTAATAAATGACAGTTTGTTCAGACATTTCTCCAGGTGATGAATACCCACTTTCCTTCCAGTTTTTTTGCTACCACAAAAGTGTCATTATAAATATTTTCATATACATGTGGGACCTTTTCCTTTGTCTTTGACTTCCTGGAGTTTGGATCAAGGAATATTAGGTGACTTTTCTGGTATAATTAATAGCAATATTCTTTCTGTAGGTTCTACAAGGAGAAAAAAAGGAATTGGAGGTAACTATTCGGTCTCAAGAAGATTTCATCAATGATTCAATAATTCAGAAGGAGAGATTACAGAATAAACTTACAAATGTAGCTAAAAATTTACATTCTACAGAACTCATCAGGTACAATTTATTATCTCAGTAATTCAATATTTGTCAGTGGTAGGCTCTCATTTATAGCACCTGAAGAGTCATCCTTATTAGTTAGTTAGTGTATTGTAGGTGATCACTGGAGGGTACCTGGGAGCTAGGGACAGATGAAACACAGCAAAGGTGAGAGCATTAGGATTAGAGGCACCAGGAAATCTGTTATTGTTCTCTTGAGCAGAGGAGCAAGGATAGTTTGGCTTCTGTTTTATGGAAGCCAAATACTAGTATAGCTGCACAACCAGTATTGTAGAGAGTGGTGTAGTGGAAAGATCACTGGACTGGAAGGCAGGAGAGCTGGATTGAAGTCTTGGCTTTGACACTGGCTAGCTGAAGAGTCTTGTACAAGTCACTTAACTTTCCTGAAGCTCAGTTTTGGTTGTCTATACAATGGGACTGTCTCACTCTTAGTGTTATTGTGAAGAAAGTGCTTTGCCAATTCTAAAGTCTCATTTAAATGTGAGTTATTAATGAGAACTAATCACAAGGAATGGTGTGGGGGAAGTATTTAGAGCACTTTGCTTCAACACGGTGTTAATTGACTTTGTCCTTGAAGCAGAAGCAGGAAGTAGCAAGCAGCTGAAAATGGCTGCTTGGGATTAGAAGAGCCTTTCATTTGGGGAGTTAAATCTCCCACATTAAGACCATCTCTGTAGCTGGAATGTGGTCTAACCTTGATTGACTATTAGTGAAAATCAAACTAATGGAAAGGAAGTATAAAAGAGTTTGAAATAGACTAAACTATTGATTTTTCCTCCTCTTTGCTCAGTATAGGAGATAGCCATGGGAATGAGAAATAGAAATTAGCATCTAATTGTGCAAAGCAGGGAATGATGGAAGAAGCACTGTGGCAAGTAGTTATAGACAGCAGACTATGGAGTTAATAACGTGAGTAACGGTGTTTGAAACAGTAAACTGGACTTCCAGTTTTTTAAAGAGAAGATCAATAAAAGATGATGAATTTGAGAGTCAAACTTGGTTCCCAACAAGAAGAAGCTTTGGTGGCTTAGTGTTTGTCCATCTAGTCCTTGGGGTCACCTCTGGTTGTTATAGAATGCCCAAAAGATCACACGTGGTCTGAAGATAACTCCTGCTTTATAAGTACTTTAGTGTATAGGTAAAATTTTACGTACTCATTTTTATTCTGAAAACCAGTCCAGGTACATACTGCTAGAAAGTTTTTAGATGCTTGTAATGGGATTACTCTTTTTCTTTGCTTAAATGCAATTTTTGAAAAGTAATTTTCCTAGGAGAGAACTCAATTCTTTTGCAACTCATTTGAGAATAGAAAGATTTTTGGAAAAAAGAAAACAGGTATTGATTAAAGAGGATGTCCTCACTATTTATTTGTTTGTTTTTGATCTCTTAAAAAACATTAAGCCTAGTCAATAAGGAAAGGTGGGTAAACTACTAACTTTTTGAAACTTCATTTTAACCTATCAGGGTTCTAAGTAGTGTTTTGTAAGAAAGAATTTACCAAATGTACATTTTAGGAATATTGGAATTGTAGAGCTGAAAGTCCGAAGTTCAGGATGGAGTTTTGACCATCAAAAAGTAGATATTATAATTATCCAAGTTGTGCCTTGCTTAATGCAAAGGCCTTCTGGAATGATCCTGTGTTTTTGTATAGGTCACTGGAGGTCAGCCTTCAAGAAGAAGTTTCTTCCTCTAAAGGCCAGATGGACCTAGAGAATGTTTTTTCACAGTTGGATTTTCCACAGACCAGTGAAGAATTTCTGCAGGCAGAGGTATCTCGTCTTGAAGGCAGGTAGATGGAATTATATGGAAAAATATTTGACCAAGTTTGTCCATACTGACATTAAATATTTTAAGTCACTAGATTTTTATAGGTTCTACTATGATAGTCATAGTTTAAAATAGTTAATTGTTTTGGGTTTTTTTGCTTTTTGGAGGGGGAAGGCAGAGCAATTGTGGTCAAGTGACTTGCCCAAGGTCATATGGCTAGTTTTGTGTTAAGTGTCTGAGGCTGAATTTGAACTCAGGTCTTCCTGACTCCAGGGCGAGTGCTCTATTCACTATGCCACCTAGCCTCCCCAATAGTTAATTGTTTTAAAAACATAAATGTAAGATCCTTTATAGAGTAAATATTATTGCAAATAGAAACTAGAAACAAGAGGTGATTGATTGCCAATAGATAATAAAGAAGTGGGAGAGCCAAGTGAGCAGTGTTTGTTGGTTACGAATGAATAGAAAAGAAGCTATTGTAGATCAGGGTTTGCCCTGCAATAGTTGTAATTTAATCTTTGGGCAATTAAAATATATTTCATGTATTTAAAGAGCCAAATGTCTCTGAGTAGAGATGGTAGTCCATCATAATTTTTAATTTCTTGAAAAGCTTACATAATTTGCTCTTAGAGGATTATTACTATTAATGTCAGAGATAGCATGAGTATTTAAGTAAGAATTCCAATAATAGAATTTCATTGTAATCAGTAGTTTTAATAAATCTAATACAATTTCTAATTTCCCATGTAATTTCCCTATTTTTCCTTTTCTAATCTTGGAATATTTGTGATAGTCTTTGTTCATAAATTATTTTGAAGCATCTGTCCGTTTACCTTTTATAAAACAGAAAATCTCTTCAAGCTGAAATTTAAGATCTTGTCATGCTTTCTTCATTGGTTTTGCTTTCAGTCTATAATCCTAATTTTATTAAACTTTTATTAAGTTCTTGAGACTTGATTTTCTAATAGGAATAGTTACAAGTGGGCAATTTGTCAGTTGTGGCACAAGTTAGTATAACAATGATAATGATTTATCCCTTTTTAAAATTCAAAGGGCAAATAAAGAATCAACTAAGTTTTTGCAGTCATTATTGGCATATTTAAATGGTATTTTGTTTAGGTAGTTAATTATTTAAGATTGTAAATAAAACCTGAAAAGTCAAGAAATTGAGAGGTTTGCTGTTTTTCTAGAATTAATCTCTTGATCTTATTGAACATACATAGCATTTTTGAATAGTTGTTTATCTGGGAAATTGTATGGGTCACTGTAGACACCGAGGATCTTGTTTGATTAGCATTTGTTGAACAGCCTAGAATATGGTCATAAATGAAATAAGTGAGAAAAGGATATGAACTGGATTTCATCACTTTTCTTTAGAAGCTTAAGTGTAGTCGAATGGGTCAAAACTTAGACATGAAATATTTGAGAATAGTCCTGATCAACTTGTTAGTAAGTGTTTATAAATATATATGTATACACATAAAAAAGCCACTTTATTTTTATTAATGTATATGTACACATACCAATTTGTGAATGTTCATTAGAAAATGATTGGTTAGTTAGGGGAAGCTTACTGAGGGGAAATAAGGTTTGGGTATCTTGAAGGGAGAATTATGGATGATGGTGGGTGGGTATCTTTTAGGTAAGGGAAAAATGATACATATAAAGAATAGAAGTTGAAGTTAGAAAGTCTGGGAGTCAGCATGCACTTTGTCTCGGGTGAGTCAGAGTTCATAACATGTAAAAGAATGGTGATGAAGCTTGCAGAAGAATTTCAGATTTTGAGTGTTAAGTAGGAATGGTTAAATTTGCTATTTCTCTAGGGGGTTCTTACCCTGGGGCCTATGAACTTGGCTTTTTTTTTTTAAGTTTGTGATAATTGATTTAGCTCCTTCCTTCCTGGCTCCAGGTGCAATGCTCTAGCCACTCTCCTGTCTAGTTAGCTGGAAAGTAACGGTGAAGTAAAGTGATGAGGACTGAGACCAGAGAGGTGGGTGGACAACCAGAGAGAATTGGATGGCTCTTAAGAAACTAAAGAGAGGAAGGACTGTTGGGGCTTGTAAACATTGTTGGGATTTGGGGGGTGATTTGCAGTTCTTATGAATAAGAGACGGGAATCAAAAATAACTTGAATTTTTAAGCCTTGAGGGCAGACAGAAGGATGGTGCTTTGGTGGTAATAAAGAAACTAGGAATAGGTACTAATTTTTTTACTGGGAGGATTCTGAACTGAGGACTTAATTTTTAATAACTTTTTTCAATAGGATATCCAAGTAAAGAGTCGTTCCTGAGTCAGTTCTAGGTTAGTGAAAGAGGGTGAGCAGATAAGGATAGAGGTGAGGATTTGGAAATCCTCCTTACCAAGAGTGTTAGAAACCATTTTGCTGCTCACATGATTCAGGTGCTCCTAAACTTGAACTATTTTTCTCTTTTCTCCTGTGATCTAGCTTGGGATCTGTGAGTGCAACATGCAAACAGCTAAGCCAAGAGCTAGTAGAAAAATATGGAGACCTAAAGGCGATGGAAGACTCTAACAACCAGTACAAGATGGAGATAAAAAAAGTAAAGCTCTCCTTATGTATCTGTGACAAAATCAGTCTGTGTTTAGTGGGCTTAGAGGTGTTAAGGTCACATAGCCAATAACTGGCAGAACTGAGATTTGAGTATAATTCAGGGGATCTCAGGTTATCTAGGCAAGTAAGTAAAATTGATCATTTCTGCAGAAGAAATCTAGAAAATATAGAAAATATAGGTTTATTGGAAATATCAGTGTCTACTTTTAGTCAGAATAAAGATAAATATTTTCATTAGCCATTTATTCCTGCTTAATTATATTGCTTTTTTCTTTGTAGCTAAAAGAACAGCTATTGCAGAATGAACAGACTTACAATTGTGCTCTCGAAGGAATGAAAATGGAAATCTCCAAACTGACCCGGGAATTGCATCAGCGTGATGTAGCCATTGGTTCAGTCAGTGGATCTAGCTCTGAAGTGGAACAACAGCTCAGATCAGAGCTGGAAAGAGCAGAAACCAAAGCCATGGACCACAGGGTAAACCTCCAGTGATCTGTCTGCATGGGGCCCTGTACATCCCTTTACCTGAAGTTGGATCTGGAAAAACCCATTACTTTCTACATTCAATAGGTTTCCTGTAGCATATTTTATACCCTTTGCATGTGATATGAGTCTAATCATTTCATATGAAGAAGTACTTGAATTATCACATTACTAAAAGCAAATAAAATCTTTAAATAGCTAGCATTTTTGTTTCATTTAAAGTAAACATTTTGACAGTGGGTTAGGAGACAGAAAGGCTGAATTTTGTTTCTACTTTGACTAATGTTACATAGGTTCATATTGAACAGTATTATATAGATTTGACCAGTGTTACATAGATATAACTTTTTGGTCAAACTTACTGATTTCTTCATCTTTAAATCCAGTTGATAGCATCAGAGTTGAAAGCAAGTTTAGAGGGTATCTAACATTCTGTCTAGATAGAGATCCTTCCCCATGTTGGATTCTTTGCCGTATGGCTATCCAGTCATTAACTCTTTGAATATTCAAAGTGGCAGAGAGATCACGGTCACAAGCCTATCTACTTATTAGACAGCTCTACCTGTTAACTTCTTTGTGGCCTTGAAATGAAACTTGCCACTTTATAACCCCTACCAAGCTACCTACGTACCAAATTACTTAGAGAGGTTCTACATTATAGTTAAATCCTTCTTATGGATGACCTTGTTACACAGCTACTAAGGAACAAATCACTTTATAGTTCATTTAAACATTTCATTTTTTTGAGATGACTTTCTAAAACTCAAGTTCTGTGAAAAAAGGCTTGTGTTCCCAATTTTTAAAAACCTGCATGCTGCAGCAGTTAGTAAAGGAACCAATTCAGTGTAATGCCTAGCAGCTCAATGGGAGGGAGACAATTTGGAAGGATTCATGCTTGCTGCCAAGAAAAGCACTGACTGCAGAAAGAACATTCTGGGATTTCTCATAGACTGGAATCATCACACAGGAATAGTGTCACAAAATCCATTTGGGCTATGGTGTTTTAGAACTTTCTGTTTGTGTCCTTGTTAACGTATTTATTTTGCTTTTGCCCAGGATATTTTGACGCAACTAGAAGCACTTCAACTAGAAAATAAACAACATTCTGAGACCTTGGTGAATATGGAATCAGGTCCAATAGGGGTATGTAAATAAAGACTTATATTTACTTCCCAAAGTTTTAAAATAGCTATGTGGAATCATCTGACAGCAAATAGGGAGGAAAATAATGTAAATGGCATTTTACACTTAATTTTTTTTAATAATAAGAAAATATTAGCAGTAGTGAAAATGGAAAATATTCTTCATCCTTGCATAGAGATTTGGCATGTGCTATGATGCAAAAAGCACACAGTTCCCAGAATAAGCTATTTCATATTATGTATAAAATATCATCCTACAAATGAACGCTTTACTGGAGATTTCATTGGTGTGGGTGTGCTTTTGATGTATGTAGGTTTACTAAACATATAAATGGTCTTCATGAGTTGCAGCAACCAAAAGAATTCTTTAGGTATCCTTCTGGCAGCAGTTACTCTGCCTGCCTTTGGTCCTATACTTGCAGTCTTTCCATTGTAGTAGAAACTTATCATGGTTACACTCTGTTGGTAGAGCCTACAGAAGCCAGGGTTATCACTTGCCTCAGTGAGCCATCAGAGAGGGTTTCAGCCCTATTCCACAGTATACTTTAAAAATCAGAATTAGTTAAATCCTTTCTTTCTATATCTCATCATTGGCTGTAGAAATTTCTTTCAACTCTTGTAAAATTGCTTATTTATTCTGATCTTGACCTTTTCTTGTATCAGTCAATCCACAAGCATTTAAGTTTATACTGTGTGTCAGGCATTGTGCTGGGAGCTGAGGATTTAAAGATAATAATAAATCCCAGTCCTAGTGAGCTGACACTGTATAGGAGGAAATAATATTTACATATAATTATACAAATAACATATATGTATACAAAATATATATAAATAAATAAAAGGTAGTTGGAGGGAGATCACTTAACAGTAGCTAGAGCCATCAGAAGAGAACTTTTCTGGAGATGGTATTTAAACTGGGCTTTTAAAGAAACTAGGAATTCTAAGAGGTGGTGGTACAGAGAGCTGCCATTCCAGAGCTGGCAAAGCACCTGTGCGTAGGCGTGGAGATGGAATGTTATGTGGAAGGAATAGTAAGAAGACTAGTTAGGGTGACCTGATTGCTGGAGGGATAAATGCATAATAAGTCTAGAAAGGCATGGTATCCTAGATTCATTTTATGGATGAAGAAACTGAGACTTAGGGAGGTGGTGCTTTGGCCAGGATTACAATAGCTAATAAGTGTCTAAGGTGACACTTGAACCTAGGTCTTCCTGGTTCCAGGTCCAGCACCCCTGTCTACTTGGCTATGCTGTCTCTCACAGGTTGGAGGCACATTACAAATGGCTTTAGTACCAAAAAAAAAAGAATTTGTATTTGATCTCAGAGGTAACAGGGAGCCATTGGAGTTTGAGCAGCAGAGTGACTTGGTTGTTGTAGAATATGAATGTTGGCCCGCTGTTGGGAGTGACAAGGCCTAAACTAGGATAATGAGTGTGGAAGTGGAGAAAAACATTTTGCTTTTAATCTTTGTTCTCTAAAGTAACTGTGGTAGTGGCAGTTTTACCTGCAGCAGGAGCTTGGAGTGATGGTCTAGTCTGGGCCAGTATGGTTCAGTGGACATAGTATGGGATCAGAACTTGGAAGACCTGGGTTCTCATCTGGCCTCTGACATTCTTTCAGTGTATCACATCAGACAAATCATTTTATTTCTGCATAGTTTTTTTTTTCTTTGTTTATAAAATTTTGGATTTAGATGGTCATGCAGGCTCCCAGTTTCTATACTCTATAAATCTAATATATGGGGTGCTAGGATGGGATGAAGGGAGAATAATTACTCTAAATCATTCAAATGGTATAGATTTCCCTTTGTTAGGAATATAACATAGTATAAAATGATTGAAGCTATAAATCTTGTCAGAAAGAAGTGTTATAAAATACTGTCTTTCTGTCATCTTTCAACCTTCAGGCACACACACATGCGTGCACGCTCACACATGCACACAGACAAACACATAAAGTTAAATTGGTGAGTTCAAGTCAACCATTTGTTAAGCACCTACTATGTGCCAGACACGCTGCTAAGAGCTGGGGATACAAAGAAAGACAAAAAACTATCCCTGCTCTTTAGGAACTCACAGTCAAATGGGGGAAGCAACTTACAGGCAGCTATATACAAACAAGAAGAGATAAATTGGAGAAGCTTTCAGAGGGCATTAAGCATTAGTACTAGCATTAGAGAGAGGTATGTGAGCAAGTCAGGAAACAGCTTCTTGTAGAGTTTTAGCTGGGACTTGAAGGAAGCCAGAGAAGTCAAGATAAGGGATGAGAGAGAGAGAATTTCAACTATTGGAGACAGCTCATGAAAATGAAGACTAGGAAGATGGAGAGTCTCATACAAGGATCAGCCAGTAGGCCAGTACCACTAGATCACAGTTCATGGGATGGTGGGTGTAAGGTGTAAGAAGGCTAGAAAAGTGCTGGGTTGTGAAGGGGCTTCGAACACCAAGTAGAGGAGTTTTATATTTGATCCTGGAAGTGATAGGCAACCACTGGAGTTTTTTGTTTAGAGGGGTGACATGGTCATTCCTGCACTTTAGGAAGATCAGTTTGACAGCTTAGTGGAAGGTGGATTGGAGTGGGAAAAGACTTGAGGAAAGGAGACTAACCAGAAGTCTATTGAAGTGTTTAAGGTATGATAAAGGCCTACACCAGAGTGGTGACAGTGTCAGAGAAGTGGGGGGGAGGGGTGTATATTAGAGATGTTACAAAAGTAGGATTGATAGGACTTGGCAACTGGTTGGAATGAAAAGTAGAGAATAATGTCTACAATGTAAGCTTGGGTGACTTGGAGGATAATGCACAATTACTCCAAAGTAATAGGAAAATTAGAGAGAATGGTAAATTAGCTCAGTTTTGAACTTAATGTGTTTAAGATGTCCAGGGGAGCCTCAGTTCAAGATGTCTACTAGACAACTGGAAGTGTAAGACTCGAGGTTAAGAGAGAGGTTAGGACTGGAGAAGTAGATCTTATCTTATTAGAATTATTTGCCTATAATTGATCATTGAATTCTTAGGAGCTGATGAGATTATCAAGTGAAATAGCATAGAGGGAGAAGAGAAGAAGGCTTAGGACTGAATCCTTTAAGACATCCCTGGTTAGTAGGTAGGACCCAGATGAACGTTCAGTGTCAAAAACTGCAGAAAGCTCAAGAAGGATCATTTTGCATGACAGACTGAAGTTATTTGAGATCGTTGTGTATATAGTCAAACTTAGAACTTTGATGGAGTAGAGAGTCCTAAAATTCCACAAACTAGTTACAGCTAACTTTTCTATTACAGCTAGATGTCAACCACATATCTAGTACATGTTTTTCTTTGAGAATTTGTTTCATATGGCCAACTTGATGAAAGACATTGAGTGAATCATTTATCATGGAGGCTTGTCATCATTAGCATATGCAGGTGGTTCACAGGTAGATTTTTAAAGTTCACAGGCATCAAAGAAAACAAAAAGCATTTTTGTCATGATTAATTTTCCATCTGCTCATAGTTAGACTCTAGAAGGTCACTGTGTACCCTTGAAATGTAATTCTAGTTCAAAAAATAGAAAATACCAAAGTAAAACCCACAATAAAATGAAGTTACCAAATAGGGACTACCCTAATTTAACATGGTATTTATGAACTGAAAATATTCAGTCTTTTTGCAGGGGAATGAGAGAGAAGAGGGAAGCTATACCTGGCTCATACTCAGAAATCATTAGGAAACTTCCTAACCACAGAATCCACTGTTCAAGAACAATGAAATTTGTAGTCACAGAAGTAATGTGTCACTTGATTACATGTAGAAAGGGTAAGCATTGGGGCGGCTAGGTGACACAGTGAATAGAACACCTGCCCTGGAGTCAGGAGGCCTGAATTCAAATGCAGCCTCAGACACTTAGCACTTACTAGCTGTGTGACCTTGGGCAAGTCACTTAACCCCAATTGCCCTGCCTTCCCCCTCCAAAAAGAAAAAAAAAGGGTAAGCATCAAACTAACGTAGGAATTTTAAAATTCATAGTGCATACAGAGGTCTTCCCTGTAAAAATACAATTCCTTCAGAAATATCTCATTTTTTCCAAAGAAAAGAACTTTGGGTACATTCTTTCTAGAACAAGAAGCTTAACTCAGCCCTTATCTCCCGCAGGCTGAGTGTCCGTACATCGAGTACCTTGGTCTCTTCCTTGAAAAATAGAATAACTCTTTAGCTCCCGTTTTCCCAACTGCACGATTTCTGCTTCTCATCATTTAGCTTCCTTTCATCTCAGTTCTATTTAAGTTCAGACTTTATAGATTTCCTTCAGGCATATGTAGGGCCACTGACTTCCCATAGGAATTTTCTGTGAGCATGGGCATATTATGAGAATAGCATTATAGTGGCTATAGAAATAAATCTTGTACTTGAGGTATTCTTCATGTAGTCATAGTTTAGGTGTATGCAGTATGTTATAGGTTATAGAGAGTATTTTTATGGGTGGCTAGATGGTGCAGTGAATAGAGTGCCGGCCGTGGAGTCAGAAGGACCTGAGTTCAAATCCAGCCTCAGACACTTCAGACACTTCACACACACACACACACACACACACACACACACACACACACACACACACACACAAAACCTAGCTGTATGACTTTGGGCAAGTCACTTAACCCCAATTGCCCTACCTTCCCCCCTCCAAAAAGAAAAAGTATTTTTACATATGTCATCACATTTAAATTCCAGAATGTAAGGGACAATTTTCACAGTTAAAAAGGTAGGTTTTCTCCCCCTGACATGTCTTTTAGTTGTTTTTTTTTTTAAATTTTTTAAATTATTTGTTTGTTTATTTTTTTTAAATTAAATTTTATGTTTATTTTTAGTTTACATCATTCATTTCCACAAGATTTTGAGTTACAAATATTCTCCCCATCTTTCCCCTACCCACTACCCCAAAACAGTGATCCCACTGAATACCTCCTCCCCCAATCTGCTCTCTCCTATATCCTCCGCCTACCCTCTCCAACTTTCCAGTACGGCAAGATGGGTCTCTATACCCCAATGCCTGTATATCTTATTTCCCAGCTTCATGTAAAAAAAAACCATCATAATATATTTTTTTAAACATTTGATTTTAAAACTTGGAGTTCCAGATTCTTTCCCTTCCTCCCTGGTCACCCACCCTTACTGGGAAGATAAGCAATTCAATATAGGTGGTACATGTATAGCTATGCAAAACATTTCTGTAGTGGATATATTGTGGAAGATTGACTTTTCAAAAGTGTTTGCTTCCAACTTCTCTCCCCACCAACCTGCTCTCCCCTCCATCATCCCCCCTTTCATCTCCTTCCCCCCTACTCTCCTGTAGGGCGAGATACCCTATTTAGTGTATATGTCATTTCTTCCCTAAGCCAAATTCAATGAGAGTAAGGTTGACAAAATCCCTTTTGCTTTCCTGTTCTTCTCCATTGTAACAGTTTTCCCTTGCCTCTTCTATTTGCGATAATTTACCCTATTCTGTCTCTCCCCTTCTCCTCTCATTATATTCCTCTCACCTCTAAATTTCACCTTTTAAGTATCATCCCTTCCTATTCAACTGGTCCTGTGCCCTCACACTCACATGTATTCATATGCCCATATACCCTCCTATATAGACATATATCTGTATGTATACATATATATGTGTATATATATATGTATATGTATATGTATATATATATATATACACATTTACATTCCCTTCAACTGTTCTCATACTGAGAAAAGTTTCATAAGTTACAATTATCGTTTTTTCATGCAGGAATGTAAATAGTTTGACTTTGATAAGTTCCTTATGATTTCTTTTCCTTGTTTACCTTCTCATGCTTCTCTTGCTTCTTGAATCTGAATATCAAATTTTCTATTCAACTCTGATTTTTTCTGTCTTTTAGTTTTTAAAAGGGTTATAATAGAGCCCTAAAATAAAGCATTGGAATTATTCATACAAATTCTAAGAAGGGTTTTCCCAGTCATAATCATGTAATTCCTCCCTACCCTCCCCCCACGATTTCTTTGACTTTATTTCTTTACTTAATTTATTTAATTTAATTTTTTTTTTTTTTTTTTTTGCTTTTTGGAGGGGGGAGGGCAGGGCAATTGGGTTTAAGTGACTTGTCCAAGGTCTCATGGCTAGTAAGTGCTAAGTGTCTGAGTCCGGATTTGAATTCAGGTCCTCCTGGCTCCAGGGCTGGTGCTCTATTCATTGTGCCACCTAGCTACCCCACTTAATTTTTTTTTAAATAAGAATTTGTTTTCTCTCCCATCTCCTCCCTGCCTCTGGGAGGAAAAAAAAATGAAACCCTTGTAACAAAATGCATAGTTGAGCAAAATAAATTTCCACATTGGCCAACTCCAAAAATTCATGCCTAGACATAAATCGTTACCACTCTCCTCAAAGACCAAAAAGTACAAATTAAAAATGACTGTTACCTGTGTCCTTTTATTAGGAGATGGAAATTCCTCTAACAGAAATCCGAGATAGTTACATCAAGGCAATTAATAATTTAGCAACTGAAAACCAAGAGCTAAAGAGGGACTTGATAGAGATCAAGTCCAGGCTGGAAGGCTCTGCTCACGTGAGCCAAGAGAACTATGAGCATGTTTTTAATGAGACACACAGCATATTGCCTGAGCTCAAGAATTCAGAGTACAGGTAAAGTGATTTTTAAAAAAGTTTTCTTTAAAAGAAATCCCCTCAAAATAGATTTTAAAAATGCACTTTAGCAACAATTTTTTTAGTCTCAGGAGTTTAATTCGCACTAAAATGCATCTTTTCATTCTATTCTGCAATATATAGAAAACTTATTTTTATGTTAAAATTAAGCTATATAGCCCCATTAACTATTTGGAAATTTTGTAGCACTGCTGTGCTTTTTAATAAAGCATATCATGATTGATGGTGACATCTACAGTATTCCACAGTGTAGGGTTCACAGCGATTAATTGAACTGTCAGCCAGCCATTTCCATTTTCTCTTCCCCTGGTCTCTCTTCCCAAATCCATTGCTTTCCCCATGAGAAGCAGGCTTTTTATAGAAAACCTGTGCCTCTGGCTAATTCATTGTAAGCTACCAGTATAAGAAAACATGTATCTGATGGAAAAACCCCTGATTTCATTTCTGCTTTACAGAAATAATGATAATACCCAGTGTGAATTGCTACACTTCTTATAAATTATAATTGGGTGATTTGTTAGGTTTTAAAAAATGGGCCCACTACTAAGTTTTATTAGAAAAGAGCTAAATTGCTGTAATGTCCAATTGTGTTTTTTAATCTACCATCCAGGAGAACACATGAATTGCAGCATAGTCAGCATGAAGAAACTGAAAAACTACAGAACCACTACAAGGGCAAGCTGGGAGCTCTTAGCATCCCACATCTGTCTGTCGGAATGAACCCTGTGTCCAATGCACTAAATATTGGATTGAGTCCCCAAATCAGCACTTACAGCTCTACCTTCTCATTGACCTCTGACTTCTTTATGCCTATGGCAATAGATGTAAATGAGGACAACTTTTCCGATTCTGTGTCAGAGTCAGATGCTGCAATAAGTCATCAAGAAGAATTTTTATCTTTGGTATGCAAGCTTTCCACTAACTTTCTACTGAAAGATGGAAACTGATAGAGTCGAAGTGGATTAGAGTGATCTCTAAGGTGTTAAATTGCTATAGTTTTAGCTACATTTGAATTGCTTGCTTGGAACCAGTAGTCTTTTGTTAAGGTTTCTGAAGCAAAGAACATCAAATTCTTTTATGTTTTATTGTATTGGAGTATTGATCAATAGAGGGGCAAAATAAAAGGCAAACTTTTAAAAAACAAAGTACTATAGTGTTCCTGAAAGTGATTCAAACGATTGTCTTTCAGATTTTGGGAGGTATAGCGAAGTCTCTGGGCCTTGAATTTCAAGAATGGGTTTAAGTAAAAAGCCACTGAGCACCTGATAATAATAATAGTAGTAATAACATCTAGTATTTGTATCATATTTTCAAGTTTGCCAAACACTTTATGTTTCTTGTTTTAGTTTTACAGCCATTGGGTTGAGGGGGCACTACAGGTATTATTTTCCCCCTTTAATAGATGAGGAAACTAAGGTCTAAGCAGAAGGTAGAGAAGAAGAAGAGAGAAAAGCAGACTCACATAGGGAGCAGCAGAAGCTCTAGCCTCTAACATCTGTCTAACATGCCGTCCATGGCCCCAGTGCCGAGCTCTAACTACCCTTCATGCAGAATTCATCATTATCGTGCAGGGCCCATCTATCTCACAGAATCTAAGTTGAGAGTCCAAACCCTATCTGAACAAGAATCCCTAATGAGTTACCGTGTAGCCCTCACTTGAAGATTCACTGCCAAGGTGATCTGTCCTGCTTTGGGACTATATCAGATGTTATAGGCATTTCTTTTTTATCATCATTAATAACTGTCATTGATAATATAACTTACATTAATTTAGCACTTTAAGGTTTTACAACAGCATTTTATGTACACTATCTGATTTGATTTTCACAACAGCCCTATAAGGTAAGTGCTCTTATTATGCCTGTATCACAGATGAGGAAATTGAGACTTAGAGATACTAAGTGACTTGCCTAGGGTCAAACAGCTAGTAAGTATCCAAAGTGCGATCAGTACTGTAGACCATACAGCTAAACTGCCATGCTAAGTTAAAGTCAGCTACTCCTCTCAAATTTGTTCCTAGATGCTCCTGGCTACTTTCTCTGGGACCAAGTAAAACTAGTCTGATCTTTCTACCTGACAGTCTTTCCGTTAGCTACTTTAAGTTAGCCATCATGTACCTCTTCCAGCCTCAAGTCTTTTCCAAGATAAATATCATTCTTCCAACTAATATTTGTATAAAGTAGTTTTAGATCCTATCATCAGATTGTTCCTCCTTCTCCTAATGTATTTCATTTTGCCAGTAGCCTTCCTAAAATGTGGCTTCCAAACTGCATACAGTATCCCAAATGTGCTCAGAGTAGGGAGAGCATAGTTAAGACGGTGTTTCCCTGGTTTGGGATAATATACTCCTCTATTACAGCCTAGCCGATTTTTTACGTGTCTACCAAAATTTGGGGGAAAAAAATAACATTGCAGAAGCTATGGCTTTGTAATATTTGAGACAAGTAGATGTACTTCTTGTCACCCATTTGTCCTTTTGCTTCCTTTTTTTCCCCATGTTAACGACTTAATTGACAATCAAAAGACCATTACCTTAGAAATGTAAAATTCATAGTATAATCATTGTAATTTTTAATGTGTTGGGAAGTCCCTGGCTATATTTTTGGTTTGTTTATCCCCTTTTGGTTTTCAAAAGAGGGCATGTGATGTTTTGTTGAGTTGTATTTTAAAGAAGGAAAAATATTGTCGTAAGGTTTGCTTTTCTCTTTTTAGTATGAATCTGTGATTTCAGCATTGTTGACTGTTTCCAGTGTGGACAACTCCCTCTATGGATGCAGATTGGCAACCTAACTTATTTGTAATTTACTATCAGAGAGTCGCCTTGCTCTCAGGGATACTGAGTGATCACACAGCTAGTACATGGGAGAGGCAGGCATTGAACCCAGATTGTTCTGATTCTCAGGCCCTCTCTAGTCCCTACTTCTAGCTGTTTTTCAGTTTGTTTAATATGTGTTTTACAGTTTGTAGAATTTTTGTACTTTTAAATGAAGATAACTGTTATTCTGCTTTTGAGGGTTTGAAAGGGCAGTAGCCATAAAATACACTCCTGACGGGAAACAACATGAGTTGCGTAAGCGGATTGTTCAGCTAAATCTTTTGAAGTTCATTTCAGACCAATAATTTTTTGCTTCCTTAGTAACAACCATTATCTTTCAGTGTCGGGGAGAGCCTTGTACTACTTTTTAGTGGAGACTTTTTACTGATTTTTCTTACTCTTTGGATAAAAATAGAGGAATAAGTGTTCCTTCAGAAAATAAACCATATACTAAGATAACTCTTTTTAAAAGCTAATCTGATGAATGGGTCATACTGGGAATTCATTCCTATATTCAAATGTTAACTTTAATATTTTTGTTTGCTTTTTAGCGACCCCTGCCAACATCTCCCATTAGTTCAATAGCTACAAGATTTTTAGAAGAAGAGGAACTACGGTCTCATCATATCCTAGAACGTCTTGATGCCCACATCGCCGAGCTGAAAAGAGAGAGTGAAAGGACAGTGAGACAGTTCACAAATCCAAAGTAACTCGTAATGTTAGGATCCTCCAAATACAGTGACCCCAAAGAGTGAATGTCCTCTCCATTAGAGGAGCTTCCCAAAATGTGAACAGTGCATGAAGGTGATAGTGACTGACTGACCCAGTGAAAGCATTGGTGAAGAAATGACCCTTCTCCTGAAAAGGATGATCCCTCCCTTGGGGCTAATGATCAGATGCATGCTTTCTGTCTGGAGGACTTCTGATAGCGTTTCCTCACCAGGCTAGACTTCTTTGGTAGTCTTTTTCTGTCACTTGCATATTTATTGTCATAGAGATTGTGATACTGTCTAGGTGTTGATTCAAATGTGAATATGTCTGTGTACTAATTTAAAATAAAGATTTTATAATATACTATTTAGGAAAATTTTTCTTTATGGAAAAAAATTGAAAGTTAGGTATTATGGGAGTTCAAGGAAGTGATCCAGCCTAACTTCCCTGTTATTTTATATAGTCTATTTGAAGAAAATATTTGTAAAAGCTTATTTTACAAATATTTTGGCATTGGCAAAATATTGCCTGTGCAACGATTAAGATATTGATATAAGGGGCAGCTAGGTGGCTCAGTGAGTAGAGCATCGGCCCTGGAGTCAGAGGACCTGAGTTCGGATCCGGCCTCAGACACTTAACATGCACAAACAAAAACCTAGCCGTGTAACCTTGGGCAAGTTACTTAACCCCAATTGCCCTCCAAAAACAAAACAAAAAACAAAAACAAGATATTGATATAAGCAATCTTTGATATAGGTTTTCACTGGACTGGAGTTCTGTTTTGATGTTGCAATGATTTCATAGCCTCCAAAATTAGGAAATACCAAGGTTGTAGGACACAAAAGCAAATCAAGTATCTAATCAAGTATGATTAGTGTGAGTACAAAACATCATCAATTAATAAAAATCATTTACAAAGACCTACTCTATGCCAGTTTCTGTGCTAGGTGCTGAGAATGTAAGTGCAAAGAATGAATTATCTACTCTACCTTATGAGTTTTTATTCTAATGGGGGAGACAAAGAGTACATATAAAAATTTATTCAGCATAATACAAGGTTAATAAATACAAATATATGTAAAGTATTTAAATAAAAAGTAATTTGAAAGGGCAGTTGGCAGGATCAGAAAAGGCTTCATGAAGAAAATCTTGTATCTTGAGAAAAGGCTTCTGTGAGGCAGAAGTAACAAGGGAGTACATTCCAGGCACACAGCCCAACCATTGCAAACTCAGAGATAGAAGATGGAGTGTCCTGAATGAGGAACAGAGATAAGGGCAATTTGGCTGGCTCAGATAAGCGTGGGAAGGGGAATGTCCAATGAGGCTGGAAAAATAGATTGGGACCAGGTTGTGTAAGACTTTAAAAGCTAAGAAATTTAATAATCCTGGAGGCTGTAGTAAGCCTGCTGGAGCTGGTTGAGTAGGAGGGTCATGTGGTCAGAACTCTGCCTAAGGAAAATTACTTTGGTAACTGTAGGAAGGACTAGGGAATAGTAAAAGATGTGAGGCAGGGAGACCCATAATTTAGGTGAGAGGTGATGAGGGCCTGAATGAAAGTGGTAATGGTGAGTAGGGAAAGGGTTAGAGGTGAGATGTGAAAATAAAGAATAGCAAGACTTGGAAACTGATTGGATTTGTGGAATGAAAAGAGAGATGAGCCAAGGATAATGCTGAAATTACAAACCTGGGAGACTACAAAGATGGTGGTTCTTTTGGCAGAAATATGGGAGCTTGAAAGAGAGGAGGGTTTAATGAATAATAATGAATGCTGTTTAGACATGTTAAGTTTAAGGGACATCTAAGTAGGAATGTCTAATAGACAATTGGCAATGAGATACTAAAGTTCAGGATAGACTTTGGAGTTGGCATCTGCAGAGACCCATGAGATCTGATAGGGTTACTGAGAGACAGTATAGAGCCAGGGGTTTTCTTTGAGAGAGACAGAGAGAAAGTGTGTGTGTGTGTGTGTGTGTGTGTGTGTGTGTGTGTGTGTGTGTGATAGACCCTTTTGACTGGTGAAGCTGATGGACCTATATTCAGAATGACATTTTTAAATTCATAAAATAAAATACATAGGATTGCAAAGGAAACCGATTATATTGGAAAGAAAATTAAAAGTTTTTTTTTTTTAAGTTAATTAACACACTCTCCCACTGCTCTCCCACCCTAGGTCAAGGACTCTTGACAGGAAAAAGAGGGCTAGGACAGAATCTTAGGAAAGACCCACAGTTAGGGGATGTTATTTAATATTAAATGGTGTTAAACAGAAGAAGTAAACATATGTAGATGGTCTTTGCTTTATTACATAGTTTGTGAAAGGTAAAATTGCAGAAGTTTCAGGGAATAGAAAAATTCTTCAAATTTGAGCTTTCAAAAAAGAAGAAAGAGACAAGCACACCTGTAGAGGAAATAATTACTGTGTGTGATGCTGGTTTAAATTTAATTCGGCATGACCTGTACTAATTTATGGAGTAGTATTTACTTTTAAAAATGCTCATAAACCATTTCATAATAATATATTCTAGGATCTGGCCAGGAATCAAACTCAAACTCACTGATATATAGCTTAAAGAATTTATTTTCTTCCATTGGGTTGGAAAATTGGGACATTTGCCTATTTCTAGTTTGACAGCACTTCTATTTTCCATTTTTTTTGTTCTCTTAATTTCATTATCAATTTTACTTTAATTTCACCTACAAATACCAGTACTGAATATATAAATAAGAACATAAAAAAATAAGGAAAATGAACAAATGAAAGAAAACAAGAGGTCATAAAAAATTATGCCTGTGTCCATAAGTTTTTATGAACCAATCATTAACCACAAACCAAAAGATTTGGTTGTTGACTTTATTCTATTAGTAAACCTCCATGATTTTTCTAAGATCACTGATGGTGGGTGACTCTGCATTCATGTTGACTAGTTCTCTGAGCACCCTGGAATGCAATTCATTCTGGCTTGGTGAATTGAATTCATTGACTTTTTTTCCTATCTTACTGCTTTTCATCAATTTCAACTTATTAGTCATTTTTATTCTTTCCTTTCCTGGTCAGGAGAATGTTCTCCTTAGTAGAGAAAACAGAAGCTAGACAAAAATGAAATATTTCTTCCTTATTTAATGGGGGCATTGACCAGTGAACCTCCATCTGGAGAGGATTTATAGTATGCTCTACCTGCTACAATATCTGCAGGGAGGTTTGGTGAGCCTGTTGTGCAGGTATCCCCTAAATCTCTCTCTGCTTACTATGTGATAATGAAAAACCATTTTATTTCCTGCTGAGACAGAGCTCAATGTGTATACAAATGGGACAAACAGTTGAACTCTTCTCTTTGCTGGTAGCTTTCAAGTGAGTACAGGAAAGAAATGCTAAGAACTTCCAGGTGGGCGGGGTGGGGGGGGAAGTAGCAGTAGTTGTGAGCACCCCCACACAGCTGCCATGTGGTTGTGGACACATGGCCAATCTATTTCTGTTGAGTTGTAGTTTATCCTGATCTTAGGTGAATGAGTATCGTAGACAAAATGAACCTAGTTATGAATTTAGGGGTTTCTAAAAGGTAGGAGCACAATCAAAGATGCCCTTCAGCAAAAAGGGCCAGTAGTATCAGTAGCCAAGTTCATGGAGGGGTCAGCCCTGAGGAATGACCTCCTTAGCAAAGCACAGCAGTGAACTGACCTGGCAGCTGAGACCCTGGTACCTGAAAACAAGGCAGTGACTCATCCATTGGCTATACCCCATTGAGAATTGAGCTTTGAGTGGGATTTTTTTTTTTTTGCAATCACTTTTAAGTTTGAGCCTGCTCTCCCCAGGAACTGATACGATAGAGCACCCCATCCTCCACTTTAGGATGTAGTTTAGTCTTTGCTCTACGTTCTTCTTTTGTAAAATCTAATTGATTAATTAAAAGTGGGGAGATACTAAGTGGTCAGATGATATTAGGGGGAACACAGCAGATGAAAACTTGTGAGAGAAAACATTTGAGAACTCACAACTCTGGGGAGGGAGGGATTTGCCCTGGGGGGTATAAGTAGGAGCTGTTCCCTAGGGACTCAATCTAATAATCTGATCCAGGATTGGGAAAGTAAACCCCAGCCCAGATGATACATTTAATAATAACTGAAATTTGTTCAGTACTTTAAGGTTTACAAAGCACTTTACCTACATTAATTATCTCAGCTGGTTCTCACAACAACCCTGTGAGATAGCTATAGAGGCATAGTTATCCTCATTTTGACAATGGAAAAACTGAAACTCAGAAACTGAGAAACTTGTTACTGAAAGCTGCTGAAAATTAGAGGTCAATGGACTGGTTAACAACATCTGAGCCTATAAACTCCAGTTTAGCAAGCATTCTTTCTCTGCTTTTTCAGGTCCCTCCCAGAGATAACTCATCCTTCATGTCACATTTCTCCTATTTCCCTGCTTCATTTAGAGGAGAAATAAGTTACAAGTACACTTGCTAGTATATTTCCATCTAGCTCTTTTTTGGGGTAGGAAAACCTCTTTCCTGGTGTAAACAATCAGTCTCTCACCATGAATTTTGGACTAGTGGAACCCCATAGAATATGTGTGCCAAAAAGGACTGCCACATCAGTGGAGGTGGGACTGAACTGTAGCGTTTCTGATTTCCGCTTGATCCTTGAATATCCATTAACAAACATTTTCTAGCCTTGCCCCTCTCCCATGTGAAAGTCACTTCTAGCACCCTTGTAACTTGAACCAGAACCACTGATTTGCTGTTCAGGCTAATAACACCTGTTTATGGTCACACAGCTTGTAAATGTCGGGGGGAGCGTCAAACTCAGGTTTCTCCTCATTTAAAGTACAGCATTTTTTCCACTGCAACGCAGTCTCCTGTCTCTCTCCCTTCCATCTCATTATCATTGATGTTTTCATCCTAAGCAACAGTTCTTGAATTTTTCGGATCTTCTGGACATAGTTTTTACAAATTCTCTTTTTGTTGTCATCACCAAATAGGTCTTTTCTTTATTTTTTTGGAGGCAGAGTTAAGTGACTTGTCCAGGGTCACACAACTAGTAAGTGTCTGAGGCCAGATTTGAACTTGTGTCCTCCTGACTCCAGGCCTGGAGCTCTATTTGCTGTGCCACCTAGCTACCTCCAAATAGGTCTTTTTTCTGAACCTATGGACGCTTGGCATTCTCCCAGGACTACACTAGAAAAACTGGTGATTGTTGCTATTTTTTTCCATTCTGTTTGAGGCAGTAAAGGAAAGAGTGCTAATATGGAAGCCATGGAAACCTGAGTTCTAATCCTGACTTTCAAGTTTACTAACTCTGATACAAGGCAAGTTCTTTTATTTTTCTGAAACCCAATTTCCTCTTCCTCAGGAACATGAAGATTAGAATATTTCAACAAAATGCCTCTCTAGGTTGTTTTTAAAAAGGCACTCTCCAAACTGCTGTGTATATGTTGGGTTTTATAATTGTTATTGATCATAGTTCAGTGGTGTCCAATTCAAAAAGAAATGGATCTCTGTGGGTCACATATTGACTTAGAAAACCACAAACTAACATTAGCTAGATTGCATTGGGTCTTTATTTTCTTAAATAGTTCCCAATTACATTTTAATCTGGTTCACCTGTACTTTGCCATTTGGGGTCCTGGAACTAGAGGCCTGCCAGTGATTTTAACAACTCTGCCAACCCCCTAATTCTAGTGATCAGTAACTGAGGCTTAGGAAGGTTATGACTTGATCAGGGTCATTCAGCTAGTAAGAATTAAAGACGGGATTTGAAGTCTTTCAAATCAAAGTCTTTCAAGACTCTAAGTCCAATCCTTTTAACCATTACAATCACAACTACAGCTGCTACTTTATTAGAGGTCCTGCTTCCCTGCTTCATGGTCTTCAAAATATTTCAACCCAACTTCAAAATCTTGCACTTAAAAAAAAACAACAACTCTCTTTGATTGTCAAAAAATACCAGTAAAACAAAAGCCTCCCAACCAAATAAACTCCAAGGTTCTGCCACATGGGGTGCTGGTAACACACAGCTATTAGGACTCTGTTTATTTATGCCGAATATTAATAGAACAGTCTGTCACCATAATTCTGTCAGCACCATCAAGAGATTTTCTTCTTACTCCAATATCTCCCATGGAATAAGACATTTTCCCCAGATGCTGGGAGCCCCTGCCAACTGTTGGATTGTTGAAGAGTTCTCCTTTTTCAACAGCATGGGAGAGAGGGACGAGGGCAATGGCTGACCTGATCCTCATTATTACATAACTGAATAGGGAGAATTCTTGTGTTTGCTTGTTGCCCAATTATATCCTTTTCTGTAAAAATGACACCATTTAAAAAGTTCCCTATCTAAAATAAACTCACATCCACAAATATTCACAAAACATCTACTCTCTGTGAACACCTGTCCAAGGGCAAATACTTATTAGATGTACTGCCAATATACCTAAGTGCATTATCACTATGGCAGGAATGTTTTGGACTGTTGGTAGAATTCACTCTGTGACATGTGACTTATGAGTGGGCTTCCAGTAATATTGTGATGACTGACAGAAAAATGAATTCATAAGCTGCTGCATATTTTCTTTTGGCATGTAGGTGACCCTGAGTTTTTGAAGTCTGTGCCAGAGGAACATAAACTCTGACAGGTCCTACTAAGCTGGAGAGCATTCAAGAATGGACCTGGTGATGGATTGTGTGTCTGTTGTTTGAGGACCAGCTGAGCTAGAGACTTAGTTGTCCACTAAGATGTGGATGTTTTGGCCATAGCAACTCATGAAGACATGGTGTAGCAAAAAGGATACGGAGCTTGGAGTCAGGAAGTCCTGTGTTCAAATCCTACCTCAGATACTTGCTAGTTGGATGACCTTGGGCAAATTATTTCCCCTTGCTGGTCCTCGCTTTCCCCATCTCTAAAATAAGCTGTTTGGTTTTGATGATCTCCCAATGGTGTCACTTTGTGTTTATAATCTATTATCTTAAGACATTGGGGGAGTTATTATCTGAGTCAGAGGAGGAAGTACCCACACCAACAAAATCATATGCTTGAAATCAATATTAGCAAAGTATGCAGTCTATGGAGGAGGTAGCAGAATGGCTTTGTACTGGTTTTATGTCATAATCATATGAATAAGTCATATAAAATTGGAAGGGACCCCAGCCTCCTCATTTTACAGATGAGAAATTGAGGCCCAGAGACATGAAGTAACTTTCCTAGGGTCATGCATTATCTGAGATGGAATTTTAACCCAGGACCTCTAAATCCAAATCTTTGGTCTTTTCCCCTACGACACTGGAATTCTTGAAGGAGTAGCTAAAGAACTTTTTGTTTTTTAAAGAAACTTTCAATCCATTGAAGTGGAAATGTAGAAATTGAGCATTGAAAATGTATCCTAAGGGGCGGCTAGGTGGCGCAGCGAATAGAGCGCCGGCCCTGGAATCAGAAGGACCTGAGGTCGGAGACACTTAATCCACACAAAAACAAAAACCTAGCCGTGTAACCTTGGGCAAGTTACTTAACCCCAAAATTGCCCTAAAGGGGCGGCTAGGTGGCGCAGTGAGTAAGAGCGCCGGCCTCGGAGTTGGGATGACCCGAGATCAGATCCGGCCTCAGAAAATGAGCACCCACGCGTAAATCAAATGACTAGCCGTGTAACCTTGAGCAAGTTACTTAACCCCAATTGCTTAAAATAAAAAAAAAAAATGTATCCTAACACTAGCAACCAAGTTCTTCATCTCCACAAGCATAACTGAGTAAAATTGATTGAACAAACCATGACTATTATATAACTCTGTTTCATTCCATTGGTAATAGGAAAGAGACAGACAAAACACCTTCATCTCCAGTCTGACTAGCCATTTTATCATGATGTAATCAACCCTTTTCTGGGAAAGGAGTCATTAGTCAATAAATTCCTTTTTAAAAAATTATAATAATAATTCACATTTATATAGTCCTTATTACCTGTGAAATACTTTTTATAAATTATCTTGAAAAGCCACAAAGTATCTAATGCTTGTAGTATTATCTATACAGGCAGAATATCAAGGGCTAGAGAAGTGAATCTTAAGTAGTCGATGACCTAAAGTCACACGGCTGGTAAATTGTAAAGCAAAGACTCAGATTCAGACCACTTGACAGGCTTTCAGTGATTTTTCCCTTATGTCAGGGGTTCATAATCTTTCTTGCTTCATGGTCTCCTTTAGCAGTCTGGTGAAGCCTATGGACCCCTTCTGAAAATTTAAGTTGGAGATTAATGAAAATAAATATGTACTTTTTTCCTATCTAAGTTTATAGATTCTTTGAAATCTAACCTTTGAAGAATAAGACCAGGAAAGGCCTCCTCTGCAAAAGGTGATGCTTGAAAAGGGTTTTGAAGAAAACTAGGAACTTTAAAGTACAGAGTTGATAAGGGACAGCATGGGGGACAGACAAGGCAAAATCAATCTCTTAGGTCAGCAGATTGGATTTCTTTCTCTAAAAATGGCTGTTCATATCCTTTGACCATTTATCATTTGGAGTATGGAACTTATTCTTATAAATTTGAATCTGTTCCTTATATGTCTTGGAAAAAGGAGGCTTTTATTTAAAAAAAAAAAAAGCCTACTGCAAAGATTTTCCCCCAGTTACCTGCTTCCCTTCTAATTTGAACTGCATTAGTTTTGCTTATGCAAACATTTTTAAATTTAAATAATCAAGATTATTCATGTTTCTTCTGTGATCCTCTCTCTCCTTTGTTCATTAACTCTTCTGCTATCCATAGTTTGTGATGTCACCCTTTACATCTAAGACATGGACCTATTTGTCTCTCACCTTGGTATATGATGTTGGCCTGAGATGTTGGCCTCTACCTTATTTTTAGCAGATTGCTTTCCAGTTTTCCTAACTTGGTCTTGTTGTTTCAGTCATTTCAGTCATGTCCAACTCTTGGTGACTCCATTTGGGGTTTTCTTGACAAAGATAATGCAGTGGTTTACCATTTCCTTCACCATTTTGCAGATGAGGAAACTGAGGTAAACAGGGTTAAATTACTTGCTCAGGGTAACATAGCTAGTAAGTATCTGAGGCTGCATTTGACCTTGGGTCTTCCTGGTGCTCTGTGCACTAGCTGCCAGTAGTTTTTTTTTTCCCCCCAGCAGTTCTTGTCAAATAGTGCTTTTTTTTTTTTTGAGGGGGAAAGGCAGGGTAATTTGGGTTAAGTGACTTGCCCAAGGTCACACAGCTAGTAAGTTTCAAATGTCTGAGGCCAGATTTGAACTCAGGTTCTCTTGATTCCAGGGCCAGTGCTCTATTCACTGTGCCACCTAGCTGCCACCAAATAGTGAATTCTTACCCCCAAATTTGAGATTTTGGGGTTGATCAAACACTAGGCTATTGAGCTAGTTTGCTTCTGCAGATTGTATTCCTAGTCTATTCCACTTATTGGCCCTTCTATTTCTTAATTAATACCAATTATTTTTTTCAATTGACTGTTCTTTTGTAGTGTAATTTGTTATCTGCTTCTACTAGGGGACAGTTTTACATATATAGCTCAGTGCCTAGTAGTTATTTACTTATTTTTTCCACTGAGGCTAGTTCCCACAGGAGTCTGACCAAAACTGGACCTGGGGTTTTATTACTTTTTTAAGATAAAATTCCACCTGGATGGCCATACTATAGGACCTTGAAAAAATGGGGGAAACAGGAGACTGGGAGAAACTACATTTGCCCACTTCTGGGAAGACCAGAAGAAAAGTCAGAGACTGAGAAGTTAATTTCTATGAAACAAACTCAGCAGAAAAAAACAAAAGCAAACACACACATGTCTATCACATGGTAGATGCCCAGTCACTACAGATTTTAAGCTATTCCTAGCTTATTTATAGCTAGGTGGCATAAGAGATAAACTACGGACCTGAAGTCTGGAAGACTTCAAATCTGCCCTCAGACACTTAGTAGCTGTGTGGCCTTGGGCAAGTCACTTAACCTGGTTTGCCTCAGTTTCCTCATCTGGAAAAGGAAATGGCAAATCACTACACTATCTTTGCCAAGAAAACCCCAAATGGGTCAACGAGAGTTGGACATGACCAAAACTATTGAATAACAACAAAGCTTATTTACAGATCAATAATATGTCATGGAGGGGGTGAAGAGGATGTTATTCACTCTCCCCATCCCCCAGTTGAAAGGTCAGAGAATACAGCTTTGCATACAAAGTTTTAATTTTTAAACAAGATGCACCTTTGTGCATGTGATCCCTTTATGTGGTATAAACCCTTCTTTGATTGGACAATGAAGGAAACAGCGATTGGCTGAGCAAGCAGGTTCTCACACCTCTGGGGACTTTAAATGGTTGGGACCTGGACCAATTTTAGAGAAGAATTTACATCTCCTAAAAGGATCGAGAATAGACAAGTCTTGTATACACATTAAAACCTCATCATGTGGAACTATATTCTGTAACTACATTAACTGGGAGGGGCAGTGCTGGGAATCACAGCCCCCTTCTTTCCATTATTAATAGAACCACTGTCCATTATAATCCTGTGTTCAGAAAACATATGGTAATAATAAAATCTGGCTAAAAGGTAAGGCAATGGAGTGAAATAAGTCTGGAAAAGAAGGTTGGAACCAGGCTGTAGAGGGCTTTAAATGTCAGACAAAGGAATTTTTATTTAATCCAATAGACAATACAGAGTCATGAAGATCTTTGAACAATGGAGTGCCATGGTGACATCTGCACATCTGGAAGATGACTTTAGAATCTGTGTGAAGAATGACATGCGGTAATACAGTAATAATCCAGGTGAGAGGGGCGGCTAGGTGGTTCAGTGAGTAGAGCGTCGGCCCTGGAGTCAGAAGGACCTGAGTTCAGATCCGGCCTCAGACACTTAACTCACACACAAACAAAAACCTAGTCGTGTGACCTTGGGCAAGTTACTTAACCCCAATTGCCCTCCAAAAAAATAACAACAACAACAACAAAATAATCCAGGTGAGAACTGAAGAGGGGGAGTGGCAATGGTGAATAGGGATCTTTCTCTTTATAGACTAAGGATGCAAAAAAACCTTCAGAAATCATTGATTTGATCCCTCTTCCTCCAGAAAGGCCTGCATCTAAATAATTTCTTGCTGGTTGTGAATGATTATAACATCTTATAATCCTTATAAGTTTTCTCTTGGCTTGAACTAAGACTCTTCAACAATTCAGGTCTGTTAGAATTAATCATATGTGAACTCTTTATATCATTGTCATGGACTTTAATAGCTAGAAAGAACCTTAGAGGACACCAAACTCAATCTTTGCTTTTCACAGAGGAAGGTGATTCCCCTCCCACCAGATTTTCATTCATTCATTTATTCATGAAGAAGTTGAGATAGCTCAGAGAAGTAGAAGGATTGATACCATACAAATTCACATGTAGACAACATGAAAGGGGCTCTGAGTCTTGGATTAGTTATTTTCAGTAGCTTTCCTACAACCCATGAGTATCCCATTGAATGATGATGTCAAGTAGAACTATATATGTGTAATATATATATATATATATACACACACACACATATAATTCTTTAAGCATCTGTAATTTTAGCAGTGTAATATCTCTATTGTAATACCTCTATGAGCTTAGACATGGTTTCTGAGAGTTATTGTAGTCAAGAGATATCTCAGGCTACAGCCACCCTCATGATGGGCCTCTCTGAACCCTGACAGATGACTAGTTCTTGGATATTAGACACATAAGCAATCACTGGAGCCATGCTTGACATCTCACCAGCTTGCCATTGCCCGTGTCCAAGAGTTTTGCACTGGGGCTTGAAATGATCAAAACAGTTGCAGAGTATTGGCAGTCAGGAAATTATCAGGAAATGGAGGTAGAATCCTATTTTTAGTAATATCTAAGGCTAAAATTAATTTAAAAAATGGAATTCCCATTTGGATCTGGTCCCTTTCCTCTGGGGCACTGTTATGGGAATGGGAATCTAAGATCTTCCCTGCCCTTAGACCTCATTCCATCTCCCAAGTTTGGACTTTTTTTCAGCGGCTGTCACTCATGTCTGGAATTCCCTCTCCTCAGCTTCATCTCCTGGCTTCCTCCAAGTACCAGCTACCTTCTTACCTTCCTACCTTCCACAATATGGCTTTTCTGGTTCCCCATAATCCTTAATGCCAGTGCCTTTCCTCTAAGATTATCCCCAATACATACACACACGTATATACATACATAAATAAAATTTGTACATAGTTGTTTGCATTATTCTTTCTGCTCCCCATTAGACTGTGAATTCCTTGAGATATCAGGAAATGTTTTTAATCCCCAGAATTTAGCACTGGCACATAGTAGGTAATTAATAAATGTGTGTTGATTTGACTTAACCTCTCTGTCTCAGTTTCCACATCTGTAAAATGAAGATGATGATAGCATCTACTTCACAGAATTTCATGAAGATCTAATGAGATAGTGAATACAAAGAGCTTTTCAAACCATAAAACGATATAAATATTAGCTATTGTTTTTAAAAAGGAATATCATGATGAATACAGAAGGAATGAATACATGAAAAAGCATTTGTTAATCACTTAGTATATGCAAGGCACTGAGCTAAATTTTGGGGAGAAAAACTCAAAAGTGAGCCAGTCCCTGCCCTCAAGGAATTTACATTTTAATTGAGGGAAAACTTACTTAGGGCAATTAGTGACCCAGGAAGGATGTTTTGGTTTGAGAAGTCTCAACTGTTGTGATTGGAACAATAGTCTTACCAGAAGTAAAGTTAATGTTGATATGATTACATTTCCCAGAGTAAATAACCTCACCTAAAAGGCAGGTGGAACAAAGAAGAAACTAGCAAGGAAAAGACAAGTTTCCTCAGAACTGTTTAGTCACAGAATTCCCTGGTTCTGGGTTTCTAGATTCATGGACATGAATCAAAGAGCTTTTGAGCTATCACTATTGGCCTTGGAGTGGGTGTGTCTCATGTCCCCACACTTGCCAATATAAAGGGAGATCCCTGGGTTTAGGCCCTTCTTCAGTTTATGCTATTCTAGAGAAAAGATGACTGTCATTTAGGCATTACAAAATGTTAAATAACTTCCTAAAAAGTGGCTAAATGCTCTCTCTCTCTCTCTCTCTCTCTCTCTCTCTCTCTCTCTCTCTCCACACACACACACACACACACACACACACACACACACACACACACTGACATCAGGAAGGTGCTGTCTTGACTTGCAAGTGAACTGGATTTAAGTGAGACAGGGCTGTGCAATGACTTCAGCCTCAGTCTCTCCTCCAGAGCCATATGGGTCTAGTATAAAGATATAGAACAGGATGACTAGAGATGGCCCAGGATGCAGTGGGAGATCTTGGCCTTTTAAAGCTAAGATCTTTCCCAGGTCTCAGTCTGTCTGAGGCAATACCCATCTAGCGATTAAGCCTAGGTGGGAAATGAGTTAAAACCTACTAAAAAAAAATCAATCTGAGAAGGGAAGACCCTCAGGGTTTCTGGCCCAGACAGAAACATTTGCTATTTACACTTACTCTGAACCATCAAAACCCAAATGATAACCACAACAAAGTATTGGGCTGAGATTTATTATAGACCAATCAGTGAGAGCCGGAGTGATTTGGGTTTAAGGTATACTCAAGTAGCTCCAATTTGAATGCCAACGTGTCTTACCAAAGTCTAGTTTTTCCAGAGCTCTTTTTCAAGAAATCCACTGTTCTTTAGGCAGGGCATCCACATGTAAGTGCATGATTCCTTATGTGGTCAGAAGAAAAAGAAGGAAGCAAGGAAAGAAGCAAGCAGCATTGTCCAACCGTAACTGGTCAGTTGGATCCCCTGGAGGGCAGTTACTACTACTCACAAGGCAAGACACCACCTTCCTGATGTCATTGGTCCCTCTTCAAGAGCAACAAACAACAGTAACTGAGCTAGGTGCTGAGGATACAAAGAAAAAATGAAATAGTTCCTGCCCTCAAGGAGCTTATATTCTATCCAGGGAAACAACATGTACGCATAAAAGTAATACAAAATACACACACACACACACACACACACACACACACACACATATATATATATATATATATATAAATATTCCTACACTGGATAGGACCTTGGATTACATGACCTGTAAGGGCCCTTCAATTGAAAAATGTATCAATGGACTGAGCTTCCAAGGGTCCAGATTCCTAGAGAACATGATATTTCATGTGATGAGATTGAGTAATAGAACTTCCTAAATCTAGTGAAAAAAACCATAGCCAAATCAACTGAGAGATTTTCAGGTTGTAGATTCATATTTCCATAAATCAAATCAATGCTTATGAAACGCAAGGAGGAGTAGTCATCGCTAATAAACGTTTTACAGTGTTTTGAAGAATTGTGTCAAAATGGGTAATAGTGGCAAAAAAGGGGTGGGGGGAGAAAAAATCTTTTGAAAATGCAAAATGACTTCCCTTTTCCAATTAAGGAGTTCTTTACAATGTTTCTCATAGGAGATGGGGAGGAAAGGATTTTGGTACTCCTGAAATGGACACAAAAGAAAGGGACCAGTGGTTGTAGGAGTATATTATATTTTCCTTTTGAATTCTAAGCTAGTTTTGCCACAATTTTTCCTTTGGTCTCAAGGAGTGCAGCTGCCAGTGTGATCACATGCAATAGATCGTATGACTCCAAGGTTTAAATCTGTGTTTTGGTAGTTTATATGTACACATGCTAGTACACTTCCAAAAGCACCTGTCATTTTATAATATGTCTAGTAATGAAACAGATGAAAGCCATATCTATGTATATATTTGTGTATATATACACATACACACACACACACACACACACACATATATGTGAACTGTGAACATTTTGACAAATCTATGTATGTATCTATGGTCTAGATACCACAGGGGGCAGAATGGCCCACAAACATGCAGCATATCCATCTCTCTCTCCCTCCATATATGTATATACATACATATATACATGTAGCTATCTATATTTACATACACATCTGCACGTTTATCTCTCTATACCTATCAACAAATATAGATATATAGATGTGTGTGTGTGTGTGTGTGTGTGTGTGTGTATGCCCATACATCTTATTGTTGTTCTTTGTTTTTGAGGAGGTCCAATGACATCATGATGTTGGGGGTACAATCCTGGATGATAGGTGATGTCTTGACTTGCCCGTGAATTAGATTTCAGTGAGGCAGAACTGCACAAAGTCATCATCCTCATGCTCCTTCAGAGCCATCGAAGTTCAGTGACAGGACAAAAGTCAGGATGACTATCCATGGCCCAGGATGTAGTGGATGACCTTGATATCTTCGATATCTGACCATGCTTTAAGTACTCCATGCCACTTGCTTCAGTTGCCTTCATGACCATTGAAATAAGTTGTTTTCATCCTCCCATTCCTCGGTGGGAAGTCTTCACATGCTTGGGGTAGACACTCTCTTAACTCACCCATGGGTTTGAGGCCTGTTGGTTACCCTCAACCTGGTTTAGTGCATTTACTGAGATGGTTTTTACCAGATGTGGCTGCTAAGAAAGCTACAGCTTTTTGGAGCCACTGGGGAGAGTTGGGTGAGAAGTGGACACCAAAGGTGGATGGATGAGCAGCTCTGCAAAGGGTTCAGCAGCACTCCCACGAGAGGTGCTCGACCCCCCTGAACACCCCATACACTCCCTGTGCATACATCTAAATAGCAATATATAGACAAACATAAGTATGTGTATACATATTCATATGTGTATATATGTACTAAACTAGCATGTATATGCAATAAATGCACATATAGATAATTTGTGCAGATTATAATTGGAAACATGGTATATTTTCATTCATTAAATAAATATTTATCAAACCCCTACTCTGTACAATACACATAGATCCTGGAGGTTGGAGAAAGGAGCAGGGAGATAGGGCAAAATACAAAGAAATGTGAGGTATAATCCTTGCCTTCAAATAGTCTTCAGTCTAAGGATTTCCCCATTATGCACTTTTTAAATTTTGATAAGTTTTAGCAATGATTTTTTTTTTTTTGCTTTACATTCATTTCCCTTTCTTTCCTTACCCAGAAAGCCTTTCTTGGTAACAAAAATTTGTGGAAAAAATAAACAAACAAACCAATCAATAGTTCAGTAAAATCAACCAACATGGCCACCCCTCGTCTGACATTAAGGCAATATTCCACACTATATTGTATACATGTGTGTGTATTGCATGAGTACATGTAGTACCTGCACATATACATGTACACATATGTTGTTGATATATTGATAAGTGTGTATATATGTCTATCTGTGGTCTTATGTTTATGTATTTATACACACTCACAAACACATACTTTCTCATTTCCATGGTCAAGCTTGGTTTTATACAGTGTGCAGTTTTGTTTTATTATCCCTTCTGTTTACGTTGTTGTAGTCACTAAGTATAATTTTCTCCTGATTCTGCTTTCTCTTAGTTCACGTGTTTTGAACATTTCTCGGCCATTCTGGGTCTAAGAACCTTGAAAGAAAGGATTTCTTGTTCCAATTATCTTTATACTTCAGATAAGAAGACTGGAGTAATGTAATGGATCAAGAACTGGGCCTGAAATTAGGAAGATTTGGTTTAAAACCACACCTTCAATTCTTTTTTTTTTTTTTTTTGGTTTTTGGAGGGCAATTGGGGTTAAGTAACTTGCCCAAGGTCACACGGCTAGGTTTTTGTTTGTGTGTGTGTTAAGTGTCTGAGGCCGGATCCAAACTCAGGTCCTTCTGACTCCAGGGCCAGCATTCTACTCACTGAGCCACCTAGCCGCCCCTACACCTTCAATTCTTTTTTTTTTTAAACAAATTCTTTATTAACTTCTGTTTTACATCATTCATTTCCGCCAGATTTTGAGTTACAATCATTTTCCCCCCATTATTCCCCTACCCAACCTCCCAGAATAGTAGTCCCACAAGATATTGCTTCCTTCAATCTACTCTCTCCCCTACCTTCTCCCATATGGACCCCCATCGACTTTTCCATTAGAGGAAGGTGAGTCTTTGTGTCCCAATGCCTGCACATCTTATCTCCCTATTACAAGCAAAAGAGTATTAATAATAGTATTTATATATATCTGAAACATTTAATGTTACCACCTCGAATTTCAGATCCATTTCCTTCCTCCCTTGTCACCTATTCCCTCTTGGGAGATAAGTAATTCAGTATATGTTGTACATGTCTAGCTATGCAAAACATTATCATAGTAGATATATTGTACAAGGCTGCTTATAATTCCCTCCCACTCATCCCAGCCCCCACCTGGTCCATTCCCTACATGATCCTGTCCCTCTTCTATAGTGGGTACCTCCAACCTCCCCTCACCCCAAGGATGCCCTCCCATCCATCATCCCTCCTCTCATCCCCCTTCCCCCTATCCTGCTGCAGGTTGAGATATCCCATTTAGTATGTATGTCATTTTCTCCCTGAACCAAATTCAATGTGAATGTGGTTTTGCCTTTTTAGCCTTCCTTATTCTCCCCCTCCTTTGCAACCACTTCCCCTTGCTTCTTCTACATGGGATAGTTTACCCTACCCTGTCTCTCCCCATCTCCTCTTGCCACTTTCCTCTCTCACCTCATACTTTCATCCCTTGAGTATTCTCCCTTCCCAACAAATTCAACCTATGCCCTCTATCCATATATAACTGTAACCATATACACACACATTCACATATGTATTCATATGACCACACCCCCTTCTTCCATTATTTTCATAGTGAGAAAGATATCATCAGTCACAGTTATTGCTTTTCCATATAGGAATGTAAATAGTTCAACTTTGATAAGTTCCTTTTGATTTCTTTTCCCTGATTACCTTCTCAGGCATCTCTTCCTTCTTGTGTCTGGATGTCAAATTTTCTATTCAATTCTGGTTTTTTCCTCAAGAATGCTTGAAAGTCCTCTATTCCACTGAATGACCATATTTTCCCCTGAAACAAAATACTCAGTTTTGCTGGGTAGGTGACCCTTGGGTTCATTCCCAGTTCTTTTGCCCTCTGGAATATCATATTCCATGCCCTTCGATCCCTCAGTGTAGAAGCTGCCAGGTCCTGGGCTATTCTGATTGTGTTTCCACAATATTGAAATTGTTTCTTCCTGGCTGCCTGTAGTATTTTCTCCTTGATCTGGGGATTCTGGAACCTGGCTATAATATTCCTGAGAGTTTTCTTTTTGGGATCTTTTTCAGGAGGTGATCGGTGGATTCTTTCAACCTCTATTTTGCCCTCTGGATCTAAAACATCAGGGCAGTTTTCCTTGAGAATTTCTTGAAGGGTGATTTCTAGGTTCTTTCTTTGATCATGGCTTTCAGGTAGTCCAATAATTTTTAAATTGTCTCTCCTGGATCTATTTTCCAGGTCAGTGGTTTTTCCCATGAGATATTTCACATTGCCTTCTAATCTTTCATTTGTTTGGATCTGCTTAACAGCATCTTGATTTCTCATAAAGTCATTAGCTTCCATTTGCTCCAGTCTAACTCTGAAGGAATGAATCTCCTCAGTGAACTTTTGAGATTCTTTTTCCATCTGGCAAATTCGACTTTTTAAGGCATTCTTCTCCTCATTGCCCTTTTGGGCCTCCTTTGCCATTTGAGTTAGTCTATTTTTTAAGGTGTTGTTTTCCTCAGTCAGGCTGTTGACCCTCATTTCATACTTTTCCTGCATCCTTCTCATTTCTCTTTCTAATTTTTCCTCCACTTCTCTTATTTGATTTCTAAAGTCCTTCTTAAGGTCCTCTATGGCCTGCAACCCGCTCATGTTTTCCCCTGGGGCTTTTGGAGCAGGACTTCTGACCTCACAGTCCTTTTCCCGCTCTATGCCCCCAAAATAGGAGTCTAGGGTTGCATTTTTCTGTTTCCTTTGCCTTGGCATGTTGCCACTTAATTACTTGACTTTTGGGCTTGTTGCCACACTATGGCTTTAAGGCCAGATAGAGGAATTTTCGTCCCGAATGTGTGGGGGGCAACTTCCGTTTCTGGCAAGCTGTAAACCCACCCACGACTTCCACCCTAGATCACAATCCAGATCCAGGGAGGTTAAAGCAAGAGCGATTACCCCCCAAGACTGATCGCTGGATCTCCCTACAATTAATTGCAGGCTGGGAGCTGGAGCTGCCTTTGAAAACTACAAAATGGCGTGTCTCCTCAGTGGCTTCTAGCCCCCAGGGGAGGGAGCCGACGCATTCCCTAAATACCGGACCCAAAGTCCATAGGACACTAACCTCTTACTTTGTCCTAGGCATGTCTATGTTGATAATTCTGGAGTCGCCACAGCTCCTGGTGTTCTGGGGTTCCTCCAGCCAGCTGATGGCCTTGCCGCCCTGGGGCTAAAACCTCGGCTCACGCAGACCTGGGCTCGGCTCGGCTCCTGCGCTCTGCCAGGTCCCAGACCACTGCGCTGGTCCTTCCTGCAGGGCTGCTGGGCTGTCCTCAGCGGGAGGTTAGCTTCTCTGTGTCATTCTGTGGGTGCTGGGGCTCCAGAAGTTGTTCAGAGTCCCCTTTTACATAATTTGGGGGGAATCTGGGGGCAGAGTGGCTTGGACGAGCTGTTTCTACTCCGCCATCTTGACTCCGCCCCCTACACCTTCAATTCTTAATGGCTGTGTGACTATGGACACATTCTTTAACCTCTCTGAACTTCAATTTCCTCATCTGTAAAATGGGAATTGAAGCACCTACCTCACAGGATTGCTACGAGGCTCCAGTAAGATGGAAATGTATGTAAAGAGCTTTACAAATTTTAAAACCCCATATGCATTTTAGTTACCATGTTATTATTGTTCTCTTTATCTTTTTGAATTTTCCATCTCAATTAATTACTGTTGAGGATGCAAGGATTCAACTGCCCGTCAGTCCACTTGCATCATGCCCCTGAACTATTGCTTGGAAATTTACAGTAGGGGGTGGGAATGAATTGGGGGAGGGGGATGATGGGGGTGTTTGCCCATCCAGACTCTGTCCTGCTTGTAGCCCCAGCTCAGAATGAAGTGATTTCTTATTCTTTGTGTCATCTGAAGCAGTGAACCATTCTTTCTGATGCAAACAAAAGCAATCTTTGCAATCTTTGCACAGCAGGTAGATTTCCCCTAGAGGTGAAATGCCCAGAACACTACTTTTCAGATTGATCTGTTGAAGAAGCACTGATTGCTTCCTAGAGGCAAAAACCATCAACAGTCTTAGCCAGGCTACAGCTCTTTTAGATTGTACCCAGGGGAATTGGGGTTTGGGCAAAGGAGTTCACTACTAAACATATATTTTAGTTGATTTGAAAAAAAAATATATCACTTAAATGCAAGTAAATTACCATTCTGGATGTTATTACCCAGAATCCTTTAGTTTAACAGTTGAATAAGTGGCCCATCTCCCTATTATTCAGTTTTTTAAAAGGTGATACACGTCCATCTGTCAGTGTATGTGCTCAGTGAAATTCTGCCTGGAGGCAAAGAGATGGACTGGGTGACCTCTGGAGGGTCCTTCTAGCCTTTAGATTCTCTGCTAATCTGCTTTTAGCATGTTTTATAGTTGACAGTTATGACCACTGTGAAGTCAGTGCCCCCACAATAATCCATTCTAGGTACTCATGATTTTTACAGAAATCATTACCTTGGATCTAGGGAAGACCTGAGACATTTGTTAGATCAATTCAATTCAAATAAACAAACAAACATTTATTTATGCATGGAAGGCACTGTGCTAGGTGCTAGAGATGCAAAGACAAAAAGAAAAGAAAAGAAGAAGGAAAAAAGTCCTTGTGTCAAAGAGATTCATCTTGCTGAGGAAGACACAGCATGAACAGTTTTGTAGGACACTGTGGGTCTTAGGCTTGGGGGTGTAGAAAGAGGGATTGATACAGTGACAGCAGAAAGTGGTGGTCAAGTTCAGAGTGAAAGGGATGTAGGAGTAAGTATGCTAAGGGCATGGCTTTTTACTGGGACTGGTGACTATTTCTACTCATCCTTCTCTGTGAAGGGTTAGCTGCTGTGGGTCAAAGTTAAATGCCACCATCAGTGATCAGAGAGCTAAAACTGGCAAGTGTTAACCCTCCTGAGTTGCAATTTGCACTGGATATTCAGTTCCACACACTGGGCTAAACTAAGACCTTGATTCTAGAATTTCTGTATCTACACCTAATGAACATCTATCTGGTGGGAACAGTGTTATAACACTCCTTTGCCTGCTAAAGGTAGGACTCTGTGAATTGTGATTTTCTCATAGTATAGGTCCAACAATATCACCCCTCTGCTCAGTAAACTCCATCGGCTCCCAGGAATACAAAATCCTGTTTGGCATTCAAAGCCCTTCATAACTTAGGCTCCTCCTACCTTTCCAGTCTTCTCATACCTTAGTCTCCACCATGTTCTCTGATCCAGTGACATTGGCCTCCTTGCTGTTCCTCAAACAAGACACTTCATCTCTTCACTCCAGGCATTTTCTCTGATGATTTTTCATACCTGGAATGCTCTTCCTCCTTATATCCACCTCCTGGCTTCCCTGGCTTCTTCAAGTCTCAGTTAAAATCCCATCTTAGGAGACTTTCCCCAGTTCCTCTTAATTTTAGTTTCTTCTCTCTCTTAATTTTCCCCTCTTTTCCCTGTCAATAACTTGTTTGTACATATTTGTTTTCTCCTTCCACTCCTCTTCCCCCTCCCCTTCTTCTTCCTCCCCTCTCCCCCTTCCTCTTCTTCCTCCCCCTTCTTCTCCTCCTCCTCCTCCCCCTTCCCCTTCCCTCCTCCTCCTCTGAGCACCTTGAAGGCAGGTACTGTCTTTTTTTTTCTTGGTATCTACAATGCTTAGCGCAGTGCCTGATACATATTAGAATGCTTAATAAATATTTATTGACTGACTGGCTCAATTGCTTAAAACTCTTAGGTTCAGACTAATCCTATGGCTAGGGGGACTTCAGGGTCTAGGAATATGGTGGGCTTGTGACCATTGTATATGTTTATGGTTCATTGTTATGCATTGCCTCATTATTAATTACTATTTACTTACTTATTAATTCTCTGTGAGGAATAAAAAGAATAAAAGTGAGGTATTTCAGCACATATATTGGCTTTTATAGTAAAACAACACCATTATGCCAAAGGGATTTGACTAGCATTCATTGAAATATAACTTGTTAAAAAGGAGGTGAGGTTACCTAGTAGCTGGAGTCCCAAAACTAAGTTCTAATTGTCAATTAGTCAGTTAATAAGCATTTATTAAATGCCTATTATGTGCTAGGCACTGAGCCAAATGTTGGGCACAAAAAAAGAAACAAAAGATAGTTTCTGCCCTCAAGGAGCTCACAGTCTAATAGGGGAGACAATAAGCAAAAAAATATATACAAAGAAGTTATATGCAGGATTAAAGGGAAAGCATTAATGGGGAAAATTAAGAATTAACTAAAATTAAGAGAGGATGAAAAAGGCTTTGGGAGTAGATGGGATTTTAGTTGGGATTTAAAAGAAGCCAGGGAAGTCAGGAGGCCATAATCCATAGATGCATAAGAATCCATATTTTCCTAGACAACAAGTGGTCCTGCTGAGGCATAATCTGGACCAGGGGTGGGGAACCTGTGACCTTGAGGCCACATGGAGCCCTCTGGGTCCTCCAATCCTTGAATCCAAACTTCACAGAACAAATCCCCTTAATGAAAGAATTTGTTCTGTAAAACTTGGACTCAGTCAAAAGGTCTCACCCCAGGACCTAGAGGGCCCATTGACCTTGAGGCTGCAGGTTCCCCACCCCTCTTCCTTAGCACTTCCACCCAAGTGAGGTATGCATAAACTCCAAAAGTGAGTTTGGGACTCCCCAGTGAATGAGTGCCAAAGACATCTAGTGGTCTAACACAGATACATAAATACAAAGCATATGAAAAACCATTTATAGTTATTTCAAGAGGGAGAGAGAGCTCAAAATCTGGGAGTGGGAGGAATCAAAAAGATCTATTGTAGGAAGTGGTGCCTGAGCTATACTTTGAAGGAAGCTAGGAATTTTTTTGAGGCAAAAATGAAGAGGGAAATCATTCCACATCCCCTTATTTACAAGATGGGGAAGCTGAGGCTCAAGAAAATGAATTCCTTTATAGATAGTAGATTTGGAACTAGAATCTCAGTCTTGAGTTCTAATCTATTCATTCATTTTAACTCACCTGGTTCAGCTGGCTCTTGTTTCTCCCTCTCAAATCCAGTTTTACAACAGAACTAATTCAACTCTTAGCAGTTCACTAGAGGGTTCTCTGCACTTTCTGGAATGTGCCCTCTGGGGGCGGCTAGGTGGAGCAGTGAATAGAGCACCAACCCTGAAGTCAGAAGGACCTGAGTTCAATTACAGCCTCAGACACTTAACACACACACACACACACACACTAGCCATGTGACCTTGGGCAAGTCACTTAACCCCAATTGCCCTCCAAAAAGCAAAGAAAAAAAAAGACTGGAATGTGGCCTCTGGGGATGTCAGTTTAGTGTCTCATATTCTCTTCTCTGCAGTTATGGATGCTTGACAAAAGTCGGCTACATTGATAATCGGAGCTTTGATTTCTTGGGGCTAGTTTTAATACTATTCAAAAAATATGGCAATCCCTTGAGGATGTTCTGACATCCATTTTCTCCTGGATAGAAAATGTTCACACTTTCATGTTTCCAACTATAGGTTGGTAACTTTTTATTCTTATCATGAGTTTCCCTAAGTTGTCAGAAGCTTGCACATTGAAGGGTCTTATGAGATTTGAGTTCTGTTTATTTTCTTCCAGTGTATATCTTTGCTGCTCTGTAGAGACTTCACTGGAATTTTTTTTCTGTCTCCCATATTCTAAGAAAAGAGGAAAACACCAACAGGACAGAGGATCCAGTCCTTGCAGAACACTCAGAGGATCTGTGATCTCATCAAGGTGGTCATTCTCTCCTACTACACAGATTGCTACCTGTCCATGGTTGCCCAGCCTATACAACTCTTGTCCACATCTAACTATAGAGACCACCCAGCATGCTGGGGGCCTTCTGTGATGTTGTGAAGCTACTAATGAGGCTAGCAAACTAACCGTCTCTTACTCTCACTATGTGAACAATTCATCTTTTTCACTGATATATTTCATCACTGACATTTTTCCTTCCAGTTCTCCTTTATAATGTGATGATATAGCCTGCTTACACCCACCATGTGCTTTTTCATTGACCTCTGGGGTCATACTCATTTTGAGTTCTTTTTAGATTGTAGTGTTCCATATCTGACAGCCATACAAAACCACTGATATAATATTGGTGTTAAGAAAAATGGGCCTTTTGTTTCAAAGAGAAGTTTGGGATTATTGAAAGTACTTTGCAGTTTTTCAAAGGTGCTCTCTTCCTATTTAGTCTTGTGTTTAACTCAGTGTAGCACCAATGCAATATTCACAATGCTGATGGCCACTGTAAATATGCTAGCATAGTGCTCAATTACAAAATATAACAGACTTTACATATAGAAGACAGAAGCAAAACATTTATTCAGACACCAGAAAACTGAACCCCCAAACCAGTAAGTTGATTCCATAATAGTAGCAAAGATTAATAAGCCATGATAGCACAGAGCCACAGCATCCTTTAGTCTTCCCAAAAAAACAACATTTACTCACAAGCCTCACTGTCTCCCTGGGTATGTCCTCTCCTCCCTCCAGTCTCTAATGGCTCTGACTCCCAGCTTCCTGTGGGCTCTGCTCCACCTGTCAGCAAACTCCTCCCACCAGAAGCTCCATATGATTACATTCAACCTCTTAGGGGCAGAATATATCTTCAAATTCCCTTAGGTTTATTAAGGGTCAGGGAAGATCTTCAAATTACTATCTATCTATCTATCTATCTATCTATCTGTACTATACCATCTATCAAATTACACTCATACATTTGCAATATCTATCTATCTGTCTGTCTATGATGCCTAGGCTCATATATGGCATAGATAGATATATGATCTGAAATCTGGCTCATCTTTCTTCAAAGGATACTATGATTTATACCTTTGTAAGAGTAGGAGGAAGGCTAGGACTGGTCTTGTTCCTTCCCTTACCTCTCTCCAAAGGAACTTGGACTAAAATATTGGTCTAGAATCATATCTATACACCAGACCTCAAATATGTGGTCTAGGGATACAACTTTGGGAGGAAGGGGCCAGGGTCAACATTTCTTTTCTTGATCCTCTTAAGAGACAGGTAATATTTAATTTATTGCCACCAGATTAGCTCCCTCTCACCAAACAATAACTAGTAACCTTCTTTATCAATTTGTTATTGTTAGTCATGTCTGACTCTTGGTTTTCTTGGCAATGACACTGGAGTCATTTGCCATTTCCTTCTCCAGTTCATTTTACAGATGAGGAAACTGAGGCAAACAAGGTTAAGTGTCTTGTCCAGAGTCACAGGGCTAATGAGTGACTGAGGCCAGATGTGAACTCAGGATGATGAATTGATTTCAAGCCTGAAGTGTATCCACTGTGCCACAAAGTAAACAGTAAATGAAGTCTTGGAAGTTATACAGGTTAGAATAGACCAGTGAATACAAAAGAGTAAAGAACCTTTGCAACTAGGAGCAAGACAAAATCTTATTCAACCAAGGAAACTGAACCAAGGGGAGTTTATACTTAGCGGTTTTCTAGGATTGCAAATGTTGCAAGTCCAGGCCCATATTGCGCTGTCCGACTTCTTCTGCATGTCTTTGGCTCTCACAGCTCTGTGGTCATTCAGAGGTTTGCACTGGCTTCTTGTGACCATGTCTCTCAAACTCCTCCAACTGTTTCCAAAGAAGTTCCTTCTCCCTTATGCAACATCATAGCTGACTCTAAGCTAATCAGGAGTCATGTCTCCCTTACATGTATGAAAAGGTCATAGGGCAGTCCTTCAGGACACCACCAAGCCAGAGTGAGTGGTGTCATCTTTATATATATCCAATCTAATGGACAAGATCTATAGGTCCATAGGTCTTTATTCACATGTGTTGTTTTTCATGTGTGGATGACTAGGCTGAAATCTTTTAAGTGGTTATGAAATTCATTTGGGGAATTCTATAATTAGTGCCCAGTACATGGTAGAATGCTAGGATATTCCAACTGGAAGGTATTTGCAGCAGATGCTGGGGGTAGAAAGAACTACATATAAACTATTCCGAAATGAGACTCAAATTCTCTTTGTAAAAACCTTTCCAAAGGAAAAGACTCCTTATATTAGCAAGCATCCTAGCACACAGGGTGGGTTGCTAGCACAGGTTCTTTAATCTGCTTTTCTAAAGGAAGGACAACTTTTAAAGAGGTCAACAATCTTACTTTAATTACAGGTAAGTAGAAAATAAAAGCAGAGAAATTAGCACAGAGATTCAACAGACAGGGCTTCAACTGTCTGAACAAAGTATATACATCACCAGATCAGGAGAGCACATGCCTTTGAGTAGCTGGGGGGCTCTTAACAAATGGCTACTCTGAGTCCCATCCAGGGAATCAAAAGGTCCTTCTCATGAGTGAGCCCCCAAAGTAAAATATCAACCTCCCAGTATATATAGTTTTCAACTAATTGGCTCAGGGCCAGGAAGCAACACAACCCTTGTGACTTAGTGCCTCATTAGCTTAGTACCAAAAGGTGTGAAAGCTGCCATGTAAGCAAGCCTCTCCCTAAGTAAGCTTCCCTTTAGGCAAGTTCCTCCCCCAATGGGTTCTGTGTGACTCAGGATGTATCACAGATGGACTGGAGCTCAACAAGACATTGGTGATTGAACATATGTGGTCACATAGGCCTATTAATGGATGGGGAAGATCTTCATATTCCATTAATATTACACTTCACAACTTTCCTCTGTCATCCATTCCAATATTGAATCATAACCTTCCAGACTTCTCTCTGTTACTTCCCTCCACATCCTTAATATTGCCATTTCCAATACACTTCCCCAGTGAACACAAAGAAAGCTTTTGTTCACACTGTTCTTTAAAGGCCTTACATATTTCCCTTTTTGTTTAACTTGTTGGATTCCTATGCCCTTTTAAAGCCCATCTTAAAAAGGTAAGCCCTATCAGAAGACTTTCCTATTCTTCTCAGTAAATAATTTAATGTTTTCTTCCTGCCCCACTTCAGACTTCAAATAGACTTTATTTGCTTTTGTATCAGATGAATGGACTTCAGATACCCTGTCATTATGTATGATTTTTTAAATATCCTTGTATTATAGTGATTTGTTAATGTGACATTTTCTTCTAGTTGACTGTAATAGAAAGGCAGATCTAAATTTTGTATGTCTTCCAAGAACCTGTCACATGATCTGCACACAGACACACCCAGGGGAGCTTTGGCCAATTTCTGATGTGCTTATCAATCTTTAGACACTCTGCTCTGTCTCCTAGTACTCTGCTGTCCAGATGGAATCCCTGGGTCTTCTCTGTTAGCTGCCCACTAACTGAAACCTCAGGGGACTTTTGATAACTTAGGATATCTAGTCTCCCCAATTCAGGTCTGTTATCATATCTACTCCACCTAGCACTCTCTCCATTTTTCTTGATGATAGTTTCAGATTATTAAATTTTAAAATTTAGTAGCCCAAATTTTTGTCATGCAAAAAACACATCTCCTATTTACCACACTGTTATTTTGAAATTTACATCTTTTGCAATGTTTTCCACATGACACAATTAAGAAGTTTTGGTTGGGTATGTCTATAATAGATAGCAAACTCCTCTAATGAATCTACCTCCCAGAGTTCCTATGAGATATTTATAAAACACTTAGCCCAGTGACTGGGACCTAATAGGCACTTAATAAATGCTCATTCCCCTCCCTCTCTGAAACTTAAACACTTCCCAGTCAGAGACTGTATCTTATTTATCTCTGCATTTCCCTAACTGCACAGCTAGTTAATACTTTCAAATTGAAGGACCTTAATAATGGATGTTGGATAAATAATAATAGTGATTATCCTTTGCAAAGTAATCCTTCATTATCTTTAATTTTAGACTCATGGAATGTTGGAACTGAAAGGTATGTTGGAAATAATCATCCAATCAACCCTGTTCATTTCATGGGTGAGGAAATTGAGGTTTAAAGAAGACAAGTGACTTGAACCAAGTCACAGGGTTAGGAAATTATAGAGCCAGGACCTGAACCCCAGACTTTTGATTTCAAGTTCCAATGCACCAAGCTCTCTCAGCATCCTTCACTCTTTCCTTCTCTAGGAGGAATCACCTCAGTTCCTACCTCCACAGATTGAATTTTCTAGCCTTTTCCTTGTTCTAACCCAACCATGAGCCATCTGCAAATTCTCTGAGCCACTGTTAGGTTGTAGAATTTAGTGCCAGTCATAAGGTTTTTTTTTTAATTAATAATATTTTCTTCCCCCCTTCCTCAGTTACACATAGAAACAATTTTTAACATTCATTTTTTTTCAGGTTTTGAGTTCCAAATTCTATTCCTCCCTCCCCCATTCTTAAGACAGTAAGCAATTTAATATAGGTTGTACATGTGTGGTCATGTAAAACATTCCCATATTAGTCATTTTTTGCAAGAAAACTCAGAAAGAACAAAAGAAAAAAGAAAGAAAAAGAAAGAAGGAATGAAGGAAGGAATGATAAAGAGAGAAAAAGAGAAAAAAGAAAGTGGAAAATAGTATATTTCGATCTGTATTTAGACAACATTAGTTATTTCTCTGGAGGCAGATAGCATTTTTCATCATGAGTCTTTTGGGATTGTCTTGGATCATTGTATTGCTGAGAATAGCCAAGTCATTCACAGTTCTTCGTTGTACAACATTGTTATTACTGTGTACAATATTCTCCTGGTTCTGCTCAGTTCAGTTTGTATCAATTCATGTAAGTCTTTTCCAGATTTTTCTGAAATTATCCTGCTTGTCTTTTCTTTTAGCACGAAACATAAAGTCTTATATTTGCTGATAAGTAAAATGAGAGCATAACTCTGGGACTCATGCCTTCTATATTACTTTTTAGTTGATCCATGAGAGATTGAAGTAGGGATGATCAGCTTTTTGTGGGCACTTGGAGAGTGGTTGCCCTTTTGATTTAACTGGGATTATTTCCACTTCTAGGTCCCATCAACAGCACTGGGGGGAAAATGACACTAAAAGAAAATAGGCAGAGAAGGAAGACCTCTTGCCAGATGGTGGGAGGTGAGGTTATGTAATGGTAATGGGAATTTGAAGATCTTCCCTTTTCCTTAATAGGCTTTGGTGAATTTGAGGACCTTTCCTGATTTGAAAATATACTCTGCCCCATAATAGGCTGAATGTGGTCACATGGAGTCATACAGATGGTGGGAAGAGTTTGCTGAAGGGTGGAACAGAGCCCACAGAAGAAGCTGGCTTTGAGGGAAGCTTGTCTTTTAGGAAGGCACAACTTTTGTTACTTTGTAGTCAAGTGAGTCACAAGGGTTATGATGTTCTCTGATCCAGGAGAAGACTATATCTACTTCTGAGGCAAGGTTTTACTTTGGGGCTCCCTTTGAGAAGAATTGTATGATTTGGCCAGACAAGACTGGGCAGTTGCTGAGCCCCCCAGCTTTGAAAACCCAGATATTGGTGCTCCTCTCTCTGGTAACTAACTAGGTATGGGTGTAATGGTCAGACAGCTGGAAGCCCTGTCTGTTTGTCTACTGAATTGTGTTATTTTCTCTGTCTGTATTTTCGTCTGCTGGTAACTTCTATTTGTATTCTCTGAAGTTCAGGGTGCTGACTTTTCCCCCTAAACTAGGTAAAAATATGTTTGATTGATTAAAATAAGATTGTTAACCCCTTTTGAGTTCCTTTCCTTTAGAAAAGCAAATCTAAGAACCCGTGTTGGCAGCCACCCTGGGTAAGTCAGGGTACTTGCTGCTGCAGGTTAATGAGCTGAGATAGAAATTCAACCACATCCTTTACCTTAGCCTGGGAACAAAGAGAGGACCCTACAATAAGGTCTTTGGGTATACTCACATACACACTACACATAACATACACATGTATGTATGTATATACACATACACATTCATAGATGTGTGCATACATATATATGTCTTTGGGTATATAGCTCTATCTCTATCTATCTATCTATCTATCTATCTATCAAGAGAGGCATAGAAGATTGTTGTTCAGTCATGTTGGACTCTTTGTGATCCCATTTAGGGTTTTGTTGGCAAAGATACCTAGAGTAGTTTGCTATTTCTTTCTCCAGTTCATTTTACTGATGAAGAAAACTGAGGCAAATAGGATTAAGTGACTTGCCTAGGGTCACATAGCTAGAAAGTGTCCAAGGCTGGATTTGAACTCAGGAAGATGAGTTTTTTGTTTTGTTTTGTTTTTTTTTACTCCAGTCCCAGATGCCCATTTAGGTGGAGGCAACTGAGATTTCAGTATCTACTTTGAAGTGGTCTTGTTGTTTTGAACTGTTAAAATGGTCATTTGTTCATTTATAATTCTGCTTTAGTAAATGAGGCCACTTCCAACTCTGAGGTGCTATGAGTCTATGATATTTTGAATCTATATATGAATGAATAATTTTTTGGAGCTGATGGTGTCTCTTCCAATTTTAAATCTATCAATCAAAGAATCAATCAAAATTGGAAAGGGATTGAAGTCCTGTTGGAATGGGGTCTGGAGTCATTTAATAAGCCATGAATTATTGTTGACAACTTTTATATCCTATACATAAACATGGGGATGGTGACTAAAGACTGAGGCATGAGCATGCTCAGTTGTCAGTGAGCAAATTACTTGTCTGGGATCTAGACTTTTGCTTCCATATGCACAGCAGAAGTAAGCTGGAGCAGCTCAAGATTGGAGCACATCCTTGTGGCTTACACAGACATTGTACTCCAAGTAGGTATTCTGGCCATGTTCCCTAGGCGGCACATGAAGTACTGGTTGTCTTTATCTGGGGGCATATAATAATAATTGCTGACATTTATATAGTACTTCAAGGCTTGCAACACATTTTATGATATTGTCTTATTGTAATCACAAAATCCGAGGGGTAAATACTTTCATTGTCCCCATTTGGCAGATGAAGGAACTGAGGCAGACAGAAGTCAAGTGACTTGTTCAGAGTGACACAGTTAGTAAATGTCCAAGGCTGGATTTGAACTCAGGTCTTCCTCATTGTAGGTCCAGTGCTCTATCTGCTATGCCCCTTAGCTGTTTATGTACTTCATGTACCCTTTGCATAATTTCTGTATTTGGAGTTGACTTTTTCTTGGGACAAGACTATTTACTTGAACTAGCATAGAATGAGTTAAAAATTTGTCCAGGATTGGTTGAATTTCCTTCTTCATTTTCTAAATATATCTCTCCTCCTCCCCTATCCAGTGAGCCAACCTTTTAAATAAAAAATAAAAAAGCAAAAAAAAAACCAGCAAAATAAAAATTGGTTAAATTTTTTGAAAAATTAAAAATTAAATTTCTGGGGAAAAATTTTACAGTAAGAATCTCTGACAAAGGCCTCATTTCTCAAATATATAGAGAACTGAGTCAAATTTATAAGAATACAAGTCATTCCTCAATTGATAAATGGTCAAGGGATATAAACAGGCAGTTTCTAGGCAAAGAAGTCAAAGCTATTTATAGTCATATGAAAAAATGTTCTAGGGGTGGCTAGGTGGCACAGTGAGTAGAGCACTGGCCCTGGAGTCAGAAAGATCTGAGTTCAGATCCATCCTCAGACACTTAACACACACAAACAAAAAAACCTAGCTGTGTGGCATTGGGCAAGTTACTTAACCCCAATTGCCCTCAAAAAAAAAAAAAGGCAAAAAAAATGTTCTAAATCACTATTGATTAGAAAAATGCAAGTTAAAACAACTCTGAGGTACCACCCCACACCTCTCAGATTGGCTAATATGACAGAAAAGGAAAATGACAAATGTTGGCGGGGATAGGGCTATCCAGCTATCCAGAATTAGGAATATGGAGCAACATGCCCAAAGACACCCTTAATTGATTTCCAGGGACTATAAATAGTTCACTATGAGAATAGTGTTTGAAAATCATCAGGAGAGATCCCAGACCAATTTGATGAGCTTGTCCAGAGGAAATCTTTAGTGTAGAAATTTAAATTTAAGGTATGGTTTTCAAACTGGCTCCCCCCCCCCCCCTCTCTCCCTCTCTCTCTTTCTCTTTTGGACCCTGATATTGTCATTCTCCTCATGGTGTAGGTTAGAAAACTTGGCTTCATGTAATTCCTGTCTTTTCTTCATCTTTTGCTCTAATCAGTCACCAAATTCTGTTGATTCTTCCTTATTAATGTCTTTTGAAACTTTTCCTTCTTTGTCACTCTCTGCCAACACTCTGAGTCAAGACCTTATTGCTTCACACTTAGGCTTCTAACTAATATTAGAAATGTCTTGGCTAAAATACTGAGTACTTCCCACCCAACTGTTGTGATCTTGTCCAGTAGTCCTTCTAGTCCGCTTCATTCAAAATTGGTTTTTACCAAGATAAGAGGAGTAAAAAGGCAGCTGAGGTTGAGGAAGTTGGTGCCTGCTCTGACCTTGTTTCCTTAGATCTTGTGGACTTTTTGGCTATTGACTGACTATTTGACCAATCATCAAGCTCTCTGTTTTCAATTCCTATAGCACTCCTGGTTGCATGGATTTTGAATCTCCCATATTTGAATCTCCCATTACTCTGCCCTCAGGTCATGTTATACTCTTGATTGATAGATTTTTAGCTACAGCCTTTCTCTCATAGATGTTCAAAAGCTCTTGTTCCAAATATAACCTGATTTTCTTATCTTCCCACCCAAGTCTTTGCTCATTCCTCCTTCATAACCTATGGCTGACTCCCTAAGTTTAGTGACTTGCCCATGGTTACAAAGTAGTTGCTGTTGAATTGTTTCAGTTGTATCTGACTCTTTGTAACCCCATTCGGGGTTTTCTTGGCAAAGACATTTGAGTGGTTTGCCATTTCCTTCTCCAGCTCATTTTACAGATTAGGAAACTAGTGTCTGAGGCTGGATTTGAACTCAGGAAGATGAGTCTTCCTGGTTCCAGCCCCAGAGCTCTGTGCACCATGACACCACCTAGCTGCCTAAAAAGTTAATAGGTATCATTGTTTGGCCTTAAACCCAGTTCTTCCTGACACCAGAGCTAGCCCTCCATTTACTGCAGGAAGTTGCTTCTCAAGCATCATTAAGTATCATGCAAATTAAAGGAGCAGTTTCTGATAACCTTGATGTCTATAACGGACAAGCCAAGAGCTCTCCTCAATAAGGTCAGTAGAGCACAATCGAGGCAAGCTTCACCACATCTGCCTGAGAGTTCTGACACTCCAGCCCCTCCTCAGGCTATGGAGGCTTCCATATACTCAGTTTGCAGATTCAAGGATACAATGTTGAATCTGCAAGAAAAAAGGGTGACTTGGAGAGAGTTGTGTCCTTTAAAATTCATTGGCATAACGAGCAGAGCTGCCACAGAGGTTCAAATCACCTTAATTATTCACTAAAAAATCTTTCATAACTTTTTCTCAAAAGGCTCAATGCCCAAGTTAGCGAGGCCACCACACAGGCGTTGTTATGATAATGCTCACCCAGTGTTACTACTGGGAGCTTTGTTATGCCTATGACTGTGACACTGGGAAAAAAGGAAAGTCTCTTAAGAAGGAAAGGTAACATTGTGTACTCAATAAACAATCTTTTCTTTCTTTTTTTTGCCTTAAAAAAATTTTTTTTGGTCTTTATAAATTTGTTTGCTTTTAGTTTACAAGACTCAGTTCCACAATTCCTTGAGTTTCAAATTTTCTATCCCTTCCTCCCCTCCCCCCACCCCCCAAAGCATCTACTACATTCAAGTCACTGAGTTAGGTACTCCAGATAAAAAGTACAAGGGTGTGAGACAGTCCCTGTCCTCAAGGGATTTCCGTACTTCTTGTAGTTTACAACAGCTTGTTCACAGATAAATAACTATAGATTATATAAAAAACACATTACAATGGAATGGATAGAGACACTAACAATGGGGGGAATCAAGAAAGGCTTCTCAAAGGTGTTAACAACTGAGCTGAACCTTGAGGGGAACCAGAGGTTCCAAGAAGTAGAGGTGAGGTGGAAGAGCACGTCAGGAGTGGGGTATGTATCCTGTGCCAAGACATGGAGATTGGAGATGGATTGTTGTGCAAGGTGGATAGCAGGCATATCAGTTTGGCTGAACGTAGTGTGCATAGAGGAGAATAACATACTGATTCTGGAAAGACAGGCTAGAGCCAGATTGTGCAGAGAAGGAGGGCTGGATTTAGTTTCAGATCTCAGTTCACACCATTGACTCAGTTATGTGTGCCTAGTAATGCTACCTTGCTGGTGCAGCTTAATGGCAAGGTTTAATGGCAGGAGACCGAGCTCTTTTTTGTTGTTGTTGTTGGAGGGTGGAAGGCAAGGCAATTGAGGCTAAGTGACTTGCTCAAGGTCACACAGATAGTGTCAAGTGTCTGAGGCGGATTCGAACTCAGGTCCTCCTGACTCCAGGGCTGGTGCTCTATTCACTGTGCCACCTAGCTGCCCCCAAGAGAGCTGGTAATAAGGCATATGGCTGGCCCCCATATCCAGTGCCTTCAGTCACTCACTCCCTTGCTTTTTGTTTTGTTTTGTTTTTTTAATTTTTGGGAGGGGGAAGGCAGGGCAATCATGGTGAAGTAATTTGCCCAAGGTCACATGGTTAGTAAGTGTTAAGTGTTTGAGGCTGGATTTGAACTCAGTTCCTCCTGACTCCAGGGCTGGTGCTCTGCTCACTGTGCCACCTAGCTGCCCCATCCCTTGCTGGTTTTTGCAAAACCTTATTGATCACCTAAACTTACCAACAACTAATCCCTGATGATGCTACTAAGTTAAGGACCTCTAATTAAGATTTTTGTTTTCTATGGAATTTACAAATGGCTCATGGAAATCTGCTTTTTTAGGATTCCATGCATGATACCCCATTTCCATGAAATATGGGTGATGGGAACACAGGGGAGGCTTTGCCCCTAGCATCAAGACCCAAGTGGGAATATTTTATGGAAACAACCCTAATTCTAGAAATAATAATTAAGATACTAATATTAGCTAATATTTATGTAGTGCTTGGAGGTTTGTGAAACATTTTGTGTCATCTCATTTGATCCTCACAGCAGCCCTGTGTGATGGATGCTATTATTATTCCACTTTATAGATGAGGAAACTAAGACTGGGAGAGGTTAAGTGACTTAGCCTGGGTCACACAGCTAGGAAATGTGTAGGACAGGGTGTGAAAACATGTCTTTTGGACATCAAATCCAACATTCTATCCACTGTGTCACTTAGCTGCCTCGTGTAAGGACAGAATTTCCAGAATTTCCAAAATTCCAGGGTTGTTCCATTCTGTAATCCCTTCTGTTCAGAAACCCACCACATTTCTTTAAACAATATTTTGCTTCACAAAAGAGCAACCATGTAAAATCAAGATCATCTATCTTGAATTTCAGCTGAATTTCCCTGTCCTAGTTAATTGGCTTGGGCTGGAGAGAAAGTCATTGCCCTAGCTAGATTTCTCTTGTAGCCTTATGCCTACTGACGCTTCCCTTCCTTTTGAAGATGGAATATTTGTTTTCCTTCTGACTCACATCCATTCCCTCTGTGTGTCCTTCATGGGAGGGGATGCTTTCCCCATTCCTTCCACCATTCCGTTGATCGTGTTTTGCCAGCTGTACACCATTCTAAGAGAGGAAAAATCTTCCCTGAACAACTGTGGTCCTGTTTTCCCTTCATCATTACCTTCATGGCTGTATCAGGAAGCACAGCAGCTGCACATTGCCTTAGGCTACCCCATCAGGGTGTTGATATTCACCCCACCAAGACCAAAGTACTTGTAATCCATGATGCACCTAATTCAAAACCAAAGCAAGAGCTCTAAGCCTTCCTGGGGCTTCTCACTTTATCCCATGTCTTTTTCTTCCCCCCAAAGGCAGCCACTGCTGTACTATTTCTTTGACTCCAAAAAGTATGTTTCATGCCACTGGGATCAGTCTCACTAGCACGAGGATGTTTTCTAAGATGTGAAGCAGGTATTGATGTCTGGATCTCTGATAGTAATTTATGGGGGACAAAACCCACTATTTCTTATAATGGATGCTTTGCTAAATGGCACTGGAGTTGTGTTTAGCCATAGCAAGCTATAAAAGATGGCACTGGGGCACTAATTTCTTACTACTCAAGAACAATACCACCTACAGAATGGGACTTTGCACAAATTAACAGAGGAACTCTTTCTGTTATCCTGGAAATAAAGAAGTTTCATAACAACCTCTACAACTATACTCTTACTACTTATATAGCTCACTAACCTCTAGTGGAAATGCTATCTTAAGATAAACTGACACCCTTAGTCATGTCACCATGAGTGCACTGATGGAGTCTTTCATTCAGAGTTCATGACTCAACATCTGTCTTACTAGCCTGAAAGAATAATATCAAATGCTGATGCCCCAATCCTTCTGCCACTGTAGATTACAGATAATGTGGTATTATTGCCAATGGAAATTTTGATGTGAGAAAACTTCCCTGCCCCAAATGTATGATTAATGTATGGGTCCCAGGTCACCTAACTCATGTCTTGACCTGGGTATGGAGGGGTTGACCAACAGAAAAAACAGCCTTGAGAATTCAGGCTTGTCAAAGGCATTTTGCACATGATTTATCTGTCAATAAAAGATGCCTCCTAGGAGGAAATTCTGTTGTTATTCCAGAAGATGATCGTCACTTTATCATAGTTAACACTAAACACAACACATGTGAAAAATCTTTTCATGAAAGCATTGGCTGGTAGCTGTGTTTGGCAGATTTAAATTGATTCAAGTATTGCTAAGACTGAAAAGAATTTGAGTCTTGGATTTGCAAGGGACTTCAGAGGTCATCTAATCCAACTCCTGTGTCCAAATGGTATAGTTTATTAGGCTACTTCAAGTAATTTACCAAGCAATTTTTCTTTTTTTTTTTTTTGTGGGAAATGAATTTGGTTAATAATCTAAATTGATCTTATAGGGCCATTCCAGTAAAAAAAAAGATTATTGATCATGGGAGAGTACTCAAAATGGCTCAAAGTATGTCTAATTTTATCACCATAGCCCATTAGACATATTTCTCATTCCAGTACCTAGAACAGTGTCTTGTACATAGGAGACGTTTAATAAATGCTTACCATCTAATTTCTGATAACAGGTCTGCATTCACCTAGGCTAAGTTTAAGCCATTTGTGGACAAGGACTTCATTTGATTTGTCACCATCATGTCCTATCATCATGATGATCAGGCTGAAAGTATGGTTTTGATAACAAAGCCTCTCTGAAACAGATCATTGCAGGAAATTGGTCATTAAGTGTTACAATTTTTTGAAAAATCATTCAACAATTCACTGCATTTTCAACAACAGGAATATGTTCTGCTGATTTACTGATGGTGGATCATCTTAGACATTTCCTCAAATATTTCCATCTAACCCTAGCTGGGGATTTATAGAGCAAAGAATATATTCTGTAATTTACTTTGTCAACCTATGCTTTGCTCATTTCTTTTTTAAAAAGAATAATTTTTGCTAATAACTATGGAAATAGTTGAAAGCACATTAAAAAAAAATCACTATTGTTGCAGTTTGCTTCCATATAAGGATTTAGAGTACAGATAGTTTGGTGTGGCATGACTTTATTGATCAGCATTAAAAGTATTCCTCCTGGGAAGACTTGACAACACTTGAACCATTAGAAGAATTTCATCTAGATAAGTGCCATTGATTTTTTTAAAGCTCTACCTGCAGAAGATTGTCTAGAACCACAAAATAAAGGAAGCAATAATTCTTCTCTACTTGCTTCAGCTGTTGAAGTGGGGTCATCTGTCATTTCTACATCCACTAGTATCGGCACAAAGATAACCTTGGGAAAGGTCGTCCTTTGCTGATTAGCTAAGAGAAATTGAGGTGAGATGGAGAAGTCAAATAGTGCTTGGGTTTTAATTAGTAAACACAGAGAGTGACTATATAAGAGACTTGTAGTCAGAGAATAAATTGAGGTTTATCATGGGAATAAATAGAAACAGGTGTCAACCAGCAGCTCCATTATTAGTATAGTTCACTGTTGCCCCCTTGACCAGGAACTGTGCCTCACCCCTGACCCCAGACTTAAGGTTACTGAGGGTAAGAGGGCTCTCAGCAAAACCAACAGAAATCATATATGAACCAATGATAGCAGTGACCCCAAGTGCTCAGTTACTCAAAGGGTTCCCCCATGGGGGTTTCTTTCAAGAGCTAGGCAGAAAAATACTGAAGCCACAATTTTTGTTTATGTTTTCTCACACTAGGGGTGGAGCAATGATGGTGGAGAAAAAACAGTCACTTGCCTGAACTCTTCCTAAAACCCCTCAGAACACCTTTAAATAATGCCATGAGGGGCGGCTAGTTGGTGCAGTGAATAGAGCACTGTCCCTGGAGTCAGGAGGACCTGAGTTCAAATCTGGCCTCAGACACTTAACACAAACTAGCCGTGTTACCTTGGACAAGTCACTTAACCCCAATTGCCCTCCAAAAAGGGAAAAAAATAATTCCATGAAACAATTCCTGGAGCAATAGAACCCCCAAAAGAATGGGGTGAAATCATTTTCCAGCCTAAGACAACTTAGAAGGCCAGCAGGAAAGGTCTGTCAGAGTGTCTGTAAGAGTGGAGCACAGACCCAGCTCCAGCACAGGAGGAGCAGGCCTTGGGAGCCACTGAATCAGCAGTGGGAGCAGTTGCTTTCTAGAGCTCTCACAGAATGTAAGGGGATCAAACAAGTGGTCAGATGGAGATTATGGGCATCTTTTTGTTAGCACTGCGGCAGGACTCTATTGCTTCGCCCAAACTGGGTGACAGTCCCAGGGTGAGGAGGAGCATTAGCATACCAGAGCTTGTGGCTGCAGTGGAGTGGGGACCCTTGGCACAGTTGCAGGATAGAAAAGAGTGCTTGGGGTCACTCACAGACTAGAGCACAGGCCAAGAGAGCAGTAAATACACATCTCCTTAGATCATACCACCTTGGAAGAACTGAAAACTTACAGGTCCCTAGAAGTATCTTTGAAAATAGCTATACAAACCCCCTGAAGCTTGGGACAGTGCACCCTCTACCCTAAACGCAGAGCCCTACTTTTAAAAAGACTTAAAAGTCAAGAAATAGGCTGGGAAAATGAGCAAACAACAGAAAAAAAATTCTGACAGTAGAAAGTTACTATGGTGACAAGGAGGATCAAAACACACACTCAGAAGAAGATGACAAAGTCAAAGATCCTACATCCAAGGCCTCTAAGAAAAATATGACTTGATCTCAGGCCATGGAAGAGTTCAAAAAGGATTCTGAAAATCAGGTAAGAGAGGTAGAGGAAAAATTGAGAAGAGAAATGAAAGTGATACAAGATAATAATAGAAGATGACTCAAGAGCTTGGTAAAGGAGACACACAAAAATATTGAAGAAAATAATATCTTGAAATACATGTAACTCATAAGAATTTTCTCATTATTAGGTAAATTAGGAGTATATATAGACAGAGGACACAGATGTAAGTTGAATATGAAGGGACGATATCTAAAAAAATAAAATTAAGGGTTCATAGAGGAATATACTGGGAGAAAGGGAAAGGGAGATCTAGAATGGGATAAATTATTGTAATGGAAATGCAAATTTAAAGAAATTCCCTGCCCCTAGGCCCTTTGATGGGCTTAAGAGACTCTGAGAACCTTCCTTGATTTGAAAATATACTCTGCCCCCTAATAGGCTGAATGTGGTCACATGGAGCCTGTGGCAGGAGGCTTGGTTTTCAGGAATGCCTACACCTTGATGCTGTGTGATTGGGCAGTGGGTCAAGAGGGTGGTTACATTCTCTGACCCAGGAGAAGGCTATATAATCCCTGATGTGAGGCTTTGCTTACTTTGAGAAATGTTGTGTGATTTGACCAGATGAGACTCTGAGCAGCTGTTGAGAGCCCCTGGGCTTTGAAAATGTTGATGCTTCCTTCTCTGGTAACTGTGATTTGGTATTGTAATGGTTGGACAGTTTGGAAGCCTGTCTGGTTGATCTGTTTGTTTCTATGTCTTGTAAGTTCTGTCCATATGCTCTGAAGTTCGGAGTGCTGACCTTTTTTTTCCCCTGAACTAGGTAAATGATATATGTTTGATTGATTAAAGTAAGCTTGTTAACCCATTTTGAGTTGCCTTCCTTTAGAAAAGCAGATCTAAGAACCTGTGTTGGCAGCCACTCTGGGGATGTTGGGGTGCTTGCTCCTACAATTATCTCACATAAAAGAGGCAAGAAAAAACTTTTACAGTGCAGGGGAAAAGGGGGAAAGTAAGGTAGAGTGAGTGAGCCTTACTCTCATCAGAATTGGCTCAAAGAGGAAATAACACAAACACTCAATTGGGTGTAGAAATCTATCTTATCCTATAAGAAAGGAGAAGGAGATAAAAGAAGTGGAATGATAGAAGGGAGGAAAGATTAGGAGAGGGGGTAGTCAGAAGCAAATCACTTTTGAGGTGGTAAAAGGGTGAAAGGAGCAAGAAAATAGAATAAATAGGGTGGGGGAGAATAGGATGGAGGGAAATAGAGTCAGCAATAAAAACTGTGGAAAAAATGTGAAGCAAGTTTCTCTGATAAAGCCCTCTTTTCTCAAAATATAGAAAACTGAGTAAAATTTATAAAAATAAGAGCCATTCCCCAATTGATACATGACCAAAAGATATGAACAGTTTTTAGATGAAGTAATTAAAGCTATCTATTGCCATATGAAAAAGTGCCCTAATTCACCATTGATTGGAGAAATGCAAATTAAAACAGTTCTGAGGTACTATCTCATTAGATGAGCTAATAGCACAGAAAAGGAAAATGATAAATATTGGAGGGGATGTGGGAAAAATGAGACATGCACAGTGGAGCTGTGAACTGATTCAGCCATTCTGTAAAGCAATTTTGAACTATGCCCAAACACATATCATTTACCTAGTTCAGGGGAAAAAAAGGTCAGCACTCCGAACTTCAGAGAATATAGACATACTCTTTGACCTAGTAATACCACTACTAGAGCTGTAACCCAAAAGAGATTGAAAAAAAAGGAAAAGGACTTCTATGTACAAAAATATTTATAGTAGCTCGTTTAGTGGTGGCGAAGAATTCAAAAACTGAGGACGTGTTCATCAATTGGGGAATGGCTGAACAAGTGTTGTATGTAATTGTGATGGAATACTACTGTGCTATAAGAAATGATGAGCAGGATGCTCTCAAAAAGAAAAAACAACTGGAAAGACTTACATGAGCTGATGCAAAGTGAAATGTACTGTGTATAAGGTAATAGCAATACTGTAAGATGATCAGCTGTGAATGACTTAGCTATTCTCAGTAATATATTGATCCAAGACAGCTCTGAAGGATTTATTATTAAAAATGTTATCCATCCCCAGAGAAAGAACTGGTATCTGAAAATAGATCAAAGCATACTTTTAAAACTTTATTTTTCGTGAAGTTTTTTTTTTTAGGTTCTATGTTTTCTTTCACAACATGACTAATATGGAAATGTTTTACATGACTACACGTGTATAACCTATATAGAATTGCTTACTTTCCCAATGAGGGAGAAGGGGAGGGAAGGAAAGGGGAGAATTTGGAAGTCAAGGTTTTAAAAACAAATGCTAAAATTATTTTTACATGTAACTGGGGGAAAATAAAATACTAAATAAATTCAAAAAATAAAAGTAAAAATATATTTCCTCACCACTAAGGTCAGTCCCTATTGGGCAGAGGAGTATAGATGAGCCTGTGACCTTGAGATTAGAGTTTTATTTGTGTTTCAAAAGGAAATCCTCCCTAGTGATCTTATCCAGGGTGTATGCAAAAAGGACATGAAGTTGAGTTCAGGATAAGGCGAATATTCCTTCCCTATATTTTATGGAAAAGATAGGCATTAACTAATTAGCTGATTTTTAGGAAATAGAAACTTAAAATAGCAGAAAGCCAAACCTTTAGACCCTATAGGATATGTCTATAATCAAAGAAGGCACATAGAGTGAGTAAAGGATTTGAACCTTTTAAGATGATTTGTAATAAAACCACATTTGTCTGGCACTTAGGGCTTTTTTCCCCTTGTTGTTTGCTTTAGTGATTCTTAGGTGAGGCTTTGATGAGGTAGGTATTTTTGATAGCATTGATATTATGTTATTGATATTGATATTATTATATTGATATTTATGATAGCATTGATATTAATATATCAGAGGAACATGGAATTTAGAGCTGTAAGAGACCATCTAGTTTCACGCTCTCATTTTCACAGATGAGAAAACTGAATCCCAGAGACATGAAATAAATCAAGGTCACATAGGCAGTATGTTGCAGATATGGTTTAGGACACAGGCCTCCTCTGACCTCAAACTCAGTGCTTTCTTCCCCAGTGGGCCTTGCAGGCACATTTAAAGTCTTGCTCGTTGATGGTCTGTTCAGGTACACTTCACAAAATAGGAATAGAGGAGGCCCTTAGCCCTAAATAATAAATACATTTATAAATAAACAAATAATAGCCCTTGTATTCTTCACCAGTCAAAACCAACATTATCTCTCTACACACTAACACCTACCTAAGACTGAAGTGAACCAAGGAGAGGGAAGGACTCTTTTCCTCTTACCTTGGCTCTGAAAAATGGATCTGTAATCTCTCCTCTGTGTTGTTTGTCCTCAGATTCAGGTACTGGCGGTGATCTCCACTGACCCCAAGAGCTGGAGCCACAGTGACCTTGGAACCAGGATTCCAGGCAGGATGTTGCAGCCACGAAGTCTAGTAACCCAGCAAGGAAACTGGGAGAAGCCAGGGCACCTGTGACTAGTCCCAAAGAGGTTTTGGACTTGGAAGAGGGATTGTGCTCTATAGGAACTGAGCTAAACTATGAACCTAATCCCCTCCACTTTCCCTAAGATTGAGGTGGTATGGGGGTGGGGGGAAATTATTTCTTCCAAGTGACCAGGGAATAAGTTTGTATAGGTGTGATTATACCTTTTGAAGTAAAAATATCTCTGTAAAAGTTAGTCTGACTGTGGCTAAATGGAACTGGAGTGCAGAGAACCATCCCTATAATTGGAGAAACATTTTCATTGAGGGCTAGAGTAATTTACAAAGAACCTAGATGCCATAAAATCCTTTTAAGAATAAAGGAGAACCCTGAGGGAGTGATGAAATGTAACATACCTGGCCTTCAGGCAATGGGGGTTAGTGTAGTCCGTGTTACACAAACATACAAATACACACACACACACACACACACACACACATACACATAGTCAAACAAAACAGATTTCCACATTGGTCATGTCCAAAACCAGTATGTCACATTTTGTACTCTGAGTCTACCTATCAGGAGGTGGGTATCTTGTTTCATTGTTAGTCCTCTGGAATAGTGATTGGTCATGACACTCATCTTTCTAAGCTGATGTTACAAACATCATTGTCTTTGTACAAATTGTTTTGTAGGGCCTGCTCATTTCATTTCTGCATAAGCTGATACAAGTATTTCCAGGTTTCTCTGAAACAATCCCCTTTATCATTTCTTATAGCACAATAGTATTCCATCACATTTTTATATCATTACTTGTTCAGATATTACCCAATTGATGGGTGCCCTCTCAATGTCTAATTCTACACCACCACAAAAATAATTATAAACATTTTTGTACATCCTTAGAGTTTGTTTTGCTTAGGACTAAAACCTCCCTTAACTTACCCTCCCTATTATTCACTGTTCTTCCTTTTCTCTCCTGTTATCTTGCTGAATAAAATGTATTTTTGTCCCTAACTGCATGTGTTTGTGTATTCTTTCCATCTTTGATAAATTCAGATGAAAGTGAAGTTTGAGTGTCAGTTGCTCCTCCCCTTCCCCTTGTTTGTACAGATTTCTTTTTTTCTTTTTTTTTAAACACATGCTTTATTAACTTCTGTTTTACATCATTCATTTCCGCCAGATTTTGAGTTACAATCATTTTCCCCCCGTTATTCCCCTACCCAACCTCCCAGAATAGCAGTCCCACAAGATATCGCTTCCTCCAATCTGCTCTCTCCCATACCTTCTCCCATACCCCCTTCGACTTTTCCATTAGAGGAAGGTGAATCTTTGTGTCCCAATGCCTGCACATCTTATCTCCCAATTATAAGCAAAAGAGTATTAATAATAGTATTTATATATATTTGAAACATTTAATGTTAAGACCTCGAATTTCAGATCCATTTCCTTCCTCCCTTGTCACCCATTCCCTCTGGGGAGATAAGTAATTCAGTATATGTTGTACATGTCTAGCTATGCAAAACATTATCATAGTAGATATATTGTACAAGGCTGCTTATAATTCCCTCCCACTCATCCCACCCCCCACCTGGTCCATTCCCTACATGATCCTGTCCCTCTTCTATAGTGGGTACCTCCAACCTCCCCTCCCCCCAAGGATGCCCTCCCATCCATCATCCCTCCTCTCATCCCCCTTCCCCCCACTCTGCTGCAGGTTGAGATATCCCATTTAGTATGCATGCCATTCTCTCCCTGAACCAAACTCAATGATAATGTGGTTTTGTCTTTTTTTTCCTTCCTATTCTCCCTCTCCCCTGCAACCACTTCCCCCTGCTTCTTCTACATGAGATAGTCTACCCTACCCTGTCTCTCCCCATCTCCTCCTGCCACTCTCCTCTCTCACCTCATACTTTCATCCCTTGAGTATTCTCCCTTCCCAACAAATTCAACCTATGCCCTCTATCCATATATAACTGTAACCATATACACGCACATTCACATATGTATTTATATGACCACACACCCTTCTTCCATTATTTTCATAGTGAGAAAGATTTCATCAGTCACAGTTATTGCTTTTCCATATAGGAATGTAAATAGTTCAACTTTGATAAGTTCCTTTTGATTTCTTTTCCCTGATTACCTTCTCAGGCATCTCTTCCTTCTTGTGTCTGGATGTCAAATTTTCTATTCAATTCTGGTTTTTTCCTCAAGAATGCTTGAAAGTCCTCTATTCCACTGAATGACCATATTTTCCCCTGAAACAAAATACTCAGTTTTGCTGGGTAGGTGACCCTTGGGTTCATTCTCAGTTCTTTTGCCCTCTGGAATATCATATCCCATGCCCTTCAATCCCTCAGTGTAGAAGCTGCTGGGTCCTGGGCTATTCTGATTGTTTTTCCACAATATTGAAATTGTTTCTTCCTGGCTGCTTGTAGTATTTTCTCCTTGATCTGGGGATTCTGGAACCTGGCTATAATATTCCTGGGAGTTTTCTTTTTGGGATCTTTTTCAGGAGGTGATCAGTGGATTCTTTCAACCTCTATTTTGCCCTCTGGATCTAAAACATCAGGGCAGTTTTCCTTGAGAATTTCTTGAAGGGTGATTTCTAGGTTCTTTCTTTGATCATGGCTTTCAGGTAGTCCAATAATTTTTAAATTGTCTCTCCTGGATCTATTTTCCAGGTCAGTGGTTTTTCCCATGAGATATTTCACATTGCCTTCTAATCTTTCATTTGTTTGGATCTGCTTAACAGCATCTTGATTTCTCATAAAGTCATTAGCTTCCATTTGCTCCAGTCTAACTCTGAAGGAATGAATCTCCTCAGTGAACTTTTGAGATTCTTTTTCCATCTGGCAAATTCGACTTTTTAAGGCATTCTTCTCCTCATTGCCCTTTTGGGCCTCCTTTGCCATTTGAGTTAGTCTATTTTTTAAGGTGTTGTTTTCCTCAGTCAGGCTGTTGACCCTCATTTCATACTTTTCCAGCATCCTTCTCATTTCTCTTTCCAATTTTTCCTCCACTTCTCTTATTTGATTTTTAAAGTCCTTCTTAAGGTCCTCTATGGCCTGCAACCCGCTCATGTTTTCCCCTGGGGCTTTTGGAGCAGGACTTCTGACCTCACAGTCCTTTTCCCGCTCTATGCCCCCAAAATAGGAGTCTAGGGTTGCATTTTTCTGTTTCCTTTGCCTTGGCATGTTGCCACTTAATTACTTGACTTTTGGGCTTGTTGCCACATTATGGCTTTAAGGCCAGATAGAGGAATTTTCGTCCCGAATGTGTGGGGGGCAACTTCCGTTTCTGGCAAGCTGTAAACCCACCCACGACTTCTACCCTAGATCACAATCCAGATCCAGGGAGGTTAAAGCAAGAGTGATTACCCCCCAAGACTGATCGCTGGATCTCCCTACAAATTCGCAGGCCGGGAGCTGGAGCTGCCTCTGAAAACTACAAAATGGCGTGTCTCCTCAGAGGCTTCTAGCCCCCAGGGAGGGAGCCGACGCATTCCCCAAATACAGGTCCCAAAGTCCATAGGACACTAACCTCTTACTTTGTCCTAGGCATGTCTATGTTGATAATTCTGGAGTCGCCACGGCTGCTGGTGTTCTGGGGTTCCTCCAGCTGGCTGCTGGCCCTGCCGCCCTTGGGCTAAAACCTCGGCTCACACGGACCTGGGCTCCACTTGGCTCTGCTCCCTGCGCTCTGCGTGCTGCATGCTGCTGGCTCCCAGACCACTGCGATGGTCTTTCCTGCAGGGCTGCTGGGCTGTCCTCAGCAGGAGGTTAGCTTCTCTGTGTTGTTCTGTGGGTGCTGGGGCTCCAGAAATTGTTCAGAGTCCCCTTTTACATAGTTTGTGGGGAATCTGGGGGCAGAGTGGCTTGGATGAACTGTTTCTACTCTGCCATCTTGGCTCCGCCCCCCTGTTTGTATAGATTTCTACTTGCACACCCTTGTTATGTGAGATAATTTCCCCTAACTTTCTTCTTCCTTCCCTTTATAGTGTGTTCTCCTTCCCCTCCCTTTCATCCTTTTAAGATAATTAAGATATAACAGAACTGCTCTTAGACCTTTTAATTAGACTTTCTCTATGACCCTTGATGATGATGATGATGATGATGATGATAGGATTCAGGGGGACACATGTATCTGTCCCTATATTAAGATGCAAACCCTTTATCCTTCTTTGGTTCCTTACATTTGTTCATACCTTTATAATTTCTCTCATCTCCTCTGTACTTCAAAGCTGAGGCAGCTAGGTGGCCCAGTGGATAGAGTGCTGGGCTTAGAATTAGGAAGATGAGCTCAAATCTGACCTCATACACTCACTGTGACTCTGGGTAAATTATTTTCATCTTTGACTGACTCAGTTTTCTCATCTGTAAAATGGGGATCATATTAGCACCTATCTCACAGAGAGGTTATGAGGACCAAATGAGATCTTTGTCAAGTGCTTATTGTAGTGTCAGGAATACTTGGAAGTCCGATCTATTCTCCTCCCTCCCCCCCTCCCAGATTATACTTGGCTTTGCTGGGTAAGCTATTCTTGGTTGTAAGCCTATATCTTTTGCCTTCTGGAATATTTTATTCTAAGCTCTGTGTCCCTTTAGAGTGGTGGCTGCTAAATCATGTGTGATTCTGACCATAGCTCCTCTGTACTTGAATTCTTTCTTTCTGGCTACTTGCAATATTTTTTTCTTTGGCCTGGGAGCTCTGGATTTTGACTATAATGTTTTTGGGAATTTTCATTCTAGAGTTTCTTTCAGGAAGTGATGAGAGCATTATTTCTCTTTCCACATTGCCCTCTGGTTCTAACAGATCTAATAGTTTTCTTTTAAGATTACTGAAGTATGCTGTCTAGGCTCTTTTTTTCATCATGGCTTTCAGGTAGTTAGTGATTCTTTTTAATTTTCTTTTTACAAAATCAAAATTTTTAATAATATATATATTTAAAATGCATTAATTTACATTCCCTTGTTTTTCTTCTGTGTTCTGTTTCCCAAGCTAATCATTCATCCATTCCCTCATTAATATTGTTATTGAAAGTATACTAATGCTAGCTACCATTTATAGATGTCTTTGTGGTTCACAAAGTAAGAGCTTTGCACTGACACTGTGAGGTATGATACAATGCAGGTATTACTGGCTCCTGCTTTACAGCCAACAAGGTGGCACAGTGCATAGGATTCTGGACCTAGAATTAAGAAAATGTGAATTCAAATCCTGCCTCTGATACTTAGCTGGGTGACCCTTGGCAAATCACTTAACTTCTCTCATCCTAAGTTATTTATAAAAGGGGACAATATTTGCCTATATAGTTGTTGGTTAACACATATAAATCACTTTGAAGAGCCTAATATGCTACGTTATTATTATTTTTAAAATCTGGGGGAACTGAGGCTCAGAGATGTGAAAGTGACTCTAGTGGTCATACCGGTAATAAGTATCAGAACCAGCCAACAATCTTCTGACTCCAAATGCTGTGCGCTTGCCACTACAAAATGAACCAAGAGACTATTTTGTGTGTGTGTGTGTGTGTGTGTGTGTGTGTCCACAATTAAATACAATATCCCTTGTGCTCAATTTCACTGAGGCATATGTTAGTCAGTTAGATGACTGCTAAAGCCTAGCTCAGATCCAAAGGTTAGTTGTGGTGGTTTTTAAATTTTGGATACTGATATTATTGCTGAAGGATCTGAAATGCTTCAGGGGTGGGCATGGGTGGGATGGTGGGGGCTGGTCACTGAAGAGAGTTCCTTGAGGAAAACATGCAGTTGTGGCTGCTGTATGCTCACACACTGGGAACCCTTCTGAGAAAGGAAGACTTGTACCCTCTTAAGAAATCACCAGTGAATACTGATGCCCAAGCTCTCCTGCAGGAATGGAATCTCACAGAGGTGAACAGTTGGTTTTCATTCACGAGACTTGAAGCTTTAACATCACAAATCTCATTGTGCCTTTTTATGCTTCTCTTGAGTCTTGTATTTGAATGGCAAATTTTCTGTTCAGCTCTGTTTTTTTTTCATTAGGAATGCTTGAAAGTCCTCTGTTTCATTAAATATCCATTCCCCTCCCATCTCCCCGCCCACCTCCCCAAAGGATTATTCTCAGTTTCTCTGGGTAGGTTATTCTTGGTTCTAATTCCTTTGCATTCTGGAATGCCACTCTTTTATCATGGTAGTAGTCTGATTATTCTGAAATTATTTCTCTTCAATCTGTTTTCTAGGTCAGTTGTTTTTACCAGGAGATACTTAACATTTTTCTTTTTATTTTTCCAGTCTTTTAATATTGTTTTTAATGTCCCCTATTGAAAAAGGAGTCATTAGTTTCTATTTGGTCCATCCTAATTTTCAAGGACTCAGTTGCTTGAACAATCTCTTGTGCTAAGCTGTTAATTCCCTTTCTGATTCTTCCATCTATAGTTAATTTCTTTTCAATTTTTTTTTCCTTAGGGCTCTAGTTTCATTTATAAAATCTAAAAACACTCAACCCAACCTTTTTACTCAATTCTTCCTTCATCTTTTCCAGGAATTCTAGTTGAATTTATGCCCAAACTGTGTTTCTCTTTGAGGCTTTGCTTGTAGATGTTTTTCTTCTTTTTGGTTATGTCTTGAGCATTGCTATCACCATAATAAGTTTTTATGGTGGCATTCTTTTTTATTAATTTGCTCATCTTCCAGCCTACTTCCTGACTTAGACTTTATGTTAGGGCCAAGTTCTGTGTCCATGTGGACAGAATGTCTGGGATGGTCCTGCTGCTGTTTTCTTGGAATTACTGAGTGTTGTGCTATTCCAGCATCTCAGGGACAGTTCAGTTTAGGGATCTGCATTAGGGAACTTTCATTGCTCCCAAAGTGATCTGATCCAGGGAAAAGTTTGGTCACCGCCCTCTTGGTCTGAGCTTTGCAAGTTCCTCACCTGGGTTTGGTCTGAACAACAAGACTATGGGCTTGTCTTATTTAGAGTTTCAGTAGACTGCTGCTGCTGAACCCAGCCATAATCTGCCAGTAAGAAAGCTCTGCTGGTTCAGACTGACAGAGCTGTAGACTTCCCCTTGGTCTTGGATTCCTGCTCTGGTTATCTTTTTCAGGTTCCAGATTAGGCTAGAAGTTAGAACTAGGACCTCAGGAGGGGGTCAGTCACACAACTGGTGTTTGCTTTTGTATGTGTTCCTTACTTAATATACAGCCTAGGACCCACAGGGGCTCCTCACTTTGAAACATTACCCCTTGGTGCAGGTCCTCCCCCTCAGGCCACCATTCATGATCACTGGTTAGAGAGCAACAGACCTTCCAGGCAGCAGCTATTCCTGCACCCTCTTCCAATTTAAATCCCCTTCTGCCAAATAGAGAGTCTTCTGGCACTGGTGGGTGGATTCTTCCTGCACTTGAACGCTCTGCACAAGATACTGGCCACACTCCATCCTCAGTGTCATAGACCTCTCTGTTTCTCTATGCAGACCTGGGCCTGAAGAAAAGGACTCACTATGATGTTTTTTTTTGGGGGTTTCTGGGTCAGGATTGGATCTGGTACATTTTCAAGGTCCTTTTCAGAGTTGTGAGGGATTGGGGGAGAGAGAAAGCTCACTGGACTGCTCTCCACTGCTCTGCCATCTTGGCTCTACTTTATTCTGTTCCTTCCTAATTTAATTTGGATATTAACTTTGGGAATTCTGCATGAACCTTAATTTCTGCTGTAGTGTCCATCTTTGTATCATCCTATGTGTGTGCCCTGAAACTTGTGTGACACAAACACCTCAATTATAATAATAGGATCTAATAATCTTCAATGAGGGGTCATGAGGACTTCAGAGTTAGCAACATTCTTTCTGTCCAGAATATAAATGCTAAGGAATCAGAGGGTCACAGAGCTGGAAAGGGACCTTAAGAGTCACCTTTTCATGTTACAGATGGGACAACAAAGGCCTGGAAAGGAGTGACCTGCATAAGGTCACATTGTGAGTTAGTGACAGATCATCTCAATGGATAGCACAGCTCCTTGAAGGTAGACAGTTTTCTTCCTTCCTTCCTTCCTTCCTTCCTTCCTTCCTTCCTTCCTTCCTTCCTTCCTTCCTACCTTCCTTCCTTCCTACCTTCCTTCCTTCCTTCTTTCCTTCCCCCCTCTCTCTCTGTCTCTCTGTCTCTGTCTCTCTGTGTTTCTCTCTCTCTCTGTATCTTTGTCTGTCTGTCTCTCTTTCCTTTCTTCTGACTTTTGATTTGATTGGTATAAGGCATCTTCAGTGAGAGAGTTCACTCTCAGTGTAGACTGGCAACCATTTTGAAACAGTTTTAGAGGATTACCTGGGACATTGAAAAGTTAAGGGAGTTGCCCAGGATCACATAACCAGTATGTGTCAGAAGTGGAACTTAAACCCATGTTTGCTTTACATAATCCCTATAACGTCCAAATTGTAAATAATCATTATAGGTAATAACACTTTCCCAACCTCCAATCCACCTCCGATCTTCCTATTTATATATTAGTTAAGTTTGAAACACAAATAACCAAACCACTACCACTGTAAAAAAAAAACAAAACCCAACAAAAACTATGGTGATCAAATGAAATTAACTTTCTTTCAGTATAATAAAAACACTGGTGGAATGATCCGAGGAGATAAAGGGCAGTCTTTGGAGTCAGGATAACTAGAGTTCAAGTCCTATCTCTGACATAAACTGGCTGTGTAAGCCTGAACAAGTAAAGCTCTTGACCTCTCAGTGTTGCTGACTATCCTTATCTTAGAAATAACATTATAATTTATAGACAAGTTGTTAATTTGCATGAGTGGAGGGAGTTTTCATGTTGGTAGTTTTCCAAACCAATGAAATCTCAGTTCTGAACAAATTAACAAGAAGGTGGGAAGGAAGAAAAAAGAAAGTAGAATTTAGTTTTAAAAGTTTCAGGTTTAACAAAATACAATGAAAGAAACTTGGCTTTTGTCTGTCTTCAAAGGACTGATGAGCCACAGAAGAAGACTGAACTCACCTAATTGTGTTTTCTTTAATGGAAGATACAGCTCTTTTCTCAGACAGCCCATTTGCATCACAGCTTCACATTCAAATGGTCAGACTATTGATTTTTCTTCTCCAGCTCCTTTCAAACATGGAAATGTTTTTGACTTTTTTTCTTTCCTTGAGAGCAGTGATAAGAACGGATCGATAATTACATTGTTGGATAAAAATGAATATAAATTTTATTGAAAAACAACACCAGCAACAATGTGGGAAAGCACACAGATCAAACAGCCGTCAGCCTATTCAGCTCAATACAAGGATTATGAAAAGTAATCACATTTTTAACATTTTCGACTATTCATACAAAATGAAAGGAAATTATAGAATTCAAATGTACTCGGATATACTGATGTGGGACATATATGCAGAACAGTTTTGAAAGCTTTCCCAGTACCAATATATGGCAAATGGGGTTAATCCTCTGACTGCTGTGGGACTACCTTTCAAGGAACAGAAGAATCTAGTCCATTTGAACTGCTTCTAAAATCTCAGGCAGATAGAATGAGAAACTCTTTCATCTATGGGATCTTCCAGAGAAGGAAATACAAAAAAAAAAAATTCCTTAGCACCCTTCACCTTGCTTTTTAATAAGATGTATTTCCTTACATCTAAAATTAAAGCCTTTATGCTGAACTGATGATCATTTCCTCATATATTTATAAAGTTGTAAGGAATGTTTTTCCTGATAGCATTAAAGGAGGGGTTCTTCCCCTGGGTTCCATTAACTTTAAAGAACCAATTTTTTTTTGGATAATGGTATTTTAGTAAAAACTGGTTTCCTTTGCAATCTTATAATATTTTATTTTATGCATTTAGAAACATTATTTTGAGATAGGGAGCATATGTTTTAAAAGATGGCAAAGGGGTTCATGGCCCCCCAAAATGGTTAAGAGCCCCATGGATTGCTCACAGTGATCATAGATTGAAAATTAAGTCCAGCTCTAATTGAGGAGCTTAAAACAAGTCGAAAAGAAGGTATTTATGAGTACATGACTTCTCTGGCTCAAGCACTCCCCTCCTTTCTTTTCCCCTCCCCTCCCATCCCCCCATCCCCACTTGGTTCCCACCCACCCATCACTTCCTATAGACACTTCACCTAGCTGCCTCATTTAGCTGTCATTCTGGGGCATGCTAGCTTTCTGTCCAGTTTTTTCCACTTGAACAAAAGGAATTCGATCAATTTCAATAACTTTATTGGCACAGCAATTCAGACAAGTGCTGCCAGGGCCAATATATCAAGCATTTCTGTTTAAGAAAGGATTTTAATGCTAGGCACCCTCATTTCCGACTACATTTCATGTCTCACCAGTGACATCCAGGCCATGCTTGCTGCCTCTGGCTTGCTTGGAGATACTTCAAAGCATAAAGATAAGCAAATGCTGAAAACATAGTAATCAGTGTGACCACGAGAAACCCCAAAGGTGAGCCTAACATAAAAACCCTAACAGGATTTTGAAGAAAAAAATCTGTATATACATCTGGATAATTTTTTTCCCCAACAATTCATCCTTATTTGTTGTTGGAAGAGAAGTGAACAGTACCTAGTCACAGACACCAGAGGGCGCCCATGCCCTTCCACAGCACAACAGAAACCCACCAAAAAAAGAACAAAAAGAGAATGGGATTTGAATAAAAGACTTCAAAATCCAATCCTGCATTCTTACCAAGAGCAACATGCATTTACAATTTCATCTGATTTCAGTTCATGTATTTTTGCTTCAACAAGAGAGAGAGAGAGAGAGAGAGAGAGAGAGAGAGAGAGAGAGAGAGAGAGAGAGGATTTTTCTGACAAGGCCCAAAGCTGCCTTGACAAAGGGGGCACCTGGCTGAATGAATGACTTTGGGGGGCAGCCAGAGGAAAGGGCTGCAGGGCTGGCAGAACCATTTGGCTGACAAAAGCAGGACTCCCATTCTTGCTATTATCAGGACAGGGGCCCATGTTCTACATTTTTTGGTCCTCTGCACTCTACAGAATGCTGATTTTTTTCCCCCTCTCCTTTCAGGTGGCTTTCAGCTATCCAGGGTCTTGCATTTGCAGTGTCTTCCTGGCCTAGCTATTCATTTAGTGACAAAATTCACAAGGGTGGATTCTGTTACTCTTTTGATAACACATCAAGGTTTTTTCTCCCCCCACAAGCAAACATGTAAGAAAAGGCTGAGGTAATGATCTATAAATGCCATTTTCTTTTGAGTGGTGGTGTAAGTGAAATTTGCCTCGGGAGAGGAGTTGTGCTTTTTAAAATATAACCAAAGGCTGCAGAAAAGCACATCTCTCCTAAAATCTTGCTGCTTCTCAAGGGCTTGGTTTTGTTAGTAGCCCCTGAGACCCACACAGGCAAAGGCAGATGTCTTGTTGATGGATTCTTAGCCCCATGCAAAATTGTTCGGTGGAGTCCCATTTGCATGGCCTTTTCTCTGCCCCCATGGGAAAATTTGCCCCCCTACTCTGAGTTGCCACTGCTGCTGATTGTGTGGGATGAGAAGCAGAAAGAGAGAACAGAAGGGATCAGGGATGTGGTGTGGTGATCTGGAGGGGGACATGTTAAATAAGTGTGAATGTGTATGTGTGTGCATGTGTGCGTGTTTGTGTGTGAGGGCTGACACAAAAATGGGGATTAGTTAGGATTGGAGAACCAAAATTCTTTCCACAGCTGCTCATGTTCTAATCATCAGACATCACTCCTCCTTTGTTGAGAGCGGAGCTAAATTCTCAGGGCTCTGCTAAGGATGTGACTGTAAGTGAGCTAGTCTGTTGTGCCTTGAAGGAGGTTTGGTGGTCCTGGGATGGTGGGATTTTTCCTATTCTGTAGCCAGCTTCCAATTGTCCTGGGAATTAGGCAGTTTAGGGGTATGGTGTCTATGTTTGAGTAAACTGGGGTCCAAGGGACCCAAACCAGCTCCTTCATCATCGACTAGGTCCCGAATAGGCTATTGATGTGCTGGGTGACAAGAAATAGATACCAAGGCAGAAGAAAGGGGTGTGTGTGTGTGTGTGTGTGTGTGTGTGTGTGTGTGTGTGTGTGTGTGTATAACTCTTGCCAGACAAGCAGCTCCTGGATGGACTGGAATACAGGCTAAAAGATAGGGTCTTTCTATAAGGGTCAGAGTAAACAGTGGGGAACTTCCCTTTCTGGCATCTTCAGCCTTCAGGGAAGGAAGTATCCTTCCTAGAGAAGTAGATGGGGCCTCTTTCCTTTAACTCCAGTCCCCTCCCTGTCCAGCTATGGATGCAGCCTTTTCTCTGTTGCCATGGAGATAGAGAGCCCTCTGGGAGGGGCTGCCTACCCTTCACTGGACAGCTGGGCTGAGGGGAGGGGGTAGGAGGAGATATAGGACTAGGCTGCTAATTTCCTTTCCGAGGTCTAAGCTCCAAGAGGGACTGAACAGTCTGGGGGGGGGGGGGGCGGGGCAGAAGGGGAGAAGGAGAGAGAGGTATAGGGAAGATGAAGTTTTCCTCCCAGACGAATGGATATGTCAAGTGATATATTTTTTTTGGCTTAAAAATTCATTCATGAAAAGCAGGAAATAAAGACGGGGCTTTCTTCATAAAGAGTAAAATAAATACGGGAGAAGATAAAAGATAAAGGTTGAAAATAGTCATTCTTTGATCACTTATCTTAGGCAAGTAGTTCTTGGTGCCAGGTGAAGGGTGAAGATAACTGGGTTGGCTTTCCCTCTGGACTGACAGGGCAGGCAAAGAAAGTTTGGCACATTAGTTTGTTTCTAAAATAAACATCCCATGATTAGCGATGCTAGTGGAAGGAGGAGGATCTCATAAAACTAAAATCTAGCCTCACTCCCCAAGTCAAGTTCCACTTTTGAGACCTTAGCTTAGAAAGCTTGTAAGCACTGCCTTCCCTCCTCTCAAACCTTTAGTTAGGGTTGTAAAAAAGTAACAAAGGCATGATTTGAGTTTCACCTTCTTTCCTCAAAGAGAATGAAAGATCCTTGAGGGCAGGGACTGTCTCATTTTTGTCATTTCTAGCACAGTGCTTGGCACATAGTAAACAATAAATGCCATGGTGTTTGGCATATAGAAGGCATCTAATATATCCCTGACTGATTTCTTGTCCTCACACTCTAAGGTTTTTGTGCAATGAAATGAATGAATGAAAGTGGGGAGGGGGAGATGTAAAGGTCTTTCGAGTAGTTGTGTTGAGTTGACTATACTTACTATTTTACTGTAAACAGTGGCTGTGTGTGTGTGTGTGTGTGTGTGTGTGTGTGTGTGTAACTAATTTCTGGGTCCTTTTAAAATGCTTTTGTTTTTAAACTCTCTCTATACTCTGACATATCCTCTCTATTTTGGCTTCTCCCAGCCCACCTCTCAGGTTGTCATTTTTAATGCATTAGATGGAACCCAAGGTCAAAGAGGGCAGGGATTGTATCTTCTGGCTGTGTGGGACCCTGAGAGGGTCATGAGGATGATGGATTCTCATGTGTGCTTTCTTGTTCCTGACGTGGCTTGTCTGACTGCTAGCAAAAGGAGACAGAAAGGAGAGGGAATGGGGCAGCAGGGCCACTGCTGAAAGCTTTGAACACTGTCATTTCCTGAAGGACTTGGGAGATGTGTGTGTGTGTGTGTGTGTGTGTGTGTGTGTGTGTGTGTGTGTGTGTGTGTGTGTATTTCTTTTCAGTGATCCTAGATACTCTCTACACTAAATATCATACAGTTCCATCCTTTAGTATTGAATAGATTTGATTTATCTTGTGATCATTTTATGGACTCTGAACATTGAGGGCAATTCTCACTTTACAAAAAGGAAACCCTATAACATGGTCAGTATCCTTGCTCCCCCACATCAACATTATAACAGGGTTTTATTATGATCACAAAACCTTGGATGGATATAGCACCTTGTCTTCTAAAGCACCATCACATCTATCATCTTATTCTCACAATTTCCTTGCAAAGTGAATAGGATATAAGGATCATTATCCCCTCTGCAAAAAGGAAAACTGAATTACTGAGTATATAAGTGACTTCATGAAGATCACTCAGTGAGTTAGCAGAAGGCAGAACAAGGACTAGCAACTAGTTTTTCAGGCCCTTTCTATTCCCTAGATGATGCTGTCTTAAGAGTTTATCTCCCCCTTTCTCTCTCTCTCTCTCTCTCTCTCTCTCTCTCTCTCTCTCTCTCTCTCTCTGTCTCTCTCTCTCTCCTCTTTTCAGCATACTATTCTAACTTTGCTGAACTGGAAAAATGAGAACTGTCCATCCAGAAAGATGGAGTAGAGGGAGCTCAAGGACTGTCATTGGGCTGTCACTTTGTATTTCAGGATGTAGGAGTAGAAGTTGTGGTTGGCATTCTCCAAGACCATGACGTAAACCTCTCGGCAGCCAGCAGTGTTACAGGTACCCTCCCAGTAGCCGTCTTGGCTCAGCGTCAGAGGCCACGTGTCCTGCCCTTTCACTAATGCTTCTGCTACCCCATGGAGCTTCAGTTTAAATGGGATATTCCGGTTGGCCGGCAGCACCCCAGATAGAGGCTCTAGCAGCTCATTGTCCTGACCCCAGTTGCCAAAACTCTCCGGGAACACAGGCCATTTCACTTTAGTGTTAGAGCAACAGAGAAGGTAATTGAAGATGAAGACATAGTTGCCTGGATCCAACCTCTTCTTGGCAAAGATTTTCAGGGCAAACTTCCCTGCATAGGGGAGTTGGACTTTTAGCTCTGTTCTGTTTTCCCCATGGAGCTGGAAAATGTAACGACGCTGGGTCTCCTCGGTTATTTTCTCATCTCCGTGTAATGAGGCTAAGACACTGATGCCCTCTTCCACCCCAAAGCTGATGGAGCAGCGTCCATCCTTGGTGTGGATGATGGGATCAGGGTGTGAAGGCTTCAGGATGCCTGCTTGCTCAGAGAACCAGCTGGGGCCCACGGGCTGGTGGAGTTCGGAAGGAAGCTGGATGCTTCTATCCACTGAGTTGCACTCCAGGGTATATTCTAACACAGAACTGTAGAGGTCTGAGGTGCCTTTAGCAAAGATCTGTAGCTTGTGGGTGCCAGTGGTCTGGGGGTATACCTCCAGCTTCATCCCATTCTTCTTGAAAGTCATTATGCCATTTTCTTGTTTTCCATTAAGCATGAACATGAAGAGTGTTGGAGAGCAACTTTCAATGGAAATGGTGGCTTTTCCATTTACTGTAGCGAAAGAAAGCCAAAGAATGTGTTAGAAGCTTCCCTCTTTTTTTTTTTTTTAAGCAATTGGGGTTAAGTAACTTGCTCAAGGTTACACGGCTAGTCATTGTTTATGCGTGGGTGCTCATTTTCTGAGGCCGGATCTAATCTCGGGTCATCCCAACTCCGAGGCCGGCGCTCTTACTCACTGCGCCACCTTGCCGCCCCTTTTAGGGCAATTGGGGTTAAGTAATTTGCCCAAGGTCACACGGCTAGGTTTTTGTTTGTGTGGATTAAGTGTCGGAGGCCAGCTCCGAACTCAGGTCCTTCTGACTCCAGGGCCGGCGCTCTATTCACTGCGCCACCTAGCCGCCCCAGCTTCCCTCTTGACTAATAGAATGTAGGCTCCCTGAGGGCTACAACTATTTTTTTTTTTGGTAACCACAGTATCTAGCATGGTATCTACTACACAGTAGGCATTTCATAACTTCATAAATTTCATAAATAAATGGCTGTCAAATTGAATTGATTGAGTACAATATGCTGCTCTGGACTAATCTAGAAAATAGGAAAGGGTTTTTATGTAAGTTGAGCTTCTGCTATAGATGACAACATCTTGATCATTCATTCATTCATTCATTCCTTCAATATCCATTTATTAAGTTCCTATTGAGTTCAAAGTATAGTGCTGGAAGATTTCATTCGTTATCCTGGTCAAGCACTTCTTTATTACTTAGAGCAGGAGTTCTTAACTTGAGGCCCATGGACACCAAAGGGATCTCTGGATGGATTTTAGGGTGTCTGTGAACTTGGATAGAAAAAAAATACATTTTCTTTTCACTAAGTTCTAATGAAAATTTATAATTTCAATTATGATGGAAAAAATCCATATTCTTAGGAGTCCATAAGCTTCACTAAGCTTCTAAAGGGGTCCATAACATAACATAAGGTGAAGAACCCTTGACTTAGAGGTTGGCAGTGTGGTTTCAGTAAAGCAGCAAGTATAGGGAAAAGGTCATTGACTTTAGAGTCAGAAAAGCTAGATTACAGGTCCTAGTTTTTTTTTTCTAGCAACCTGCTTGAGTGACCTCGTATAAATCAATGTATTTCTTTGAGCTTCAGTGTCCTCAACTACAAAACATGGAGGGTGAATTGGATTATTTCTATGGTCCTCTCCAGATCTGACATCTATAACACCTAACATCTAACATCATCAGCACATGTCTTATTTGGGCTTTTTTGTTCTTCCCCTCTTTTTGTGTGATCATTTTTCCCTTTTTGGGGGTTCATTTCCCAAGCAATCAGGGAATATTCAAGCCAGTACATTTTAGCTCTTTTCAAAGTCTTCAAAGAGGAAGAGGAGGTTGAAACTAGTGGCAAAAGTGTGACAGGAATTTCATTTATCCAGTTTTTCTGACAATAACAGGTAAATTGAGAACTTGCTGTCTGCAGTTTGTAAGCCTCAAAATCCTATACAGGATGACAGATTTAAAACTAGAGGGGGCTTTAATGGTTCCAGTGGCTTATCCAAGGTCACTGAGATAGTAAATGTCAGATGAGGGACTTGCTCTCGGGTCCTTTGTCTTCCATCCACCCCTCTTTCTTACACTATGTTGTCACACTAAGGTGAACTCTCTTAAGTACTGTACTGGGTCTTTATCTTTAACATATGCTTACCATTTTTAATCTGATTCAACTTTATTAGCCCCACTTACTGATGTATTTAAAGTATGATAAGAAGGTAGTTTCACACCCTTTTCAATAATCCCACATTCTCTTTCTTTTTGTCAATGGATTTTCTTAAATCTGAGAAGGAGGTGAGTCATAGAATGTTAAGAACTGGAATGGACCACAAGGTCCTTTGACTTTGATTTTGACTTTGGATTATCCTCTGTAATTTCAGGGAAATGAAAACTGCAGGGAAAGGGTCAAAATAGAAATATTGCTATATAAAACATCTTTTCTGCCTCTTTCCCCTCAGCCTCAATTTCAAACACACACAAAGTCCAAATCCAACAGCTGTCCATGGATCCAGTTGTTGGCTCTGGATAACTTTGTCCTATTTCCTCTCCTTCTTTTACTCCCAATAAATTATCAAAACCTGTGATATCTATTGATATTTTGTAATACAGATTCCACCTCCACTTCTCTATTGAAGCTGGTCTTTCAAAGGTCATCTTTTAATCATCAAATCCAATGACCTTTCCTCAGACCACATCCTCCTTAATCTTACTGAAGCTTCTGACCTTCCCTACTTGGGTATCTCTTCTCCCTTGACTTCTGCTGCACTGCATTATATTGGTTAGGATTCTATCTCTCAGAATAGTCTTCTTCTGCTCTTTTGCTTTCCTTCCCACTTGCAATTGTGGGCATTCTCTAAGGTTCAGTCTCCAGTCTCTCTTTCTGGGAGATCTTATTCACCCTTATGACTTCAGATACCACCATTCTGTTGATGACTCCTAAATTCCAGCCTAACCTCTCCCTGGAGCTATGTCTCCAGTTCCCTGCTAGGTACTTCCACTTGGATTGTTATTTCAAACTTAATATGCTGGATACCAAACATCAAAAGCATCTTTGACATCCTCCCTCGCCCACCAAATCCATCCAATCACTAGGTGTTGTCAGTCATTCCATCTTAATGTCTCTTCTGTCTATTTTCCTTTTCATTCTCATTACTATGACCTTAAAGCATGACTTGGTGGTGCCTGGATTACTGTGATGGCCTCCATCTGCTTCATCCATTCCTCACACTACAGCCAAAGTTATCTTCCTAAAACTTCACCTTCATGATGCTCAGAAAACTTTGACTCTCTATAGTCTATAAGACAAAGTTGCAAATTCAAAATCTGCCAAAATCTGAACCTAATATACCTTTTATAGGTGAGAATTTCAAACTCTATTATATACAACTTGTTTTTTAAAAAGGGATATGATAAATCCAATATGTCACTTTCAAAGCTATCCTGCTTGTTTGGAGTCATCCTAACCTACCGTGAATTCCCACTGCTTCTTTATCCAACTCACTCCTCCAATCATATTTATCAAAAATATTTGCCTTGTTCATTTGTTTTCCCCTTCCTGGAATGCCCTGTCCCCTCCTTTTTTCCATCCAGACCCTTCTTTCAAAATCTAGCTGAAGTTCTATTTATTACATGAACCTGTCTTTGACTATTCCAACCCACAGTGATAACTCTACACCCTCAATTATTATACTTGCTGCCAGTATGATTCATTTGATTATCATACCCATGCTTGTCTAATTATTTGACTTTTCTTCTGTGTATATCTGTCTTATGTCTCCAATTAAATTATAAACTCCCTGAGAACAAGAACTCAGTCTTATACTTTTATATTCTTGCCCTGCCAAGGCTCAGCCTTGGATTACTCTCACCATCTACTGTCTTCACTGCTATTTACACACTGTTGAAAAAAGAGAAAATCATAAAACTATCCTTATTGTGTCCACTACATATTTATATTATGGATCCTTACTTCATCAAGGTAATCATTTTATAGCTCTTTCACTGACTCATTATCCCATTCACCATAGTGATTATTTCATTTCACCCCTTTTCAAACTTCCAGTGGTTCCTACTCCCCAATCATCTCAGCTGAGAATTTTGCCTTATTTTACTGAAAAAAAAATGAAGTCGTTTTTTGAGACCTCCCTCTTCTTTCCTCCTTATTCTTTACCCAGATAACTTTGGCCACTATGTTTCTCCTTCATCCCTATCTCACATGAAAAGGTGGCCCTTCTCCACAAGGCAAATGCCTCCATTCTACCCCATCTTCTCCAGCAGATTGCCCCCTCTATTATCCACACTTTGACTTATATTCAGTCTTTCTTTGTCTACTAGCTGCATGCCTACTGCCTACAAACAAACAAATCCTTGTCTCTTCTACCTTCAGAAAACCCTCACTTGATCCCTCCATCCTTGCTAGCCATCATCCTATAGTTCTCTTCTCTGGTTACACTCCTTTTCAGAAGGATGTCTCCTACTTCCTTTCCTCTCTCACTGCCCCCCACCCCATGTCCTCTTCTCTGACACTGTAACACCTTTGATGTGGGCCCTCTTCACTTCACTTTTGAAATATTCCAATAGCCTGATGGTTAGTCTCCCTGCCTTAAGTTTCTCTTCATTCCTATCCATCTACTGCTAACATATTAAATTAATCTTCCCAAGGGAAGGTCTGACCACATCACCCCCTATTCAATAAGCTCTGGTGGCTCGCTATTACCTCCAGAGGAGATCAGAGAGAAATATTATAAGATCAATAAACCAAACCTTAGACATATTCATTGCTGCCTTCTGGGAAACAGATGGTTGAACAGGCAGAATCTGACCTAAGAATTAGGACTTCTGGATCTTATTCCCAGTGACACCTGTGTTTTGCTAGATCTGAACATGAGAAATTTTGAACTTCAATTTCTTTATCACTGGAGGGTCACTTCTCTTTCTTTTGATTGACCTCATCAATTAGGGTTAAAATGGGATTGGCCAGACTATATTTAGAATTGTTGTTTTTGTTGATTAGTTGTGTCTGAATCTTTTTGAACCCATTTGGGGTTTTCTTGGCAAAGATATTGGAGTGGTTTGTCATTTCCTTCTCTAACTCATCTTACAGATAAGGAAATGGAGACAAATAGGATTAAGTGACTTGCTTAGGGTCACATAGCTAGAAAGTGTCTGAGATCAGATTTGAATTCAGGTCCTCCTGACTCCAGACCCATTACTCTATCCACTGGGCCAACTAGCTGCCATATTTAGAATATTGCATCCAATTTAGCATTCCATATTTCAGGAACAACACTGATAAGCTGAAATAGATCTAAAGGAAGGTGAACAGAAGCCTCACAATAATGCTTCATGAGGATTGGTTAAAGTAGCTGAGGATGGTCTGCCTGGAAAAATGAAAATAGGACACAAGATAGCTCCCTTTAGGTATATCAATACTTGTCACATAGAAGAGGAACTAGGCTTAGTCTGCTGAGGTCTAGTAGGAGCAAAGGACAGAAGTCCCAGAGACGCATATTTTGGTTCCTTACAAAGAAATAATTTCTAACATCAGACCTGGACTATGATGCTTTGGGAGCATCTTCAAGCAGATGGTGAATGAATGTGTGTTGGGCGTATCATGATGTTTGTGGGGAGTTCTGATAGGTATTGGGCCATTGCAGGTGACTCTTGGGTTTTCTTCCAATTCTATGATTCTATAACTCTTCCAGAAGGATGGTTTGAGAGAGAAAAATGCCAAGGATTTTTAAAGCAGACGTCAGGAGCCCAGGGCTCTGGGTCTAGCTTTGCCAGGAGCTCCCTGTGTGAAGTCCGGCTGGCCACTTTATTCCATTTTGAAATGAGTAAAAATGAAGAGAGTAATGTAAAACAAAGTTAAATGAGTAAAATGAAGAGAAATTGACTTCTCAAGTCTTTCTAGTACTGATGTTGGGATATTCTATGATTCTGCTGGTGAAGTGGAATTAGAGAAATACAAGTCACAGAAGGGACAAAGATAATAAGAGATCTTGCCTCTTTGGGGTGGGGTGGGGCGGTGAGAAAAGGAAGGATAGAATTCATCTGAAATAGCATGCCTTGCACACAGTAAGCACTTAATAAATGCTTCTGTGGCAACAATAGTGCAGAACCAGGAGCGAGGATGGGTGGCAGAGTGGGAACTCTGGCACTAGACTTAATTTTCTGGGTGGAAGAATTATGAGCAGTGGTTAATCAGCTAATAAGCATTTCAAAGGCCAGTGATCACCTGGAAGCCCAGAGCTCCCAAGAACTGCAGGGTGTACAGTTTGATGGACAGGGCAGAATGAGCCCTCCTCCACTCCCCCATCCAAGCGCCAGCCTTTTTTCTTTTTTTTCTAGGCTTCCTCTGTCTCTCTACCACTTTCTACTTTTTTTTTTACTGGACCTTTAGTCTTCCCTTTATTTCTCTCACTCTCTGTCTCTGTCTCTCTACCTTTCTTTCTTTCTCAGTCTGCCTTCTCTCAGTCTTTTTCTGCCTGTTGTTTTTCTTTCCCCATATTCATCTTTCTTTTTCTTCCTACCCTTACCCCAACTCCTCATTGATAATAATACTTATCATTATTATTTTGCATAAAGCTTTGTTCTTTGTCCATCCTTAAAGAATCAAGTGAATTTAGCCTTGTATTTATTTGCTTCTTTCTCAAAAAGCAGGATGTATGGTAGTAACAGGGTTGCTGTAATCCCCAGGGTCAAAACCAATCTTGGGTACTATGTTCTGTCCAGTACAACTAACAATGCCTATGTATCTCCTGTCTTTGAGGAGCTATGTCACATATTCAGCAAGAGATTGAAAAACCACAGTTTGTACAGAAAAAGAGAAGTGTAGCCAGGAGAATAAAAGAATTGGGAGACAGAATGGAGGGAATCATTGGATCCTTGATTTGAAACTGGGAAGCTCATCCACTCCACCTACCTGCATTTTAAAGATGAGGAAACTAAGACCCAGTGGAGGTAAATTACCTCCCCAAGGACACAAGGTTATAAGTGGCATGATCAAGATTTGACCTTAGTAGGGACCTCTGCATCCAAAGTCAGTGTTCTTGCATTGGGGAGGGGAGTTAAACCTGTTCTGCTTCTCTCCCTTCCCCTCCCCCAACTCCCCTACAAAGGGGTACAACTAAGACTGTTGGAGGAAAAAAGTTGGAAGTTACAATGAGGAAGATTTCAACTTTCTCTAAGGAAAAGAAGTGGAATGGTACAGTAGGTAGAGTATTGGGGTTAGAGTTAGAAAGATTGGATTCAAATCCTGTTTCTGAAGCTTAGTAATGTGACTTTGGGCCAAGCAACTTAATATCTTCAAGCTTTAGGCCCCAATTCTTCCCTAAAACTTATCTGCTAAGTTGTGGATGCTCTGTAAGCTCATCCACCCAGGAACTCCTTCCATGGAAGAAATCATGGGTCCTTCCACATTTGCATAAAGGGATAAAGTCCCTAACATATGAAGCAGACTCAGAATAGAAAAGGCTTCTTCAGGGGATGGAGGTCTTCAAATGGAAGATGAATAACCACTTTTTGAGCGACGGTAGAGGGGAATCGATGCTTCAGGTAATCTGCCAGTCAAGTGAGTGGGACCCTGGTGTCCCCACTGTACTGGACAGCTCAAAGCTTCACCTCTGAGGTGTTTCTTTTACAGATCTATGCATTTTCCTAATTTGCCTCAGTGCCAAATACTATTTATCTTTAGCATTGAATTAGGAGTGACACTTTTTCTTTTCACATGAATTCAATTGACTTACAGTTGCATTCTGATACACAAATTTTTTTTCTAATAAGTGGGGCAGGAAATGCTTGTTTGTATGCCCCTTTGATCTGAGGGGGAAAAAATTCCCTTATTATTTCTTGGGTTATACCAGAGGTCTGTGGAATTCTATGACTGACTCTGATTTTTCATCTGCTTAAAAAAATTGGATAATAATACCTGCCCTGCTTATGTCAAGACATAATGAAGTCAGTGGGTGGCTAAGTGGTACAGTAGATACAGCGCTGGACCTGGAGGCAGAAGACCTAAGAAATGTACTGCTACATGACTACCTGACCTCTGTCTGCCTCATTTCCTCATTTGTAAAATGGGGATAATGATAACAGCCAACCTCCTAGGACTGTTGTTAAGTATCAAATGAAGTAATATTTGTAAAGGGCTTTGCAAATCTTAACATGCTATGTAAATGTTATATAAATGTAAATGTTATATATAAATGTTATTGTGAGTATCTGAGAATATTAGGGAGATTCAATAGTTGTTTTCAATTATTTGAAAGGCTATCACAAGAAAAAAGGGTCATTTTTATTTTTCTTGGTCCCATAGGAAGAATTGGGAACAATGGGTATAATTCACAAGTGAGGAGATTTCAGTTCCAAATGAGGGAACAATTCTTCATAGTTAGAACTTTCTAAAAGCGGATGGAACTTCTTTAGGAAGCAAGTGCTCCTGATGATATGATTAAAAAGGTTCTGGCCTGTATGTGGGCGACCTGGATTTGAATTCCACCCCTGGTACTTCTTACCTGTGTGGTCATAGGAAAGTCATAGCCTTCTTGGGCCTGAGTTTCCAACTTGTAAAATGAAGAAGTTGTACTACACAGCTTCTGGAGATTCGTAATCTAAAGTCTATGAACTTTAAAAACATATATATATATATATATATATATATATATATATATATATACGTATATATACACATATATATGTGCATATATATACATATATATACACATATATATGTGCATATATATCTAACTATTCAACACAGTTTCCTATATAATCTTATGCATTTTATTTTATGCATTTAAAAATATTATTCTCAGGGGCGGCTAGGTGGCACAGTGAGTAGAGTGCTGGCCCTGGAGTCAGAAGGACCTGAGTTCGGATCCAGCCTCAGACACTTAACACACACACACACAAAACTAGCCGTGTGACCTTGGGCAAGTTACTTAACCCCAATTGCCCTCCAAAAAGCAAAAAAAATAAAAAAATACTATTCTGAAGAGAGGTCAATAGGTTTTGCCAGATGGCCAGAGAGGGCCCATGATATACCAAATGGTGAAGAGTCCCTTCTTTAGAGCGATGAGCCATCACTGAGATGTTGTAAAGGAATTCATAATCAGATAGGAGGTTGGACTAGATGCTCCAGGACCATAGACTAAACAAGATTTAGAACTGGCAAGAATCTTGGGCAGCTATGTCGCACAGTGGATAGAACACTGGGACTGGAGGCAGGGAGACTTGAGGTCAAATTTGGCCTCAGATATTCACTAGCTGTGTGACCTTGGACAAGTCACTTAACCCTGTTTGCCTCAGTTTCCTCATCTGTAAACTAAGATGGAGAAGAAAATGGCCAACAATTCCAGTATCTCTGCCAAGAAAACCCCAAATGGGGTCATGAAGAGTCAGATGTGACTGAAAAATGACTGAAAAGAACCTTGGAGATAGCAGAGTACAATTTCCTTAATATACAGATTAGGAAACTGAGGCCCAAAGTCAAAGAGCTAGTGGGTAAGAGAACCAGGATTTGAACACAGGTTCTGTGACTCCCAATCAAATCCTCTTTCCGCTTTTTTAACTCAGAGGTTCCACGGACAAACCCTAATTAGACCAAATTGCTTTTTATGTCTGTGTGATTCATTTTTTCTTTTTCCTAAGTGTCAATAATTCTCAGTAGAAAAAAAGGCTCCCTATCCCTGATATGGCAATGCAAAAGCAAGCACTCTTACCTTGTTATTTTAGCAGCTGGAGTTGTCAGATATTTATAGCTTTTTAAAAAGTAAGTGAGAGCAGCACAGCCTGTTTAAAGAAGCTAACACCAGCTGAAAAGGGCAGGTCATTCGGAAGAAATCTGGGTGCTACAGACAATTCACAGTTGCCAGTTACTGGGCATGAGAAGTGCGACTCAGGACCTTCTGCTCTTCAAGCATAAACCATTTACACCTCTACTTCAGAGAATCTATTAGCAGGGTCAGAGTGATGACTTGGGTTTTCTGAGTGATACATAGATGGCTATGGTTATATGGTCTTGGTGTTGTAGATTCACTGGACTTAGGAGGCAGGAGGCCTAGGTCCCAAGTCCCTACACTGTCATAGGTATTTATATAACGTTATTATATGTAACAATAACAGCTTATATTTATATGATGTTTTATAATTGATAAATAAATGCTCTGGGAAGTAGGGAGTGTAGATATTTTTATTCCCATTTCATAGATATAGAAACTTAGGTAATGATGTGATTTGCCCAGGCATACCATGAGTTACTGTGGAAGCTAGGTGTCAAACCAAAGTCCATTTCCTTTAAGAGCAGCCCTGCTTGATGTATAACATGCTGTTGGCTTTGGTCAAGTCAGCCTCTGTGTTGTAAAATTAGTGTAGATCAGAATCAGAGATTCTCAAACTTTTTTTTTGTTTCATGGATCCCTTTGGCAGTCTGGTGAAGCCTATGAACCTCTTCTCAGAATAACATTTTAAAATGCATTAAATATATAGGATTATAAAGGAAACCAACTAGATTAAAATACAGTTATCAAAGGTTTGTTTTTAATCATGGATCCCCATGTTAAGAACTCTTAGACTTCATAATTCCTAAAGCTACTTCTAGGTCTAAGTCTAGTCTCTAAGTAGGCCCAACCTGAGAACTTTTCTAGTATGGTGGAACCTTCCAAAGAAGGTGCTCCACTGGTGCAACTACGAAGCATAATGAAGCCTAAACCTCATTGTGAAATATCAGAATGAAACTTTTGCAAAAGGGAGATTACCACTCATGATGGGCAAAACTGGAACCAATGGGGACAAGTTGTAAGGAAATGCCAATGTCAGCCCATTAAAAAAAATAAACAAAAACAGCTTCTTAACAATTAGAATTGTTTGAAAGTGAAATGGCTTGAATGGAAAGAGGAAAGATTGGGACAGGGAGTCCAGTTAAGGAGCTGGTGTAAGGGTCCATGTAGGTAAGGAGTAATAAGGACCTGAAAAGGGCGATGGAAGTGCAAAGAAAGAGATGGCTACAAGAGATGCTGGGAAGGTTGTCTTTGCATTCCCACTGCTACTTCTCTAGGAGCTACACACCTTAAGGTCTTCCAACAGAAGCTGGACAGCCACTTGTATGTAATTATTTAGAGGATTCCTACCTTAGATATGGATTGCACGAGGTTGAAAGATCATGTCCTGAATTCTCTCTACTGTCCCTTTCTATCTCTGACCTTGTGATTTTGTTGCTCTCTTACTGATATGGAACTCACTCCATTGGTAGACCAAGCCAACAAGTAGGCTCATAGACATGTGTATGTATGGACCACTTCTACGCCTTCAATTTCAAATAATGTCATAATTCTGGCAAAAAAGAGGCCCGTTTTGGATTTAGGATTGTAGTATAACCAATTGAGCAAACATATATTAATTGCTTACTGTATACAAACTACTTTGCCAGGTGCTGGGGCTATAAAATGAAAGAGTCTCTACCTTCAGGAAGCTTACCTTCTATCTAGAAAATGGAGGGGGGGAAGATATGAACATATAAGTATTTATATACACAGACAAATACAAAGTGGTTTGTCAGGGAGTCTCTAAGCAGCTGGGGGGATGAGGAAAGGACTCATGTTGAGTTCAGCAGGAGGCAGCTAGGTAATGCAGGGGCTAGAGTGTGGGACTTGGCATCATAGAGGCCTAAAATCAAATCCTGCCCCCCTCACTTCCTAGATGTCTGAACCTGGGCAAGTCACTTGACCTCTGCCTCAGTTTCCTTATCTGTAAAATAAAGATAATAATAGCATCTACCTCCAAGAGTTGTTATAAGGATAAAATGAGATATTTGTAAAGTGCTTTGTTAGCCTAAAGTATGCTACATAATGTGTAATGCTAATTATTATTATTAATAGTTGTCAAGTAGACAAAAGATCAGTATAAAGTGCCTGGTGATCAGATATTCTCCATTACCACTAAGAGTAGAATGGGGAAAAATTGGCTATAAGTGTAGATATATGGATTTAGGTTAGACATAAGGAAAAATTTTCTCAGGCTTATTGAGAAAAGTTATGGAAAAGAATAGTTAAGTATAAGATATATATCCATCTGTCTAGGACTAATTAGGTGCAGTTCTGCCTAAAGCCATCACAGTCTATGCAGATGACTCACAAATCTACATTTCCCATCTCTGCCTCTCCTCTGAGCTCCAGCCTCACTTTAAGAATTCTCTTCGAGGCATCTTTACCTGAATACCTCATCAGTGTCTCAAGCTCAGCATGTTTAAAGTGGAATTCATCTTCTTTTATCCAAAACTTGTCCTTCTCTCCAACTTTCTTATTTCTGCTGATGGCAACAAAAGCCTCCAAGTCACCCAGGCTTTAAGCTTCAGACTCTTCTCAGACTCCTTCCTCTCCTTAACCCCTAGTTGTCAAATTCTAGTAATTCTATGTCTGTAATATCTTTGGCATTCATTCCCTGGGTCTCACCAAACATACCTCTCCATTGCCACCATTCTTGTTTGAGTCCTTATTATTCCTTACCTAGAAGACTGCCTGCCCTTGATACCTTTTCTCTCTGAGCAATCCTTTGTAGAACCACCAAAGTAATCCATATAAAATCTATGTCATGATTTAACTTTCCAGCTCAAAACCCCTCAATGGCTCCCTATTCCCTATAAAATAAAATACATAATATATTCTTTAATCTGTAAGTTGAAAGTTAATCTACACATGCAATTTATTGTTATCCTGGAGATCTGAGATTTATGTTTGTCCCTTCTGTTGTGTGATGTAACACAGATCACACATTTCTACCATGATTTGTTTTCCATATCTGCCATCAGAGACTCTGATGGCTCAAACTGCCTAGCTCCCACAGAAGCAGCAATGGGAATACAAAGATGGCCTTCACAACACCTCTAGCGCCCATCTCTCCCCTTCTCCTTTCACTGTCCTTCTCAAAGCCCTTGCCTCCATCATTGTAACAATTCTTTGACTGGTTTCTCTGCCCCTAATCTCTCCTCTCTCCACTCTATTCTAAACACTCTAATCATGTCACATCCCATCTCAAAACCTTCAGAAGCTCCCTTCTGCCTACTGAATCGAGTCCTGCTGCTTTGATGTTTCCTAAACATTTCTGAAGCTTTCTCAGTTCTGTGCCTTTCTGCATTGTTTTCCTCCTTCTGTCTCTGCTACTGAAATCCTATTCATCTCAATAAAGCTCCTTTGAGAAGCATTTCTGGATCTCCCTACCAGATCTTCCTTCCTTGTGGCACTGTTAAACTGCCTTTATGTCTTTGCCATATTTTTATTCGATTTATAGTTATTTGCATACTTATCCTTGATTTGTTGTCGATGTTCAGTCATTTCAGTCATGTTCTACTCTTTGTGACCCAATTTGTTTTTTTTTTTTAAGCAATTGGAGTTAAGTAACTTGATTAAGGTTACACAGTCATTTTTATGTGCAGGTGCTAATTTTCTGAGGTCGGAACCGATCCCGGGTCCTCCGGACTCCAGGGCCAGCACTCTTACTCACTTCGCCACCTAACTGCCACAATTTGGGGTTTTCTTGGTAAAGATTCTAGAGCAATTTGCCATTCCTTCTCCAGCTCATTTTACAGATGAGGAAACTGAGGCAAACAGGGTTATACAGCTACTAAGTGTCCGAAGACGTATTTGAACTCAGGTCTCTCTGACTCCAGGCTCTATCCACTGAGCAACCTAGATGCCCTTGATAGTCGTTTATAAATTCAGGGACTCTATGGTCCTCAATCTATTATTATCTCTAGTACCACAGCAACTAGCAGATAATAAATGCTCAATAAATGTTGGCTAAGTTGACTCAAAAGTATCACATGTCCTATACTCAGATAGATGGGGATATGGCCCATTAAAGAATCTTAGTGCTTAGGGCAATGTTCTCCATATGATGTGTATGTAGTAAGTATTGCTGACTGACCTCCATATTCTTTTACATGTCTTGATGGTAATTTAGAACATCCTGCTATCTAAACTAAATCTCTGCACTCTGAGACCCTTGTGGAGGAGAAACTGTCTTAACCTGTTGAGAAGCAATTAACACACATGATTGAAACAGGTTCCTTAAAAAGAGAGAATGTGCCATATCAGAGAACCATTGTTTGTTCACCTGGCCCAGAGCCTTCTTTTACCTGTTTTGATGACTGATGTTTCTGGGTGGGCTGCCAGCATCCCCTTGTTGTAAAATTCACTCTTGTGGTACATATTGGTCTCAAATTGTCTCAGAGACTGGACAGGTTTCAGCAGCTGCCAGTTCTTATTGTCTGGGAAGTGGTCCTCGATGAACAGGGCAGGGTGCGTGAGGAAATAGAATTCATTGTATCTGCAGTAGAGGAAAAGACAGAGTCATAGGCAGCCAAGTATGGAGGAAGGGCAGCTTTACACAAAGGTCAGCCTAAAAAGAAGCTGTGCTCCCATCAGCCTCTGGGGTCACTTTTCTTGGGTTAGCTGCCTCTTCTGTATTAGGAGGTTATGGGATCGTGAAATTAGAGCAAGAAAAAACTCCAGAAGCCGGCTAGCTCAAACTCCTTATTTTAACAGATAAAGGAGCTGAGGCCCAGAAACATGGAGAGATTTGCAAGAGATTACACAGGCATTAAGTAACAGAGGTTCTCTGACTCCAAAATCATTGTTCTTTCCACCATTAACCAGGATGGGGTATGACTAGCAAAGGAACCATTCTAATCTGGGAAAACCCAATTTTAATATCTTGATGTTGGAGCCCACCAATTTCACAGTGGAGATTATTTCATAACTCATGATGCATATTCCCTCACATGCCTTAGATGTGTCATCCCTTTGACACAATGGATATGACCTGCATTTATTTGCAGATTTGTCATGCTTTGGGCATCCATTAGGCAAATGTTTAGTTAGGAGTTTTATTTTTAAGACCAAAAAGAGCAAATGCTCAAAACTCAGTCCAGACCTGAAACATTCAGGAAAGTGTGTGTGGAGGGAGTTGGGGTAGGGAGTGAATGGAAATGGACAATAGTCTTGTTCTCCCTCTACACTGCTCTTCCATTGCTTCATTATGAGGCTATTTAACTCAGCCTTGCAGTGACACGCTAAAAAAATATATTTATTACCAGAGCCTCATCCCCACAGGCTTTCCAGGGCACCACATTAATAAGAAAACCAAAACTGCACACACCATCATTTGTGGGTAGTGGAGGCAGCATGGTGCTGAGCGGACAGGGCTGAAGCAAAAGGAAGAGGACCTTGGTTCAATCCCAGTGTTACCTCAGCAAAGTTACTTAACTTATAATCTATAAATAAGGGATTTGGACTAGATGACCTTTAAGGTCCTTTTGAGCTCAAATTGATGATCCTGCAGCCCAGGAGGCACTGGAAGGTTACTTCAACACTGGCTTGCCCTTGTTTAGAACTGTCTTGTAGGACAATTAAGGACGGCTCATGGGGACCAAAGGCAGTGTCAGATGGCTTTTTTCTTACCCCTGAGATGAGAGGAAAATGTCCCCTCACTCTAATAAAGGCAAACAATTTATACAACTGTAGTTACAAACTAGAGGTTGAAGGGTAATATATTGGGAAGGAGGCAGGTTTGTTAAGATTTCAATTTTTAAAAGCAGAAGGTTTTTTTCCCCTATTAAATAAAAAAAGTTGGAAATACATCTTATAGATCATTATGTAGGCTCCTTGCCCTGGGCCAGTGCACTGGGTGAATAATGAGACCTTTGAGATTGGATCTGATGAAGGAAAGATATGCTCTATTCTAGTCCATTAGCATATCCATGGCCTCCTAGCCTACTATTCCACTTTTGTTTCAAGAAGTTTTGTAGAAACAAAAGGGAAGAGATGAAATTCACATGACCTTATGGGAAAGCTCCAGATCTCTGCTAGTTAATGTGGAGAATTCAAACATGAATGAGATATTTCAAGGAGTTTTCATGCTTGATGTCCAGACGTAAGCCCATGAAATGGCTAAACAAAACAAGAAATGATACATTTGAAAACAAATACAGAAGATGAGCCTGTAGTTGTGAGCCTCGGTGACTGGAAGCATGATGGTAATAGGGATATTGGGAGAAGGATTGAATATGGCACTTATTACAGAGCTCTGCACAAAGTTCAGTTGATGCCACAGACTGACTTGGGGCCAGTGAAAACTCACCAACCATCTCAATTTCTGTTGTCTCCAGTCACATTATTTAGATGTCATAGTCTTTGGATTGGAATGTATGGGACAAAAATGGAATCAAAAGTCAAGATAAGTGAGGACGTTCTAACAGATCATCTCAATAAATCCATTCTACCATGTGTGGATTAACTACATCCCTACGACAAGAAAAGAATTCCTGAATGAGTAAGTGATCTTAGAAAAAAAAATCTTTAAGAAAGAGAGAGAGGTTATAGGACTGGAGAAAGGCAAATGTCCCGACTTTTGAAAAGTGGGAGAAGGTAGACTCTTCAAACTATGGCCTATCGAGCTTAACTTTGATTTCTGGCAAAATAATAGGATTAGAACCACCCTTTATTAAATGGGTGGTTTGTGAGCATGTAGAAAAGGAAAACATCGATCTATGAGCTAGTGTGGGCTCATCAGAAGCAAGCAATGCCGGATTAATCTTATGTTCTTTTTTGACAGTGTGATGATGATGGCAGATTAGGGAAATTTCTTAGATATACCTGGACTTAAGCAAGTAATTTTACAAAGGGCTCTTTTGATATTCTTATGGATAAGATGGAAAGATGTGAACTGCATGATAGTATAGTCAGGTGCATTTAGAACTGCTTCAGTATCTAGATGCAAAGAATGATGATCAATGGATCAAGGTCATGCTGGAGGAAGGGCCCAGGGGGTGAGCATGGCATCAGTCTTTGTCCTTATTCCATTCACCATTTTTATCGATGACCAAGATGAAACAATAGATGGGATGTTTATTGAATTTGTTGCTCATACAAAGCCAGGAGGGATAGTTAACATGTTAGATGGAAGAATTACAATCCAAAGAGATCTCTACAGACTGGAAATATGGGCAGACTCTGATAAAAAGAAATGTAATAGGAATAAATGTAAAACTCTATATTTGAATTTAAAATACTAATGGTACAAGTACAAGACTGGGGGAAACATGGTTATACCACAGTTTGTGTGTGTGTGTGTGTGTGTGTGTGTGTGTGTGTGTGTGTGTGTGTGTGTGTGAGAAAAGAGGTGGGGGAGGGTTTGATGCTTAATATGGGTCAACAATGTGATATAGCAGGACAAAAAGTGCCAGAGAATGGAAGTTGAGCTTGGGCTGCATTGATGGAATAGAAGAATGATGGAGGTGAAAGGCTTACTCTGTTTTATCATGGTATAGCACTGAGCTCTGGATATCCTATTTTAGGACAGCTGGAGCATGTGCAGATAAAAGTGATTGGCATGGTGAGGGCACTGGAAAATGTATCATCTGAGGATGAGTTAAAGGGATAGGGGATGTTTAGCTTGGAGTAGAATAGAAGTAGAAAGGGAGACAATCACTTCCTTTAATTAGGAAAGTATGGCACAGTGGAGAGAAGGCTGGGTTTGAATGGAGTTGGCAGACCTGAATTCAAATCCTGGCCATGCCACCAACAGGCTATTTGACTCTGGACCAGTCATTTAACCTCAGTGGGCCTCAGTTCCCTCGTCTATAAAATGAGATTGAACCAGGTGGTTCTAAGCTTCCTTACAGTTCTAAATCTATGTTCCTAAAACTGTGTGACTGCTAGAGAGAAGAGAGATTAGGCTTGTCTTAACTGGTCCCAGAGGGCAGAACTAGAAGTTATGGGTGGGAGTTTAAGTGACATAGATTTTGGCTTAATTCATGGGGTGCCTTCCAACTGATGCTGCCTCCAAGTGTAATGAGCTATCTTGGGAGGTAGGGAACTCCCCATCACTGGAGGGCTTCAAGCAGGAGCCTGAAGCTTTCCTCCACAATATTTCTCCATAGATAATTTTGTAGAGGGGATTTTGGACCACAGGGAGGACTGGATGACCACAGAGGTCCTTTACAATTCTGTGGTTATGTTCTCCTGGGATTCTAATACTGGGCCTGTTCTGTGAAATTCATGGGGTCCCACAGATGTTGTTCAGTCATTTCACTCTTCATACCAGAGTGGTTTGCTGTTTCCTTCTTCTGCTCATCTTACAGATGAGGAAACTGAGGCAAACAGGGTTAGGTGACTTGTCCAGGGTCACACATCTAGTAAGTGTCTGAGGCTGGATTTGAACTCAGCTCTTCCTGATTCCGAGGCCAGTGCTCTATCCACTGTTCAACTTACCTGCTCCAACCTGATGGCATGGGTCACAAATTTCAGTTTCACAGAAGTGGGAGCTTTGATTTTATGTGACAGAGTATGCTGTTGTATTAGCAAGTCTTTGTTTGGGCAGGGACATGCATGTCTGCCAGGCTGGACTAAAGTGACCTAGGACAGTGGGGCTTCATTGGGGACGTGAAGGGTGGTGTCAGGAGAAAAGGACTAGTGTTTGTGCAAGAGGGTTAGAAGGCTGTATACGGTCGTATAGGGATCCTTTTAGTTTAACTGACATTACTTTCCCTGTGGAATATGTCGCCCTCAAAAATATGTATGATTAGAAAGCTCATTATTTCTTATGGTTGTTTTCTCACTATTCCTCATCTCAACAGACTGGAGTGAACTTAAGGATCTGCCTGCAGCCAGTGCCCTCAGAGTCTCCCTCCATCCCTGAGTGAAAGGCTGTGTATGTATAGCTCCATGGATATGACCCCAGACAGCATAAAGCAGGGCAGCACTGATCCTCTACTTAAGCAGGTCACATATGTAGGCAGCCACTGTGACTTCGGAGCACCACAGGGTCATACATGTATAGGCAGAAGAGACCTCATCAATTCCTCTTTTTTTTTTTTTGCTTTTTGGAGGGGGAAGGTAGGGAAATTGGGGTTAAGTGACTTGCCCAAGGTCACGTGGCTAATTTCGTGTTAAATGTCTGAGGTCATATTTGAACTCAGGTCCTCCTGACTCCAGGCCAGTGCTCTATTCACTACACCACCTAGCTGCCCCCATTCCTCTTATTTTTCAAACTAGTAAACTGAGACAAAGTGACAGTAAATGACTTGACTTCCCAGAAAGATGAGTGTAGGAGGCATTATCTGAACCCAAAGCTTCCTGATTTTAAAACCAGTGCCTTATCCACCTATCTGAAGCTACTTTGGATTTCACAGGGTTATTGTTTCTGGATTTTAGTAAGCCATGCAGAAGCTGTGCTTACATGCCCAAGTCCTAAGATAAATCAAAAGAAATATAATAAACTTGGTTTCTCTTTGCTATTCTGATTTCACTTTTGTTTTTAATGAGAACTAGTATTTGGGGTAAAGGGACAGGGCAGAAGGATGAGGGAAACTGAATATTTCTGCTATCGTCTAATGCTTTCTTAGGATAATGATGAGGAAGCTGTAGGATTTAATTAAAGGGTAGGGGTGGTTCTGGTAAACATATTGGGAACCACTATAATTCTGGCACCTTCATGTGCCCATCTGCAAGGTAGCTTGTGACAGTAATCTATACGAGTGTGCTTTTGTGGGAGTGTGCAAATGAGAAAGAAGCTCTCTCTCCATTCCCACTCGACCCAAAGAGCCTTCTGCTCCCTTTTCCTCCCATTTCTCTAAACTCAAAGGAAATGAGGAAGGGTACCTACATGAAGGTGAATTTAGTGGTAGCAGGATCTACGAGGCCACTTCCCCACGTGCTGTCCAGTAGATGCCATCTTCCTTCCAGGTAAACGGCATTCCAGGCGTGGTCATATTCTCCTGAAAAGCTCTGTCCAGTTTGGTAGCCATAGCCCTTGGAGTATCCAGCCACTGTCATGCAATGCACCCCTGCAAGCCTGTGGGAAAGGAGAGAATAATTGAGCAGCACCTCCTGTGCAGAGAGCCTGTCTCTCATCCACTCCGACGCTCTCAAGGGGACACAACCTGCGACGCTGGAGGTGGCAGGAGCAGAAGATGCAAGACTGAAATAGACTGTGTTGCCCTCTAGCTGCCCCATCATCTCAGGCTGATTACTGCTATCATTTATTTCTCCAGGAAAGTTCAACATTATTTTATATTTGGTTTTTCAATGATTTTTGTAACATTTCGTTTTTCTTTTATTTTTTCTCCATTACATGGAAACAAAATTTGTTTAACATTCTTTTTTTAATTTGATTTCCAAATTCTCTCCCTTCCTCCCTCCCTCCCCTTCCCCTCCCCCTCCTTGAGAAGGCGAGCAATCTGATATAGATTATACATGTGCAGTCATGCAAAACATTTCCATATTAGCCATGTTGCAAAAGAAAACGCAGACCAAAAAAACCCAAGAATAATAAAGAAAGTTAAAAAAAGTCTGCTTCAATCTGCATTCAGACTCCATCAGTTCTTTCTCTGGAGGTGGATAGTATTTTTCATCATGAGTCCTTCAGAATTTTCAATGAGATCTGCCTGCTTTCTTTTCCCTTCTCTAGGTCACTATCTATTTTTTTTTTTGTTTCCCCCCTCTCAGACCCTCTGAGCCTTTTTGTCTCCTCCTCCCTTTTGTCTTTATGTTTTTCTCGATTGTCCCCCACCTCTTTGTTCCTTCCTTTTCTCTCTGATTCTTTCTGTTTAGCTTTGTTGGTCTCTGCCATATGTCACGGTGTAAATAGTTGGCTACTAACAAATTGCTGTGTGATCCTAGCTTAGACAAAGTCATTAAACCTCTCTGATTTTCAGTTTCCTCACCTGCAAGATGAATGGATTAGACTCGATGGAATCTAGATCCTTTCTAGCTCTGAGGTTCTATGTGCTATGCTGTCCCCTCATAGCCCCATGTCAATAATCCCATGATCCCTTTCTCCTAGACATCACCAATTATGTTGACTGAAGCACACTGCATGTGACTTGCTGTAGTGCAAAGAGCTCTGGGCTACATGTTAGAGATTCGGGGTCTAGGTCTGGCTCTCTTACTAACTAGTTATGTGACACTGGGGAAGCCATAACTTTTTTCATATCTCGATTTTTCTTCTGCAAAACGGAGGTAGGCAATACCTCTTCCCACCAGTCTTAGAGCAGAGGTTCTTGTGTCTGAATGCTCTCTGGCTGCTTGGTAAAGCCCAAGGACTCCTTCTCAAAATAATACTTTTAAATGCATAAAATAAAATACACAGGACTACCAAGGAAACTAATTCTATTGCAATATGTTTATTGAATTGTTTTTTTGAAGTTCATATCCTCTAGGTTAAGAACCCCCATACAGTGGAAGGTTGTTATGAGGATCAAATAGGATGTACTGTAAAATGATACTAGAATTAGACTAAAAAGATCTGTCTTTTAATCCAAACCACGTTATTTACTACCTATGTGACTTTGGGCAAATCTCTCCCCCTCTGGGCTCCAATTTCCTCATTTATTAAATGAAAGCACTGAATTAGACATTTGCTTCCAGTTAGGGTCCTTTCCAACTTTAACCCCCGTGATTATAAATGTAATGGTCTGGCATTTGCCATATGTGTGACATGGGGCAAGACACCTAATCTTTTAAAGCCACAGCTTCTCCACCTGTAAAATGGGGATGTTAATACTTGCACAATGTACTTACATAATAATAATCGCTAACTCATATGGCACTCTAAGGCTTGGAAAGCACTTTATATACATCCTCTCATCTGACCTTCACCACAACCCTGAGAACACCTAACCCCATTTTACAGATGAGGAAACTGAGGCTCTGGGTAGTTAAATTACCTGCCTAGGGTCATGTGGATAAAAATGTTGGAGGTGAGATTTAAACCCTTCTCTTTCTGATTTCAAGTCCAACTATTCCATTATACCATATACTATCCCATTAGGTTTTCTCACATGGTTATGAAGACCAAATGAGATAATGGCTGGTAAGTACTTTGTAAATCTTAAAAGTTCTGGGTAAATGTTTGCTACAATTATCATCAAGTGAGATAATGTAACTAAAGTACTTTGGAAACTGTCCTATATCACACAAATACAAGGAATTAGAGTTTTGTAAATTTGTGATTCTGTGGAGTAGAAAGTCCAGATCTGGGAGTTTGTTGGCTCTCCAAATTCAAAGTTGGCTGGCCCAGGAACAATTAGTAGCAAATCTGCCAAGAGAAAACCTCTCTGTCTCTGTCCCCCTTCTTTCTCTCTCTTTCTCTCTCTCCCTCCCTTTTCCCTTTCTCTCTCTCCTCTCCTCTTTTCTTCTCTCTCTCTCCCCTCTTCTTTCTGTGTCTCTCTTCACCTCTTCTCTTTCCTCTTCTCTGTCTCTCTTACACTCACTGTCTCTTCTCTTTGTCTCTCTCTCTTTTTCAACTTGTAGAGAATTAGGGCTGCAACAGTGGGTAGCCACATGGAATTTATCACAGGGAAAAATGTAGAAAAGCTGCATAAAAAAGATACTGTCCACACTATGCATTACGACATTACTTGTAATATATTTGTCCTTCTACTTAACACTGTTCTATTAGCTCCCACAATTCAGATTTACTCACTTCAAATATTTAGATTAGGAAAAAGGAGAGGAAAATAATTGCTTATGTGTAGCCAACACTCTATTTGCCTTGGGAGACAGTTTCTTAGTTTTGCTCTGGTAAACAAGCACTAGGCTGAACAGTGTGATGGTTTAAGAGTGTTATCATTTCATCTCTTTCATTTATACTTGCATAAAGATCTAATTCTTCTATAGGTATGCATATTGATTTCTCAGTAGAATGTAAGCTCTCCAAGGGTAGCATCTGTTTCTTTTTTGTATTCATATTCCTGTTCCTTATTACAATATCTGGCATATACTCTAAGGGATATATGCTCTCATACATCTCATACATGTATGTTTTCTTCCAGTGGTGAAGATCACAACCCATCTATGTCTTCTCATTCTATGAGACTATCATCCAGGTTCTTCTATGGGTTCATCACAAGAGCATCCAAGATTGTGTCATCTCCAGAAAGATTGTATACTTGGTCTTGTCCAGTGGCTCTTACCAACTTTGTCTTTCTAAGTGCTATTTCTACTTTTCTATATAGCACATCATGAGCTGAGGGGTTAGAATCCAAATGTGGTGGCATCTCTATGATCAATAATGAAAAAAGATAGTAATAAAACATTGACATATGATTGATAATGAAAATAGATAGTAATAAAACATTGATAATTCTGTTCCATTTTACAACCATTTGTTTACTTCCTGCTAGTTTCATCTGTGAATTCTCTAGAGAATTAGACCCAGCCTTAGACCCAGCCTTCTTTAGATTTATTTTTACTCCCATTGCTTTTCATTCTTTTAAAATCTTTTGTCATTTTCCTCTGTAGCATTTTACAAATAAATTTTTATCACTTACTACTGTTACTTTCAGTTCCCATATCTCTCAAATGTTTCCTGCATAAGGTAGTTTCTAGCCTCTTTTGATCTCATTATAGCAACTGTTTTACACTATAAGTTTTTCCCCAGATTAAGGTTAATGATGATCAAGGCTAATATCTTTGCCTCTTTCTATTTCCTAATTTTTGGCAACAATTGCTTGTTTGAATAGGTCAGGCTGAAGTTACTGCAATTTTTCGTGTCATCTAATTTTTAGCTTTTCTTCTAATTTGATATTGATTTAGACTTTTACCACAACTAATTAATGGTCTGAATACAGCAGACTACAGTTCTGATAGGTCTCTTCTCCCATCCCCATGAGCAGCCCAGTTATTTTTTTTTTTGTTTATACAGACAAAATAATTTTTTAAAAATAATTTAATTTTAGTTTTAAACATTCACTTTTATAAGATTTTTAGTTTTAAATTATCCTCCTTCTTCCTTCCTCCTTCCTCCCCAAGATGGCATGATATTAAACACACTTCCACATTGATTATGTTGTGAAAGAAGGATCAAAATAAAAGGGGAAAACCACAAGAAAGAAAAAAAAACAACAAAAAGAAAATAGTATGCTTCTATCTGCTTTCAGACTCCATAGTTCTTTCACTGGCTGTGAATAGTATTATCCATGATGAGTCTTTTGAAATTATCTTAGATCATTGCACATTTGCTCAGAAGAACTAAGTCTCTCAAAGTCAGCCATCACACAGTGTTGCTGTAACTGTGTACAATGTTCTCCAGGTTCTGCTCATTTCACTCAGCATCAGTTCATGCAAGTCTTTCCAGATATAATAATTTGCATTCTTTGTGCTGTTGTTTGGTGTTTACTATTTCCAGTGCTTTTGACTTTATTCTTTTTTTTTTTTTTTAAGCAATTGGGGTTAAGTAACTTGCTCAAGGTTACACGGCTAGTCATTTGATTTATGCGTGGGTGCTCATTTTCTGAGGCCGGATCTGATCTCGGGTCATCCAAACTCCGAGGCCGGCACTCTTACTCACTGCGCCACCTAGCCGCCCCTTTAGGGCAATTGGGGTTAAGTAACTTGCCCAAGGTTACACGGCTAGGTTTTTGTCTGTGCGGATTAAGTGTCGGAGGCCGGCTCCGAACTCAGGTCCTTCTGATTCCAGGGCCGATGCTCTATTCACTGCGCCACCTAGCCGTCCCTTGACTTTATTCTTTATGGAAGAATTCATGAAATAAAGGCACAAGGCTTCTGAATAGTCTATAAACATCTGACTCCTTGTTTACAAAACCTTAACCAGCATCCATTATTGCTTTAAACTCAACAATTATGAAAGTATAGGTTTACTTTGGTTTGATGTATCTTGTCAAGTTCTTCATAGAATGTTTCTACTTCTTCATCTTTCATTTTTTTTTTTCTTTTTGGATGGGGGAAGGCAGGGCAATTGGGTTAAGTGACTTGCCCAAGGTCACACATCTAGTAAGTGTTAAGTGTCTGAGGCTGGATTTGAACTCAGGTCCTCCTGACTCCAGAGCTATTGCTCTATTCACTGCACCACCTAGCCACCCCCCCCCCAATTTCTTCATCTTTCACAACAGAGTGTGCATAAATTACAAATATCATTATGGTTGTTTTTTTTTTGCTTATGCCCACGATGAGTATTGTAAGCCAATGGGCCAAGTGTGCCATGAAGTGATGCTATTCTGCTCCTTTGGAGTCCAAGAAGAAACTGACTTGGCCAGTATCTTTGTTTGCCTCTCCAAGGAGAGCTTGAGAACCAACATTCTATTTCACCAATATTTCTTTTGTCTTTTCACTTAGTTTGTAGGGAGAATTACAAGATTAATATGAATTGCCTTTTTTTCAGTAGTTTGTCTATTTGTTGGTCTCAGATATCACACTTAGAGCACCAGCAGTTAATGTTTATAAGTTGTCCAAAAACAATGTGGTTTTTGAAAGTCCCCTTTGCCCCCTCCTTCTGTCTTTTTGTCACTGTCACTGGAGAAGTGGAAGGCTCTCAAAACTGAGGGCGGGTCTTTGTTTCATGGCCAAATAATTCATCACTAAATGGTTAGGCTCCTTGTGATTAGACTCTCTATACTCAGCTAGGCTGATCCTTGGAAAGCAAACACAGTCTGTTAGGATCATACTTACAGCCTTTCCAAAATGATATAATCTTCCAGAGTCTGTCCGTGAGAACCCAGGGTCACATCCCAGGCCTCATTGAAGCATTAGAGTCAAGCTCTATGAGAGAATATGCCACATTGATAGAGGGGTGCAATCACGTGAATGATCCAACCTCAGTTAGTCAACAGGCATTTTATTAAGCTCTTATGACATGTCAAAGTCATTGTCAGGGTTGGGGTTCTCTTCCCTCATCAAGGTCTCTAGTGAGGGTCAAAGTGGACAGTAAGGACCCTTAAGATGCCCAGGATCACTTTCTTCATGGTCTGAGTAGCAAAACCAGTCTAAGGCATTAGGAATGGTAGGCAAAGTTTAACAATTGTGGTTGGCCCTTCTTGCATTTGAAAATGTACCCTTTGTTTGTTACTGTGCACTGGAAACTTTGAACCTTTGTTGTATGTACAATTTAAGAAAAAATCTGAACTTAACATACACTAAATAACATGAGACTTTTTATAGATATAGTTGAACAGAAAAAAGAGGATCTTACATGAAAATGTGACTCTCTATTAAGCACAACTTGTTTTTCTATTTTTCTTTTTGGAGGGGGGAAGGTAGGGCAATTGGGGCTAAGTGACTTGCCCAAGGTCACACAACTGGTAAGTGTTAAGTGTCTGAGGCTGGATTTGAACTCAGGTCCTCCTGACTGCAGGGCTGTTGCTCTATTCACTGTACCACCCAGCTGTCCCTTGTTTTTCTTTTTAAAAAGATAATAAATTAAAAAAAAATAAAAAAAGATAATAAATTCAACATAAAACTTCAAAGCTGTCCTGTTTGTCTATGATTTTCTCAACTTACTTCCATTCTCTTCTTTTCAAAAAATTTAATAGTATTTTACTTTTTCTCATTACATGTAAATACAATTTTCAAGATTCCGTTTTTGAAAGATTTTGAGTTCCAAATTTTTCTCCCTCCTTCCCCAAGATGTCCAGAAGTCTGATATAGGTTATAAAACTTCTCTTTTGCAATTACAAATGCTTCAATGGCCTTCTTTTATTTTTTAACTATTCTATCCTTAGTTCCCTTTTTACTCTTATTCCCAAAATATGATTTGACTTACCCTGAAAAATGCCATAAAACTCCCAAATTTTGGAGGCATGAAAATGTATGCATTTAAACAAAACCAATTAAAATGTGTCTTTTCCCACCTCTACCATGTTGCCCACTAGTTCTATTTTATTTTTTATTTATTTATTTTTATAAAGCAATTGGGGTTAAGTAACTTGCTCAAGGTTACAAGGCCAGTCATTATTTATGTGTGGGTGCTCATTTTCTGAGGCCAGGACCGATCCCGGGTCATCCTGACTCCAGGGCTGGCACTCTTACTCACTGCACCACCTAGCCACCCTGACTGGTTCTATTTTATCTACCCTTAGTTCTGTCTTTGCTGGGGGAGCTTCAGACCTAAACAAGTTTCCCAGTCATTTATTCAGGAAATACTTAGGTGAAGACATCACCCTTCCCGCCCCCCCCCCAATAGTATTTTATTTTTTCCAATTACAAGTAAAGATGGCTTTCAACATTCACTTTTATAAAATTGTGAAGACATCCTCCTAATGAAGCCAGAGATCCTGGAAAGGTAGGCTTGGGACAGGCTGGCTAGTGCTCAGCCATCCTGTCAAATACCTGAATTCTTGAAGTTGATGCCATCAACACAACTCATCTGTGACCCAATGTGGCCATTGTTTCCAACTCCAATTTATTTTGCAGCAAACTAAGTCATGCCCATTGTGGTAACTTAGCAGTTTCCTGGCTCATCTGATCCTGACAAGTTTTTCAGACTGTAGCTTTATCTCCTCTCCTGTGTTTGAAAAAGTCATCACCAAGCCCTTAATTACCAGCCACTGTGTCATCTGCTTCCTCCTTTGCCCTGCTATGGAACAGCAAACAGTAGCACCTGCAGACTTGTCCCACCCATCGACTCCAGTTTCTCCTGGGTATTATGTGTTTGTCTTCAGGATACTGTGAATGATAACATCAAGAAACCACTTTCTTCCTGATTAGATTTTGCTTAAGTGAATATATTATTCCCTCTAGTAAAAGTGAATATCCTTTCACTCCTCCACTAGCCCAATCACGATGGTGATGAGCTCCTAAATGCCATGGATGGGGGAGCAAAAACATGGCAGGGACAGAAAGATTTCAAGTATAGGACCAAGAGTGTGCTGAGGACTGATGTCCAAAGGCCATCTCTGTAGCTAACAAATGACAATATTTGACAATAATAATGGTAATGATAGTGATTTCATTGGGGCAGGGAACTCCCAGGTGAGGAAACTCCATCTGCTGATATAGGTTGGTACCTTCTCTGCAGCCTATAGTCTTAGAGAGTCGGCTGGGGCATGAAGAGGCCAAATAACTCATTAAGGGTCTCACAGCTGGTATAAGAGATAGGGCTTGAACCCAGGTCTTCCTGATTTTGAGACTGGCTCTCTCCATCTATTTTCTATCTCTATCAGTTTGGTTCTCTAAACCTGCCATGATTCGACAATGATGATGATGATGATCACCATCATCACCACCACCACCACCACCATCATCACTGTCACCATTGTCACCAGCACCATCATCACTACCACCACTGTCATCAACATCATCACCACCACTGTCACCACCACCACCACCACCACCACCATATGATCATCATCACCACCATCATCATCATCACCATCACCACCACCATCATCATCATCACCATCATCACCACTACCACCATCATCATCATCATTCTATTAAGCAGCATGGAACAGTGAATAGAGAACCAGTCTCGGAATCAAAGACTGGCTATATGACCCAGAATACATCACTTAACTGTTAGGTCTCTCCAGTCAATTCTTAAAGCTGATACTATAATCTGCTAAACAATTGTTGAATTGCATTGAGAGACAGAGAGAGTTTCCTCTCTGGGAATCTGCCATGCCAGTGAAATTATAGGTCTGGATCAACTTACATTTATATATCTCCTAAAGGTTTAAAAAATGTTTTTTTCATAGTAACTTTTTGAAGTAGGAAGTTAAAATATTGTTATTTTTCAGTTAAGGAAACTGAGTCCCAGAGAAGTTGTCACCCAAAATCACAGGGAGCAATAAAACTATTATTTAAAGGAAAGCCTTTTATTCCAGATACAGTGCTCTTTCCTTTATACCAAAATGGCACATAATACTTTTAATCATTGGTATAGTCACCTGTGTATATTAGTGTCCCTGTTCTTTGTGCCAACTATTTTTTCATCTCTGGAAGGACATAACTAGTGTCACCTCAAGGAGTCAGTTTCCCAAGATGATTGGGACAGAAACAGAGAATGACAGGATCCCAGATTTAGAACTAGGAGGGACTGTAGAGGCTACTGAATCCAATCCCTTCCTCTTATGGTTGCTATTGTTAAATCATTTTCAGGCATCTCTAACTCTTTGTGACCCTACTTGGGGTTTTCTTGGCAGAGATAATAGAGTGTTTTGCCATTTCCTTCTCCAGCTCATTTTACAGATGGGGAAACCAAGACAAACAGGGTTAAATGACTTACCCAATGTCACAGAGGAAGTATCTGAGGCCAGATTTGAACTTATGAAGACGAATCTTCCAGATACCTGGCCCAGTACTCTGTCCACTGCACCACTTAGCTACCTTCTTCCCCTATCTCCCCACTGCCTTTTATAAATGAGGAAACTGAGGCAAAATAGGTCAAATAACTTGCCTAACATGACTTCTTAGTGTCTAGTTGAGTCCATTTAACTCCCTAGTGAGCCACAAAAACACAGATAAAAGGAAGAGGAACAGAATTCTTTATGGCTGTGGAGACTATGCTGGCACATGGCATGGAAGAGCCACTATCCCCTACTGGGCTCCTCCCTGACCCCATCTCTTGTTTTCCAAACATTCAGCTCCCCTGTAGCTGTTGCTGTGGAATGATGGTGAACTTGTTTCAAAAGCGTTGGCATCCTTTCTGATGAGTCTTCCATCATGAACTTTGTAAAAATTCTCTACCTCACCTTTTGAAAGGGGAAGAGCCATTTATGTGGTGTCTACCTGTAATGTTAGTGGAATAGGAAGATCTTCCCTGTGCATTAAGAGGCCTATTTGAGCACACGTGTCCCCTTCTCCTTGGAACAGGAGCCCTGTTCCCAGGTCCAAAGGTACCCAGGTATTTTAATCACAGATATCTTGCTGCTTTCACAGCATCCTGAGTCACCCAGAGCCCATTGAGGGAGGAACTTGCTTAAGAAGGAGCTGGCTGAGGGGGAAGCTTGTTTGGAGGAATGCTTTCATACATTTTGGTACTAAGCTAATTAGGCACTGAGTCAGCGGGTTGTGGTGCCTTCTGGCTCTGAGCTATTAGTTGAAAACTATATATACTGGGAGGCTGGCATTTTACTTTAAGGGCTGACTCATGAGAAGGACCTTTTGATTCCTTGGAATGGACTCTGAGTAGCTGTTTGTTAGGAGATCCCCTCCAGTCTCTCCCTCTCCACTACTCAGATGCTAGTTCTCTCCTGGTATGGTGGCATATGTAGGTGGTTGTATTACTTTGTTCAGACAGTTGGAGCCCTGTCTGTTGGATTCTTTCTTGGATACGCACTTCTTCCTACTTACCCATACTCATCTGACTATTAATTAAAGTAAGATCATTAACCCCTTTAAAACTATCTTTCCTTTAGAAAAGCAGATCAAAGAACCTGTGCTAGCAGCCCTTCTGTGTGCTAGTCTAGTTGCTATTAAACTACCATGTTCCAAGGACTGTGTTAAGCACATTTTTTTTTTGCTTTTTGGAGGGCAATTGGGGTTAATTGACTTGCCCAAGGTCATATAGCTAGTAAGTGTTAAGTATCTGAGGCTGGATTTGAGATCAGGTCCTCCTGACTCCAGGGCCAGTGCTCTATTCACTGTGCCACCTAGCTGCCCCTTAAGCACATTTTTAAACCAATATTTTCTTATTTGATTCCCACAACAACGCTGTGAGATAGGTGCCCATTTTATAGTTGAGGAAACTGAAGTAGATGGTGGCTTAGACACTTGTCCAGGGTCACACAGCTGGTAGGTATCTGAGGTCACATTTGAACTCAGGTCTTTCTGACTCTAGACCCAGCACTTTATCTCATGTACCACCCAGCTGCCTACTCTCCTGTAGTGCAATTGCTGTTTGATTCCTTGCACTGTGCCAACCAAACATTCCATGTACCCTATTTAGAGGCTGCTGACATTCAGGGGAGTGCTTCCTTTTTAATCACAAAAGTTTCCTCACTTACCCCATAAGGACACACCAGATGGAAGTCTAAGAAGGCATCCTGGGAGTGTGCTGAGAGGCAGGGGATACCATCCTGGCACTTAGAGATTCTTTGCACATAATCCACAAGTTAGATTACTGAGCAGGATACCAGGTCTAGAGTCAGAAGGGACTTCAGAAGCCAAATGGTTCAATACCTTAATTTTATAGATAAGGAAACTGATGCAAGAAAATTAATCGACTTACCCAAGGCCAGAGAGACAATAAGTGTCAAAGGCAGGATTAGAACCCAACATTCCAGAGTCAGTGCATTTTTCACTGCCACAGCATCTCCCTAGAACTACAGCTGTTTTCTGGATGGCTGTGGTTGGACATCCCACCATCACTTCAAACTCTCATCACGTAAAATCAAACTCAATCTTTCTCCTCAAATCAATTCTACCTCCTGGCTTCCTTGTTTCTGTTGAGAGTAGTACCATTAATCCTGTTTTGAACCCTCTGTTTTGAACCCTCAGTCTATCTTTGATTTCTGTACACATCAACTTCAAATATGATGTTGAATGATGATATGAGGCCTAAGAACTATCATGATAAATAACCAGTTTCAGCACCAAGATGAGCTTGCCTATCAAGGCATGTGAATCCAAGATGGTTTCTCTGTTCAGGGGCCAACTGGTCTCAAAGAAGTAAGGTGGAACCAAATTTATTCTTCTCATGAAAGGATTAAGAGATTTCCAGGCGTGTAGGAACAGCAGAGCTGACACTTGTTTTGGCAGCAACAGCTGGCCTAGATTCTGTCTGAATTTACAACACCACTGAGCATCGGTGAAGTTAGGTTGCAGCTGAGAGTGGGGGAAAGCAGTCAGCATCCACTGGGAGTTAGTTCCAGATGATAAACTCAGATTGTGTTAATCGAGGGTGGGTGAAAACAAAAGAACCAGGACAGTGGAAGATGTCCAGGGAACCTGGGAGCCTCCCTAGTAGAGGGTGAGATGATGGAGTCAAATGACAGAAACATCACATCAGTGAAAGTATTCTGGAAGTTAGAGAGTGAGATGTAGTGGTTTGAGTCCTGGATTGGGGAATCAGGCACAGGTCTGGGTTCTGCTGCTGTGTGAGACCTTTGGCAAGTCATTTTACTTTTGTGGGTTTCAGTTTCCTCATCTGCAAAATGAGTGGGGTGTGGACCGATTGTTCTCTAAGGCTTCTTGTAGCCTTAACATCCTGTGATTTCACTGGGGGAGAAGATGGAAGGACCATGTGTTAGCTATATTATGCACTACTTTCTTCCATCATAATAAGGATGGCAGAAACGGCCTCTGTTGTTTGTTTATGTTACACTTGAACATCACCTTCCCATATTCTATTTTAGTCTCTTCTCTTTTTTAAATTTTTTGTTAATTTTTAATTTTTTCCTTTTACTTTTTGGAGGGGAGAGGCAGGACAATTGGGATTAAGTGACTTTCCCAAGGTCACATGGATAGTAAGTGTTAAGTATCTGAGGTGAGATTTGAACTCGGGTTCTCCTGACTCCAGGGCTGGTACTCTATTAATTGCACCACGTAGCCCCCCCATAGACTCTTCTCTTTTGACCTCACAATACAGTTACCCATTCTACATTGTGACTTTCCCCATCACTGTTTCACTAAATTGGGTGTTGGCATAAGAAATTAAATGGGAACTGGGGGGGGGGCGTTGTGGAAGCAGTAGATGACATGTAAAGGCCAGCAGATGACACAGAGCCTATGACCAAATACTTAATTCAAATTTTACAATAAGGTACTGTAAACACCCCCTAAAAGAAAAAGAAAATAATTAGACTCCTCTGCTGTGAAGGGAGGGCCAAAAATTTTTATATGAATTTTCTAGATGATAGGGGCTCCGTGCCCCTAACTCCCAAGATATGAAAGGAATAACTGTACTTTATACACTACAAGAATAAATGCTTGTATCAAGAACAAAGAGTTTTGACTGGAAGGTTTTGTTTTTTTCAATTCACGATCAATATTGTAGCAGAGCTGCTCAAATAGCTAACAGTCTCGCCTTTAATACTTGGCTTCTTCAAGAATCCATGGCTTTATCAGTGTGGTTATTTCTTTTATCTGCACAGATTGGAGCCTCTCTATGCCTTAATAAACAGTTTCCCTTGAGCTATGATTGAAAATACTTGTCACTTAGTGGCCAACCCATTAGTAACAACTTCTTCAAATCCAGCTATCTGGTCCTGGGGAGAGAGATAGATACATGACTGTTACTAGGGCTGTACACCTATCTTGATAGCATCTGTAAGAGCTTTGGCTTCACTGGAGCAGATTTCAGGGACCCAGAGTTACCTCCTGTTAATGAGGAAGTACCAGAGTTTGACTTCAGACAGTCAGGCAACAAACATGGATTAAGTGCCTACTAAGTGCCATGTATTAAGAACTGGGGATACACAGAAAGGCCAAAGAGAGTCCCTGCTCTCAAGGAGTTCACAATCCAATGGAAGAAGTCACACTGTTTTGTTGTTTTAATAAGGGTACAGTGTCTGGATGAAGAGAGGAGACAGCCCCCCAAAACAACTGGAGATCACGTTTGGAGTACTATGTTTCATTCTGGGGTTATCCAGAGGAAAGCAACCAAGATGGTTGGAAACCATGTCATATGAGGAAAGGAAGAAGGAATGGTGAAGGTTTGGTCTACAGGAGAGGCCTTTGAGGGACTTGATAGGTATCTGCAGATACCTGAAGTACTCTCATATGGAAGTGGGATTAGAAATATTCTGAGCTCTAGAATGTGAAACTAGGGCCACTGGATAGAAGTGAGAGGAAGGCTCCAGACGAGCAATACGTTTCTAGGAATTATGACAGAGAACTGGCCTTGGAGCCAAGAATGCCCGAGTTCAAATCTTGCTTCTTACCCATACTGGATGCATACCCCTGGGCAAGTCACTGAATTCCTAGGTGCCAAAGCAACTCAATAATTATTAATAACAAGAACAACAATTAAAACAACAACATGATAATGATGGCTAGAAGATTTATAAAGCACTTTACGTAAATTACCACACTTGTTCTCACCATATTCCTTTCAGGTAGGGGCTATTATTACAGATCATTTTACAGATGAGAAAGCTGAGTTTGATAAAGGTTAAGAGATTTGCCTAGGGTCACACAGCTGGCATGTATCTGGGGCACGATATAAACTCAGGTTTTCCCAATTAGACGTCCAGGACTCTATTGTACCACCTAGAGCAGTTGCTGGTGTGCATTGGTAGAGGGAGTTTCTTCACCAGCAATTTCCTACACCAAAGAGATCATAGGTCTAATGGAAAAAATAGAATAGATGTTTTTGTGAGCTATCAACAGAAATGATCAAGGAAAATATTAGATGGCAGTTGGTCATGGTTATGGTTATGGTTAGGGACAAAGTTGCAGTAGATGGATTCTTTATATCTCATAGTACTTTAAGGTTCTAGGTCAGGAAGATTTGGTCTGTAGTGTTTTATGTGAGGACAAAATTTAAGAAATCTTCATTCCAAATATTATTCATAGTGGCATAATGGCTTTTATTCCATTCAAGTCTTACTATGATATCTAAAATTGTGGAGATATGGAGAAAATTTTGGGTTCTTGAAACCTATACCAGAAGAACTCAATTTCTTTTTTTTCTTTGCCTTTTTTGGTGGGCAATTGGGGTTAAGTAACTTGCCCAAGGTCACACGGCTAGGTTTTTGTTTGTGTGTGTTAAGTGTCTGAGGCCAGATCCGAACTCAGGTCCTTCTGACTCAAGGGCTGACGCTCTACTCACTGTGCCACCTAGCCGCCCCTCAAGAACTCAATTTCTGGTAGGTCCCACTAAAGTGGGAAAGTCTTTGAGTATGAGCTCAGCAATGGATGGTATATTTGGAATCTGGGGACCAGGCTAATTCAATTCAGAATGGCTTCTCATAGGAAGGTTGGCTACTAGGTCATGATGAATTTTTTTTTCAGCCACAGACTTATGGAGAAAGTTTAGTAATGGTATAAAAGTAAGGGCTGTGATCTGCATTATTGGAAGAACCACACCAAATAATAAATCACATATTGATGGTCTAAAGTATTACTCTTGTTATTAATACCATTAATCATGACCACACAATCATATGATAATCTGATCTCAGAAGCAGAATGGATTTAGGCTTAGTGTTATAGGTTAAGTCACTGAGTTGATGGTTTACTTAACCAAATCTATTATCTAAAAGTCACCATCTTATAGGATGATAGGATCATATATCCAAACCTGGAAGGGGTCTTAGAGACCATCTAGTGAAACTCATTCTACCTGTGAGAAAATGGAGGCTCAGGGAAGTTATGGCCTGCCTGAGGTCACCCAGGTAGTGTCAGAAGTAGGATTAGACCCAGGTCCTCTGACTTCATTTCAGTGCCCTTTCCAATGTTCCATGCTGCCTTCCTAATCTTGCATCAGGCATTATGGCCTCACCCTTGAAGAGATTGAACAGCTCATGAGACTTCAAGAAAGAAATGATATGACAAATGTTTTGGGTTTGAGTTTCTGTAATATTAATAGAGAACATTGTTTGGTTGATGTAGGTCACTGGTTCACAAGTAGAAAATTAAAAAGAAATTCTCTAGCATTTTGGCTGTGGTTAACTAAAAGCAATCATGAAACACATTTACAATTCAATATCTGATTCTTAAACACGAAGGGGCACTTCAGATATAATTAGCTGGTTTAACCACTTTGTGTAAAATGATAACTTCAGGAACTAATAACTGCTCATATTTATATAGTGAAAACATGCCTGTTCTCATATTGATTTTCATAACCACCCTATGAAATGGGGAGGGAAGCTGTTAACAGAACATAGGTGTCCCCCAGAGGTTCTGTCCCTGGCTGCCTTCCCTTACCTGGCTACATTTGTCTAATGACCCTGATAGAAGCTTCAGGGAATCTCAAACCCCCTGAGTTACCCCATTAGAGTAAGACCAGTGGTAATGGCCAAAGTCCCATTCCTGTGGGAGGGGAGTCTAAATACCAACTAATTGTCAATTTCTCTGCTGTCTTTCCCTCACCCTACCCTCGAAGTCCAGGCTCCTTGTTCTCTTTCCTTAATGTCTGGTCTTGCTAGACTCAGACAAGAACCTTATAAAACTCTACCAGGCTTTACTCGTGGGGGTGCCCCAGTCCATTCAGAGTTCCATAAAGGTTCCCAATTCCATCCAGACCTAAGCCAATGAACCTAACTTGTTTCTCTCACCCTTCCTGACTTCTCTCAGTGTCCCAAATGTACCCTCAGTAAAGCTAGCTTGCTTAACTGTCTTGTGGTGTGCGCCATGTTTCCTTATACTGGGCCTTTGTATCTTCAACCTTTCTAAATCTAGACCAAGACAATTTGTACATATTGATTACCTTTCCCACTTCAATGGCTTTCACCATCATCTCTGCTGGTTGACTGAAATTTATATCTAATTTCAATTAAATAAGTATCAATTAAGCATTTACCATGGGCTAGTCTCTGTAACTGGGGTTGGGAATAAGAAGATAAAAATGAAACTGTCATTGCCCTCAAGGAACTTACATTCTACTCCATCCCCAACCTGTCCCAAGGGCTTCGGTCCAGTATTTCCAAGTGCCTGCTGGGTATCAACACCAACCTATTTTGCAAGCATCTTATATTCAACATGTTAAAAACAGAACTCATAATCTCCCCTCCTGTGCCTCAGAAATGTGTCCCTCCCACTAACTTTTCTATTTCTGCTGGTGGTGCTGAGTCAGTGTTTGCAAAGCACTTTAGATATACTCTGTAATTGGAGACTTACAACAGCTCTACAAGGAACATACCACAGGTGGTATTATCCTTATTTAAGAGAATAAAGTTGAGGCCCAAGAAATTAACTTGTGCATGGTCACATAGCTATTGAGCATCCAATGTAAAATCTGTCCCTGGGTCTTTCTGACTCTATGCCCACCCTCTACTCACTATGCCATACTCCTGGTGACCCAAGCCAGTAGCTCAGTCATCAGTCTTCCATTCCCTTTGTTCCCCATATTTGATCATCCGCCAAGTCTTTTCTATTTAACTTTCAAAACATCGAACATCTGCTTCCTCCTTGGAACTAGTCTTGGAGAGCTGTGCTGGGGCAACAACAAGTTCAGTGACTTACTCAAGGTGACACAGACAGTTTATTTCAGAGGCAAAACTTGAACTCAGGTCTTCCTGATTCTGGGGGATTACTGCCCACTATGCCATTCTATCTCTTGATTCTTTATTACTTCTAGGATAAAATAAAAATTCCTCAGCCTGACACTTTCATTGTTTCATTTTTCAGTCATGTCTGATTCTCCATGACCCCATTTGGGGTTTTCTTGGCAAAGATATTGTAGTGGTTTGCCAAGTCCTTTTCCAGATCATTTCACAGATGAGGAAACTGAGGCAAACAGGGTTAAGTAACTTGCCCAGAGTCACACAGCTAGGAAGTGTCTGAGGCCTGGCATTTAAGGTCCTCCAAAATCTGGCTCCAGTCAACTAGGTTCCAATTAGTAAATATAGTACTAGTCGTGTTATTTTAAGTATAATTACCTTAAAATATGGTAACTGGTTCCAGCCCAGTGAAAATATGAATAATGTGACTACTTCAAAAGATTCTTCATTCACATTAAGTGGAACTAAGTTATATTTCAGATTACTCCCTTTTATACACTCTACATTTCAGCCAAACTAGACTCATACTACTTCTCCAAACTTAACCTCAGCACATTTTTACAATGTCTCCACTCCCCTCTCTCTGCCAGGTTGTGAGTTTACTTATTCTTTATCTTCTTTCAAGGCTCAGACCAAATGATACTTCCTCAGTGAATTTGTCTCTCAGTCCACCTTATTGGGAAGAAGGTCATTAAATGAATGAACTATTTCAGCAAGACAGATACAAGGGAAGGGGGGAGTTCTCTTGTTCCCCAAGTTATCTTATATTTGCTCCTCTGTGCACATGATATATCCCCCTTGCTGAATGTAAGTGTCCTGAGGGCAGGAACCACTTCATATTTGGATTTGTATCCCCAGTGTCTAACATAGTGCCTGGCAAATAGTAACCAATTAACTTGATGTTGAATTGAATTGAGTTGTGAACTCTTAAAGTAATGTTCTGATTGTGTTACTCTTTGACTCAAAAAACATCAGGGGCAGGGGCAGCTAGGTGGCGCAGTGAATAGAGCACTGGCCCTGGAGTCAGGAGGACCTGAGTTCAAATGCAGCTTCAGACACTTAACACTAGCCGTGACCTTGGGCAAGTCACTTAGGCCCAATTGCCTTGCCCTATCTGCACCAAAAAAACAAACAAAACCCAAAACCAACACCAGGTGCTTATTCTTGATACGATAAATAAAGTATGGATTTCTTATCCTGTCATTCAAAGTCTGCCAACATTTCCTTCTACCTTACTTCAATCTCTTCCCCTTTGTATGGTTTGTACTGTAGCCAAATTGGACTGCTCACTGCCTGGAATTCTTATCCTGCCCTTTCCTATTTCCCTGACTTTTTGTCTTTCCTCTTCTTCAAGTTCCCATCCCTTGTCTCATGGACTTCTTTCCCTATCTGCTCAGTGCAAGCCCTCCTTTGAAGAAACAACTCTGGTCTGACCTATCTATGGAGCCTTCTCTAACCCCCTCTTTATCTACAAAGCCTTCTCTAATCTCCATTTACCATCCTTCTAGTTAAAAATGGCTTCCTCCTCTTCAAATTCTCTGTAGTATTCTGCCTGTATTATAGTTATTTGTGAACATGTATTAAATCCAGCCTCTCAAGACTATAAGCTCATCTGTGACGACCAACTATGACAGACTGGACTCTTTTCAGCAATGCAGTGATATAAGTTAATCCTGAATGACTCAAGAAAGTGAGAAATGTGCCATCCAGAGATATAACTAGAAAGAACTGAGCCTGAATCCTGATGGAAGCAAACTAAATGATCTTGTTCTTCTCATTGTTTGGTTGTACTTCTTCCTTACCATCTTTCATCCCACCTAGTACAATATGCCTTTGTAATTGGAATAATGTTTAATATGAATGCATTTGCAGACCCTATACTGTACTATATGATGTCATGAGGGGAGGGGGGAGGGAAGTAAAGGAAATTTGAAAATCAAGGAACTAAGGAATTGAATCTTGTCAACTGAAACTAAACTAATAAATTAATTAATTATGAAAAAAAAAAGACTATAAGCTCCCTGAGGGCAAGAACCATGCCTTATATCATCTTTGTATCCCCAGTGCCTTACACATGGCAGGAATTTAATAGTTGTTGACTTGACTTGAATTTCCATTTTTAGATGAAAATATTATATGTATGTTAGTCTTAGAAAAGACCTGTTTATGAGAGCAACTATAGTTTTGTACTGCTTGTCATCAAGTATTTACTGATCACAGTAATGACCAAGGACGTGAGCGAGGCAGTAAAGCTCACAGACAGTACCTGTTCTTATGGAGCCTTTGTCTTAATAATGCCGTGGTCATTGCCACTGGGAAATGAAGAAGTTAACACCATTGCTGGGCAGGTTGAAGCATCAAACAGATTAGTGGCTTTGATTAAGAAAGAGCTAAATAGAAGGACTGACGTCATTGTTTAGTTTTGTGTTTTATGGAGAATGACAATTGGAGACACCTTTTATAGATATGTTGGTTAACAATAAGATTTTAGAATTGAAATCTTGCCATTAATTCTGAATCATCTCAGAAGAGAAGAGAATTGAAATTCAGCGTCAGTGTCTTTAAAACCAAGCTGTCTGCTGAGGTTAGTGGGCATTATTATTAAAGCGAGGTATGACTATGCTGCTTTCCCACTCAAGAAGATGTACTGACTACAAATTATTTGTAAGATAAAGAAGATTTTAAAAGTCCTAACTCTAGAGCTGGAAGAACTTTGGAGGTTATCTAATACAACCCCACATTTTGCAGATGAGGAAGCAGATAGAGAGAGGTTTTATAACTGGTCTAAGGACACACAGGTACTAAGTGGGGATAGAGCCCAAGTTTTCTGACTCCAAATCAGTCGCTCTTTCTGTTATACCATTCTTAATGAACTTACAAAGTCTTCTGTTCGACATTTCACAGTTTGGCTCCAACTTAACTTTTTAGAGTAATTTCATCTGACTTTCTTTTTTTGCTTCAATATTTCAGTCACACTGCCCTACCTGCCACCTCCTGTATACATCATTCCATATTTCCAATGTGTATCCTTGAACTGTTGCCCCCATTCCTTTCTCACTTCTACCTCTTGGAATCCCTGCCTCCCTCCCTTCAGGGCTGAGCTCAAGTGCCCCATCCTGAGAAGAGGCCTTTCCTAATCCCCCCATGATTAATTCTTCTCTGTGTCCCCTTATTTAGCTTGAGTGTGTTTTATATTTACTTATCTGTGCACATGTTGTCTTCCTCTACCAGAGTATAAACTCCTTGATGGTAGAGATGGTTTCAGTTTTGTTTTTGAATCTTCAACACCTTGGGTAGTGCTTGGTTATTGAGTAGATACTTAATATTGCTGACTGAATTTAAGTGATGATGATGATGATGATGACCACTGCCACCATCACTGCCACCGCCGCCACCGCCACCGCCACCACCACCATCACTACCACCAGCACTAGCATTACTCTTGGAAGCACAGTGGACAGAGATATGACTTTCGTGTTAGGAAACCTAGATTCAGGTCCCACCTCTGACACATACTGGCTGTTTAAGCCTGGGTAGCTCTCAAAGATAGAGGTTCTTAACCTTTTTGGGGGGTCACAGACTCCTCTGAGAGTCTGGTGGAGCCTTTGGAACCTTTCTCAGAATAATATTTTTAAACAGTTGAAGAAAATGCTAAATTTCAGTTAGAGGTTTGTGAAAATAAAGATGTAGGTTTTTCTTTTTCTCATTCAGGGTGTGTGGATCCCAGGTTAAGAGCTCCTGTTCTAAGACTAAGTTAAAGAGAGATGTTTACCTGCAGTGTTAAAGAGGATTTTCTTTCTAGGAGCTCTTCACACCATGAAGTCTGAGGATCCCTCCTATTTTCCCTCCAGAAGAAAATTTTGTTATTTGTGTCTGACTCTTTGTGACCCTATTTGGGGTTTTCTTGGCAAAGATATTGGAGTGGTTTGCCATTTCCTTCTACAGTTCATTTTATATATGGGGAAACTGAGGCAAACAGAGTTAAGTCACTTGCAGTTAGCAAATGTCAGAGGTCAAATTTGAACTCACGTCCTCCTGACTCCAGATTCAGTGCTTTATCCACTGTGCCACCTAGCTACTTCACAGAAGAAAATAGTCCTCCACAAAAGTCATACTTGAAATGAAGGTGTTCCTGCACAAAGCCTGTGGAGTCATAGCAAGCTGGAAAGGCTTTAGATATGTCTACTGCCCATTGGCAACAGACTTGATATTGGTCTAGCTCATTTTGGAGAAACTTATTCCTACAGGACTGGCCACTGGGTAATCTTTCTCCATTGGAAGCTTATGGAGATTGTCTCCTAAAGGTCTGCAAGAAGTGTGCTTAGTACAGGTGGAAGGAAGAAGCACAGTGATAAAATCCTAACTCCTTGGGACTGGGGCTGTTTATAATATTAGCTATGTAAACAACTTTAGGCTCATGGAATAATGGGACCAGAATCTGATCTGTGGTAACAAGAACTCCCAGGAAGCACATAGAACTTGGCCTATTAGTAGTAAACATCATGGATTTATGGAAAGTTATGTTGGAAAATCTCTGTAGCTCATGGAGCTAGAGAAACATTAAGAGGTGACGAGAATGCTGTGAAAACAGAATCAAAACGACAGGAGACTGGAGGGAATTAAGCGAAGCTCTGGACAGGGAATGAGACAGAATCAATTATGACTGTGGGCAACAGAAGCAAAATGGAAGGAATTAAAACCTGACAGCTGAGAATATGAACAAATTTGGCCTGACAGCTGAAGACAAAAGAACAAACAGAAAACACATTTATTATTTGAAAAGGAAGATGACGAAATGAATGATGTTGCTGGAATATCTGAATTCTCCATTGAAGCGCTTCATTAAGTCAGTCTTTAATGAGAAAATGCAGGTAGGACCATTAAGAGGTAATGATGGCCTTGTAAATACAACTCCTGCTAAAAGGCTACTTTGGCAGGGGAGCAGAGATAAATCAGCTGATCAGGATTATGTATGTATCTCAGGTTAGTAAGGGATTAGCTAATGAATTTGCCAAACCTCTGGCAGTTGTTTTAAAGGAAAAAAGAATGAAGAAGGTGATACATAAATAGCGGGAGAAAAGGACAGGTGGTATTGAGCTATAAAACAAAGCAGGGAGCCTGGCAACTATGTGCTGACCTTAAGACAAGGAAGGATAATGTTTATAATCCTCTAGGGTTGGGGTGGTGGAAAGAGTGCTAGATTTCCTGGAGTTAGGTGGACCTGCATTCAAATTCTACTGTTGACCCACATCTATCTGGACCTCAGTTTTCTCATCTGTCAAAGGTTTGCATTAGATGGTCTTTGAAGTCTGTCCCTTCTGACTATGAATCTATGATCCCTAAACAGAAAACTTAATTTTAAAGGATGAAAAATAATAGAATATTTTATGATCACATAAGATAATATTTGTGAAAAGGTCTTAGTGTCTGGCACATAGAAGGTTCGATATAAAATACTTCTTCCTCTTTCTCTTTCACTTCACTTGATGACAATTTACTGACAAAAATGGCTCCATTGTCAAGCTTTTGTTCCAGGAAATCAATCAATGAATCAATCAACAAGTATTTACTAAGCATTTACTCTCTGTCTGGTACTGTGTGCTAGGTGCTGGATACAAGTACAAAGAATGAAACCACCCCTAGAGTTTACACTCTAATGGGGAAGACAAGAAGTACATATAAAACAAATATCATATAAATATAAAGTTAATAAACACAAATATGTACAAAGGAGTTAAATGAAAGGGGAGGACACCAGAAGTTGCTGGAATTAGAATAGGTTTCAAGGAGAAAATGGTGCCTGAGCTGCATCTTAAAGGAAGAGAGAAACTCCAGGAGAAAGAAGCTAGGATGGATTGTGATCCAGGCATGGGGGTGCTGTTGGGGGGTGGCTAGTACAAAGCCATGGTGGCAGGAGATGGAGTTCCCTGGACAAGTGGCAGTTTGAAGGCCAGTTTGGTTGGATCTCAGAGAGCAGGAGGGGAAGTAATACACACTGAGTTTAGAAAGATAAGTTGGTTTAGAACCAGAGAGCAAAATAGGGGTTGAAAGAATCCACTGATCACCTCCTGAAAAAGATCCCAAAAAGAAAACTCCTAGGAATATTGTAGCCAGGTTCCAGAATTCCCAGATCAAGGAGAGAATGTTATAAGCAGCCAGGAAGAAACAATTTCAATACTGTGGAAACACAATCAGGATAACACAGGACTGGCAGCTTCTACACTGAGGGATCGAAGGGCATGGAATATGATATTCCTCAGGTCAAAGGACCTGGGATTAAAACCAAGAATCACCTACCCAGCAAAACGATCGTGTTTCAGGGGAAAATTTGGCCATTCAGTGGAATAGAGGACTTTCAAGCATTCTTAAGGAAAAAACCAGAGTTGAAAAGAAAATTTGACACTCAGATACAAGAAGCAAGAGATGCTTGAGAAGGTAAACAGGGAAAAGAAATCACTATGAACTTATCAAAGTTGAACTATTTACACCCCTACAGGGAAAAACAATAACCGTAACTGATAAAACTTTTCTCAATATGAAAATAGTTGAAGAAGGGTATATGGACATATGAATACATTTGTGAATGTGTGTATATATGTTTTCAGGTATACACAGGTAGAGGGCACAGGTTGAATTTAATAGGAAGGGATGATACTTAAAGGGTGAGGTTAAGAGGTGAGAGAGTAATGTGGTGAGGGGTAATGGGGAGAGACAGTGGGGTGAACTGTCTCGTGTAGAGGAGGCAGGGGAAGGTGGTTGCAGGGGAGGGGAAGAACAGGAAGGCAAAAAGGCAAAACCTTATTCTCTTTGAATTTGGACCAGGGAGAGAATGACATACATACTAAATAGGGTGTCCCACCCTACAGGAGCATGGGGGAGAGGGGGATGGGGGAAGGTGGTGGAGGGGAGTGCGGGCTGATCGGGGAAGGATGTTGGAAGCACCTACTTTTGAAAACAGACAGGATCAAGGTGGGGAGTGGACCAGGTGGAAGGTGGGATGAGAGGGAGGGAAATATAGTCAGTCTTTTACAATATATCTACCATGGTAATGTTTTGCATAGCTATACATGTACAGCATATACTGAGTTGCTTATCTTCCTTTTAAAATCAATTTTTAAAAAATATATAAATACTATGATTAATACTATTTTGCATATAATTGGGAGATAAGACGTATAGGCAGTGGGGCTCGGGGATTCACCTCGCCCTATTGGAAAAGTGGAAGGGGGTATGGGAGAAGATATGGGAGAGAGCAGATTGGATGAGGGGATATCCTGTATGACTGTTATTCTGGGGTGTTGGGTAGGGGAAAATGGGGAAAAATTGTGACTCAAAATCTGACAGAAATGAATGATGTAAACCAGAAGTTAGTAAAGCATTTGGAAAAAAAGAAAGATGAGTTGGGGCTGGTCAAGTGGGGCTTTTTAAAATTGAAACAGAGGAGTTCATATTTGATCCTAGGCAATAGGAAGCTACTGTAGTTGGCCAAATAAAGGCAAGAAAGTTAATATTTCCATTCCTTCAGAATAGTTAACTGCTTTTTGAGTACAAAAGAACTATTGAGCAAAATGTAGCCAAATGCCCAATAAGAATATGCAAGGTAATTAAAAGCCAAGTTGGCTGAGAAAGTCACAAGAAGAATGTTTGAGGCTCAAATTGGAATCTTTTAAAATGTGGAAATTAGCTTGGAGAAGAGAAGATTTGGGGATAGGGAGCTTGAATGTTGCCATCCATAGCCTTCAGTTATCTGAGGGGCAGTTACAAGGATGTCAGATCAGACATGTTTTGTGTGGTTCTGCAGAACAGAACAAGGAGAAAAATGCCTGTTGTGGAGAAGAGGAATTTAGCTGGACATAGGGAGGAACTTTGGGGCCATTAAAACTGTTAAAGAAGGGAATGATCTGCCTTGGGAAGTAGCAGGTGCCCCATCTTTGGGGCAGGAGCTGGAGTGTTCAGATGGAGGCTGAATAAACCACTCTTGAGGTTATTGCTAAGGTGGCTGGGCACTAGGAAGGAGCTAGTCTCAAGACCTCTGAGGTCCCTTCCAAAGATTCTACATAGAGGTTCCCATTCATGAATTTTAAGAAATGACATGAGGTTTTATACACACATACATATCTGCAATACATCCGCACACACATGTGTATGTATGTATGTATGTGTATATATAGACAGATATCTATATCTATATGCATACATATATATTCATATTTATATCTGGAATTCTACAGTCCTCCCACCAAAGTTCATTCTAGAATCCTAAAAGACACCCAGAAGCATTTCTTCAATACACATGGCATAAAGGTTTGCAGAGATAAAATTAGGAACTTCAAAGCACCCCTGCTCCAAAGTGTATAGTCCTAAAACTTTAAAAGACAACCAGAAGTGTTTTTAAAATATATACAGCAAAAAGGTCAACACAAAAATTCCCCTTTTTATTAGCTGGTGAGGGGTAATCAACAGCAGATGAACATACTAGGCAGAGAAGCATTTACTCTTTCAGTTTTTATGCAATCTTACAGAAAAGGTCAATAGCAACTAAATAGCCAGAACATATACGACCTAGGATAGGAAGATAGAAATTCAATACTAGATAAGGAAGGTTATCTTCCAAGACTGTTTATTAAAACTCAGTGCTTTCAAATAAGCAAGCTCCAATGAAAAGTCACAAAAGTCGCAGGATGCTAGAGGTCCATGGCCCTATTTGATCAAACAAGCTGATGCAGCAGAGAAAGGATGAATGGGAATTCACTATAATTTCTTTCTTTCTTTTTTTTTTTGGAGGGCAATTGGTGTTAAGTAACTTGCCCAAGGTCACATGGCTAGTTGTGTGTGTGTGTGTGTGTGTGTGTGTGTGTGTGTGTGTGTGTGTGTGTTAAGTGTCTGAGGCTGGATCCAAACTCAGGTCCTTCTGACTCCAGGGCCGGTGCTCTACTCACTGCACCACCTAGCCACCCCCAGGGAATTCACTATAATTTCAACAATTGCTCATCTAATAAGTGAGTTACTGCTGTGGAAGATACAAGGCAAGTAGGAGACACTACTCTTGGGCCTCTAGTCCAGTGGGGAGCTAAGGCTAGTACACCCAGTCAAATAATAACACAAGCCAGTGAGTTGCTGTTGCTGGGTTGTTTCTGATTTTCTTTGACCCCATTTGGGTTTTTATTTTTGGTAGAGACCTTGGAGGGGTTTGCCATTTCCTTCTTGAGCTCACATTATCTTATTATTTCTCAAATTATCATATTGTCTTAAAGTGTGGGTTTCGACCAGATATGGGGTCGAGAAAAATTTGGCAATAGTAAAAGTTTTCCAAATGGGCAATGACCAAAAAGTAATTAAAAATCAAACACAAAAATCAAACAAATGAATCTGAGCTGTTTCTGGGCTTGCCTGTGTTGCACTGGGCAACTTCACTGAAGCCTTGGTACTAAACACAAAGCATGAGCTCAGGCCGTGCAATGCCCACCAATGCTGAAGAAACTTGAAAAGGGGTCAGGAGTGGAAAAAGTCTAAGGATAAGGAAACTGAGGCAAACAGGGTTAAATGACTTGTCCAGGATCACACAGCTAGTAAGTGTTTGAGGTCAGATTTTAACAGGAAGATGAATCTTCCCAGCACCAGGCCTCGTGCTCTCACTACTGTACCACCTAGCCACCCCAAGACAGTAACAAGTGACAAATAAGTGGGAAAGGAATTAAATTTCATGTAATTTCACAGGCAAGAGAGATCAGTGTGGTCTGGAGAGGTTCTGTATGGAAAGCTGCATGGAGGAGATGGTACTAGAGCTAGACCTTGAATTATGGGTAGGAATTGGATGGGCAGTAAAGGAAGGAAGAGGGAGACTAATGTGAACAGTGGCAAGGAGCCGTCAGGAATGTATTGGGTACATTTGGGAGACATTGAGTAGATCCACAATAGGCAGTTCAATGAAATTTTAAAGGTATGTTGATAGAGAAAGGTGGCCCAGTGGATATAGTGCCAGGCCTAGAGTCAGGAAAACTCATCTTTCTGTGTTCCAATCTGGCCTCAGACTCTTACAAGCTGTATGACCCTGGGAAAGTCACTTCACCCTGTTTGCTTCAGTTTCCTCATCTGTAAAATGAGTTGGAGAAGGAAATGGTAAACCACCCTAGTGTCTTTGCCAAGAAAATCCCAAATGGGGTCACAAAGAGTCAAACACAACTGAAATGATTCAATGACAACATGATATAGAAAAGTTTTTTTGGGTGGGTGGGAGGGACCTTTACATGTTACAGACAGGCAAACGAGGTCTAATGAGGGGTAATTACCTGCTGAAGGTTGCAGCATTCATAATAGTGGCAATAATCAGGGCCCACGGTTTTACTTAATAAGAAATCACTGGACAGATAGAAAATTATTTAGATCACGTTGGCTAGAAATGGTTTTCTTTCAAATCAATCTCATAAACAAAGTACCAAGATTTACCACACTAAGCATGGGTTCTTGCTTACTTTAACCCTGCCCAAGTCAACCCCATGGGGGTGAGGTGTATGACACAGATTTTCCAATCCTGAAAATTCAGCCTTCCTTGTTTGTGCCCCAGGCAAAGATGCAGAGAGCTCTTTTCTGGGCCTTTTAAAATGGAACCAAAGAGGCTTTGAAGAGAGCTCGGTTTCTAATTATTCACCTTTCCCCACTGCCAAAGCTTCCCAGGTAGGAGACCTTTTGTTTCCCCAGGAGGACCACTGGGCCAGAACGGGAGGACAGCTTTTCACACTAGGCTTTGGCTGTCTGCAGATACCGGCTCTCTCGCTCCCAGACCTGCCATTCTTTTAACCTTCAGCTCCATAGAGGCCCAGAGAAGGAGGGGGAAAAAAAGCCTTTTATAACCAAATTATCTCTGTGTATTCATCTGCCATTATGTTAATGCAATGTGAAGCTCAGCAGATGGCACAAAGTAAATTATGCTGGTGGAAAAAAAGAGAGGGAGAGAGAGAAAGAGAGAAATTGACCTTTTCAGGACTCGTTCGGATCCCAGAGCCGAGTTTGCAAACTAAAGTTTCAAGCCTGGCACCAAGGCAGACAGTGATTTACAAGAGGCAGCTGAGGACAGGGTTAGTAGGTTCAGAGGCCTCTTGTGGGGCCTGGGCTTTGCTCCGCTTTTCACTTACCTGCACATTTTCTCAAAGAGCTCGGCGTACCCATCACAGTTGCTCTTCTGGCTTCGCAGAATGTCAGTGGTCTTGTAGGACCGACGGTCCTTCTCCTGGGCAGCCACAATGTCATACTCTGGAGGGACAAAAGTGGAGAAGAGAGTATGAGAGGACGGGAGGCATCCCCAAAGAGGAAAAGGCAGAGCAGGATGCTTTTCCATTAGGACAGCTCCAATCACCTGATAAATGTTGGGTCTTGAACCTGTGATTTCATTGGCATAAGGAACTCCCTTCCAATGTAGACTATTATCTCTTATGCAATTTATAATCTTAGAGGGATATCTGGGGCATTGAGAACTGTGAGGGACATGCCCGGGGTCCCACAAGCAGTGTGTGTCAGAAGTGGGCCCTGAACGTAGGTTGTGCTGACTCTCTATCCATAACATCTCTCCTGATCATCATTATTGTGAATAGCACTGATTCATAAATAGTTTTTACTTAAAAAAATGGAAGTGGGCCCTATGAAAATGAGGCACTGGACCTGAAATATGCTTCCTAAATTCCTCTTCTTTCTGTTTCCACGGGAACCTGGATCTGGGAGGCCACTCTACTGCGATTAGCACATTCACCAGAATGGAGGCAGATGCAAAAGAGGTAAAGGCAATTTGGGACAGTCTTTTTATGAGTACTTTCAGTAAAAGTTTGGAGGAGTAAGGAGGTTAAAATAGAATTTAGAGACTGTAGATTCCAGTTACACCTGCTTGTTCTCCCAAACTCCCAAGCATATAAAATTAGAAGCTGGCTACCCAGGGGCAGCTAGGTGGCTAGGGGCAGCTAGTGGCCACTGTTAGCAAGAAGCCAGGCCTACTTGTTGATGGGAAAGTCTGTAAAGAGACTCATATGCCTACTAGACTGAAACTAAGGGGCCAGAGGGCTCTCTGGGCTGGATGGGCGGCATTGCATTGGCTCCTGGGGCCTGTGCCCACTGTCTTCAGCTGAGGGCTTCTGAGTGCATGTCAGAGGAAGGAAAAATAGACTCACAGGGAATGCAAATCAAGCTATGAAAGCTTAAGCCTGGGGACCAAAGCACTGCTGCTCTGTCATTAACCGCCAGACCGAGAGATTGATTCCCACCATTCTACACTCGCTGCCATGAGGGCAGTTGAATAGTTGAAACCTCATAATTTCCAAATGGAGGGAGAAATCTGCCCCTGAATGGAATATCTCAGTGATCAGGGGCTCATTGGAACATAGTTCAGTGTGCCAGGAAATGCTTTTATTGGATGAATGGCTTATCGCACTGGTCCTGTTCGAAGAGCGGAGGTCCCAGTGATCTGTTTTTTTAAAAGTGACACTCTCATCATGAGGGTAAAGTCTGTCCTCCAGGAGACACTACAATTAACTGATGGTGTGGAAGGAATCACTGGGAAGGAGGACTACTGTGACAGATGTAAAAGATGTGAGATATATATATATATATATATATATATATATGTATATGTATATGTATATATATGTATATGTATATATGTGTCTACAAGAACATGAATGACTATGACTTTATATGCATGCATGTTCAAATGGCTGTACACATGTGCACCTATGTGTATATATGTATATATATGTGTGCATACATACAAACATTATATGTGTGTGTGTGAATGCACTTATAGAGGGGAGCCTAAGTGTACATGAGGGTACATATTTGTGTGTATGTAAGAGTATATGTGTGAGTGTGTAAGAAGATATCTGTAGGCATATGTGTGAGTGTAAATGTCTATGTATTAGTGTGTATACACACATATGAGAGCATGTTGTATGTGTGTGTTTGAATGTCTAGGATTATATATCACTAGGTCTATGAGTAATTATTCACATACATGCGAGTGTGCACATACACACATATACACACATGCACCCATATATGCATGCATATATACATACACACATATGCACACATATATATGTGTATATTACATGTGTGTATATGCACGCACATGGAGGTAATATGGCATAATAGAGAGAGAGCTGGTCTTAGAGGCAGAAAGACTAGGATTTAAGTCCTGTTTTTGAAACATAATGGAAAGGAGGAAAAAGCACTTCGTATGTGCCAGTCACAGTGTAAGCACTTTACAAATATGCCCTCATAATAACTCAGGGAAGTAGGTGCTATTATATCCATTTTACAGCAGGTCTAACTGAGGCAGACCGAGGACAAGTGACTTACTTCCCCAGAGTCATACAGCTACTAGTAAGTGTCTGAGGCCAAAGGAGCACAGATCAACCATTAGGCAATCTAGCTGCCTGTATCACCCTGGACAAGTTCAACTCTTTAAGACTCTAAGTTGCAGAGAAGGTCCATTTGAGAGTTTCCTAACCAAATAAATCTCAGGTCCAGTCTCTATCTCTATTTGTGTATATCAGTTGTTCAGTTGTTTCCGTCATGTCTGACTTTTCAAGACACCACTTGCAGTTTTCTTTTCAGTATCTTTATACTGGAGTAATTTGCCATTTCCTCCTCCAGCTCATTTTACAGATGAGGAAACTGAGGCAAACAGGGTGAAGTGACTTGTTCAGGGTCACACAACTGGTAAATGTGTGAAGTCAGATGTGTGTATAGCTGTTTATTTGCATGGGAGGAAGAATTGTAAGAACAGCAGCAGCTGACATTTTTATAGCACTTAAGATATACCAGGTGCTGTGCTAAATGATTTACAATTGTTATCTCATTTGATCCTTACAACAATCCTGAAAGATAGATGCTATTATTGGCTCTATTTTAGAGATAAGAAAACTGACTCAAACAGGGATTAAGGGGCTTGCCCAGGGTCACACAATAGAATGGAAAGAGGGCTGGGCCTGGAGTCTGGAAAACCTGGGAATCCCACCTCTGACACCCATTAACTGAACACCTATGGGAAAAAGACAAGCTCATCTGTACAATGAGGACTTATTGCCTCCCTCATGGGTTTTTGTCAGGCTCAAAAGAAATAATGGTTGTAAAGTATACTTTGCAAATGACAAAATGAAATGTAAACAACAGCTATTTTACTATTATTTATGAGTAAATACATATATTGGGGGGTGTTTGTGTGTGTGCGTGTGTGCGTAAAAATACGCACACACATATTAAAAAAGAAGTCACAGGTCTAGTCTCTATCTCTCTTTATCACTAGTTACATGTCAGATAGATAGACAGACAGGCAGATAGATAATGAGAAAGAGAGAGGAAGGAGAGAAAGAGAGAGAGAGAGAGAGAGAGAGAGAGAGACAGAGACAGAGACAGAGACAGAGACAGAGAGACAGAGAGAGAGAGGGAGAGACAGACAGAGACAGACAGAGACAGAGAGAGAGAGGAGAGAGACAGAGAGACAGAGACACAGACACAGACAGAGACAGAGACACAGACAGACAGAGAGACACACAGAGGGAGAGAAAGAGAGGAGAGAGAGAGAGAGAAATTTCTGCATGTGAGAAAGGAGGTCATGCTTCCTGATGTGATATAATGACTAGCCCTAGATTTTTTAGCCCTAGATGTCAACCAGTTCCTGTTGGGTTAGACTGTCAGTTAGATAATAAACATTTATTAAGCACCTACTAGGTACCAGGCACTGTGCCTGGGGATACAAAGAAAGGCACAAAACAGACACTGTTCTCAAGGAGCTCACAGCCTAATGGCAGAGCAGGGGAAAGGAGGAGGACAGAAGGAATTTGTGGAAGCAGATGGTATTTTTGGGTTATAACCTTGTGCCTGCAGCAGGGGAGCAGTCCTCTTCTATTTAGTATCATTTGGATTAGCCTACTAATCCAAATAATACCATTTGGCATCATTTAAATCCTCAAATCCTGGCTTAAGTAAAAAGCCTACTGATGCTGAAATCAATAAAGGTGTTCCATATTGTTCATGTTATTGCATAAGTCATAACACTACTCTGAGTTGTTCTGTTAAGTCTTAGTGGACTTAGGGAAAAAATGCAGAACTTGGATAGAGTGCAGCAAATAAGTCTGGATTTTGCCTTGGAAACTCATTAACTCGGTGACCTTGGGTAAGTCTCTAAACCTCAGTTTTCTCATCTATAAAATGGGGGTGATAATAATAGCATCTTTGTCATGGGGAGTATATCTATGTCTATATCTATGTAGATAAATAGATATAGATTTGTGCATTACAAATCTTAAAGCACTATATAAATATTTACTGTTATTATTAGTTTAGTTATCTGTAGTGTTGTTATATATTTGTAACAGCCCTAAATCATTCCTACAAATGAAGCAACACACAATGGTAAGGGCACTGGAATAGGAGGCTTCCACTCACCTTGGCCCAATCTCCTCACTTTTGTGAACCTCAATGATTTCATCTGTTCATTGAGGATGGTAAGGAATCTGCTAACTACCTCTCAGGGGGTATTATAGAGATCATTTGATATAATGGAGGGAAAGAAACAAGCATTTATTAAACACCTACTATATGCCAGATACTGCACTGAGCACTTTACAAATATCATCTCATTTGATACAACCACTTTGGGCAATAAGTGCTATGATTATCTTGATTTTACAGCTGAGGCAGTCAGTGGGAGGCTAAGTGACTTGTCCAGAGCCACACAGCTAGTAATGGTCTGATGTAGAATCTGAGCTAAGGTCTGGCTCTAGGTCCAGCACTCTGTCCACAGGGCCTCCAATAATACAGGAGAGTTCACTGAGTAAACAGCATAGTGATATAGAAATATACGCTCTGATTATGATTTTGTCCTTCTTACAAATGATGTAAAGGCAGATATAGATGGAGAAAAAAGCTTAGGCTGATTGTGGCTGTGGCTGTTGTTATTTGCCCGTCATTCTCAAAGAGGACCATGACATCAGGAAGGTGAAGACTTGACATGCAAGTGAATTGGATTTGAGTGAGGGAGGGCTGTGCAAAGCCACCAGCTTCACTTTCTCCTCCAAAGCCATCTGGTTCCAGTGGCCAGATATGGATCAGGATGACTGGAGATGGCTCAGCTCAGGTTGATTAAACATTTGGCTAAAGGGCATACTGAGAGTCAGCTCTGGAGCCAGATCCTTCAAATCATGACTGTTCAGTGATAGCTATCCCTCCTGCCTTCACTTACAAAGGAAACAAATTTGATAAACATGGCATCAAATGCCTTTATCTAAGTCACTGATAAAAATGTAAACAAACACCAAGGACAGATTCTGGTGGCATTTTATTAGAGACCTCTCTCCAAGTTGACATGTAGCCACTGATTCTGGGGATATGTATTCTGGGGATAAAAATACATATATTAGCTACTTGACAGAGGTTGTTGTAAGGAAAGCACTGAGTTCTATTATTACAAAAGTAGGCCTTTTGTAGGCTGACCTGAGAACTTAATTCCCTTGTTAGATTAAGAAAACACCTACTAGAAGTCATGATCATTTTCTATACTGGAAACACTAGGTTTGGAAGGACATCTATCCTTCTTGTTAGAAAGAATATACATCATGACCATAATGGGAGGTAGCTATTAACAAAAAGCATGGCATTTAAAAGAAGGCTCTGATCCACCACAAAAAACATTGTTTTTATGGGAAAATCATTCCAAATGACTGCCTTACAAAACCGACTTTTATTGTCTGTTAGTAATAGGTGTCATAGAAGAATAACTCATCTGGGGCAAGGACCCAGAGATGACTTGTAGAGGGCTTACTCATACTAGGCATAGAGAAAGAGGGTTTAAACCAGCTCCATCTAGTACTTCCAACATTTTTGTTGTTCAGTCATTTTCAATCATGTTCACCTCTTTGTGACCCCATTTGGGGATTTCTTGTAAAGATACTGGAATGGTTTGCATTTCCTTCTCTAGCTCATATTACAGTTGAAGAAACTAAGGCAAGCAGAGTTAAGTGACTTGCACAGGGTTGCACAGTTACTAAGCATCTGAGGCCATATTTGAACTCAGGAAGATAGGTCTTTCTAACTAAGCACTTTATCCACCGTGCCACCTACCCGCCCATGCCAATTTTAGATTAGTTCCACTTTCATGACATTCATAGTGAGGTATGTGAGGAATCAGGGAAGTGCTCTGAGAAGCTTGCAGTGGTTTGGCTGAGGCCTTCAACATTTTCCTTCTTATCTCCTTTGGTGGCATTGGTGTGTGTGGTCTTGGCTGATGTACTTCAAGGAAAGAAAGTCAAAGACTTATGTGATGGGCTTGTGTGCCCTGGGCAGATCTAGGTAGGGTCCATGGTTGGGCCCTGTGATGCTCTGCAGATGGAACAGAGTTCATATAAGACAGGATCTGAGGGGTAATGACATGACCTGAAGCTTTAGCCTAAGAATCACAGATCAAATTTTCCATGATTTCCCAATCCATCACTAGGGAAGATAGCCCATTTTAGTGGGCATTGTCCAAGGGGTGGGTACCACTTGGTAATGGGGTCTACTTTTAATCTCTTCCATAAAACCCTTTACGAAAGATACCAACAAGGTACAAAATGAACCAATTTGAGACTTGGTTCCTTTAATTTAACCTGCTTACTTTTGAAGAAAGGTGATCAGCTATGGTTCTACAGAGGACTAGAGACCACAAGGTGGCTCAGGGGATGAGAGGGTTGGACTTGAAGTTAGGAAGGCAAATGTTTAAATCTCTCTTTAAACACTTACTAGTTCTGTGGCTCTGGGAAAGTTATGACTTCCCTCAGTCTCAGTTTCCTCATCTGAAAAATGGACAAAATAATAGCACCCACCTCACAGTGTTATGAGGATTAAGGGAAACAATATATATAGAGCTTTGCAAACCTTAAAGGGCTATCTAATGCTGGAATTTATAATTATTTTACTATTATTTTTACCACCAGTCCAGAGCTGACTGTATGTCCATGTTGCATGACCTACCTATGTGATGGCATATCCACACCCAAATGACTCTGACTTTCTCCAGGTCTGTATGAGCCTCCTGGAGCAAATCTTTCACCAATTCTTCCAAACCAGACTTGACTTTCACCTGTTTGGAAAGGAACATGATGTGTCAGAAATAGGACAATTGTGGAATATAATGAGCTCTCATTTCTCTATCTTGTTTAGCTTGGAAAAGGCCAGATGTTGACTGAGGCATGGAGGATAGAGGGGGATACAATAGCTAAGTGTGACTCATGGCAAGAACTGAGCTGGCCAGCACTGAAGTGACCCTAACCCCCTCTGGCACAGCTTCTCCTTTGCCCTCAGTTCATGGTCTCCCTTTTCCTTTACTCATTCCTTTTCTAGCCACTAGAGTTTTTGAGGTATCTGAGTATAAATGCTACACCTCTTACTCTCTCTTCCCCCAACCTCCTGCCAGTTTTTCAATCAAAATGAAGTCGTTTTGTTATTAGGGGTGATGTGTAATGTTGATGTTGTGGCAGCAATGAATCAGAGATGGGCCCAGAGGTTCCAGGACCAGAAGAATAACTCAAGAGGATAAGTCCAATAGATAACACAATCCTAGACAGACAAGGGGGCAGGTCCAAGGAGGTCAGCTAAGAATGGTTGTCGCAGAAAGGTCTATGTAAGAGAGGTCCATCACCTGGAGGTGGTGAGGGTGGTCAAAAAGACTGGAATGAAGAAGAGTGAAAGGTGCTGAACTAACTCATCCTAGCTCCAAGCCTAGCTGCTCTCTGTGTTTTCTGGAATGGGGCTTACCAGAGTTTATTTTATCCAGAAAAGATACAGAAGAATAAAGGGGAAGAGCTGCTGGCAATAGTAGGCATTTGCCATACATAGTCTATGTCAGTGTGGATGTAGGCCACCTTTAAAGGAGTTTGCATGAGCTTGGTAAGTTTTTGACATTCTGGAGGGGCCTGTTGAAGCTGGACTTTGGTTAGCACTCTAACCCACACCCTGAGAGGACCTTTCTATCTGAGAATTAGAAGCAAGCACAGCACATGTTGGATCTCTTACCTTGGAGGCATATGCATCCAGTTTTTCAAACTGCCTTAGGTCTAATGGCATGGATTTCAGACTAGATCGATCCCATGGGTAGGCTGGAAAACACCAGGAGAGCTTTCTCAGTCATGAAGGTAACTCTTAATAGTGTTTCTCATTCTAGAAATAGTAATATGTAATGAACTAAGGCCAGACAAATGGAGAAATGGGGGATTCTACCCAAACGGAGCTCCTAGCATGGACATTTGGGACAGTTTTAACCTTGCAGGTAAGAAAGTGTTCATGTTATAGAAATGCTTTTTCTCTGCCTTCTTCTGAGAGGCTTTCTCAAGAGACCTGGGTATTATTCCTGGTTCTGCCATTTACTAGCTGGATGAGTGTCTGGGCCTCAGTTTCATCACCTTAAAATTGTGTGTGTGTGTGTGTGTGTGTGTGTGTGTGTGTGTGTGTGTGTGTGTGTGTGAGAGAGAGAGAGAGAGAGAGAGAGAGAGAGAGAGAGAGAGAGAGAGAGGACTGGAAGGAAGGGAGGGAAAGAGAGAGAGAGAAGAGAGGGGAGACAGAGACAGACAGAGAGAGGGAAGGAGAGAGACAGAGAGAGAGAAAGAGAAAGAGAGAGAGAATGAATATTCTTCCAACTCTAATATTACATGATACTATGAATCTATGAATAAGATAAACAAAGTCACTGTAATTGATTACTACTTAGCATAAATCAATCTCTCCCAGTCAAGTGGATTTTTGTAAATATGGATATCATTTAGATGCTGTCTACTTTAGTTTCTCCATCTATAATAAGAATGTCTATAGAGACAGAGGATATAACTAACTCTCAGTTTTCTATAATCACAGGAGATGAGGTGAGGCACTAACTAAAGTTTCCAAATAATCTGGGATCTCATAGCCTCCAGTTATTTCAAGCTCTGAATCCTCCTTCCTGGCCATGAATCAGCCTCATGTGAGGCAGAGTATAAGGGTACCCAAGTGGCACAATTCTGAGGACACTTTGGAAACTCTCTCCTGATGCAAAATTGCCTCCCTCCTCAACAAATTAGTCTTTAAAAAGTCTACTGGTTTACACTATTTACACATCCATTATTTAACTTATCCCTTCTTATTGGCACTGCCACTTATTAAAATATAAGCCTTCCTACAAGGACTGAAAGACAAAATTTTACAGAGTGTAATATGTTTAATGCGAGGCATACTGGCCCTGAGGCTAGAGAGTAAGCCTTAGGAGCAGGAAGAACCAGGTTCAAGTCCTTCTTCTGGAGCACACCTGCCATGTGACCCTGGCTAAGTCATTTAGCTCTCTCAGTGCCTCAGGAAAACCTCAAAAACTTAGTTTTGGATCAGTTGGTGATTTGCCTTGGGAGAGGAAATTTTCTCATGAAGGGTTTACTGTACTAGTGAAATCAAAAGTTCAGAACAATGCATACACACACACACACACACACACACACACAGAATTTAGTTTGTGTGCATATACAAACACACCCTTAATTCTAAGGCATATGTGTATTTGTTGTTGTTGAGTATTTTCAATTGTGTCTGACTCTTCACAACTACATTTGGGGTTTTTTTTTGGCAAAGACATTAGAATGCCATTTCCTTCTCCAGCTCATTTTACAGCTGAGGAAACTGAGGCAAACAGGGTGAAGTGACTTGCCCAGGGTCACACAGCTAGTAACTAACTGTCTGAGGTCAGATTTGAACTCAGGAAGATGAGTCAGACCTGACATTCTATCCACTATACCACCTAGCTGCCACATATTTGTATACATGCAATGGATGCATAGGTATATGTGATATATTCACATATATACATCTACATGCCTCAGGGATAAGACAGATGGAATTTAATAAAGATAAATGTAAAGTTCCACATTTGGGTTAAAAAAATCTACATCACAAATATAGGATAGGGTTAGTGTGTCTAGACAGTGCTTCCTGTGAAAAAGATGGGAGATGAGTCAGCAGTCTGACATGGCTGCCAAAAAAGCTTTCTAGTTTGCATTAAGAAAGTCATAATGTCCTGAACAAGGTATATAATAGCTCTTTCTACTCCACTCTGGGGCTGTTAGGTGGAGCAGTAGAGACAGCACCTGGGCCTGGAGTTGAGAAGAACTGAATTAAAATCTAGCCTCAGACATTTACTGGCTGTGTGATCCTGAGCAAGTCACTTAACCTTGTTTGCCTTAGTTTCCTCACCTGTAAAATGAGCTAGAGAAGGACATGGCAAATCACCCCAGTCTCTTTGCCAAAGGAAACCCCAAATGGGATCATGAAGGATCAGACACAACTGAAAAAACTGAACAAATTACCCCACTCTGGTCAGGCCATATCTTGAGTATTGTGTTTTTGTTCTGGGCACCATATTTTGAGACAAGATGTAGTGCTTCTAGCAGAGGCTGATCTATATGGTAAGGGAACTGGAGGGTATGCCAGATTATGATCCTTTTTCTCTTTTTCTTTTTTTCATTTTGTAGGGCAATCAGGGTTAAATGACTTGCCCAAAGTCACACGGCTAGTAAGTAGTATGTCAAGTGTCCGAGGCCAGATTTGAACTCATGTCCTCCTGACTCCAGGGCTGGTGCTCTATTTACTGCACCACCTAACGCCTCTAGATTATGACCCTTTAAAGAATTGGGGATGTTTAACCTAAGAAAGGAGAAGATTCAAAAGGGATTTGGCAGCTATCTTCAAGTATCTGAAGGGCTGTTTTGTGGAAGAGGGTTTGGGCTTGTTATTCTTGACCCCAAAGTGCAGAATTAGGAGGAAAGGGGTAGAAATCACAGAAGCACATTTTAGCTTAAGGTAAACAAAACTCCTTAACAATTAATACTATCCAAAAGTGAAATGATTTAGTTTGAAAGGTAGTAGGTTTCTGCTCATTGGAGGTCTTTCAGCAAAGGCTGGAAACCATTTTCTAAGAATATTTTAGCAAATACTATTTGTGGGTACAGATTGGACTAGATGCCCCTTAAGGTCCCCCCCCAGCTTCTTGACTCTGAGATTCATTAAATTAATGAGTGATTAACACCTTAGTGTGAATTAGTATGTATTAGCTTAGGGGGAGTTAGGTGGCACAGTGGATAGAGTACTGGGCCTGAAGTGAGGAAGACTCATCTTCCTGAGTTCAAATCTGGCCTCAGACACTTCTTAGCTATGTGACCCTGGGCAAGTCACTTTATGCTGCTTGCCTCAGTTATCTCATCTGTACAATGAGCTGGAGAAGGAAATGACAAACAACTTCAGTATCTTTCCCAAGAAAACCCCAAATGGGGTCACAAAGATTTGGACATGACTGAAAACAACTGAATGACAACATGAATCAGCTTAACAGAACATTTCCAAACTGATAGCTTTTCTGGAGCAATCCTATGGTAGTGAGATATAAAAAAAAGTTTCCTTAATGGAAGAGAAAGAAAGAGGTCTAGGGCTTTGGGACTGAGGTTGGCATATGGGTAAAATAAGGACCCATTGTGTAAAGTGTCCGGAGGTAGTCTGTAAAAGAGGACCTGAGCTTTGGCAGGGGCATAGTAGGTTACAGGAGAAAATATCCTTATTTCATAATTTTATCCAGAGTTACCTTTGTCCCCTATTAAAACTTTTCCCATGGCAGGTGCTCAATTAACGTTCATTGGATAGATGGAGGGAAGGAGGGAAGGAGGAAGGGATAGAACTATTTAAATAAGAGTAGAGTGAACTGACTTTGACTGAACTCTTAATGATGCAGGAAAAGGTCAGAAAGTAGGTAGCCCAAGGAGGTTATAAGTCAAAGGAGTCCTAGATAATCGACCAATTAAGTCACGGATCCTTGAATAATTGAGACTTGGCTATCCATACAATTTTATTACCTAGTTTGCAAAATGAAGGCAAAAGGTGGAAGAATATTATTAATGTGAAATCAAGCTTTGAAAAACTATTTCCTATTTGATGGTAAGCTCCATGAGGGCAGCAGACACCTCTTAGATCATTGCTGTATCTCTTCCTGGGGCTATGGTGCTTAGTAGATGATCATTACATTAAAACTGAGTTGAAATGAATTGAATTGTTCCATCAAAAATATACTCTATTGTTGCAAGCTGAACTTCTCACCACTATGAAAGAATAATTTGGTGTTTAAGAAAAACCTGGGCATTTTAATTTATCACTAGCAAGCACTTTAGGATGGCCATTGACAGAGCCCTGACCCCAGAAGTGCTTTGTCCTTATGTTTCAGGGAGAAGGCCTCTTTGAGGATGCCCTTTAATGCTGTGATCAGCACAAAGCGGCCAGGAGAATAGAGCTGCCAGCCAAGCCAGGAAGACAGGGAGGGAAGGCATGGGAGAAAAGGAAGAATATTAGGTTTTGTGGGTTTTTTGCTTAAATCATAAACACCAGCAAACACCCTAGGAACTGTCATTGAACAAAGACCTCTGGCAACCGCTGATTAGCTTAGAGGACAACAGCAGAAGGAACGATGGTCACTGTGATCCATTGTGATTCTGTGGGATCACCTGGCAGTAAGGTGGGAGAACTCCAGTGCTGGGAATGCCCTTGCCAAGGGCTCCAACCCTTCTGAAGGGTTAAGTCCTGGGAAGCTGTGACTTTCATCTGGTCACCAGACCAGTGCTGCCTGGTTCACATGCCCTTTGGCTCACAGCTCACATACCTTCTGCTTCAAGAGTTACTACCCCAGATATGGGTCCTGGAAAAGGTACATGCTTTAGAGATCTTTTCATCCCTGATGCCCATGACAGATCTTTGCATCCTCCTGAGGCAGAAGGATCGAGTGAAGAGAAAATGTGGCTGGGATTCGGGAAAACGGTTATTTTCCTGGCTCTGTCCCTGAGTAACTGTGACCTTGGGCAAGGGGACTGCCTCCTGATACATCACAGGGTAGACATAAAAGGAGGCAGGGTAGTGGCAATTATTGTCCTTTTTAGGATGGCCATTGCTCTCCCGCTGCAGACTCTTCTTGAGGAGTAGATGGTGAGAGAAGGAAGCAGCAAGCCTTCGAATAGCTCTCTTCTTCAACAACCTAGCTTGGGAGATTACAAAGGAGATGGGTCTAACTACACAGTCACACAGAAAGACTGGGATTGTTGAGGTCAGCGCCTGCTGCTCCAAAAGCATCTAAACAGTGAGCTAAGTCGGGGTGGGGGGGCAACTGTCTGATCACTAGCCCTTAAGACATACAAAAGATGTGGGCTAGCTCTCTCCTTCCCTACACTGTCCATCCATCCGTGGTAAGCAAGGGAATTTCACTTTTTTTAGCTCTTAGTCCATCCATCTCTAAAATGGAGAATAGTAGATGGTCATATTTCATAGAGACATGGAGAGAATCTAATTAATGTTTGCGAAGAGATCTGAAGTCCCTGGACACAGGTTGCATAGGAGTACAAAGCACTTTCTTTCTAGATTTATTACTTCTTTTGGAGGGCTGGATGTGGGAGGGTTGAAGAAAGGGAGCAGGAGATGGAGGGATTATACCATTCATCTCCATGTTTCCAGGTAGGTCCGCCCCAACACTATTCCAGACAGATCAGTCAGCAAGTATTTATGGAGTGTCTACAGACTGAATGATAGAATCAATCATAGAGTCATAGAATGTTAGAGCCCAGAGATCCTCTGGGCCAGCCCCCTCATTTTATAGAAGTCAGGAAGTTGAGCTTCAGAGTGGTGAAGTGAATTACCCATAGTCACACAGATGCTGGCTGAGGCTGAACCAGGACCCGAGTGCCCAGTGTCTGGGCATAAAGGTCACAAGCGCTCAGTATTTGTTGAGTGAATGAATGAGGGTGAGGGTAGGGGTGACATCTTTTCCAACACTGTAAAATCTGAAAGCGTCTGTGTATCTTCTGACCTACTTAGTAGCCTCCCTGGAATCTCTGTAGTTATATCAGAAATGAAGGGTAGTAGTGAGAGGAGAGTCACCCTTTGGGATAAAGTACGTCTCTCCTTGATGGCGATGGACAGTAGTGGCATTAATGCCCATTCTTTAGAGCACTACCACAAACCCAGATCATAAAGTTGTCTTTGCTCAAGGCTCTGTATCTTAGTCATGGTGTGTGGGGTGATAGGCATGGTGTAGCTAATAGATGATGTGGTTGGAAGAGGGACCTTAGAGTCAGGAAGATTTGGGTCCAAGTAAGTTCTAAGCTCTAAGTATCCCAGGGAACTCCCTAAGGCAGGAGTTGTTAAGCTGGGATCCAAAAATTTGTTTTCCTTTAAGCTAGACAACAGAATTTCAATATAATTCGTTTCCTTTGTAAACCTATGTATTTTATGTATTTATTTATTTTTTAAAGCAATTGGGGTTAAGTAACTTGCTCAAGGTTACATGGCTAGTCATTATTTATGCGTGGGTGCTCATTTTCTGAGGCCGGATCTGATCTCGGGTCATCCAAACTCCGAGGCCGGCGCTCTTACTCACTGCGCCACCTAGCCGCCCCTTTAGGGCAATTGGGGTTAAGTAACTTGCCCAAGGTTACACGGCTAGGTTTTTGTTTGTGTGGATTAAGCGTCGGAGGCCGGCTCTGAACTCAGGTCCTTCTGACTCCAGGGCCGGCCCTCTATTCACTGCGCCATCTAGCCGCCCCTATTTTATGTATTTAAAAACATTATTTTGAGGAGGGGCCCCTATGCTTCACCAAACTGCCAAAGCTTCCATGACACAAAAGAAGATTTCTAAGAACCCCCGTCCTAGGGCTAAGGGTCAGAGAACACATGCTGACTCACACTGGTAGAAGTTTTTTTTATTATTGGGGTGCTCCTTTGGCCCAAGAAATCTGGATCAAAAACCAGAAAAACAAATCCCAGCCACTGGGATTTCCCTACTTCCTACCCTAGTCTTTCCAAAAACCCCAGCCATTTAGAAAAGAATCAATTTCCATCTTCCTACTCAACTCTGAATTGTTTTTGATGCTCTGAACTGTCGGCTCCTTAAAGAAATGCCCAGACTCTTGGAGAGTGGGCCCCTTTCTCCTATGGCTAGTGCTTGTTTTTCCGGAGGCTTAAGTTTAGAAACATTCCCTGGAGTAGGACCCTGGACAGGGCCAGAACTGCACTGAGTCATTTGAGGACATTGCTCCACTTGGAGACGTGAGCGCCAGCAGGAAATTCCCTTCAATGGAGAGACAGACTTTAAGTATAAACCTGAAGATTCAGTAATCAATTGCTCCTTGCTTTCCTGATCTGTAGGATCCACTTTGTTCTATCTGACTACTGTCTGGGACCATCTTCTTGTGTTGAAAGGAAAGGGGAGAATGCATTTCAATAAACTCAAGATTTCTTGCTTCTCTTGTCACAATTGGCATCCAAATTAGTCTTTTTCAGCTTGGCCCTAGAGGGCAAAAGGAGCACCAATGGGCAGAAGGTGCATTTTTATTGAGTCACTTTTCAGTCATGTCTGACTCTTCATGATCCCATTTGGGGTTTTCTTGGCAAAGATACTGGAGTGGTTTGCCATTTCCTTCTCTAGCTCATTTTACATCTAAGGAAACTGAGGCAAACAGGGTTGAGTGATTTGCCCAAGGTCACACAACTAGTAAGTGTCAAACGATTTTTGAACTCAGGAAGATGAGTCTTCCTGACTTCAGGCCTAGCACTCTCTATTAACTGCCCCTTGAAATTACATAGAGGGAAATTTTGGTTCAATGAAATAGACTTCCAAATAACTAGAGCCATCTGAAAATGAAATAGTCTAGCTCAGTAGGTAGTGAGTTCCTCATACTAGATTTCTATCATTGCCCAGTGTGATGCTGATTTATAGCCTATTCAACATTTCTCTTTTGATTCTGCCAACTACTAGCTTTGTAAACTTGGGCCCATTTCCTCCCCATTTCTAAGCCTGGGTTTCTTTCTCTGAAAAAATGAGAAGGGTTAGTCTGTATGATCTCTAAAGGTTCTCTTCAGTTTTTACATTCTGATTCTGCGTCTATCTCCCATAAGTATTTCTGGGGCTTCACTGGTACAGAAGTCTAGAGAGGGCCCTGCACCTAGATGATCACCTTTTCACTTTCCTCTTGGAATAATGTCACTGAATTTTAGAGCGCAACATACCCACTGTCAGGTGTAAAGCCTTCTTTCAATGAGCGGTTGTAGATAATCGAGCGAGAGTTAATGCAAGGTCAAGCTCTGTCCATGATCTAGAAACTACACCTAAATTCTAAGATACCTACTTCTCATGACAGTGAAGGGGCTCATCTGCAGACTAGATAATCAGCCTTAGAGAATACTCTTGTGTGTGTGTGTGTGTGTGTGTGTACTGTTTTTTCCCTTTTGAAATGATGGAAGGAGTCTCACAGACTTATTATTCAAGGTATTACCAGTGACACACTTGCCCTTCTGATTTCAGAGTTTCATTCCTCAGCTGTCTGAGCAGGTGGATGTAATTCTCATAAACTTAGGCTGGTATCTCTCTATAAGAGAGGCAGGACACTGATGGAATGGATAGGGCATGAATAGGAAATTAGGAGACCTAGGTTTGAGGACCTATTGACCCGATCATTAGCCATGTGACCTCTCTCAGCCTTGGTTTCCTCATCTGTAAAATGTTAATAACACTACGGGCCTTATTTATCTCTAAGGCTATTGTAAGAAACAATTGGAAAAACTGATCTGTCTTCAGTCAGGCCAAACTGGCCTTACTGTGGTCCCTCCCACCTCCTGCCTCTGTTCCTTTGCCTCAGTTGTCCAGCTTGTTCAGCTGAAGCTCCTTCTCCTGCGGGAAGGTGAAGGTCATGATTCTCTCAGTGCTTTGCCTTCAAAACTGTCTTATGTCCATTTTGTATGAAGCTATATATGTACATATTGTCTCCATCAGCTAGACTGTAAGCTTCCTGAAAGTAAGAATAGTTTTCACTTTGCACATAGTAAATATTTCATAAATGCTTGTTGACTGGTTGATTAAATACTACATAAAAATAACTTTGTAAACTGCAATGCGATATGCAAATATGAGGGAAAGGAAACATGGTATAGAAAAAGAAAGCACTAGATTTTGAGTCAGGAGTTTAAGGCATGGACTCTGATATTTATGTGCTGTGAACATAGGCAAATTGATGTCTGTAAGCCTCAGTTTCTCCATATGTACAAAGGGGGATAACGACCCCCTGTACTCCCTACCTCACAAGGTTGTTATGAGGGAAGCACTATTATAAATCACAAAATGCCACAATAATGTGAGCTATTATTAATAATAATTGTTGTTGTTATTTTTATCCTCCAATGGGGAGGATAATTTTTATTTAGGAAGAAGGAATGGGGATTGACAGAAGGTGAGAGTCCAGTCCCTAGATTACTCGGTGACAAGGAATATTGGGCAGCACCTGCTGGATAGATGGAAACCCCAGGGAAATGAAACCTACTTGCTTTGCCTTCCCCTCACCCCTTCCCTCTTTAACAGCTTTTTGTATCTATAGTCAACATCTATCAGGTTTTCTCTGACAAGGGCCATTGCATTGACCTAAATGGATGGAAAGTGGATTTACACATTTAACAGGTTTCTGCTCAATATAGCTCGGAAAATGAGGGATTTTTTCCCCTTCCATTTGGAAGAAGGATGACATTTCTAAAATGAGGTTGAAAACACTGTTACTAGCTTCACTCTTTCTCCATTCCATTTCATAATATCTGCATATTTTAAAGCCCTATAATGATTTATGCCTCATTAAATCTCCCCTCTGTACAGATTATATAAGGCTCAGAGGCATAGCACCCCTACCCAAATATGTTGTGCATAAATACATTTAAAATATCTATGGCATTAACCAAGTTGATCTGATTTCAAATCATAGAAAATGCATGGAATAAAGCTAACTATATTTAACACAGAGAAACACAGAACACTAGCACTGCAAGGGGCCTTAGAGAGCCTCTAACAGAGATGATTTCTCTCTCTTTACAGATGAAGAAACTGAGATCCACAGAGGGAAAGGGAATCGACCAGAGGGCTAGTGGGGGAGCCTAGGCAGTAGCCCAGCCCTTCTGGCTCTCAGTCTGGTATTTTTTCCATGAGACCAACTTGCTTTGTTAACTTACCTTCTAAAGCATGGTATATTTATATAGTTGATGTTTAATAATATATTTTAAACTAATAATGCCTTCAAATTTAACATAATTTTTTCATACCATCAAAATATGGGGTCATAAATCAGGCATTTTATATGGCTACTATTTTAAATGTATTTTCCACAATGGGACCTTACCTAGTTAAGGAATTAATTAGCTCTTACTTGGATTAGTCTTTCCTCCAAGCCATCCCATACATTTCTTGATTGCTGGATTAACCTTAGCCTTCCTCTTTCTCAGATGCCATTGTGACGCTTTGATGCTCAGAAGCCTTTAATGGTCTCTCATCACTTTAGAATGAAGTCCAACTTCTTTAACCCTGGCACTCAAGGCTCTCTACAGAGGAGTTCCAACTGACTTCTCTAGACTTATCTCTTCTCTACAGTTAATGCTGCAGTTAAGCAGAACTGGCAGATAGGTGGAGTAATGGATAGAGTGCTGGGCCTGAAATTGGAAAGACTTTCTTTCTGAGTTCAAATCTGGCCTTACTTACTAGCTGTGTGACCCTGCGAAAGTCACTTAACCCTATTTGCTTCAGTTTCTTCATCTGTAAAATAAGCTAGAAAAGGAAACAGCAAAATACTCCAGCATCTCTAGGCCAAGAAAACCCCTAATGGGGTCATGAAGAGTCAGACACGAATGAACAACAAAACAACAACTGTAATCATTGTGCTTTCCCACCTCTGGGTCACTGCTTTTGTTTTTGTTTTTTGCTTTTTTCTTTGGAGGGCAGTTGGGGTTAAGTGACTTGCCTAAGGTCACACAACTAGTCGAGACACTTAACACAAAAACTAGCCATGTGACCTTGGACAAGTCACTTAACCCCAATTGCCCTCCAAAGAAAAAGAAGAAAAATGTATTCTCCTGAATGGCAAGGAATTTCATTTTTGTCTTTGTATACTGTGTATCTAGTATAGTGTTCATTGTTTTGTTTTTGTTTTTTTCTTTTTGGAGGGGGGAAGGCAGGGCAATTGGGATTAAGTGACTTGTCCAAGGTCACATGGCTAGTTTTGTGTTAAGTGTCTGAGGTCAGATTTGAACTCAGAACCTCCTGACTCCAGGGCCAGTGCTCTATTCACTGTGCCACCTAGCTGGCCCATTGCTTTTGTTTTTTCCTATGTGTTGACTGCCCTCCCATCCTACTGCCTTTCCCTATCTTTTGGAATCCTACTTGTCCTATAAAGCCCAGCTCAAGTGCCAATGCTTCCATAAAACTTTTCCTGATGTTCCAGTCAAATATGAAGCTTCCTTTATCTGATATAATAGCACTTTGTACTTCATCATTTTGCTTCATTCATTAACTTATGAGATTCTCTGCATTATAGTTATTTGGACACGATTTATCACCCCTACTAGACTATACGCTTCTCAAAGAAAGGGATTATTTCTTCTTTATGTTTGTATTTTCCCCCAGAACTTAGAACATACAGTGTATCATAGACAGTAGGCACTTACTAAATACTTAGCAAACTAAACATAATGAATCAATGCTGTACAACTTGACTGATATTTACCATGGGCATCTTTCCCTCCTGGCTGTTGTGGCCTTGTGTTTCCATTCCGATCTCCTTGAAAACCTACAAAATTCCAAATGTTGGTCATTCAAGTATAAGCAATTCTCAGCTACCCATTTAATAATATGCTTGCTTCCAGTTTCTTTTTACACTTTTGCCCTTAGCCTTAGTCTCCTCATTAATACAGATCAAGAAAAAACAATAGAAATTGGCACCAGTCAATTCCCAACTTATCGACTCTTCCTGGGTCAGGTAAGAGACAATGAATGGGGAAGAAGAGAGAAGGATTTATTCAGTGGGTGATTAGAGATTATTTGTGATCAAAGGATTTACTTTTAGCTTTCTATATTATCAACTAAACTCCAGGAACATTGATGACAGGGACAGTGCCCCATTAATCTCTATATTCCAGATGGAGCTTAGCAGATTGGCTTCACTCTTAGTAGGTAGTCATACATTTTTGTTGGATTGAATAGGTACTCTAAGAATTGACTATGAACTGTTGCTGTTGTTTGCCCTTCATTCTCAAAGAGGACCATGACATCAGGGAGATGATGCCATGACATGCAAGTGAATTGGATTTAAGTGAGGGAGCGCTATGTGACATCACCAGCCTCACTTTTTCCTCCAGAGCCATCTGGGTCCAGTGGCCAGGTATAGATCAAGCCAACTGGAGACGGCACCAGATGCAGTGAGGCACCTTGGCCTTTACAAGCTAAGGTCTTTAACAGACCTGACCATGAACAAAAATAAAAAGGAAGAGGAAAGGGAAAGGAAAGGAACAAAGGGAATAGAGAAGGGAAAAGGAAAGTTAGAAAAAAGGAAAAGATGAAGGAAATATGAAAATCAAAGGGCAATCTAATCACTCTTTTTTCAAATATTGCATATTAAAGGTTTTTGCACTAAGGGAAATGACCAGCTGTTCCTCACGTCACAGAAGGGCTAAATAAGGCAAAAGATGTTTAAGGAGCAACATAAGTTATTTAAGTTAGATGCAAAAACTTTTGGCAGGGCCCTCACAGTTATTGGAAGGGATGTTAAAGGAGTTTGTAAATTCTTTTCTGCTAGGCTTTAAAAATAGGATAAACATAAACTTAGCAGGAAAGCAGTTCACTGGAAGAAAAAACAATCTTTACAAGTTTCTCTGCTAAAGGTCTCATATTTAAGATACATAAGAAACTGATTCAAATATATAAGAATAACAACCATCCCCCAAGAGATAAAAGGTTAAAGGATATGAGCAGGCAGTTTTAGAAGGAAATTCGAGCTCCAAAATACTCCAAATCCTTAATGGTCTGAGAAACCCAAATTAAAATAATTCTGAGGTTCCACCTCCCACCTATCAGATTGGCAAAGAGGACTAAAAAGGAAAATTACAATTGCTGGAGATACTGTGGGAACACAGATATGCTGGTGCACTGTTGGTGGAGCTGTGAATTAACTCATCTATTCTGGAAAGCAATTTTGAACTATACCCCATCTCAGTCTCTCCTTTGATCCAGTAAGATCACTTATGAGGCCTATGTCCCAAAAAATCTAAAAAAAAAAGAAAAGGAGCAAAAGACCCATATGTGCAAACATATTTATAACAGACTTTTGTTGTTGAAGCAAAGAACTGGAAACAAAAAGAGTTTTCATCCATTGGAGAATTATGCTGTCAAAAGATAGGAAATGTATCAATGAGTATCATATGGCTTGTCTTCTCAATGGGGGGGGGGGGGAGGAACAGGCAGGCAGGAGTGAATTTGGAACTGAGGATTTGAAAAATGAATGCTAAAATAAAATAAAATACTCTATTAAAAATGATAAAAGAAAGGGGATAGTTTCAGAGAAATCTGGGAAGGCTGCTATGAAGTCAGTGAAGTGAGCAGAACCAGGGGAAGTCTCTACAGTAACAACCATGTTGTACAGAACTCTGAAGGAAGCAATAACCGACCATGATTCCTGAGGACCAATGAAGAAGCAATACTACCCACCTCCCACCTCCTGCCACAAAGGGGATGGACTCCAGATGTCAAGTGAGATGTGCATTTTTGTACATGACATGAGTTGGATTTGGTTTGCCTGGCTATGCTTATTTCTTATGAGAATTGTGACTTTTCTCCTTTTTTATTTAGGGTGGAAGAGAGGAGAGGGATTTAAAAATGAATAAAAACAGTCTTTAGTTTTTAAGTGTGGCACTGACTGAAGTTAGGGGGATGAATACATGACTTTGTTGACACTTTTTTCCCCTCTAAAGATAAGGGTAGATTTCAACGCTGGATCTTGTTTTCAAGGCTATCCTGCAATTGTTTTTATTCCTTTCTCAGTGTTTGCTTCAGGAAAGGAGCTATGTCAATCCAGGAAGCAGCTGAGTTCAGCTTTCTCAATTGACACTTCCCTCTGAGACTAGAGTAATCTCCTCCCTGAGCACCAAATAGGTCTGTACAGAAAGAAACCAGACAAGTGATGCAGCCAGATGAGACTCCCACGCACCAGTCTATGAAACAGATTTGGGGATGTAATACATTCCTCCCACCCAAATGATATGAATTCCCTACAAATATATAGAAAATTAGAAGAAGCAGGTATAGTGAGTATGGGGAACAGTTCCAGGCAACTAACTACAGAGAAGGAAATCCTAGTCATCAGCATTCAGGAGATCAGGCCCTTCCCAATGCAAGGCTTTGGATGCAGCTGAGCTCAGGCTAAGGTGCTCTATATATTTTTCCTGTTTCTCCCAAAAGAATATAGGACTGAGTATAGACTCCAGGGCGCTAGAATGGGATCTCCTGGGCTCTAGGTCTAGTCTCCTCCCTCCTGAATTTACTTCCCATTCTTGAACACATCCGACAGATACAGTCAGTACCCCTGGGGGTTCAGCAACATATACAAATGGATACTTACGTTTGTCAAAGGAGAATTTCTTAAGTAGCTGTGGTGTTTTGTTCCGAGGGTGAATCTCCACAGTTAAATGAGTTCCTGGAAAGGAAGACATGTTGAGAGTATAAGCAACTAGAAGACAGGGTCTGTTAAATATAAAGTATCAATGAAGAAACATTAAGTGCCAAATACCTGGCACTGTATTAGATATTGTGGGATACAAAGACAAGGAAATGAAATAGTTCCTGCCCTCAAGGAGCTTACATTCTATCAGAAAGGAATATAACAATTCTAATGACCTCACATGAACAAAGAACTATGCCATGCATTGAGAGGAACACACTAGTGTGCTAGGCAGTAAGATAGCTAGAAATCAGAGATTAATGATTATTATATTCCACACGAATCCTATTCTCTTCAAAACGTTTTGGGAAACTACCACATGGTATAGTAGAAAAAAATCTGTATTTGACATGAGAGGATATGGGTCCAAACCCCTGTTTTACTTATCACCTACCACCTGGGTGACTTTGGGTAAGTCACTTCACAGATTTGTAGCCCTTCGACGACTCCTTTCATATAAAACAAAGAGGGTGGATCAGATGGCCTCAAAAGTCCATTCTAACTCCAAATCTCTGATCCTAGAACATCTGTTCCAATCTTGTTGCTACTGCTCACACCATTGTGTCCTAAATGGTATCCAATGGGCTATTTTTTGATGAGGACTCGATTTGTAAGAAAGATAGCCAAAAATAAGTTTGGGCTAAATCTAGCAAATCAGAGGGGTGTTCAACTGACATTCTAAGAAATATCACTTTGTGTATAAAGCAAAGTAATTAATGATATTGGGTCTCTGTGTGTGTGCATGTGTGTATGTATGTGCATACAAGTAGGTGATGTAGTACATAGAATGCCAGGCCTAGAGTCAGGAAGACTCATCTTTAAGAGTTCAAATCTGGTCTTAAACTTCCTAACATGTGTGACCCTGGACAAGTCATTTAACCCTGTTTGCCTCAGTTTCCTCATCTTTAAAATGACCTAGAGAAGGAAATGAAAAATGACTCTAGTAGTTTGCCAAGAAAACCCTAAAATGGAGTCGAGAGTTGGATATGACTGAAACCACTGAACAGCAACAAAACATGCACTATAAATATGGCACTAATCTAGGCACCAAGGGTTTTAAAAAAGAAAAGATATTGTGCTTGTTTTTGACATCCATACAGCCTTACTGGGAACATGTGAAAAGCACATAATGGATAGAAATGGTAACTAGTGAAGTCTGGCTAATTTTCTACCCTGGAGGTAAAGCTGAAGTAATTCTCTTTCTTTGTCTGTGTCTGTGTCTGTGTCTGTGTCTGTGTCTGTGTCTGTGTCTGTGTCTGTGTCTGTGTCTGTCTGTCTTTCTCTCTTTCTCTCTCTCTCTCTCTCTCTCTCTCTCTCTTTCTCTCTCTCTCGTTTCTCTCTCCCTCCCTCCCTTTCTTTTTATGGCTTTATGTTTTCACTGGTAAAGGGAAACCTCAGTGAAGAAATCTCTCATTATAAATACAAATCAGCAAATGCTCTGATACTACAATCTTAGAGACTTCCTGGGAGCACTGAGGAGTTAAATGGGTTGCTCTAGGTCACACAGGCAGTATGTGTCTGAGGAGGAACTGAACTCAGGTCTTCCTGACTCTGACACCAATTACTATCCATTATGTTATGCTGGCTCTTGCTGGTCTAGATACCTTCTCTAAAATGTCAGGTTCTTATTATTCTAAGAAATCACCATTGTCTTTCTCTAAGGAGAGACTTGGAATGGTATTATTAGAATTTGGTTAGACTGTCTTCTGTGCCTTTCCTATGAGGCCTTACCAAACCACACAGATCACAGACTCGAAAACTTTGAAGATTCTAGAAGGGATCCCATAAGGCAAATGGGACTTGAGCATTGGCAGAAGCTTGTTCTGATCCTTGCTTGTTCTCCACTGCCTTTTCTACTTTGCTTAGATCAATAAGGGCCATATTGGTGCAACCCTCCACAAGATGGACAACCAAGTGTGTCTGGTAAGTTCCCTGGTTCTGGTCCCAAGAGGATTTTCCTCAAACTAAATCCTTTGCGGAAGTCCAAGCATCCCTAAGCACCCCAACCCTGACTCATCTCTCCATAGTACAAGGTGATAATGGGGATGAATGACTGAGCATCTATACTGTACTGAAATACACTCAGGACTTGTTATGTACTCCAAGGGAGCCTCCATGGCCACCTTATGGCTCTGAAGAGTCTCTTCCTCAGTCTCTCCTCCTGTTACCCATTAGATATTAGGTTTCCAATACTATCTCAGAATCTGATTCCCCAAAGGAATGCTATCCTGTATTTCCCTAAGCTTTACTAAAACTGTAACATATTATGACATTAATCTTTATTTTATGGCGTTTATTTTTCAAAGCTATCCCTAAAGCCAATTTCTTCCTAGGTAATGTGCCTATGCTTCAGGTAAATGGCTACCAAGTGGTGGTGAGTGGCATGGTTGGTGGTCAGTCAGTCAAGAAATGCTTATCAAGTGCTTACAATGTATTAGGTACAGTGTTAAGCACTGAGGTCACTAAAGAAGTAAAACAACCACAGCAACACAAAGTCCCTCTCTTCAGGGAGCTCATATTCAAATGGGAGACACAGGATGTGTTTGTCCTTCGTTCTCAAAGAGGACCATGGCATCAAGGAGATGGTGACATGACTTGCAGTTGACTTGGATTCTAGTGAGGGAGGGCTGTGCAAGGTCACCAGCCTCACCTTCTCCTCCTGAGCCATCTGGATCCAGTGGCCAGATACTCATCAGTATGACTGGAGATGGCCCAGGATGCAGTGGGAGACCCTGGCCCTTTTGGGCTAAGGGCTTTTCAGGTTCTCATTTTGAGTGAGGTGATGCCCATTCAGTGAATAGGCCTCTTTAAGAAGTGAATCAAGGGATGGTCCCTTTAATTAGAAAAAAATAAAGAAATCAATCTGGGAGTGGGAGACCCTCAAGGTTGCTGTTCCAAAGAGAAACAATTACCATCAACATCCACTCTAAGCCTAGAGGGCCCAAAATATAGTCATTAAGTGGAGCTTGGGTTGCAGAGAAACTGCAAACAGTTATGTACATACATGATGTATGCAGTATAAGAGAATGGAGTGAGGGGGCAGCTAGGTGGTACAGTGAATAGAGCACAGGCCCTGAAGTCAGGAGGACCTGAGTTCAAATCCAGTATCAGACACTTAATACAAAAACTAGACGTGTGAACTTGGGCAAGTCACTTAACCCCAATTGCCCTGCCTTCCCCCTCCAAAAAGACCCCCCCCCCCAAAGAGAACAGAGTGAGGCTGAGGACTTGGCACATCTCTTTCTCACTAAATCCAATTCATGCACAAGTCAAGACAGCACTCTTGTGATGTTATTAGTCCTCTTTGAGAATGAAGGACAAACAACAACAATATAGCATAACAGGCACTGGGTCAGTGGGTAGGGGTTGAGGAGGATGAGGGAGCCAGAAAAAGGCTCAGTCCTGAAGGAAGCCAGGAGATGAAAGTGAGGAGGAAGAGCTTTACAGGCATGGGGACAGTCAGTGAAAATGCATGAACTCAGGGGATGACGTGTTGTGTGTGAGGAACAGCAGGACTGCCTGCATCTCTGGATCATAGAGTTCTTGGAGGATGGTAACGTGTACAAAGATGGGAAAGGTAGGAAGGGGCCAGGCTGCAAAGGGATTTAGAAGCCAAGCAGCTATGACATGGGATATGCAACCACAGGGTCTGAACAGAAAGATTTTTCCTAGCTCTGCATATTTAAAAGAACTTAGCATGTTTTCCCATTCAATTATAGAATTCAATTAAAATGGGACTCTAAATTTGAACATTATGATTTCTGCTCTAATGACCATATTTTTAAAAAATCTGCTATTTAGAACAAGATTTAAGGAACTCAGCAAGAAAAGAAACATTGAAGTGTGATCACAGATACCTTTCTCACTAACTCTTAACAATTAATAACGGCTAAATTTTGCCACTACCACCTCCCAGGTCCGAGGAGATTTAACTCATTTGGTCTCTGCTTGTCTGTGGCTCTTCTGCAGTTCAAAGGGACCCCCCACAGTTGGTTCCACAGGATATTACTCCTGCAACCTTTCTCTTTTTGTAGTTTTAATTACTCTAGTGAAAGAAGCTTTTAAAATTAGATCCCACAAACATTTATTAATCATCTGTTCTTTGCAGAGCACTATGCTAAGTGCTATGAGAGATAGAAAATTGAAATATGACATAGCCCCTGATCTTAGTAAACCCAAGACACAGACACTGAAATCTAGAATATACAATAATCCAATTACAATTATTTTAGATGAATGCAGAACAAAGTACCATGGGATGTTATCAAGTGCAAAGATGTTACCAACAAAGAGAATCAAGGAAGGCTTAATGGAGGAGGTATCATTTGATTTGGGCTTTAAATGCAGAGTAGGAATTCAATAGGAGAGGAAAAGGAAAAGAATTCTAGGTACTGGAAGGAGTGTGAACAAAGATGGGAAGGTGAGGTAGTTGAGGGCACATTTTGAGGGAAATGGGTAGTCTACTTTGGCTAGAGGAAAGAGTATTCAGGGGGAAAAATGTGACACAATGTTGAAAAAGTCAAGTAGTAGCAGATAGTACAGTGCCCTAAATTTGAAGCGAAAGAATTTGATCTTAGTGGAAAATCGGGAGCCATCGAAGATTTTTGAGTAATGTGACCCATGACTAGATCTCTGAATAAGAAAGATCAGTCTAACAAATGAATGAATGATGGATTAGGTGGGAGAGAATGGAGGTGAAAAAACTTTTTGGGAAGCCAGTACAGTACTCTAGGCAGGTGGCAATTCAATGATCAAGGCTCTCCTTGGCAGCAGATGATGAGGTAAATACAGTTTCTGACGTTCACAAGATTGTTTTCTTCCTATATTGTCTGTCAGCTAGGTGGCACAGTGGGTAGAGCACTAGGCCTGAAGTAGGAAGTCCTGAGTTCAAATTTGGTCTCAGACACTTGCTAGCTGTGTGACTCTGACCAAATCTCTTAAATTTTCTTTGTCTCAATTTCCTTACCTATAAAATGAGGATAATAGCTTCTGCTTCTCTGAGTTGTTGTGACAATCAAATGAGACAATTGCAAAGTGTTTAACACAGTGCTTGAAACATAATAAGTGCTGTATCAATGTTAGTTATTGGTGTTGTTTTTAATGTCAGATTAAAAGAAATTGAGCAGAGGCACATGACCATGGTGTAGCAACCTGTCTCCTTTCCCTGAACTTCCTCCAAACCTAGCTGATTCTTTGATTCCTGCCTGTTCACTCTTGTCCTTGTGCTAGAGTTCTTTCTTTTCTGTTTTTTTTTTCTTTTTGGAGAGGGGGAAGGCAGGGCAATTGGGGTTAAGTGACTTGTCCAAGGTCACATGGTTAGTTAGTATTAAGTGTCGGAGGCCACATTTGAACTCAGGTCCTCCTGACTCCAGGGCCAGTGCTGTATTCACTGTGCCACCTAGCAGCCCCTTGAGTTCTTTCTGACTAAATGTCTGACTGTTGACTAGACATGCTTCCATCTATGCCTTGATATTTGTGTCTATTTTTTCCCCACACCTCTGACATCTTGGTTTCTACCCTGGCTTCCCACTGACTAATAGAGTGCATGTTCTTTATCAGACATAAGTGCCATGGGGCTACAAAACTGAAAAGAGCAAATGGGGGCACATAGAGCATAAGAGAGAGATATGCTTCTTCTACCCTGTGGTTACTGAGCAAAGCTGCCAGGAGGATGGAGCACTGCCTTGGCATTTCCACCAGGGGCTCTCATAGGTGAATGCTTTGTCTTTGAGAATACTAAAAAGATCGCAGAATTTAGAAGTAGAAGGAACCTTAGAAGTCATTTAGTACAAATCCTTCATTTACAAATGAGAAAGCTATGGTCAACAGAAGTGACTTGTCCAAGATTACATATAAAGTAAGGAATAAAGCCAGGATTTGAACCCAGTCAATAATAATATGCTAATAAATGTTTAACAACTGACTGAAAAGCTACACACTTTTAAGTTTAATCTACATCATAAACATCTCTGTCACATTTTAAAGTCTAGGCAACCAACAAAACAAGAACTCATGCCCTGAATTGTAGCATTTGTCCATTTCCAAGATGTAAATGTTAATACTGAAAATTTTAACAACTGGCTCTTGGAAGGTATTTTGAGCCAACTTTAGCACACCCTTGAACCCAGGTCTTGCTGACTCCAAATCCAGTGCTCTTTCCTCTACTACCTTTCAGTTACATGAGTAGCAATACATTAATAGCAGAATCTTTAAGAAGGAGGACAACTAGGTTTCCATATTATGACTGATAATATGAATGATGGTAAGTTGCTATTGACATTATCTGGCTGTTTAATATTGACATCAGACATTTTAACTGGTTATATGTGTCCAATAAGTAAACAGTTCTGTGTTTAACCAGCTGATGATATAATCAAATGCTTGACTAATGTTAACATTTTTCAGCTGGAGTTGGGAACAGATCTTTCTGTTTTGGCTTGATGTTATAAGTGAGCACTGTTTGACGGCTTATGTACATTCTTATCCAACAAATACAGTTGTCAGTTTGTGAAGATATTGATTAAGCCTAGGTTCCTGTTTATAAAATGAAGGGGTTCAAATTCAAACATACATATTAAAAACACATTATCATTCCATCACTAGCATTAATGATTTTAATGAGAACAAAACACCTCATTTAAAACAAACAAGTAATTAAAGTTTTAGCAGGCTCTAATTAATCAAGCTGCAAATTGTGCCTCCCTGTTGCAGACATTATTCCTAAATTGAGTCTTTAGAAAAGGAAGGTGCATACATGCAATGCTTTTATTATTACATATGCACATGGACATTTGCAAATGTACTCAAGAGCCAAGATGTGGATACATTTGGAGAGTTTGGGAGTGATCTCTTAGAAGCCCTCATTCACCCTAAGGATATACATCTCTGCCAGTAGTCACTGGCAATGGACAGTCTGGATAATACACCATGAAGCTGACTTCCTCTTCACCTCTGGTGGTACTGGGATGGGGCACAAACTGATGGGGAGCCAATGCAGAAATTATTAGCACAGATATCAAGGAATAGTTCAGCAGGAATGTTGGGTACAGGTTATGCTCACAGCTTTTCACATGTCTTTGCAGCAATAGTTCCTCTGTCTGAGTTCATAATTATATCCCTTCCCAATGTCTAAGGCAGTAAGAGAAGAGATTAGCTTTCTATGCACCCTTGACCTTGCTCCCTCCCACCTCCTCCAGAACATTAGGACTGCCACAGTCACTCTCTTTTCACCTTCATTGTTTAATTTCTTGAATAAAGAATTTCTTGTCTATAATAAAATTTCTTGTCTATAGTATACCATGTTCCTCCATTTCCTCGATACTCATTCTTGCCTCCAACCCTGTTAATTTGTTTCTACCACCCCATCATGCAATTCTACTGAAACCAATCTCTTAAAACTCCAAATTGTCAAATTCAGTGGCTGTTTTCTCTAGTCCTTATCCTTCTTGTCCATTTTATAGCATCAAGCACTATCTTCCACCCTCTCCTACTAGATACTCTCTCTTAAGAGACACTGTACATTTTACTTCTTCAGCAGCTTCTGTAATCACTGGGTCTCTGTCTCCTTCACTTACTACTTATTCCTCTTCAGATCCCCCAAGTTGGACACTCTCCAAGGTTCTGACCTTGGCTCTTTCTCTTCTCTTATCTATTACATTTATTCCCATCTTAAACTCCCAATCTTGAACTTAGTAAAATTTCCCTTAAACTTACCCTTCATTCTGACTTCAGAATTCCTGTCAGCATCACCAATACTCAGTCATCCAATTCTGAAAACTAATCACTATCTTTGACTTCATCACCAAGTCATATGCCTTTATTTTGCCAAGATATTTCAAATCTGTCCCCTCCTCTCTATTTTCACTGTCCTCATTTGGATACGTTTCCCCCTTCCATTTGTATGGAGCATGGCAGCAGCTTCTTACTTGGTCTTCTCAATTTTACTTTCTTTTTTCTTCCAATCTACCCTTCATACCTTTGTCAGATGACTTTTCTAATACATACATCAAGTCACTTCTCTTTCTCTTTAAGTGGCTTTCTATTGCCTTCTGGGTGAAGTTCAAAATTTTTTTTTGCTATGTATTCAAAGTATTCTATCATCTGGTGCCACTTTTCAATCCCTCTATTAACTTTTTTGCTGCAGACAAACTGGATTACCTCTTGTTCCTCAAACACGCCCTGTATGATCCATCTTCCATACCTTTCCTCACACTGTCATGTCCCCTGTGTCCAATGACCTCTCTGCCTTTTGTCATTAGTCATATTCCTACCCATTCCACAAAGCCTTCCCTGATCTCCCTTCTTTAGTTGTATTCACACAAAAATTTCTTTTCCATCTTCTTAATATATGACAGACAAATAGATATAGATAGGAATCACCTTCTGATTCTCATAGTACCTAGTTGTATGAGAATGGGCAAACCTGTTTGGTTTAGGTTTCCTACAAGTTCTTCACAGAATCATAGAATTCCTAGAATCCTTTGAGAGATTCTAGTCTAGCCTCCTTTCCCCTAACCCAGATCTTCATTCTGACTTCATTGTTCCTATCAGTGGCACCAACACTCAGTCACCCAATTTTGAAAACTAATTCCTACATTTGTTTTTATTACCAAGTCCTATGCACTTAATTTTGTCAAAATCTCTTGAATCTTTTCCATCATATTTAACATAAAAAGAAACAGATCCAGAATAGTGAAGTAATTTGCCTAAGGTCACAGAGTCAATTAACAACAGGGCTTACACTAAAATTCAAACTCAAATCTTTTGTCTCCTAGGCCATGGTCCAGCTCTTTCAATTCAAAAAAAATTTCTTAGACACTTACAATTTATCAGGCTCTACATTAGGTGCTGGGAATACAAAGAAGAAAACAAATCAATCCCTAACCCAAAGGAACTTACCTTCTGCTAAAAGGAAACAGGATCCACACAGATAAGTAAATAAAAATATATTCAAAATTTAAAAATAAAAACAATATAATTGAGAGAGGAAGAAGAGGAGGGAAGAAGCCAAACACTGGGAGATATCAATAAAGGACTCATGTTGGAGGTGACCCTTGAGGTGAGCCCTGAAAGGAACCAGGGGTTCCAAGAAGTAGAGGTGTAGAGGGAGCACATGCCAGGCATGAGAGGCAGCTTGGGGAAAGGTACATAGACATGGAATGTTCTAGAACAGTGGTCAGTTTTTTATGGTGAGTGAGGTGAAGACATCAATCTGGAAAATGAGGTTGGAGAGAGATTGTGAAGGACATTAAACATTAAATATAAGAGCTCTTACTTCATCCTACTAATTAATTATCTTACTGAGCTTCAAAACAAGCATATGAGGTAGGCAAAGCACATGAGACACCCCCATATAAACATATATGGAAACTGAGACCCAGAGGGGGGAAGCAACTTGTCTATACTATTCATAAATGGCAGAGGCAAGATTACAATCAAGACCTTCTGGCTCCCAGTCCCATGCTATCCCCACTGTGCCAAGCCACTTGAAACACAGAAGTAGAGCTTTCTAACTTTCTATAATCTTCTACACTTCCACTAGCAGTGACAATCACAGTGACATGGTTGGTAAATACTCCTGTGATGGCAAGGTATGCTGGGGAGCTGTGATAGATACAACCCATCTGCACCATTGTCAGGCCAGCGTCTGCAATAGCTAAACTGCAATCAAAGACATAAAGATCCAGTGCTCCCTTGTCCTTTCCTGATGCCCAACTGCTATACTATATTATACTATATTTATTCTGTATATATTCATCCTGTATATAGTGATAAATGTACAAGTTGTTTCCACTGAGAGATGGTAAGCTCCTTGAGGGCAGGATTTGTTTCCTTTTTCACTTTTGTATCCCCTGTATCTTGCACAGTTTTTTTTTAAACATAGTAGGTATTTAACACATGGTTGTTGATTGATATGTGATGCTCTAGGACTTACTGGCCTGAGGAGCAGAGTGACATAGTGAAAAGCCAACTGACCTTGGAGTCAGGAAGATCTGGGTTCAAGTTCTCCCAATGTCACATACTAGCTGTGTGACAGCTAGGTCACTTTAATTTCTCAGTGACCTGTGGCAACTCTTCAAGAACTTCAGTGCATGAGCAGATGTCCCCTGGGGGGCTTTCCTTTCTGGGAGCTCCCTATCCCAATAAATTCCCAATGAGTGTAGCTCTGCTCTATAATAATATAAAGCCTTTAGCTGAGCTCTCCCAGGGATCACTTTAGGATCTTGGGAAAATACTCTACTTTCCCCTTCTGTAAAACAGAACTAATACTCCCAGTCCCCTTTCTTTCAGAAACAGCATAGCTAGAACAGCAATTTTCAAAGTTATGGGCTCAAGACAAAACCCTTTACACTCTTAAAATTACTGAGGACTCACCTCCACCCCAAGAGCATTTGTTTTTGTGGATTATTTTTATTGACATTATTATGAAAATAGATTTAACCTTGTGGACACCCCTGAAAGGGTCTCAAGGACAGGGTCTTTAGACATCACTTTGAGAGTGACTGACCTAGAGAGAGGAAAGCTTTGCATTTAAAAAACAGGAATATCAGAGAAAGTTTCTCACTAATGTTCATATAATGAAGCAGAATGACACTTGAAGGATAAGAACCCAAACAAGAAATGGGCTATTTAATCATGTGCTTCTGGGACTCCAGACCACAGATAGGAGTTGTTTATAGACTCCTATAAACTGAGGTCCATTTTGTATAATGATACTAAATTAATCTTCCCCCCCAAAAGCCTCTTCTCAGAATCTTTCAATAATTCTCCACTGACTATGGACAGCTAGGTAGCATAGAGCACCAGGCCTTAAGTAAGAAAGCCATCTTCCTGAGTTCAAATCTGGCATCAGATACTTACTAGCTATATGACCCTGGACAAATCACTTAACCCTGTTTGCCTCAGTTTCCTCATCTGTAAAATGAGCTGGAGGAGGAAATGGCAAACCACTCTAGTATCTCTGCCAAGAAAACTCCAAATGGAGTCATGAAGGGTCAGAAAGATCAAACAACTATGGGTAAAGTCTAAACTCCTCAGCCCAGGAGTAAGGAGCCCCACATCCTCCTAGCTTTTATGTGTCCTTCCAGCCACACCTCTCAATTCTTGGCTACGTATATCCTATTGTTTAGCCAAAATAATTAAATTGTGGTTCTCAAACACACCAGGAAGGGCCCCATTTCTGCCATCCTGCTCCTCTTCTTCCCATTCAGCTCTGGCTTAATCTTACCCATCTTTTAGACTCCATTCAAATCTCTGGATCTAAACCAGAATACATCACAGTCAATGGCAGAATTATGGACCTATTTCCTGAATTTCACTTCTTCTCTTAGCATTTATCACTCAGTCAGGCACCTACTTGGTAGACACTTTCTTGGCACCCACCATCAGACATTTGTACTAGGCTTCATGGGAGATTAGAACAAATTTAAGACCTAATCATGCCCTCAAGACACTTTACAATCTAGCTGGTGAGAGAAGACACAATATGGCAATGTAGTATAGGGAAGAAACACTTTATTTGGAGTCAGAGGCCTGGGCTCAAATGGCAGCTCTGATACTTACCCCTTGAGGCAGCTATCTAGTGTAGTAGGTACAGCACTGGACCTAGAGCTGGGAAGACCTGAGTTCATATTCAGCTGCAGACATTTACTAGTTATGTCACCTTAGGCAAGTCACTTAACCTCTGTCTGCCTCAATTTCCTCTCATGTAATAATAGGTGGTTAGAGTCAACAGGTCCTAATGTCCCTTCTAGCTAGAGCTATGTTCTTATGGTTGTTGATTCATCAACATCATTAGTGATAGTTATGATATATAGGACACATATGAGAGCAGGAAGATGACTTAGAGATCAGCTAGGAAGGAAGGAAACACACATTTATTAAGTGCCTACTATATGCCAGGTGCTGTGCTAAGCACTTTGCAAATGTGATCTCACTTGATCTTCAAATCAACCCTGGGAGGTAAGTGCTAATATTACCCCCACTTTCCAGAGGAGGAAACTGAGGAAGACAGAGATTGATTGACTTACCAGCTTCACATAGCTGGGAAGTGTCTGAGGCTGGATTTGAATTCAGGTCTTCCTAACTCTAGGCTTAGCTCTCTATCTATTTCTCTACTTCATTATCTATAGGCTGGGAATTCCTAACTTTTTTGTGTGTCATGACTCCCTTTGGCATTCTGATGAACCTTCTGGACCCCTTCTCAGAATATTTTTAAGTGCATAAAATAAAATGCATAGGATTACAAAAGAAACCAATTATATTGAAAGAAATATTTTTTTCCATCCATATTCACTGACCCCCTGAAATCAATCCATGAACCCCTGGGAAGTCCATAGCCCACAAATTAAGAAGCCTTGATCTAAACTAGTCTAATTTTTTTAAAAAAGCAATTGGGGTTAAGTAACTTGCTCAAGGTTACATCGCTAGTTATTTTTGTGTGGGTGCTAAGTATCTGAGGTCGGAACCAATCCGGGTCCTCCCAACTCCATGTTGGTGCTCTTACTCACTGTGCCACCTAACCATCCTAAAACTAGTCTCATTTTATAGATAAAACTGCTGCTCAAAAAGGAGAGGCTTGCATGCTCATCATCATAATAGCAATGATAAAAACTAGAGTTTAAATAGCATTTTAAGCCTTGCCAAGTGCTTTTTTTGGAGATAATTGTGGTTAAGTGACTTACCATGGTCACACAGCTAAGAAGTGTCTGAGGCTGGATTTAAACTCAGGTTCTCCTGACTCTAGGGCTGGTGCTCTATCTACTGTACCACCTAGCTGTCCCTAAGCCTTGAAAAGTATTTTACAAATGTTCTCTCCTTTGATCCTTTCAACCCTGAGAGGTAGAAGCTAATATCATCCCCATCTTACAGATGAGGAAACTGAGGCAGAGGTTAAGTTACTTGCCCAGGGTCACAAAACTAAGAAGTTTCTGAGGCTGCCTTTGAACCCACATCTTCCTGATTCCACGTTTAGTACTCTTTCATGGTACTCATATGGTAAGTTCAGTATCAGAGCTGAGACTAGAAGCCAGGATCTCCTAATTTCCAGTACAGAACCCCTTCCAGTACCGTAGGAATGTGAGCCTGAAACTTCCTCTCAAACTCATTGGCAAGTATTGCCAGGATACCGGCTCTTTGCCCAGCCTGATACTAGCCACTCTACTCTGTGGGACCCTGGAAGATCTCAGAGAATTCTATGTACAGTTAAAACCTCTTGATATGTTCTCTAATCCTACACATTTTCTTTTTTTTTTTAACAGTTAACAGAAGAAAGTTTACTCGGCCATAGTAGAGGAAGAAGAGTCAGAGCAGGGACAGAATGTTTATTAAGCATTGATTCAAATGAGCACAACTTCCCACTGTGGTTTGGGCTGTTGGTCTGTGGTCATAACATGGAGAGGGGAATTCCTACCTCTCACATCCTGGATATTTTGTGCCCGGGGAACTCAGAAATTGCATCAGTGGCCTAAGTCTCAATTCCCTGAGCCAACTTAATCTTGAAAATAATTTAAATACTTCCCCCCCCCTTTTATTAGTTAATTTATTTATTTTTAGTTTTCAATATTCACTTCTATTAGTTTTAAACTTTCTCCCCCTCTTTCCCCTTTCTTTCCCCAAGACAGCATGCAATCCAATATAGGCTTTACATAAACATTCTTTTCTATATATATATTTGAAACATTTAATGATACGACCTTGAATTTCAGATCCATTTCCTTCCTCCCTTGTCACCCATTCCTTCTTGGGAGATAAGTAATTCAGTATATGTTGTACATGTCTAGCTATGCAAAACATTATCATAGTAGATATATTGTACAAGGCTGCTTATAATTCCCTCCCACTCATCCCACCCCCCACCTGGTCCATTCCCTACATGATCCTGTCCCTCTTCTATAGTGGGTACTTCCAACCTCCCCTCCCTCCAAGGATGCCCTCCCATCCATCATCCCTCCTCTCATCCCCCTTCCCCCTATCCTGCTGCAGGTTGAGATATCCCATTTAGTATGTATGTCATTTTCTCCCTGAACCAAATTCAATGTGAATGTGGTTTTGCCTTTTTAGCCTTCCTTATTCTCCCCCTCCTTTGCAACCACTTCCCCTTGCTTCTTCTACATGGGATAGTTTACCCTACCCTGTCTCTCCCCATCTCCTCTTGCCACTTTCCTCTCTCACCTCATAATTTCATCCCTTGAGTATTCTCCCTTCCCAACAAATTCAACCTATGCCCTCTATCCATATACACACACATTCACATATGTATTCATATGACCACACCCCTTCTTCCATTATTTTCATAGTGAGAAAGATATCATCAGTCACAGTTATTGCTTTTCCATATAGGAATGTAAATAGTTCAACTTTGATAAGTTCCTTTTGATTTCTTTTCCCTGATTACCTTCTCAGGCACCTCTTCCTTCTTGTGTCTGGATGTCAAATTTTCTATTCAATTATGGTTTTTTCCTCAAGAATGCTTGAAAGTCCTCTATTCCACTGAATGACCATATTTTCCCCTGAAACAAAATACTCAGTTTTGCTGGGTAGGTGACCCTTGGGTTCATTCCCAGTTCTTTTGCCCTCTGGAATATCATATTCCATGCCCTTCGATCCCTCAGTGTAGAAGCTGCCAGGTCCTGGGCTATTCTGATTGTGTTTCCACAATATTGAAATTGTTTCTTCCTGGCTGCTTGGAGTATTTTCTCCTTGATCTGGGGATTCTGGAACCTGGCTATAATATTCCTGGGAGTTTTCTTTTTGGGATCTTTTTCAGGAGGTGATCTGTGGATTCTTTCAACCTCTATTTTGCCCTCTGGATCTAAAACATCAGGGCAATTTTCCTTGAGAATTTCTTGAAGGCTGATTTCTAGGTTCTTTCTTTGATCATGGCTTTCAGGTAGTCCAATAATTTTTAAATTGTCTCTCCTGGATCTATTTTCCAGGTCAGTGGTTTTTCCCATGAGATATTTCACATTGCCTTCTAATCTTCATTTGTTTGGATCTGCTTAACAGCATCTTGATTTCTCATAAAGTCATTAGCTTCCATTTGCTCCAGTCTAACTCTGAAGGAATGAATCTCCTCAGTGAATTTTTGAGATTCTTTTTCCATCTGGCAAATTCGACTTTTTAAGGCATTCTTCTCCTCATTGCCCTTTGGGCCTCCTTTGCCATTTGAGTTAGTCTATTTTTTTAAGGTGTTGTTTTCCTCAGTCAGGCTGTTGACCCTCATTTCATACTTTTCCTGCATCCTTCTCATTTCTCTTTCCAATTTTTCCTCCACTTCTCTTATTTGATTTTTTAAAGTCCTTCTTAAGGTCCTCTATGGCCTGCAACCCGCTCATGTTTTCCCCTGGGGCTTTTGGAGCAGGACTTCTGACCTCATAGTCCTTTTCCCGCTCTATGCCCCCAAAATAGGAGTCTAGGGTTGCATTTTTCTGTTTCCTTTGCCTTGGCATGTTGCCACTTAATTGCTTGACTTTGGGCTTGTTGCCACACTATGGCTTTAAGGCCAGATAGAGGAATTTTCGTCCCGAACGTGTGGGGGGCAACTTCCGTTTCTGGCAAGCTGTAAACCCACCCACAACTTCCACCCTAGATCACAATCCAGATCCAGGGAGGTTAAAGCAAGAGCGATTACCCCCCAAGACTGATCGCTGGATCTCCCCACGATTTGTGGGCTGGGAGCCGGAAATGCCTCTGAAAACTACACAGTGGCGTGTCTCCTCAGCAGCTTCTAGCCCCCAGGGGAGGGAGCTGACGCATTCCCCAAATACAGGTCCCAAAGTCCATAGGACACTAACCTCTACTTTGTCCTAGGCAAGTCTATGTTGATAATTCTGGCGTCTCCACAGTTCCTGGTGTTCTGGGGTTCCTCCAGCTGGCTGCTGGCCCTGCCGCCCTGGGGCTAAAACCTCGGCTCACGTGGACCTGGGCTCGGCTCGGCTCAGCTCCTGCGCTCTGCGCACTGCCGGCTCCCAGATCGCTGCGCTGGTCCTTCCTGCAGGGTGCTGGGCTGTCCTCAGCGGGAGGTTAGCTTCTCTGTGTCGTTCTGTGGGTGCTGGGGCTCCAGAAGTTGTTCAGAGTCCCCTTTTACATAGTTTGTGGGGAATCTGGGGGCAGAGTGGCTTGGATGAGCTGTTTCTACTCCGCCATCTTGGCTCCGCCCCCCAATCCTACACATTTTCATGAAGAAAATTAAGTATGGGAAACTCATCTTCATCAATCAATCACCAACATGTGTACAGCACCTGCTACGGATTGGGTAGTGTGCTAGCCAACTCAAGCCAATAATCTTGTAATCTCATTCACAAAGGCTCAAATAAGCCCAATTCAGAGCTTGATCCATGAGGCAGCATGGTGAAAACACACTCTGAAGTGATCTATTCATTCTATAGCTTTTGTCATCTTGAGGTGCTTACCTAGCACCTTGTTGACTTTTCCCTATGTAGGGGATCTTTCTTGCTATCACCTACAAATCTTGCAATGTGCCTCTTATTCTTGTCCAGACACCAACACTAGGACAGGTTCTCCTATGCTTTCTCTTCTCTTCCTTCTCCCTTATGTTTCCTTAGCAATCCTCCAGAACCCAAATGCTGGTATGAGAAGACAGTAGAGAGAACGCTTCTCGCCTTCACTAATAATGGCTAGTCAAGAGGGTACCATCTGGTACAGTCGGAAAGTCATTAGCTATGTATTACTCCAGTGACCTGAAAGATTCTCTATTTCCCATACATTTCTCATTATTCCCCGGAAAGCTGGGGGTGCCATGTTATTATTCCTGTTTTTTACAGGTGTGTTGTCATTGCAATTATTTCACAGATGAAGAAACTTAGTCAAATGAGTTTCCAGGTGCTATACCAAAAGGGAGATGGGAACAGAATTACACTGACTCTCTGACCCCCAATCCTTCCTTTGAACACCCTGAACCGGCATGGAACATTCAGTGGTCCCTGCCCAGACAGCATTCCAATACCATGAGAAGTGGACATGAGGCTGCCAGGAGGGGATTGGAAGCCTTGGTCTTGGAGCAGACAATTAGGTTGGAGAAGTGCCACCCCTGCCCTACTGTCCCATTGCCCACTGGTCCAGCCTTGGGGGACACTTTCTCACAAAGGGAGGTGGATACACACACTGCAGGAGAATGCTCTCCTCCCCACAGAGGAGAGGAAAGTCAGATTCATCTTCATGAGAGGAACTTAATTAAGAAGTGCCTCATCTAATCTTCAGAACTTTTCTGAGGGGCATTGAATTCCTTCAGAGGTTGTCTGAAGCCTTCAACTTCCGTAGCATCTTCCAGGCCTCTCCTGGATGACTAATCTCCTTAATGTATTAGAAAATCAATTCTGAGTGTAAAGGTTGGAAGGTCATCCGGTTGAGCCCCATAGTCTAATCATATCAAGTGCTAGGAAAGCTTTTAGCCATCAGTGTTATTATTCTTTAAAGAAGAGTAGACTACAAGTAAAATGAAATGAATTTAACCTAAGCCTATTTTTCAGCCAAAGCTTTGAAAAGAATTCATTGTGATGCCCCCATTCCCTACCCTGTTATTTTCTGAAAGGACTGTCTAGCTTTTCCAAAGAAAGGGTCAAAGAGGTACATGAGAGAGTGGTGTTAAAGACCTTGTTTTTACCCACAAGCCTTCAAAATGGGAACTGGCAAACTGGGAACTACTAAGTGCAGCCCAGAACAGAAAATAGGATCGGGTTGTTGTTGTGTCCTTGTGTGTGTGTTTTAATTCAGCACCAGCTGAAGCTGCAATGTTCCCCTCAGAGAGGATCTCAGGCAGAATGCAGGAAGGAGTGTTTGTACCGGAGGAGACCATGGCTGGTGGACTGAGTGACAACTCCCTTCAGGCTCACAGAGGGTTAGCAGGTACTCCATTTCTACTGAGGACAGAACAAAAAGAGCAGGAGAAATTTAACAATATTTAAGACTGAAGTTGCAGAACTGTTGCTGACCTGAATCTGTAGAGGAAACTTCCTTACTGGGAGTTCCTTATATTAATGAAATCCCAGGTTGGGTCAATAGAATAATAAATGAGAAAGGGATGGAAAAGTAAGTGAAAAAGAATAACCACGAGACAGCAGCTTCTTCAGGGTCATTTCTATCTGAACCCCATTGAAGAAGATGGGAACAAGGAGAGCATGATGCCGATAGCTTTTATGTAGCACTTTCAGGCTAACAAATCACTTATGTACATGATCTCATTTGTACTTTGTAACAGCCCTGTGAGGTAAGTAATAACAACAGACTGCATTTATAGGTCACTTTAAGGTCTGCAAAGCAGTGATCTCATTCTGTCCTCACAACAACCCTGTGAGATAAGCGCTATTTTTATCCCCATTTTGCAGGGAAAGAAACTAAGCGAAACTGAGGCTAAGTGCCTTGGCCCCAGGGTCTCACAGCTAGGAAGTGTCTGAGGCATGATTTGAACTCAGGTTTTTTTTGGTTGTTGGTTTTTTTTGTTTTTTTGGAGGGCATTTGGAATTAAGTGACTTGCCCAAGGTCACACGGCTAGTTTTGTGTTAAGTGTCCGAGACCAGATCTGAACTCAGGTCCTCCTGACTCCAGTGCCGGTGCTCTATTCACTGTGTCACCTAGCCACCCATGAACTCAGGTTTTCTTAACTCCAGACCCAGCACCCTATCAGCTGCAGGTGGTAGTTGATTTGGTTTCTTTGTTTTAGAAATGAATAATCCCTTGAATGTATATAATTTCCTTTTTTTTCCTCAGGAATTTAAATTATTCCATAAATTTTCTATTTTTCCTTCATAACATCTTTGTTCAGGATTAGTTTGCTTGTTTTTTATTTGCATCTAATTACTATGTATATATTTTTGTAGTTACCATCTTTATATTTAAGCACATATATTTATGGGTGCTGTTGTTTCTTCCTCTCCCCCTCCTTCACAATGTAAATTCCTCACAAGCAGAGAATGTTGAGTACAGATTGTTGCATTTTTTTGCACTTGTAGCCCTAGCACCTGGAATAATGCCTGGCACATGTTGTTGTTGTTAAGTCATTTTCAGTTGTGTCTGACTCTTAGTTGACCCCATTTGGGATTTTCTTGGCAAAGATACTAAAGTGGTTTGCTATTCTCTTCTCCAGCTCATTTTACAGATGAGGAAATGGAAGCAAACAGGGATAAATGACTTGCCCAGGGTCACACAGCTACTATATGTCTGAGACTGGATTTGAACTCATGAAGATGAGTCTTCCTTATTCTAAGCCCAGTGTTCCATCCACTGTACTATCTAGTTGCCCCCAACCGGCACATAATAGTTTTGTGTTAAGTGCTTTTTTGTGTTAAATGCTTGTTGATTGAGTGGTTATTGTCATTATCATTATGGGGAGACTGAAGCTCAGTTCAGCTAGAAGTGACCTTCCCAACATCACACAGCTACTGTCAGAGGTGCAATTGGAACCCAGGTCTTCTCAAGCCCAGGGCTTTACCCACCACACCACCATTCTAATTTTATAAGAAAGGAACCTTCTGACAAAAAGTGGTTAAGAGGACAAGTTGTATAAATCTTTAAAAATGCAGCAGAAACCCATGCAGTGCAAAATTGTTCCAGAGCTCTCTCACCTGGAGTTATGGGGCTAGTCAATGGGACTGCCAGATGGCTCTTGCAGCCCAGGGATTTTATGCAAAAAGAAGCTAAAAAGCCTAAGGCTGGTGGAGTGGATTCAGGAGAAGTGGATGGAGTCTGGGACTTGGGGTCAAGAAGTTCTTGACTCTGCCACTTATTGTGGGATCATAGGCAAATCACTTTACCTCAATGAACCTCACTTTCCTCATCTGTAATATGAAAGAACTGGATTAGATCTAAATCTAAATCCTATGATGGGCAGCACACACCTGTAAACTACTTTGGCTGCCATACATGGGACTGGTGAGATTAAAGGCCTCCAACTTGAGAGGGATCCTTTCTACAAAGTACCAAAATTCCTCAGTTTCTCTGATTCATTCCCCACTTTTCCCCTTCCTTCTCTCTGGTCACCAAGGAATGAGGATCCTTACTACTAGGGCTCCCATTCCCTTTCTCCTCCTCCTCAGCAAATCTCTTTCTCATGTCTCTTCAATATCTGGTTTTTCATTAACTCTTTCTCATTTGCTTGCTAACACACCCAGTTCTCTCTGATCCTAAATAAAACAAAATAAAAAATCCCTGACTCTTTCATCTGCTCCGGTTGCCAATCTGTCATATTTCTTTATTGCCAAACTTCTTTAAAAAGTTGCCCAAAGTGTCCCATGAGACTCACCATTCACTCTTCTCAACCCTTTGGAGTCTCCATTCTCCATCCTCCCTCACCATTATACTGAAACTTGGTTCCCCCACAAGTCCCCTATTACCTCCTAATCACATATCCAGTCACCATGTTCAGCTCTCATCCCCGTTGGTTTTCCCACAACACTCAATACTGCTGACCACTCCATCTTCTTAGATAGTCTCTCTTCCTTTGGCTTCAGAAACACCATATTATGACAGTTGTCTTCCGACTTCTCTCACCATTTCTTTCTTCTTCCCTGGCTCTTCATACTTCCTAACACTTCAAGGTTAAGTGTATTTCCCCAGGAGAAACTGTCCTTGGCCTCTTGTCTCCTCTCCCTGCATTCTCTCCCTTGGTAGTCTTACCCATTCTCAGGGCTTCAACCATCACCTCTATGCAGATGACTCCCAGTTTTGTATCTCCAGACACATGTCTTTCTACAAGACTGTCTTCCATTTAAACTTCTCACTCAGCATAGCCAAAACCAAGCTTATTATTTTTCCCCTAGAGCAATCCGATATAGGCCCTAAATATACATGCTTGTTAAACACATTTTCACATTAGTCATGTTGAATAGAAGAATTAGAACTTTTGGCAATCCCTTACTTTTACTGATGAGGAAATGAGTCCAAGAAAGGTTAAGTGACTTATCTAGAGTCCAAAAAAGTAGGGAAGTACCTCAGATGGTGTCTGAACCCAGATCTCCCTGTCTCCAAGGCCACTACGTCATGTCACACTGCCTATCAGACAGTAATTTGCCCACTTGCAGCTCTTGTGTGTTTTCCATGCATCATGCTACATTATAAAGTCATAATAAGTCTTTTCTGTCTTTTAAAATGTATTCTATTCTAGTATTCATGCTGTCATTTAGAGCTCGCAACTTAGATGCCTCTAGGTGGCACAGTGATTAGTATGCTGGACCCAGAGTTCAAATCCATGCCTGCTTCCCAGGTATGTGACCTTGGAAAAGTCACCTAACCTCTCTCAGCCCCAATTTCTTAACTGTAAAAAAGGGGATAACAATATCACCTACTACCCAGGGGTTTGCAAATGCACACGTATATGTATATGTATGAGTGCATATGCATATGTGCAAGTACATGTATGTATATATACATAGGTGTATACATATGTATATGTATGTGTATGTGTGTGTGTATACATACATATCTCATTTGATCCTCACAATAGCCCCAAGTAGGTGCTATTATTATACCTATTTTACAGATGGACATACAAGTAAAACATTTCACAAACCTGAAAGCATACTCTATAAATGTTTATAAATTATTATTACTCCATAAATGTTATTATTATTATTATTATTATTTAGTAACATGTCCAGTGCCTGTTTTATTGAAGGAAGTCTTCACAATGTGTGAAGGCAAGGCTGGCTTTGCTGAAGGACTCAAGTTGTGATTTGTCCTACCAAGCTGGAAAGCCTGCCCAAGTTTTGTCTTGGGCTGTCTTCTATTCAAGAGGCCGTCTAACTGCAGTAACTTCAGAGGGTTCCATCATCAGATTAGCTTCAAGGTGGATTTTTCATCCGTACCACTTCCCACTGACCGACTATTAAGTAACAGAAGGATTGTGATTTACATTGGCAGAGACTCCCCTACCCCGACAAGATCACTGCTTCTTTAAGACTAGCTCGCTTTATTTTAATCCCCAGTAGACTATAAACTCCAGGAGGGCAGGGACTGTGTCTCTGTATCGCCCCCCCAGTGTTTAACACAGTCTTTGCACCCTCCCGACCCTTTGTTGAACTGAATGATCTCTGGCCCCTTTGAAGCTGAGGGAGCTGGTGTTCATCTGCTGAGGCAGGGGACACAGGACACTGCTAGGGGAAAACCAGCATGGACCAGCTAACCACATACCTTGGTTGTCATAGGACGTGATGACTTGTGTCTGCTGATGGTGCTGTGTCTGGGCCATGTTTCCTATTTAAGTAAGAGAGAAAATACTGCAGTGACCATTGGGACTAGGGTGGAATTTCCCTCAAGGCAGAGTAAGGAGATGTGTGTACCTTTAGGAGAGGCAGGTTTTCCAAAGCTGCCAACATCTCCCCCCTCCCCTTCCTTCTCCCTCCCACACCAGGGTCCAGCTCAGCAGGGGGGGACCTTTCATCAGTGTCCCAAAACATATTGAGTTTCCTTCATTACCAGAGAGCTGATCCCAGGCTTAGAAGGAATGGCACCGAGTCAAGTAGCCCTTTGTGCCCGCTGGGGAAAGAGGCCCTTGTCCCTTGTAAATCACAGCCCTAGAGAACCATTCCCCACCCCCACCTCAGCCATGCCCCATGACTGGTGCCCAGGCTTTGATTCTGTTGCATTCAAAAGCTGAGGTGCACACTTCCAAGGTGTGCACTCTAATTTCTAACTTTCAAAGGAATTAAAACCTGCAGCTTCTCCTAGGGGGAACTTATATGATTGTGTGAAACTGCAACTTTTATCCACTATCTACAAGTTAGAGGACAATTCTGCCCCGCCCTTGCTCCCCTCTCCAAGGAGATAGCCTAGAAAAGGGAAGTAGTCATATCCTATTAATCCTGCCATTGAACTCTGTGCCACGAACCTCCCTTCCCTGGGCCCCAGATTTATACAACCACTAAACGGGAGAGTTGGAAGGGACTTGAGCCCGCATCTCCCTCAACCCACACTCGAAAGGAATCCCCACCAAAATAAATCTGTAAAGTGATGAGTGGGCCCCAGCCGACTTCTATGACTCCGCCCATCTCTGGCATTCTTTGATTAGGAATCCCTCAAGCCCTGATTTTGTTAACTGAGCAAGGGGGTTGAGGAAAGAGGGGAATCAGGGGGCACTGTCGTTATGGCACTGAACCCATCAGCTTTCCCTGCCACCTTCCCCGCTTGACCATTTACCTCTCTGTATTATTTTTCTGTATCATCCTTACTGACTTAAATCCTACTGGGGCAAATAAAAAGGTTCTATAAAAGCAGGGAATGAGTGGGATCAGGTGGATAATAATACATGCTCACGTTTCCATATTTCACAATAAACATGTGAGGTATGTGGTACAAATAATAACATACCAATTTTATAGATGAGGAAATCGAGGCTCACAGGGAGTCAATAGGGTCACTCATATCCATGCACAAATCTTTTGACTCCAAGGTCAATGTGCATTCCATTCCCCTACCCCCAACACACACACACACACACACACACACACACACACACACACACACACCCCCCAGATGCTTCTTCATATACAATACACCCTTGGAGACAGATATGATTTTACAAATCCATTTTCCCAGTGTCCTACCAAAGTTGTAGACAGCAGTACTGAGGAGGCTACTTTCAATTTTTATTTCATTTATTGTTTTACCTAAATTCTGATTTCTTTTGGTCTCTGGACTGATTTGGGTAACTTCTTCACAGTCCTCAATTCCTCTTTCTGACTCTACCACAAAGGGAAGTCTGAGCTTATCCTTTCTTCTTTCTCCTTTGTTCAAGGTCATAGAATCAAAGAATACAGAGCTGTGAGGGACTTCGACATTAACTAGTCTAACTTTCTTGTTTTATAGAAAGTGAGTGCCAGGGACCAGAAAGAGCGACACATCTGTCTACTAAACTCTCTCTTCAGAGACCATACATGGGAGGAACTGAACTATTCAACTCCGAATTTCCTGGACTTGTGCTTCTTTTGACCATCTCTACTTCTCCCTCAATAGGGATGATGCTCCTCCCTCATATTCCTCTCCTGCCTCTTGTTTTGAGAACTATAATCAAATGAACACTAACATTGCACCTGGAAATGGCTTGTCAGTCGATTAGCCTATTGTCCCCCTCACCATCCCTGTAACTTCCCAGACCAAACTACCTTTCCTTGGCCACAAAACTATGTCTCTGTCTCTCTCTTCTCTCTCTCTCTATCTAACTATCTCTCTCTCTGTCTCCCATCTCTTTATCTTTGTCTGCCTTCTCTCTCTCTTTTCCTCTCTCTCTATTCTCTCTCTGTCTCTTTCTCTCTGTCTCTGTCTCTGTCTCTCTCTCCTCTCTCCCTCTCCCTTCTCTGTCTCTGTCAGTCTGTCTGTCTGTCTGTCTCTCCTTTCTCTCTCTCTTTCTGTCTCTCTCTCTCACTTCTCTCTATCTCTGTCTGTCTGCCTTCTCTCTCTCTTTTTCTCTTCCTCTCTCTCCCCTCTGTTCTCTCTCTCTCTTACTATGTCTGTCTCTCTGTCTCTATATGTAAATGCTTTGAGGACAGAGATTGACTTGCTTTTGCATTTTTATTCTCAGTCAGCACAGTGTTTGGTGCACACTAACCATTTAATAAATGCTTTTTTTTTCTTCAGTTTTTTTTCATTTATCAAAGTCACTTAGTAAGTAGCAGAGCTAATATTCAAATCTATGCCCTCTAATTCTAAATCTTTCTCTTTCTTTTCTTTAAATAAACTTAATTTGGGGGGCGGCTAAGTGGCTCAGTGAATAGAGCACCGGCTTTGGAGTCAGGAGGACCTGAGTTCAAATGTGGCCTCAGACACTTCACATACACACACACACACACACACACACACACACACACACACACACACACACACACACACACAAGCTGTGTGACCTTGGGCAAGTCACTTAGCCCCAACTGCCCTACCTTCCCCCCTCCAAAAAAAAAAAAACCCAACAAAAAAATAAACTTAATTTTTTTTCCTTTTACCTCACTTTTTTCCTCCTATGTCCTTTTCCTTTTCCCCTCCTAGAGAGCCATCCCATCTAAAAAAAGAGTACTTTTTTTTTTTTTGCTTTTTGGAGGGGGGAAGGTAGGGCAATTGGGGTTAAGTGACTTGCCCAAGGTCACACAGTTAATTTTTAAAAAGAGTGCTTTTTTAAAAATGAGGAAGAAAAAAATCTGCAAAATCAAGATGTTGAAAATATTTGACAATATACGAAATATTATTCCCCACTCATGGACGCCCCCACTGCCATCCCTCTCCACCTCCGAAAAGGAGTGTGGGGAAGTTTCTACCCATCTCTCTTCTTTGTAGTCAAGCTTATTCTTCATACTTTTGCAACATTCATTTTTGCATATTTTGTGGCTATTTCTGCTTCTTTTTACTACACCAGGTTGGTTCCTTAGTCCTAGAGATTTAACATTTAATTTAGCATCATTTCATTATTTCCCCTCATTTAGGGCCAAAGCCAAGCCCAGAGCAGGGAACTGGCCTTAAAGCAATCTCCTATGGGCATACAGAAGCTTCCTTCCAGTGGCTCCCATGTCCCCTTCTTCCAATTCTCTTTAAGACTGACTATTGTCCTTGAGTCTTCTGACAACTCAATAAAACACTGTGCTCTGTGGGAATCCCTAGTCCTCAAACCCTGAGTCCTGAAGACAGGAAGGCTGAGTTTATGCATAGGACAGCTGGTTGTCTCCCCTGGGTGGGGGGGGGGGTGAGGAAACCAGATCCTGGGGAAGGGAATCCTCGAGGAGGAGGATTGGCTGGCACCGATGGACGATTGATATTTATAGACATGACTGTACAGTTGATTTCCATATGTAACAACAGAGCTGTACAGTGCTGCTAGGTAGAGTTCACCAAGAGACTGGGAAACAGCGAATAGAAACACAGGGGAGCACAGCGCCAGAGAAGTGGGCACGGCTCCATCCCGAGCACAGCCGGTTGGGTGACACTGTTGCCAGGCTGGGCTTCTCAACAATTTAGTATATTTGCTCTGCCTTTAGAAATTCTATGGGGGTATAAAGTGAAATCATAAGAAGCAGAGAAGAGATTTTTTAAATGGCCAGAACTTATATCCAATTATATGGAGCAAAACTGAAAACTAAAAGGAATAAAAGAATTATCTACAAGAATATAAAAGACCTAAATGAACAGAACAGCAAATAAAAATATTAAATAATCCAATTTCAGAAAAGGAAATTGATGTAGCTAGAAAGAAGTTACCAAGGGGGGAAATACATTGCTCCAGATGGATTTAGGAAAGAATTCACTACACTTTTAAAGAACAATTAACACCTATATCATACAAATTGTTCCCAAAGAATTAGGAAAAAAACCAAACAAACCAGTTTTACCAAACTCCTTTTATGAGACAAATATATTCCTAGAATCTAAACCAGAGGAGTATAAAACAAAGAAGTATAGGCTAGTATCATTCATAAATATCAATTCAAAAATTTTAAACAAAATCCTAACTTTCAAAAAATGATATATAATGATGACTAGCTTACTTTCTCCTGCCCCCAATTTTGGTCATTGGAGTAAGCATTCTATTATTAGAGCTACCTTAACACACCTCAAACCATTGTCTATACCTAGATCAGTGGTTCTCAAAGTGTGGTCTCTGGATCCTTGGCATTCCTGAGACTCTTTCAAGCGGTCCTTGAAATCAAAACTATTTTCATAATAATACTAAGACACTGTTTGTCCTTTAAAATACTCCTCCCTTTCGGATCTACTTATCTGTGTGAGGCCAGATTTTCTTCATAGATTTCAACTAAAACAATATATCACAACAGACTGAGTGCAGAAGAAGAGATAGAACCTTTCTTCTATTAAGCCAGATATAAAAGAAATTTGTAAAAAATATGTAAAACAATGCCACTCTTCTTACTATATATATATTTTTTGCTTTGGACAATAGTTATTTTTCATATGAAAACAGGTAATGGATATATTATTGTTATTTAAAAAGAATATATATTTTAAATTTTTATCGGGTTTAATTTTCAATGCTGTAAATATTAACAGATATAACCCACACAAACAAAAGTTCTTTGGGGGTCTTAAGATCAAGGAATCCTGATACCAAAAATTTGAGAACACTGACCTAGAAGGGTGTGCTTGAAATTTCATAAAATTTATTTGGTTAAATAAGTAGAGGACGAGAAATCATGAGATCTGAATTAGAATCTCATATTGGCTGTTTATCAGGCATGTTATTATGGTGGTCACAACTGTTTTGGGTCTTGGTTTCCTTATTTATAAAATAGGAAAAGTGGTGCTTGACTTATCTGCCTCACAGGGGTGGTGTAAAGAAAGTGTTAAGAACTATAAAGTAGTAGGGAAATGGGACCTCCTGCATCTTTCTAAACTCCAATTCTCCATCCCTCGTTATTCATCTATCTAAGGGGATCTCTTGAGATTGTCCTGAGCATAAAAATGATTCATGAGACCCAAACGTTCTTTAAAAAAATAAAATTCATTCTATAAATGATGCCCTGTGTATCACAGGCACTCAATAAGTAAGTGTTAAATAAATGAAAAAGGAAAGGAATGATAGTTGAGTCTGTATTTCCAAATAAGTACACCAACAGAAGAGACTAGCTTGCCACTTTCCCAGCTCCCCACCTCCCCAGGGCATACACAGAGTAAAAGCAAAAGTCAGCAGTTTTCACCTAGCTTCTGGTCATGACTTGGCTAGAAAGCCATTAGATTAACCTGAGAGAACTCAGGCACAGGCTCATAGATTTAAAGTTGGAAAGAATCTAAAGGTCATGGAGACCAACCCCTTCATTTTCTAGATGAGGAAACTGAAGCCCAGGGAGGTAACTTGCCCAAGTCACACAGGTATGAAGAAGTTAACTTGAGATCTAACAATCTTTTCACTGGACCTCTTGGCAATAAAGAAGAATTGGAATTTAAAAATTGGAAAATGTTCCATCAGGGCTGGCCCGATGCTGGCACTGGCTTTCACCACTTCTGAATCTTTGTGTTGGGCTTCAGTTAAAATGGAAAAGACTTATGAACACTGTAGAAGACAGTAAATCTTTCCACAGCTAACAGAGCCTTGGAACCTGTCTGAAAAAGGTATCCTGTGAGTGATAACAGAGAGCCTAGTATACCAGCATGGATGAAAATCTTTGGCTCAGCCAGAAAATTGCTGCTACTGACTGAGAGAGGAAAAAACGGTCTGTATCCATTGGCCAGTCCTGGATCTTTGTTTTAAAATATCACGGGATTCCGAGATTCAGAGATCACTGGAGCTCAAAGCAATCTCAGACAATCTTTCAGCCACCCCTTCTCTTTACAAATGAAGAACATGCGGGCACTGCTGGTCCAAGATCACACTGGTTTGCAGTGACAAAGCAGGATTCTGACCTATGTCTTGTACCTCCTGATTCAGGGTTCTTCTTGGGTGTGGGAGGGCAGGGAGGAAGGGAGGCTGTGGGGAGTATGGGGGAGGAATCCAGACCTCTGATTTCATCAATTTCAAGAGTTCCTAGTGAAAAAATCACCAAGAAATCCTCAATTGTTCTAGACTTAGAGATTTGGCTGGGGGCAAGTGGACAGTGGGTGACTTGCCCAGGGTCACGTAGTTACTGTGTGTAGGAGGAAGGTCTTGAACCTAGGCTGTGTCAACTCCAAGGCCAGCTGGACTTCTCTTCCCACTCCTGGCTTCTCTCCAGTGCTTTTTCTACTATTCTTTTCAGTATACTCTCTGTACCTTCCTTCTTAATAAATCCCACAGAAAAACAGAGGCTCTCTTGAAGCCAGCTTCCGTCCAGCTCCTAAACCCTAACTGGGATACTCAAGCAGATCTGTGGGAACTTAGTTCTGATTTTTCTTGCTTATAGTACAATTTCTTTTAAGATTAGCCTGATTTCTCAGGGTTTGATTCTGTGGTTCAAGGCTGCTTTAATTGGAATGTCAGCTGGATGGTTTGTAACCTCTGTTAGCAGAATTAAGAGGGTCTCTGAAAGGACACAGGACGTGATCATCATCATCATCATACAGTAATAACTCATATTTATATGAGCCTTTATGGTTTACATATAAGTAATATTGTAGGGGCTATTATTATCTCCATTTTTTACAGATGAGAAAATTTAGGCCAAGAGAGATGTGACTTGCCTGATATCATATAGTTAATTAAGGATCTAAGGCAGGATTTAAATTCAGGTCTTCTTGATTCCAAATCACTTAATATTCTATCCATGATGCCTCCTAGCGATCTAATAAAACATAATTTATATTTTATTAATGTTCTTATTTTTTTCCATCTCTGTTACCTCCTACTTTTTCAGTAATTCAACCACTCTGAGAACCCTTGTTTGTAGCAAGTAGCTAAGCGAAACAAAATCAGCACATTGGCCTAAATCTAAAAATCTAGTGTACCTCTAACCCACCATTTCTCTTCCAAGGTTAGGAGATTTGAAGGCACTTTTAAAAAGTTCAAGTCTTCAAAATACACCCCCCCACACACACACGGGTTGTTTGTGACTGTTACCAAAGCAGCCCAGGATCCGGCCCATCTGAATTGGCTTATAGAACCCATCCTTAGAGAGATTATCCTTGCATTGGAATAGAAGGAAGTAGTGGGTTGTATCTGGATTGAATAGTTACATGGATTGAATCACACAACAGAGGTCTTCAGAATCTTTCCCAGACTAATGCTTTATCATGTTCTTTGCTCCTAGCTCATTAAGGAATCACAGAATTCTTGGCCTGTCTCTGCAGGTAATTTTGTCCAGAACCTAAACATAATCAAGTTTCATAGAGGAGACCATCTCAAGCCAGAAAATTCTTCCTGGCAACCCAATACATTCAGCCTGCCTTCTTTAGCTTCAGGAACTGAAAAAGACCTCAGAGATCATTTAGTCCAGTCTCTGGACACCCCAGGCTGCAAGAGAAACAATGTCACCATGACCTTGTGTCACAGATTTCAGAACCAGTCTGCAAGCCTGGTCCAACTTTAGTTGCTCTCACTCCTTTTCAGGAAGACTGAATTCCCAGAGATGAAAGAAAGAAAGAAAGAAAGAAAGAAAGAAAGAAAGAAAGAAAGAAAGAAAGAAAGAAAGAAAGAAAGAAAGAAAAAAAGAAAGAAGGAAGGAAGGAAGGAAGGAAGAAAGAAAAGAGGTGAATGGGGTTTCAGGTTCCTTGTATATAAAATAAAGGATTAGACTACGTTGATCTATTGCTCAAGCTCCTTCCAGCTCTAACATTCCATTACCCCCCATGACCTCTTCCCAGATATTTACCTCGAAGGTCGTTTCCTTCCAATTTCTGCCGTCTTCGGTTTCCATTTCCGATTCCCTGGAAGCCTACAAAACAATGAGTTGCCATGAGATGTGCCAGAGCAGTTAGACATTTAGTTTAGTGACTTACAAAACTTTGAACAAAAAATTTATTGTGAACTTAACTTTAAAAGGTAGCAAATGCAAGTAAGTTTTTGCATTTATAATTAAGTTTATAAGAGATTTTAAATCGACAGGTATCTCTAATATATACTCTCCAGCTGTATTCCTTACCATTGCCTTGTTTATCTCACTAAGATCTGAATTACTTGTATATTTTCCTCATCTATTGTCATAGTACATACCCATGTTGATTTGGTTCAGGCATTTTTTTGTCACATTAGTTCATGAACTTTTTCATTCATTCTTTCATTTATTTATTAAAGCATCTACTATGTACCAGGCCCTGGGCAAAGTACTGGTGATACAAAGAGGCAAAAGACAGTCCCTGCCCTCAAGGAGCTTATAATCTAATAAGTAAGATAACATGCAAATAAATATATACAAAGCAAGTGACATACAGGATAAATAAAAAATAATTAACCTGGGGAAAGCATGGGAATTAAGAGTAGTTAAAGAAGGCTTCCTGTAGAAGGTGGGATTTTAGTTGGGCCTTAATGGAAGTCAGAGAGAGCAGTGGTCAGTAGCAGATGAGGGAGAACATTCTAGGAATGGGAGATAATCCCAAAGAACGTAGATCTAGAGTCAGGAGGAACCTTAGAGGCCACCAAGGCCAGTTAAGTGATTTTTCCAAGGTCTCACAGGTAACAAATGTCTCAGGTGGATTTGAACTCAGGTTTTCTGACTCCATGATGGGCCCCTTTCTCTCACTGGTGAGTTTCTCCCAGGCTCTGATACCCTGCACCTGGTACTTTTCCAACACCCTTCCTTTTTCAGCTTCCTTTCATCTCTTGACTTCTCATTAGAATGTCACCTCCTCTAGGGCAGGGACTGTCATTTTCTTTGTATTTGCCTCCCCAATACTAAACACTCTGCCTGGCACTGTTATTAGACTTTTAATAAATGCCTGCTGCCCAACTGCTTTTCCCACTGTATACCTTTGACATTTTTCTAGTTGGAGATTTATCTGGGGCAGTTGAAGTTCCCTTCATAGTGACTTAGTTTTAAAATGCAGTGTCATCTATGCTTTAGATGTTGAATTTTATTTGGTTAAATAGTTCCCAATTACATTTTAATCCAGTTCTGGTCACATTCTGGAGTGTTACTGGCCACATGGTTGACACCTCTGATCTAGCACCATATTCCATTTGAACATCATGGCAGCTGAGGACGGTCAGTCTTATGATTAATGGATAAAGTGGGCATAAGAGGTTTCCTGTGACCCTGGGGTTTCTCTTCCTTACAAAACATAGCTGCTAACGTCTTAATGAAGGCCTGTGAACCAGACTGCAAACAAGAAGCGCTTTTATGAAAGATTCCTTCCTTTGACTAACAGTTCTTTCTTCCCCTTATTCCTGGAGACACTTTAATTGAATGAAAATATCTTGTGGCAGAAAGAGCAGTAGAGTAGGAATCTTAGGATCTTAAAGTTTGGGGGAGGGGAGCCTGGAGATCCCCTGATCCAATCCCATAGGCAAGTTGTAGGAGAAGGAACAAGGGCTGTGGAGCCAGGCTACCTGGGCTTAAATCTCACTTCTGATGCTGAACTAAATGGCCGTGGCCAAGTCACTTAACCTCCTTAGGACTCCGTTTCATCACCTGTAAAACAAGGAGGGAGGTGGCCTAGATGGGCCTTTGAAGTCCCTTCTACTTCTGTATCTGAAGTCCTATGAGTCTATGATTCTCTTTGGAGGGGAAGGAAAGGAAGGAAACAAGCATTTATTAAGCACCTACTGTATGCAATGAACTGTACTAACATTTTACAAATACTACCTCCTTTGATCCTTACAATAACCCTGGGAGGTAAATGATATTATTATCCCCACTTTACAATTGAGGCAGGCAGGCAGCAATTAAGTAACTTGTTTAGGGTCACATGGCTGGCAAGTATCTAAGGATATATTTGAACTCAGGTCCTCCTGACTCCAGGCCTGGCCCAGCACTCTAGCCACTGTACTGCCCAGCTGGGTAGGGAGATTGTGCGTGTGTGTGTGTGTGTGTGTGTGTGTGTGTGTGTGTGTGTGTGTGTGTGTGTGTGTGTGTTCCTCTTCTGTCAAATTAGGAGATTAGATACGGGGTTAGTTATATGACAGTCTAGCAGAGTAGATAAGTGAGCTGCTGGTCTGGAAACAAAGACCTAAATTCACATCCCCTTCCTATGCTGGCTGTGTGACCCTAGGCAAGGCACTAACCTCTCAGAGCACTAAGCACCATGGATTTTGACTGCAGAAGAGGCAATTGGTAGAGGTAGTTTATTCGTCTGGGAATTCTCTGTATTGATGAAGTGACAGCTTCAAGTCCCTACCCCTGGATTAGATGATCTCTGAGGCGCCTTCTACTGATAGCCTCTGACCAGTAGTTAACTTAAGAGGGACCTTAGAGAGACTTTCATCAGCACCTAAGAAAACATCCATAACACCCTACCCAGGACCAGGACCTCAGATACCAAGCCATGCTAGCACCCAAATGCTGGGCATCTTCGGATTATGCTACCACTTTTTCCTGTACAGTTATGCCCCCCAAAGATTCATTCACCAAGATATTTACTGAACCAGAAGCTTGATCTTATCTGCCTTCTTTTTTTGTATTTGAAAGAAAACAAATGACCTCTGCCCTCATCATCACAAAACCCTTGAGAGTCAGAGATTCATCAAATGGTATGTCCCAGTATTATGTCTAGCAAACTTCTACTTCACTCTTTCCCCATTTCTATGATTCAGAGTAGTGGGTTACTTGGGTAAAAATTCCCTTCTGCTGCTGCTACCTTCTGCTCCCTCATTCCCACCCTGTTCTATTAGTAACAAATTTCCCTCAATCCATTTTGATAGAGAAAATGCTTTGGTGTTCTTTGCTATGGAGTCTAGACAGACTGAGGGCCTACTTCCTCACTCTGCTTCCCTGGAGAGAGGATGTAGAACAAAAAGGGGATTTTCTGATAGTGGTGCTCCTTTCTCTACCAAAGAGCTAAGGTAAATAGACAGGAAGAATTTTTGTTCCTTTCTGATCTTCCCACATTCATTTAGGCCCCTTAATTCCTCCTCCTAACATGTTAGCTATATTCAATGTTTTCTCTCCATGGAGAATTTAGGTTATCCGAACAGAACTGCAGCTCAATCATTTTTGACTGAGCCCACCCACCTATTTAATTAAATGATAAGCCTGACCAATTCCCCTCCCATCCCCATGAAGACACTGAATTGAGTAATTGTTTGATAAGCCGGGAGCTACTTATTTCTGAGGTGGTCAAGGGAGGCATTCCAATGGAAAACGATTCCTATTTTTCTTTTAAGACACAAGATAACTTTAGAATCCACCAGCAAAACATTTGAAGAAAGATTTTTTAAAAATGTTTAGGCAGAAAGAATAATTCTCAGCATGTGCTAGGATTTCTCCAAGGTCATATTCAGGTTCATGAATTGTAATGTTAGGAGAAACACAGGTGGATTCATGAATTGTCTATTCAGTCTATTTTAAGGCAATTATAAAGTTAAACTACTGTTACTTCTATTCTGATGGCAGTCTTTTGGGGCGGTTTCTTTATTCTTTCACTGACTCTCATTAGTGCCAGATCTTCCAAGACAGAAATATATAGCAGTAGCCACACACTATGCCAGGGAATAAATGAGGTGATGCAGGTAAAAGACCATCCAAACATTGATCTGGCCTTTTCATTTCTGAAATGCTATTTGGAGAACCCTATGTTAGGGGATTATATAGCACATCTCAATAACAGAATTGAGAGACAGGATGGACAAAGCCTAATTTCTTAATCAGGATCCTATTACCTCTTCTAATTGCCTAATGATTTTAACCCAAAGCTTCCAAGCTCTCTCCCTAGGTTACTGCTGTCCCTCCCACCTAGAGAATCTCAGAGAATTGCCTTTGGCCCCCTTGTCCCTTCTGAGTACAGGACACCTGTCGGTATTCCCAGAACTCCTGAATCTATTTATTTTCCTTGCCCATGTGCAGTGTCTAGGCTAGCTCCCAGGAGGCTTTCAGAGCCTCTCCAGCTGTAATTGACAGGGACAAAGACATCTTCAGCACCACAACTTCAGGTGGGCAGGTAGGAGTGGAAATTAAATGGGCTCAAGAGCTCTGGGGACAGAATCTGAGCCAGAGGCAGAGTAGCAGCAGAAAATAAAAACAGCTTTAGTGTAGGAGGCTAAGAGGAAGTTACCCAATGCATTTCACAGAACTTCCATTAGGTCTTGTTCTCAAAGAATGAAAGCTTATATATATATAATAAGTGGGCAGTGGAGAAGTAGCTTCCCTTGTTGATGAAATAGTTTATTAATAACTAATGGCCCTCAAATGCTTAAGAATGGGCTCTTTTCATCATCATCATCATCATCATCTCAAGTAAATAATAAGCCTTATTACACTCTTGCTATATGCCATGTGCTATGTTAAGGGCTGAAAATATGAAGACTCCTCACTATCAATAAATACACAAACACACATATAAAATACTCACATAAAATACACACAATATGTTTATATATTATATATAATGCCAAAACCAAAGAAACAATCCCTAACCTTTTTTTTTTTTAGAATGATAGCTTTGTAAGTAGTCTGGAGTCTTCTGTTTGCCACCCCACCAAAGGAAGCCTTCAGGATGGAAAACAAATTAAGTCACTATATATGGGAATCAAGAGCCCCATATTCTAGTCCTGGCTTGGTCACTGACTAGTTATGATTATTTCCCTTCTCTTGGTCTCAGTTTCTTCATCTGTACGATAAGAGGATTTAGCTAGAATGATGTCCAGAGTTCCCTCAAACTTCAATATTCTATGACTGTATGATTTTATTCCTCTCCTGTTATAATAATACAGTGGCACCTTCCTTCCAGAGATGAAAGCAATTTCTTATCTTTCATTTCCTCCCTCCAAGTAAAACATCTACAATTTAAGTCAGGGAGTTTCATTTCTAGGGAAACTGAGGCACCAGGAATGTCATCTCCTCAGGTCACAAAGTCAATCTTGGGCAAGCTTGAACTACTGGAATCTAAATTTTTGACCAGTGTGAAAAGCTGGGCCCAGAGCTACACAAAGTTGCTTTCTGGGTTCTCATGAACTTTTCTCCCGCTGGGGAACCAGGCAAGTGAAAACCAAGGCGGCATTTACCATTAGCATCTTTAAACTTGCCTGTCTGATCAGCAGGTTTGATAGAGGGGCTAGCGGGAGATTTTATTGTTCTCGTTGACAGAGATGAAGAGCAGAGAGAGGGACCTGGGAAATGAACTCTTCCAGTTCCCCTTGGATCAAACCCTCCAATGGCTGCAGCACCTCAGGATCCCCGGTTTCCTTTGCTAGCTAGCTTTCTTGAGACTGGACATAGTTTCAACAGCCCTAGCAAGAGAGACTGAGTAACATTTATCCCCATTGATTTCCCATCTGGGAGCGGTTGAAGCACCAGTCTAATATCGCGCTCTACATCTGCAGTCCCAGGGGCGCCGGGGCTTGCAGAAACCTATGAAGACACAGGTGGGAAACGAAGTAATGGTTTTAGGAGGCCATAGAATTCTGTGGAGGAGAGCGACTGCCACTATGTAGCAGTAGGGGCTTCGGACCCCACTGCTGGCGGAGAGCAAGGAGCGGACCCGACTTCGGACTTCTGCCCGAACCCAGTCTCCTGGTGCCTGTGCCCCTCCGTCCAGTGCAACCGCTTCGCGTCCTGCAGGCACGGACACCCACCCTGGGACTGGGCGCCCCAGAGAGCCCGACCTTAGGGGCACCTTCCCCGCCCCTTTCCGGACTATGCTTGCTTGTTTATTACCTCGGCATTGCAGCGAAGCAGCGGGATCCGTCTGTCTGTCCCTCTGCACAGTCCGTCTCTTCTCGGGGTGTACTATAAGGAGCATATCTATGGTTATTTCACAGTTTTCCTTTTTCAACTCCATGGCACCTGTTAGCTGTGCGCATTGGCCCTCACTGCCCGCCCCACACGCAGCTGCAGCAGCGGCGGCCGCCGGCTGTCGTCCCCGATGCGGCGTCTTGCGGCGAATGACTGTTTATTTTCCTCCCTTTGAGCTGAGAGCTCCCCCTCACTCAAAACGAACACACAAACAGCATTTCGCTGACTCTGCCAAACACGCCATTAGTGCCCAGGAGAGATCTACCCTAATGAAGAGGTTATAAGTCACCTTTGAAAGGAAATCCCGGCGCGGATCCATTACCCACGGTGGAGGCAGGAGAGCGCTTGGAAAGGAGAGTTCTAGTTTCACAAGGGCCTCTCCCTCTGCCCCCACCCCCTCCCCTTTCCCTCTCTCTTCCCTCATGTTCTCTTTGCCTTCCTGCCCTTTCCATTTTGACCCCTTGCCTTCTGTATTAATACTTTTCTCAGAACTAGTTTAGCTTTGGCTGGCTTTTCTCTGGAAGCTTTGAAGCTTCTTTCTTGCGGAGAAAAGGAGGATTTTCCTCTTTCCTACTCCCAGGTCTACTCTCATGTGGAAATCTTACAACTTAGGCCAAAACTTTTTTTAATTGTAAAAAAAGAAAAGACAGAAAATGAAGGGCAACAGAGCTCATCTGAATAGCTGCAAGAAATGGGGTAGTGTCAGACGTTTCCCCTCTGCACGCTCATATAGCTCAGTCCCTCATATGTATCCAAATATACCTGGATATTTATGCATGTATACCATGTATATGAATCTAAATATATGTGGATATCTGTGTACACAGCCCCTCTCATATGTATTTGTGTACATATATAGATATAAGCATATGTGGATATCCATATATATGTATCCAAATACATAAACATATATATTTACATATATACTTATATAGATTAGAGGGGCTAAATACACACATACATATATTTATTAATCTACTGGAGGAGAAGGGTAAATAAAGTTGTTTGCAGGGGGAGAACGAGAGAGATTGAGAGATCTCTGCAGGCAATTGATTTTAGCAATAGTCAGATTGGGTAATAGGATCTCCTGGGTGTTTAAGTGACAGCCCACAGTAATGTAGAGTGAAAGTCTTGAAAATCCTTCCTCAGTTAAAGTCTGAGCTTCCTTCCACCCCTCATGCCTGTCCCCCTCCCCAGCTTCTCTCCCTCATTCCCTCCTGCCTTTCAAATAGGCTAGCCAGGAGACAAAGAGGGTATGATTTAGCAATTAGGAGGGACCCTGTTTAGCTGGCTACTGAGATTTGGAGAAGGCTTGAGCTGAGAAATCCTTTCTAATTTTATCTCAGGCTCCTCTCCTCTCACAGAGCTGGTAGCTGCAAGTCATTTGGCTGGTGGTCCCTGGGGGAATGTTAACACCTGTGGGTGACAGGCCCTGGCAGTGCTATTCTATGATTCCACATGCTTAGAAAATTCATTCGTCATGCATAGGATGTATGCCATCTCAACATGGGGTCCAAGTCCTTATTTGGGATCACACAGTCATTAAGAGCAGGCCCTCAAGACACATTTGAGACCTCTCTTAAGCCTGTCAACTCACCCTCATTTTGAGACTGAAGATTCCTCCCTTGGGTCTCACAACTGCCAGAAATGTCCTGTGAATTGTTAAGCTCTCAGACTGAACTTTGACAACATGGGGAGCCCTGGGAAGATGCATTTGGTCATTGTGAGCATCAAAGGGAGTGCCATACTCCCTCTAATAGGGATAGGGGCTGGAACTGAGTTTGCACTGGTATAGGGAACTCCCAAGGGAGGAAACTCCTTCTAGTAATATAGGTAAAAAACTTCTCTGCAACTTAGAGAGTTGCCTTGAACATTGAGGTTAAGTGACTTGCCCAAGGTCACACATCAGTATGTGTCAGAAATTGGATGTCAGCCTAGGTCTTCCTGGCTCTGAGGCTGGCTTTCTATTTGCTATGTCATCTTGCCTCTTCCTCTTCCAATAATAATAATAAATGTATGAATAAAGTTGAGTTTACATCCCTATACTTTTATTGAATTACAAAAAGTAGTCATTTTATTCATTCATGTGAGTGTTCACAAATATAAAAATATAATACAGGATAGGGACCTCTCCCAGGACCACTTCTATGTGAATTTCATCCAACTCAGACAAGAATGAAATAATAATAACATCTGACATTACCCATCTCTCTCTCTTCTGCCTCCCCTCCCTCTGCCCTCCCTCCTTGGTGCAGGTCAATGAAGCTTATTTGATGGTGCTGTAGGACTGACTTAGATCTATGGGATTCTACCTGTCCCTCAGACCTCAGTTCTCCTCCCTAGGCTCCACCTCCTATACTTCAGCTCAGGTCATGGTCACTGTTCTCTGGAAGACTTGAGCTATTGTGTATGTATTGGGCTAGGGGTTGGAAAACAGGGAATTGTATACATTTACAAGCATACCTTAGAGATATTGCAGGTTCAGTGCTAGACCATCACAATAAACTAAATATTGCAATAAAGAGACTCATATGGATTTTTTTGGTTTCTCAGTGCATATAAAAGTTATGCTTACACTATACTGTAGTCTATTAAGTGTGCAATAGTATTATGTCTGAAAAAATATACATTCTTTAATTTAAAAATACTTTATTGCTAAAAATGCAAACTATCATCCAAGTCTTCAGTGAATCATAATCTTTTTGCTGATGGAGGTCTTGCCTTAATATTGTTGGCTGCTGACTGATGGGGGGATAGCTGGAGGTTGGGGTGGTTATGGAAATTTCTTAAAATAAGAGAGCAATGAAGTTTGCTACATGAATTGATTTTTTTACCCAAACATTTAGAGGCCCCTGTAGGGTAATTAATTGGCCTAATTTCAATATTGTTGTGCTGTGGGAATAGGGAGGTACTAGGAGAGGGGGAGAGATGGAGAATAGTCAGTTCATAGAGCAGCCAGAACACACATAACATTTACTGGTTAAGTTTGACATCTTATTATGGGAGCAGTTGGTAGCTCCCCAGTCCTTTTTGAGAACAAAGGACAAACAACAATAGTGAAATCAGAGATCAATGATTCATAGATCACCATAACATATAAAAATAATGAAAAACTTTTAAATACTGTGAGAATTACCAAAATGTGAAATAGATATGCAGTATCAGCACGAACTGTTGGAAAAATGACACTGATAGACCTGCTTTACTCGGGGTTGCCACAAACCTTCAATTATAGAAAATGAAGTATCTTTGAAATGGCAATAAACCAAGTTATGCCTGCACTTACAATGTGGTAAAAGATTGCCATGGGGGGCAGAGTCCTGCAGTTTTCATGGCCAGTCCAATGGACTCAATGTTCTCTCTGCTACCACTCCAAGAAGACAGAAGAGTGTCCTAGACTGGCAAAGTAGATGATGACGTTAGTCCCCAGGTCTCTTTATTCTCTTCCTTGTTCCTTTAGCTGTCCTTCTCTCATCCTATCTAGGTGACTGCCCAGACCTCTTGTGCTAATCATATCTATCCATGGCTGTTTCTCACTGGGGTGGGTAACACTGGCTTCTCCCTTCTTGTTGTCCTTCATTCTAGAAGAGGACCAATGACATCACAGAGGTGATATTTTGACTTTCGTGCATTGGATTTAAGTGAGGCAGTGGTACACAAAATGTCATGCTCTTTCTCTCTCCTCTGTAGTCATTGAAGACCAGTGGCAAGACAGAAGTCAAGAGGATTGTTGATGACCCAGGAGGCAGTGGATGATCTTGATCTTTCTAAATTAAGGTCTTTCCCAGTTCTCAGTTTGTCTGAGGCAATACCCATTTAATGACTAAGGACTAGGTAAGAAATGAGACAAAAGATGGCCTTATTTGCCATCACAAAAATATTAAGATTATGGGGAAGACCCTTAGAGTTTTGGGCCTGAATAGAGAACAATTGCATTTTTTCATTCATTCTAAGCCTTCAAAACCTAAACAATGAGCTACCAAGGCCCATTGGGTTGGTAAGGGGGTGGGGGTGTGCATTATTGGGCATTCTATGAAAACCAGAGTTCTTTGGGTTTAAAGGTCTAGTCAAGTCCACTTGAATCACAATGCGCTCCCTTAGAGGAGGTGTGGTGTAGTAGAATTTGATTTAGGGTCACTTGGTTCAAATCTCATCTCTATCATTAAACCTGTGTCCTTGAGTTATTTATGCATCCCAAGTCTGGGTCTGTAGAATGGTGATAATACTTGAACTCTATACCTCCCAGATCAAAGGAGAAAATGTAAACAAAGTGCCTTGTAAATCTTAAAGTGCTATGTAAATATAAATAGTAATTTTCCCCCTAACCTTTCCAGAACTTCTTAGCTCCTCCAACTTGAACTGTATCTTGTTCTTCTGCAGTCACGCTTTTGATAGGGAATTAATTCAATCAAAATTGTGAAAGAGGAAAATGGTTTAATGTATTATCCCTTCCAGCCATGCCTACTCTGTTCCAGGAGCTGTGCTTGGCACTATTTTGCTGTTCAGTTGTTATCAGTGTTGTTCTACTCTCCATGACCCCATTTAGGATTTTCTAGGTAAAGATACGGGAGATGTTTTGCTCTTTCTTTCTCCAGCTCATTTTATAGATGAGGAACTGAGGCAAACAGTGCTAAGTATCTTGCCCAAATCCACACAGCTGGTGTCTGAGGCTGGATTTGAACTTGGGCCTTCCCAACTCCAGGTTTAGCATTCTATCCACCGTACTCTTGGCTGCCCTCATGGATCTTACAATCTAGTAGGCATATTCATGCACAAATAGCTATCAAACCTCCAGAATAAAATATGAACTCCTCAGGTCAGCACTTAACTCTTCACAACATGGCTCTGTCCTATTTTTTAAGCTTCATTATACATTACTACCCTTTGCTCACTCTATGTTCCATCCATGATGGAATGATGGGGTGCTTGTGTTTGGACCTCAGTTGTTTGGACCTCAGTTCCAAGACCATATTTTTCCCTAGCCTCAAAAACACAGTTTTTTTGGGTTTCTGGCAGTTTCTCTTCAACCCAAGGATACTATGCCCAGCAATTATTCATGAGTGGGTCCCAGTGAAACACTTATCTTTCAGCAACAAATTACATCTGTAGGAATTATTAGTTTGAACTGGTTTTGCACTGTCTCATAAAAATATTTGGTATCAACCAGACTATCTATACCAACTCCCTACCTCATTATATGCATCCTGGACTCCTCATTATGTGTATCCTAGACTTAAGACTTCCATACACTCCATTGAGTCACAATATATATGTATCTTGTCAAACAAGACATTGATTAGTGGCAGACTGGGCAATCCCCTTAACTTAGAGATGTAGCAGACCTAAAAATCACTGTAAGACAAACCTTCCCCCCCTCCCAGGCTTTTCCTGATGAACACTGGGTAAAATACCTGTTCAGTAGATACAAAAAGTGCATGTTCCTTTAAGAACTGACCACTCCCTAATCCTTCCCTAATCCCACCCTGAATCTCCTAATTAGCATACTTGACACATGTTTTACTATAGTTTTTCCTGTATAAACTTTAACTGTACCCTCCTAATGCATAAGAAGTTTTGCTCGCTGGATAGTGTAACAATAAATCTTTGCCAACTTGACTTAAAGATTGCTTGAGTCCATGAATTCTTTCCAGACAGCCCTGTCCTGCACTTGAGGGGTCCCTGAAACCCTCAAACTGCATCATCCAGACTGGCTTTGTTTTTTTTTTTTTTTTAAGCAATTGGGGTTAAGTAACTTGCTCAAGGTTACACAGCTAGTCATTATTTATGTGTGGGTGCTCATTTTCTGAGGCCGGATTTGATCTCAGTCATCCCAACTCCGAGGCCGGCACTCTTACTCACTGCGCCACCTAGCCGCCCCTTTAGGGCAATTGGGGTTAAGTAACTTGCCCAAGGTTACACGGCTAGGTTTTTGTTTGTGTGGATTAAGTGTCAGAGGCCGGCTCCGAACTCAGGTCCTTCTGACTCCAGGGCCGGCGCTCTATTCACTGCGCCACCTAGCCGCCCCAAGACTGGCTTTTTTGCTATTCTTCTCACATAGCACTCGATTTCTCATTGCCATACTTTTGCACTGGCTGTTCCCATGCCTAGGATGGTCTACCTCCTCACCTCTAACTTTTGGAATCCCTTTCATCCTACAAGACAGTTCAAATCTTTTGAAATATCAAACTAGTGTGAAAATATAATAAGAGCTAGTCCCTACTTCCAGGCAGTCTGGGGCTAGTGGATCACTTGAGCTCAGGAGTTCTGAGCTTCAGTGAGCTAAGTCAGTAAGGTTTCATACTAAGTCTGCCATCAATATGGTGAACTCCAGGGGTAAAGGGTGGAGGACAAGACCACCAGGTAGCCTAAGGAGGAGCAAATCAGTCCAAGTCAGAAATGGAGTAGGTCAAAACTCCCATGTCAATCAGAGTGGGATTGGGTTTCTAGTTGACCCTGCACCTCCTGGATGAGATGGGAAGAACCAATCTAAAAACAAAGAAAAAAAAGTACAATAAGAAATTTCAAAGTTCTATGTTAGTTCAGTTAACAGGCAATCACAACATCACAAGACTTATGTGAAAACCAGGTTTGTTACAAGAGAAATGAACATTCATGTGGGACCTAAAAAGTTCATAGTCCGTACAGAAGTTTTCATATTTAAGACAATACAACAAAAGGAGAAGAAAACAGGAAGGGGCATGGCATAGGAGGAGACAGGTACAATAAAGATGGGGAAAAGGACAAAACCCCTCCCGAAGGGAACAAGCAAGGCAATGGCAAAAGCCACATTCTTTTCCCTTGGGAACCCCTGAACTATGAAGATAAGTGTGTCTGCTTATCTACAAAGGACCCCGGCAACATAATCATTTTCCCCAGCCTGGCACAGACTGACTGATGCCTGTCTTACCTCCTAAGGACACACAGGGAGTCCAGCTCGGGGTGCAAACAACAAATTATGTCCGCTGGGGGTGGGGAGCTTTGCCCTTGACACATTCCTGGCCTCATGCATGCTCTGGATCCAGTGTTTCTGGACAATACGCTAACTCAAAAAGACAAGTTCAGGGGACCCTTTAACAGCCCTTACCAGTTCAGAGGTGGGGAATCACAGCTGGAAAAGATTATGGAGAGTTTCTTGGAGTTGGTGCCATTTGAGTTGGGGCCTCAAGGAGAAGATAGACAATTTTAACTGCTTCTTAAATGTCAATACAAAAGAGGGACTTTCAAGAATGAATTTGGGTGGGTGAGAGAAGCTCCAGGCTCAGTTAGGAGATATTTACTCTATTATCAGCTCTGACACTCTGCCAGCTTTCTGTGTGCCCTTGAGCAAGTCACTTCACTTCTCTGGAGTCTGGGCCCTAATTTGTCAGGTAAAGAGGTTAGACTAACTGACTTCCAAGGCCCCTTCCTGCTCTAAATATCTAGCATTTCTACTATGCTGTGAATTCAGAGCCAGATTTACCACTGGAAGAGCAGTGGTAAAATGCTCTGGATCCTGTGCTTTTATAGAATTATATATTCAAAGTTAGAAAGGACCTTTGTTGTTGTTGTTGCTCAGTTGTGTCCTACTCTACTTGACTCCATGACTTTTGTACGTGGGGTTTTCTTTTCCTATTTTGGAGGGAATTGGGACTTGCCCAGGCTCACATAGCTAGTAAGTGTCTGAAACCAGATTTGAACTCAGGCCCTCTTGACTCCAGGGCCAGAGCTCTATCCACTATGCCACCTAACTGCCCTACACATGGGGTTTTCTTGGGAAAGATATTGGAGTGATTTACCATTTCCTTTTCCAGTATGTCCCCATTTTACAGATGAGGAATTGAGGCAAATAGGGGTTAAATGACTTGCCCAGCATCACAATTCTAGTAATTTTCTTAATCCAAATTTGAACTCAGATCTTCCTGGTACTTTATCTACCAGATCCAAGCCTGGTACTTTATCTATTGCACCACCTAGCTGCCCCCTGAGGTCATCTAATCCACCCCCTTCATTTGTAATGACTTATCCAAGGGTCCAGAAGTGGCAGAAGTAAGATTTGAACATTTATCTTCTGACTTCAAATCCATTGGGTTTTCAATTGTATCTCACTGCAGTATGGAAGGCTGTAATTTCAGGGGAGTCCTACAGGGTCGTGGATATAGAAGGGATATCTGCAAACCATCTGGACTGACCTGCACCCCACCCCCATTTTATAGATGGAGAAACTGAAGTCCAGTGGAGTTAAATGGATTGTTAAAAGTCTCACAGGTAGCAGCATTGAGATTTAAGCCTGTACACTCTGAATCCAAATCCGTTGCTTTTTTCATTAAACCAGGCAGTTCTACAGCAAGCTCTTATTAGCCTGAGGGCAGCAAGGATATGCACAGTCAGTGTTATGTCCTGTTTCTTTAAAGAAATATACAGCAACTACAGCATGAATACAAGGCCTGGAGTGTGTTATCAGTTGTGCTCTGTCCCAATTCCAGATGGGCATAAACTGGTTTGATGGGCCAGACTCTGAAGGGCAGGGCCTCCTCCATGGTCAAGGGGGAATGGGAAACAGAGCAAGGGAATTTGACTCTATTTTGATTTTTTTGTAATTCCTTTTTCCTCTTCATACAGATTCCTGACAGTGTGAAAATAACAGCACAGTCACTCCTAGGTCATCTTTTACTATGAGAACCAAATTCCCAAGGCTGGCCCTGGTGACAAAGAGTGGATAGAGAAGGAAGAAAAAAGTGACAAAATGAAGACTCAGAGGAGATGGCAGCCTACAGAGAGAAAGAGAGGAGGGAGGCAGAGAGAGAAGACTGAGAAAAAGGGAGGAGAGAGAGTCTCCTGACACAGCCTGCTTCTCCAGATTACCTCATCGAGAAATAACCATCTAAGGCAAATCTCTACAATGGGGAGGCAAAGCTCTCAGCTATTCTCAGGAGGAATCTGGCAGATTCTCTATTCTCTTTATGGCCCAGTTTTGACCTGTACCAGATCTTTCTCTCCAGGGCTTCACCAAAATAGACAGTCAATAAAAACATTTTCTCTCTGTCCTGTTTCGTGCATCTATTTCCAAATCATGTTATAGTATAAAATTCTGGTTATAGTCAGGAACAGTGAGGGCAGGAAGCTTCTCTCTATGACAAATACACCTATCCAGTGCTTCTTTTTGTCTAAAGTTAGCTCTACTCCAATAGTGGCCCTCTACGTCTTCAAGTGTGGCCCTTTGGCTGAATCCAAACTTCACAGAACAAATCCCCTTAATAAAAGGATTTGTTCTGTAAAATTTGGATTCAGTCAAAAGGCCACACCCAAGGCCTAGAAGGCCCCATGTGGCCTCAGGGCTGCAGGTTCTCCAACCCTGTTCTAGGCCCTAGAATATCAATGGGAGGACCAAGATAGTGACAGCAGAACTGGATAGAAGTGTTGAGATGTTAGGAAGAGGGATGTGAGAAATATACTTAGTCTAGGAATAAATAATATTTACTGGAAAGCCAGGAAAGTTTTTATTACATTTAGTTTACATTTATTCTTTCTGAATAAATGGGTAGCTCCCTTAATGGAGTACGCCAACTCAGACAAATGTGAGCCCTTTTATATTGCTTCCATTAGAATTTCCGGCCTTGTTCTCCATTGGCTAAGTGCAACCTCCTGAACCATGTCATGGTCCCCTCACATAGCTCTGGAAGCATGCGTACAAGCCTTAGGCCCCTTCCTGATCAGAAGCCTGACCCTGCTAGATTATAGCTCTGACTAGCACCAGTCACCTCTGACCCACATTCTGCTCTCACTTTTAATTACATGGAAACAAAATTCCTCCCATTGTTTCCCACAGGGAGAAGGAGGATTGAGAGAAAGGATAGTATAGAAGAAAGTATGAGGGTTTTGTAATGCTTGATTTTTCTGTCTATGGAGTATCATGGAATTGGGTTCTCACCAGCCTAACAGATCCAAGCAAGGAATAGCATTGAAATAGTAAAACATTTCATTGGGATAGAAATGAATAATAAAGCAATAGAAAAGAGTCTCAGGTAGGTTCCTGAATGCATAGCTTCCTTCCACTTTCTTCCTAGAGTATATGTAACTTTGCCAACGACTCACAGATCTGGTAGGGAGGGCATAGGCAGTCTCAGCAGCCTGATTGTCCTGGAAAGTTTGGTAGCTTGCCTTGATCTCATTGAAGGGGCAAGTTTCTCTCTAACCATCTGCATTCTTGTTGACACCGTTTCTAGAGATTCTGCTAGGACTGCTTTACCCCAGACACTATTTGTGGTTCTCAGTCAGCATTACAATTTTTCAACTTCTGTATAACCAGGGCATGTCATCTCCCATCTTTATGTTGAATCCAATAACAAACCAAACCAAAAAACCTGCTATTGACACTGTTCAGTCTCAAAAGTCCTACACATGTCAGTGGTCACAAATCCAGCTCTATTTTCTCCATCTTGTTGCCCTCTCCCCTTAGTCCCCTCAATGCAAACAGCCTGTGCTGTTGGCAAACATACTTCACAGGAATTGGATTTCCTATCTTCCTAATGAATGTTTGCACTCTGGGCACAGTCATTCTGGGAATTGCTGTTCTCCACACCTTGGTGCTGCCTGCTCTAAGCATCCTGGAAAACGTAGGCCTTCTCTTCCCTCCCTTTTCCCATTCCTGCTACAGATGCAACTTGGATTTAGAGATGGAAGTGTTGTTTCCCTCATTTTCAGATAAAGAAATTTGGGCTTAAAGAACTTTTGTGACTTGTTAAAAGGCTACTCAGACTTCAGATCCATTGCTTTTCTCAGCTGTGCTGGGTGGCTTGGTAGCAGCCCCAGATTAGCCTGAGGGCAGCCTTGTCCTCAAGACAGGCACAGTCATTATCATGCTCTGTGAGTTGGATAGATATACAAGGAGAGATTCAGGTAATATTAATGTTTCAAAAACAATAATAATAGCCTACATTTGTACAGGACTTTAATATCTGCAAAATGCTTTCCTCAGATCAACCTCGTGGGCTAGCTTTTGTGTAGTTAGTGTATTATCTCCATATTTCAGATGGGGAAGCTGAAGCTTGTAGTGATAAAGTGACTTCCCCAAGGTCGCTTTGTCTAAAGATAGCTTACTCAAGCCCCTAGTCTCTACAATATCAATGGAAGAGGGAAGATAATGACCGGAGAAATGGAAGTAAGTGTTGAGATGTTAGGAAGAGACAGAAAGAGGATTGGGAGAAAGGACAGTATAGAACAAAGTGTCAAGAGTTCTAAGTGTCAGAGTCAGAATTTAAACTGAGATTTCTCCCAATTCTGGGTCAAATGCTTTTGATACTTTGTCATGCTGCCTTTAAGAGGGTCCAGAAGATATATTTATGTGCTAAAATAGCACACACACATATACATACATGTATATGTATACATATATACATATACATGCATCTATATCTTCATCTACATATATAGCTATACTGTGAAGATTGTCAACTCAGCAGTCATTTATAGTCTTAGAGAGTTACCTAAAGGCACTGAGATGTTAATTGCAGCTTGTGTGTGAGACAGGACTTGAATCCAGGGCATCCTGACTCCAAGATCAGGAAGCTATCCATGCTACTTCTCAGGCCTTTTCTTAAAGGTATATTTCATCTCACACAAAAGGAGGCACTCAATTTCAGACATTCAGAGGGCCTTGAGGATGGGGGACATTGGAAGAGGGAATGACAATGGAATCATTGTCACCTGAAAGATACTTAATTGATAATTAGCTAATGATTAATCAGTCAACAAGCATTTATTAAACATTTTTTATATGCTAAGCTTTGGAGATACAAAGAGGATTCAAAAACAGTCCTTTCTCTCAAGGAGTTTACAGTCTAATAGACACACATGCACACACACACACACACACACACACACACACACACACACACCCAGAGAGAGAGAGAGAGATCTAGAGATACATTTTCTTCATCAGTTCTGTATGTATCTTAGATGTCTATACACAGAGAAAGATACAGATATAGAGACAGATAAAGACTTTCTCTCTGTCTCTGTCTCTCTGTCTCTCTGTCTTTCTGTCTCTCTGTCTCTGTTTCTTTCTGTTTCTCTGTCTCTGTCTCTCTTTCTCTGTCTCTCTGTCTCTGTATGATATAGACATCCAAGGTACATACAGGACCGTTGAAGACAAATTTAGAGGGGAAAGTTTTGCAGCTGGAGATCAGGAAAGGCCTTCTGCCAAAGTGGGGTTTGAGATGTGTATTGAAAGGGATCAGTGATTTTAGAAGGTGGAGGGGAGGAGGAGGAACATTGCAGGAATGAGGGCCAGTCAATGCAAAGCAAAGAGACAAGAAAAGGAGTACTGTGTCTGAGGAAAAGCAACCAGGCTACCATGTTGAATTTTAGATGTTTAAAGGACATCTTGTACAAAACATATAATAGGCAGTAGATCATGTAAGACTGAAGCTCAGGAGAGAAACTATGACTGGATATATAAATCTGGCAACCATTTGCATTGTGATGATATTTGAACTCATGAGAACTGATGAGATCACTGATATAGTATAGAGATAAGAACAAGTGATATAGCATAGAAAGAAAAGAGGGCCTAGTACAGAGCTCTGGATGTTCTAGTCTAATTTTTGCATATTTTGATTAATAATTTTGTTAGTCGAAACCCTCAAATCTCTAAGAACAGTCAAATGCAAATGAAATGACTGGATCTTAGTTCTCTGTAATCACTGTCATCTCACTACTTAAACCAGTCTTCTCAATATTCATCTGGGGGCCAGTTCTTTATCTAGATTTGGCTGGTCTTCTGAGCAGTCTTTGTCTCTGTCTTGCCCCCTTTGTTTAATTAGGAGATCATGCTTCTTTGCAAATTGATTTAATCGTTTTTTCATACACAAATGCTCTTTTTCTATTCCTTTGAGTATCCAACCTGTTCATATCATGAATTGGGGGCAGTACTTTCCACATACAAGATTCATGTAGAATAGTAGAAGGTAATCTTTGAAGGGAAGACTGGCAAATGGGAGAACCAGAAAAGGCCTCCTGCAGGAGGTAGAATTTGAGCTGAGCCTTGAAGGATGCCAGGGATTCTGAAAGGTGGAGATAAGGAGAGAGAGCATTCCAGCTATGGGGGACAGCCAGCCTAAGGGCAGAGACACAAGCAATGTATCTAAGGAACAAGAAGTAGGTCAGTACAGTGGCTCATATAGTCCATGGAAAGGAGTAAAATATAAGAAAGTAGAGAAAGAAAAATACAAAACAGAAAAAATAAGAAGACAAGAATGACCATGCCTGCAGTAAGGCTAATGAGATGCTCCACATCAATGACTTTGGCCACCTATACACTCCTGTCAGAGCAGCAAAACTTCTTTTTTTTCCCTTTTTGGAGGGCAATTGGGGTTAAGTGACTTGCCCAAGGTTACATGGCTAGTTTTTGTGTTACATGTCTGAGGCCAGATTTGAACTCAGGTCCTCCTGACTCCATTCACTGCACCACCTAGCCTCCCTGCAGCAAGACTTCTTGGGAGTTGTCTCTGCCTCAACATCAGACCCCAGCCTCAGTTTCTTCTTAATCTGCTTCTTGGACCTTGTGCTCTGATTAATGACTAGGCCTTTCCCCATATTTAACCTTGACAATGCTGTATAATATAAAAAGCCTTGGTCTTAGAGGTAGAATATCTAACCATGAGTCATTGGTCAGCTACTAAATAGCCTTGTGACTTTGGTTGAGTCACTGTATTTTGGGAGCTCTCAGTTTTCCCCATCTGTATAATAAGATTGGACCAGAGGACCTGTCAGATTTCTCCCAGCTCTGATAGTCCATGTGCCCCTTATACATGGCCATGCTTTAGCCTTACACTTCCTTCATCCGAGAGCTGTTTGTGACTAAATCACAGAAAGTGCAGGATATTGAGATTTTCAACTCTCGTTGTCCTTCCCTAATCCATTTTGTAACTGGGCAACTCATTTAACTTCTCTGAAGTCAAATATAAGATAGAAAGGAAACATTGATTAAGTACCCATCTCATTTTATCTCCCCAATAACCTTGGGAGATAGATGCTATTATTATCCCTGGCAGTTTAGTAAACAGAGGTCAAGTGACTTGCCCAGGGTCACACAGCTAGTAGGTTTCTGAGGCTGGGTTTGAACTAAGGTTTTCCTCATTCCAGGGCCAGGGATCTATCCATTAAGCCACCTTGCTGCCTATAAGACATAAACAGATTGAAATCTGCTTTGAGGGAGAAAGTTCAACCTCAATTAAATATAAGTATAAGAACATACAAACTTCTTAATATAAAACTGGAAGGGACCCTGCAGACCAATAATTCCATGAAACTGATCTCCAGAGCATTTCATGGATTTACCATGTCACATAATGAGTGAATGGCTAGGCCTGGCCTAGAACCTAGGTTCCCCTAACTCTTGGTCCAATGTACATTCCATTATATCATATGGACCATTGTATTAACAATACAATATTCACTATGCCTATGCAATTATAAATAGGCTTATGTGGTTATTAATCACAAAATATATCAGGCTGTCTATATGGGGGATAAAGCCAGAACATTTATTAAAATACCAAATGACTGAGTCCCAAAACCAGAAAGTCAAAGCCATCAGGGTAGTTATGAAATTGGCACATGTAGTTAACATAGTAAACAACTACATTCTTAAGCATTCAAAACAGAACTGGCTACCTCAGGCAAAGGTCCTTCTCTCCCCACTCACAGCAACTGCTCAGCATCCAGGAAGTATGCTCACAACAGCTCTGGCCCCCTGCAGTTCCGGTCCCTGACAATCCCCAACAAGAGTCCTTAGAAGAAATTCTGGCTGGCTCAAAAAGGTGTTTGTGCCTCCACCTCTACCTTGGCTGCTGCTGCTGCTGCCGCCACCACCGCCGAGGCCACTGCCAGTCCCCACCAGAACTCTAGCTTTTTTGTTTCCTCTTGCCCCACCCCTTCCTGCTATGTCAGCAAGTCTAATGGGGCATGGAAGATCTTTAAATCCCATAACCCTTACAACCATCACTAGAAATCCCATAGAATTTCCCATGTTGCTACATTTTTGACCCAAGGAAATATTTATTTACTATTTTTGGATGTTCATTTTTGCTTCTTCTAGGCAGCATGGCATAATGGGTAGACTGCTAGACTTGCTGACATTTAATAGTTATGTGAGCAACATGAAGTCACTTAACCTATTTGAATCTCAATCTCTTCACGTGCAAAATAGGAGTAATCATTCCTGTAGTACCTGCCTCATAGGTTTGTTGTGAGGCTCAAATGAAATGATGCATGGAAAACTCTTTGGAAAATATAAAGTGCTATATTTGTTATTGTTGTTTAGTCATTTCAGTTGTGTCCAACCCTTAATGACCTCATTTGGGATTTTCTTAGCAAAGATACTGGAGTGATTTGCCATTTCCTTCTCCAACTCATTTTACTTATGAGGAAACCGTGGCAAACGGGTGAAGTGACTTACCCAGGGTCACACAGCCACGAAGTATCTGAGGTCAAATTTGAACTCAGGTCTTCCTGATTCCAGGCACAGCACTATATCCACAGTGCCACCTTGCTGTCCCCAAAGTGCTAGATAGACTCCAATTACTCTATATTTCAACATATAAGAAAAGCAGAATAAAAAAGAATCAGATTTTGTATATTGATGTCCAAATCTCCCCTCAGTGATCTACGTCAGTCTATAGCTAACTGTGGTGTTCACTTTGACTCGGGAGTACTTTCCCCGCTGCTCCTCTCTGTACAGAAAGGCTGTGAGGGCTGAAGGAACCGGTCCCCTTCCTTGCCTTCAGTCTGCATTGGAGAGCTCCCTCACAGGTGTGCATTTCTTGGCAGTCAGTACTTAACTCCCCAGCAGGATCCTGGATGTTAAAGGCGCTTGTTTATTGCTGTGCTTCTAAAGCTCAGTGACATGCCCAGCTGGAACCTTTTCTGATGCCCGAATTGTTGCCTGTTGGGTCACCTCCCCCATCATCGCTGTGTTCTTCTGTTAAATGAGAGTGTTAGACCAGGTTATCTGTGAGGTCCCTTCCAGCGCTAACGAGCCATGATTCTGTTCATCTTTGTTTGTACCTGTCCCTGGGAAATCTCCCATGGATAGCATTTTGCCTGAGGAGAAGGTGGAAGAGCTTAGCGTGAGCCAGCCACCTGCAAAAATAAATAAATAAATAAACAGCAGAGAAATAAACAAAGTCAGCCTCCCAGAGACCCTTCAGAGCAGAAGCCTGACTGTGCTTCTCACCATCACTAAGTGACCTGAGACAAGCCAAATGAAACAGACCTCTCATGTTAAAAAAGGTATATACATCTTTACATTTAACACTGTTTAACCTTGCATCTGACCAATATAATTCTATTCACATAATTGAATATATAATTTATTTTATATTTTACATTTATATAATATTTTAGGATTAAAAAAAGTGCTATCTTCACATAATCCTAATGGAAGGCAGTGTATTATTACCTGCATTTTATGGACAAGGAAACTTGAGGCCCAGAAAAGTGAAGAGGCTTGCCAAGGGTTACAACTCTCGGTGGAAAGAGGATTAGATTTGGAGTCAGAGAATCTGTGTTCAAATCTGGGCTCTCCACTTACAGTTACCTGTGGGACTTTGGACATCATGTTTCTGGGCTCTGATTTCCTTATCTACAAAAGGGGGAGGGGAGGGAAGTTAGATTTTTAAGGTTCCTTCCATCTCCATAGCTAACTGTGATCTTAGTGTCAGAGCCCAAAATGTGAACAAATGTCTGTTAATTACTTAAAATATTCTAAGAAGCAATTTATAGTCTTCACCAGACTGCCAGAGGGGTCCAGAGCACTGTGCTGGACACTAGGGAAGTTACAAAAAAGAAATAAGAGAAAGCCCCTGCCCTAATGGAACTAAAATCAAGTGTCAGGGTGGAGGTGGGGGTGAGGTATGAAATATATGTAGATAACTCTAATTCATAGTATTATATAAATAAATATAATAATAAAAATTACATAAAGACTCATCTTCCTGAGCTCAAATCTGGTCTCAGACACTTAGTACATGTGTGACCCTGGGCAAGTCACTTAACCTTGTTTGCCTCAGTTTCCTCATCTATAAAATGAGCTGGAGAAGGACATGGTAAACCACTCTAGTATCTTTGCCAAGAAAACCCCAAAGGGGGTCACAAAGAGCCTTTCTGAACAACAACAAAATAGAGAGATATAAAGCTGAAATAAGTGATGATACCAGAGTTGGTTTTGATATGATCTTCCTTCCAGACTTCAGTACTCCCTGGTTATTGACACTGAGAATATAAAGAGGGAGACTGAAAATGTATTAGTATGCAAGAAAATGCATTATTATATAGCCTTCTTTGTTACTGCATCCTAGGAAGCACCACGGAGCCTTTCCAATGCACTTGCAGCTGAAACCTCTTATATATGCCGCCCCTTCCCTGATTTGTTTTACTGTTTGTATCTGAAGCTCATGGTTCTTTACATATTTTTGTTGTTGTTCAGTTGTTTCAGTCATGTCTGACTTTGTGACCCCATTTGGGGGTTTCTTGGCAAAGATACTGGAGTGGTTTGCCATTTCCTTCTCCAGCTCATTTTACAGATGAGGAAATTGAGGCAAACAGGATTAAGTGATTTATCCAGGGTCTCACAAATAGTAAATGTCTGAGGCCACATTTGAACTCAAGTCTTTCCAACTCTAGGCCTAGTGCTGTATCCACTGAGCCATCTAACTGCCTCCACTTTGCACATAGTAAAAATTTAATAAATGATTCTTCATTCATTCAAAGGCAGGCAGCACTCTGCATTGGAGGCTCAGAGTAGTCTAGGGGAAAAAGCCTTGCATAAACGTTGGGAGACCTTAGTTTTAATTCTGGCTCACCTACTTGTTGTGTGACCAAGGACAAATCACTTCTCTGGACCTCAGTTTCCTCATCTGTAAAATGATGGGATTGGACTAGATGGCCTGTGAAGTGCCTTCAAGCTCTAACATCCTATGATTCTAAAAAAATCCTTCCTACCCTTAGGCTGTTTATAAAGCTAGGAAAGACATGTAAGACCACCTAGTAACATGGACCCCTCTGGCAGTCTGGTGAAGACTATGTATTACTTCTTAGAATATTTTAAAAATTTAATAATTTAAAATTTGAAAATCATAATATGAAATCCATAGAATTACAAAGGAAACCAATTACACTGACATATAGTCAGCAGTATCTTTTTATATTTGTTTTTAAAAATTAATTAATTTTTAGTTTTAAACATTTACTTTCATAAAATTTTGAATTCTAAATTTTCCCTACCTCCCCAAGAGGGCATGCAATCTGATATAGGCTATATATGTACAATCACATTAAACATATTTCCACATTAGCTTTGTTGTGAAAGAAGAATAAGGACAAAAGGGGAAAACCACTAGAAAGAAAAAACAAAAAACAAATTAAGAAGGGAAAATAGTATGCTTCAATTTGCATCCAGACTCCATATTTCTATCTCTGAGTATGGATCACATTTTCCATCATGAATTTTTTGGTATTGACTTAAATCATTGCATTGCTGAGAAAAAACTCAGTCTATCAAGGTCAGTCATCACATATTGCTGCTGGTGCTGTGTACAATGTTCTCCTGGTTCTGCTCAGTTCATTCTTCATCAGTTTATGTAAGTCCAGGTTTTTCTGAAATCTGCCTGCTCATCATTTCTTATAGAACAGTAGTTTTCTATTACATTCATTTACCACAACTTGTTCAGTCATTTAACAATTGATGGGTGTCCCCTAAATTTCCAATTCTTTTCCACTAGCAAAATATTTTAAAAAATAAGTCTGTGGACTTAGGTTAAGAGCCTCTAAGTTCAACTCTCTCATTTTACAGATCAAGAAACCAAGCCCTAGGGAGGTTAAGGGACTTGTCCAAAGTCACATAGGTGGTAAGTATCAGAGGCAAGATTTAAACCCAAGTCCTCTGAAATCTCACACAAGTGCTCTTTCCATAGTGCCATACTGAAGATATCTTCAGAAAGTGGAATGAATAATTAAAGGCAACCAGAAGTCAGCCAGAAGTCAGAAGGCAGTATTGAATCAGTGCATCAGGAAAATGTGGGGGACTGCCTGGCTAAGTGACTCAGACTGAAAGCAATAAGTAGAATTTTTTTTTCTGACTCTGTGGTCAACCCACACTCATGTAGCATCAATAAAATGAAATACGAGGAGGTCTGAGGCATAATCAGTTGCACGGATGATGCATTCCAACTCTCATATTGGGCAGCAATATAATTAATAGGACTTGGTTGCATTATGAAAGGCATAATGAAATCTTTTCAGTTCCTCCATTACCCTCCATTACAGACCGAAGATCATTGACAACACTCTTCACCAGGGAAGTTAAGGTAATTATATAGAGATAATCAAAACATATGCTTTAAAGTTTGGATTGATTAGGGATGGAGGGTCTAGAGAAATGATCCCCAGGCAATAGTTAGCATTATAGATACTCTACATTATATATTTTTTAAAAAGTAATTGAAACCTAGGGTTGATACCGGGTCACTCAACACCTGCTGAACCAACAGAGAAAATTACTGAGAACTGAAGCCTCCATACAGCAGCTTCCAGGGATTAGACTCCCAGGAATTGTTAACACCACACTATCAGTTAGAGTCAGGGCATGGAAAAGGTTGAAATGGAAAGATATGACCAGCAGGAGTGGGACACTTGGAGATTTAGAATTATCTATATTAATCATAGGGACCAAGTTTGGGACTAGAAATTTTTTTTTTGTTGTTTGTTTGTTTTTTGCTATTTTCAGTAATTTTTTTAGATTTTTTCCTATGAGGACTCGAGTTGTCCTTCAAAGTGTTTAACCATAACAATGTGATGTGGTGAAAAGAACAATGTCTTTGGGATTAAAAGACCAGAGTTCGAATCCTGGATATTTACTACCTTCTGTGATTTTATTTTATTTTATTTTTATTGGTCAATTAAACAAATGCTTTATTAACTTCTGTTTTACATCATTCATTTCCGCCAGATTTTGAGTTACAATCATTTTTCCCCCATTATTCCCCTACCCAACCTCCCAGAATAGTAGTCCCACAAGATATCACTTCCTCCAATCTGCTCTCTCCCATACCTTCTCCCATACCCCCATCGACTTTTCCATTAGAGGAAGGTGAATCTTTGTGTCCCAATGCCTGCACATCTTATCTCCCTATTACAAGCGAAAAAATATTAATAATAGTATTTATATATATTTGAAACATTTAATGTTACGACCTCGAATTTCAGATCCATTTCCTTCCTCCCTTGTCACCCATTCCTTCTTGGGAGATAAGTAATTCAGTATATGTTGTACATGTCTAGCTATGCAAAACATTATCATAATAGATATATTGTACAAGGCTGCTTATAATTCCCTCCCACTCATCCCACCCCCACCTGGTCCATTCCCTACATGATCCCGTCCCTCTTCTATAGTGGGTACTTCGAACCTCCCCTCACCCCAAGGATGCCCTCCCATCCATCATCCCTCCTCTCATCCCCCTTCCCCCTATCCTGCTGCAGGTTGAGATATCCCATTTAGTATGTATGTCATTTTCTCCCTGAACCAAATTCAATGTGAATGTGGTTTTGCCTTTTTAGCCTTCCTTATTCTCCCCTCCTTTGCAACCACTTCCCCTTGCTTCTTCTACATGGGATAGTTTACCTACCCTGTCTCTCCCCATCTCCTCTTGCCACTTTCCTCTCTCACCTCATAATTTCATCCCTTGAGTATTCTCCCTTCCCAACAAATTCAACTTATGCCCTCTATCCATATATAACTGTAACCATATACACACACATTCACATATGTATTCATATGACCACACCCCTTCTTCCATTATTTTCATAGTGAGAAAGATATCATCAGTCACAATTATTGCTTTTCCATATAGGAATGTAAATAGTTCAACTTTGATAAGTTCCTTTTGATTTCTTTTCCCTGATTACCTTCTCAGGCATCTCTTCCTTCTTGTGTGTGGATGTCAAATTTTCTATTCAACTCTGGTTTTTTCCTCAAGAATGCTTGAAAGTCCTCTATTCCACTGAATGATCATATTTTCCCCTGAAACAAAATACTCAGTTTTGCTGGGTAGGTGACCCTTAGGTTCATTCCCAGTTCTTTTGCCCTCTGGAATATCATATTCCATGCCCTTCGATCCCTCAGTGTAGAAGCTGCCAGGTCTGGGCTATTCTGATTGTGTTTCCACAATATTGAAATTGTTTCTTCCTGGCTGCTTGTAGTATTTTCTCCTTGATCTGGGGATTCTGGAACCTGGCTATAATATTCCTGGGAGTTTTCTTTTTGGGATCTTTTTCAGGAGGTGATCCATGGATTCTTTCAACCTCTATTTTGCCCTCTGGATCTAAAACATCAGGGCAATTTTCCTTGAGAATTTCTTGAAGGGTAGTTTCTAGGTTCTTTCTTTGATCATGGCTTTCAGGTAGTCCAATAATTTTTAAATTATCTCTCCTGGATCTATTTTCCAGGTCAGTGATTTTTCCCATGAGATATTTCACATTGCCTTCTAATCTTTCATTTGTTTGGATCTGCTTAACAGCATCTTGATTTCTCATAAAGTCATTAGCTTCCATTTGCTCCAGTCTAACTCTGAAGGAATGAATCTCCTCAGTGAACTTTTGAGGTTCTTTTTACATCTGGCAAATTCGACTTTTTAAGGCATTCTTCTCCTCATTGCCCTTCTGGGCCTCCTTTGCCATTTGAGTTAGTCTATTTTTTAAGGTGTTGTTTTCCTCAGTCAGGCTGTTGACCCTCATTTCATACTTTTCCTGCATCCTTCTCATTTCTCTTTCCAATTTTTCCTCCACTTCTCTTATTTGATTTTAAAGTCCTTCTTAAGGTCCTCTATGGCCTGCAACCCGCTCATGTTTTTCCCTGGGGCTTTTGGAGCAGGACTTCTGACCTCATAGTCCTTTTCCCGCTCTATGCCCCCAAAATAGGAGTCTAGGGTTGCATTTTTCAGTTTCCTTTGCCTTGGCATGTTGCCACTTAATTACTTGACTTTTGGGCTTGTTGCCACACTATGGCTTTAAGGCCAGATAGAGGAATTTTCGTCCTGAACGTGTGGGGGGCAACTTCCGTTTCTGGCAAGCTATAAACCCACCCACAACTTCCACCCTAGATCACAATCCAGATCCAGGAGGTTAAAGCAAGAGCGATTACCCCCCAAGACTGATCGCTGGATCTCCCCACGATTTGTAGGCTGGGAGCCCGAGCTGCCTCTGAAAACTACAAAATGGCGTGTCTCCTCAGCGGCTTCTAGCCCCCAGGGGAGGGAGCTGGCGCATTCCCCAAATACAGGTCCCAAAGTCCATAGGACACTAACCTCTTACTTTGTCCTAGGCATGTCTATGTTGATAATTCTGGAATTGCCACAGCTCCTGGTGTTCTGGGGTTCCTCCAGCTGGCTGCTGGCCCTGCCGCCCACGCGGACCTGGGCTCGGCTCGGCTCCTGCGCTCTGCGAGCTGCCGGCTCCCAGACCGCTGCGCTGGTCCTTCTTGCAGGGCTGCTGGGCTGTCCTCAGCGGGAGGTTAGCTTCTCTGTGTCGTTCTGTGGGTGCTGGGGCTCCAGAAGTTGTTCACAGTCCTTTTTCACATAGTTTGTGGGGAATCTGGGGGCAGAGAGGCTTGGAAGAGCTGTTTCTACTCCGCCATCTTGGCTCCGCCCCCGATTTTATTTTATTTTTAAAGAGAAAGTCAATATTATACAATATATACAGCACTAGACTTTAGACTTGAGAGTCAGGAAGATCTGGGCTCTAATTCTGCCTTGGGCACTTACTATCTTCGTAATCATGGGCACAACTTTGACCTCTTTCAGCCTTAGTTTCCTTATATGTAAAACAGATATAATAATAGCAACTATCTCACAGAGCTGTGGTAAAGATCAAATGAGACAATAGACGTAAAACACATTGGAAATCATGTTAAACTTTATTCTAAAATTAAGCATAAAACAAAACAAGCATTGCTGCATACAAACTAGAACCAGAATTGAGGACTGCCCATGAAACAGTGGATCTCTATCACTTACATATCTATGACCTGTTTTTCAAGTAAAGAACACATTTAGCATGGAACTTTCAAAGCTGTCCTGCTGATCTGAGTTTCATTCTGGACTTCCTTCTATTCTTTCCTGGGTATCAAAAACCTATTTCAATGGTCCTCTTTCCTTTCTTTTCTTTTCTTTTTTCTTCTGGCAACTTATTGCTACTTTGCTTCTTTCTCCCACCTTTCTGCTCACCTTCTCCCTCCTAAGCTCTCCTCCTCCCATTGAAAAGAAAAACAAAACTATTCTAGCAAATATGCAGAGTCTAATAAATTGTGCATTGTCCTTGTCTGAAAGTGTATGCATGTCTCATTCAACACTCTGAGTCTATCACCTCTCTGTCAGGAGATGGGCAGTATGCTTTATCATCCATCCCTGAGAGAGTCATGGTTGATCACTGAATTCATCAGAATTGGGTTGTTTTTTTTTTTTGCATTCAGACTGTCTCAATGTGGCTCACAGGAATGAGAGAATAATCATATCTCTAGCATCTCTGCCCTCCTCCCTTCTCCAAGGGAGACTTTCATTCCTGCCAGAAGGGGAAGCAGGAAGTTGGGACTAGAAGATCAAAATTATATCTATCTACATCTGTAAATAGTATTAGCCTAAGGGATATAGTTTTAAGGTTCAAATTAAATTCCTAATCACTAGCCCATAGTGGGGACAGAGAATTTCAACATCCAAAGTTTGACTCCTTTCCCATCAAGTACCAACTTCCATAATGAACAATCAATATTTGGCCACTGGAAGAGAAAGTGAGACTGGTGACTTTACACAGCTCTGCCTCACTTAAATGCAATTCATTTGCATCACCTTCCTGATGTCATGGTCCTCTTTAAGAATAAAAGAAACAATAACAATAGCAGCAGCAGCATTAGTAACAACTGCAAATAGTAAAGAAACCCATAGATCCATGTCAGTAGCAAAAGAGAAGTTAGAACAAGTATATATACCAAACTATATAGAATATAGGAACTTTCCCATGGAGGCTTCTAGGGGGTGCAGTGGATAGAATGCTAGGCCTGGAGTCAGGAAGATTCATCTTCTTAAGTTCAAATATGGCTTCAGTCCCTTACTAACTTTGTGACCCTGGCCAGGTCACTTAACCTGGCTTGCCTCAGTTTCCTCATCTGTACAATGAGCTAGAGAAGGACATGGCATACCACTCCAGTATCTTGGCCAAGAAAACCCCTAAATGAGGTCCTGAAGAGTTGGAAATGACAGAAATGACTGAACAACCACAACCTATCAGGAATGAGGTACTCAGCTCGGTCGAGAGATTCCCAGATCTCATTCAGAAGGGAAATTCCGCAGTGTTTCTATTGAAACAAGCTGGGGACAGGAGATTACCAGTTCCTCTCACATCAACTTCTTCCTCAACTTCTTTCTTCATGATCTGAAGAAAGAATATAGCATTGAGCATCTTCTCTCTTGAAGCTCGAAACCAGAAGCATCCAGAGAGACTAGAGAGACCAAAGGGACTGGAGGCTAAGCTCTCCTTTCTCACTCTCTCTTACTCTCAGTCCCATTCATAAGTGGCATTGATCCCCATTAGTATGGGATTTTCTCCATTGAGAAGAAAGTCGCATAACAATGGGTTTTGGATATCAGATTACATTTATAAAGTACATTTGTTTGTATGTATGTTACACACACATTTATGTATATATGTATACATATAGAAATAGAAATTACATTTATTTACACCTATATAATATAAGCATGTATATACACACATATTACATGTATAAATGATTTTCCTGGCTCTGTTCACTTTACTTGACACTAGTTCTTACAATTTTCCTAAATTCCTCTGAATCTGCCCCTTTTGTTCTTTCTTACAGCCCAATGATATTCAATTTCATTCATATGCCATATTTTGTTCAGCTTATCCCCCAATTGATGGGTATCTTCTTAGTTTCCACTTCTTTGATACAACAAAAAGAGAATAGCTATTAATATTTTGGATGTCACTAAAATTCTCTATGCCTTAGTTACTTCAGTCTGCAAAATAAAGGTTGGGAGAACTGGTTTCTAGCTGTAAATATTCTAACTGGAACCACAGACTGAATTTTTCTGATCTGTTTCCATGTAATTTTTCCAACCTGTTCTGTTTAGCATGGTTTAGCATACCTATATATGGCCAGATCCAATAAACCAACAAATATCTATTGAGCATGTTTGATGCCAAAGGCAATATCCTCATTAATAGTATCAGCTTATATTTATATAGCATTTAATGGTCACTCGAAGTTGTATCTTAACTGCATTAATGACTACGAAGGACTCTGGAGGGGGAATGGGGAGGGATTCCGCAGGAAATGTAGGAGATATAAAAGCAAAAGATGTCAAAAAGAATTTACTTTTAAAAATATGATGGCAGTCATCATTACGACTCAAATTATATCGACATGCTTTGGCATGCTACCTGCAAGGCTAAGCCATTATCCTGGTCATTTGGAAAGTAACTCAAATTCAGTAAGTACCATTTTTGTAGGGAAATACATAGAAATATTCAGCCAATTCTCAATTATTCATGGGTGGGCTGTAGAACCAAAAGCTCGCTTGCAAACTCTGGATGACATTGTCACTTAGTCTGCTTAATTAAGTCCTTTGACATAAACAACATATTTGTTTACTCTAGCTCAGGAGGAACTGGAATAGGCTTTAAAGAATAAAGAAAACCTTTCTATGTTCCCAGGAAGGCCTGAAACAGCTAAGGAAAAGATTTTGAGAAAGGTCCTAGGGTTCCATCTGAAAGGTGATGCTGTCCATTCCCAGTATGGATAGGAAAGCAAGGTGAGAACTGAGCACTGGTTCAGGTTGAATAGTGGGACAGACCTGCACATTTAACAGCAATATGTCTACCAATAAAAAGATTATGGGCCAACAATTCACTTCTCAAAAACGTCATCACTAGAGGCAGGAAGACATTAGGATACCAGTAAAGCTATAGGGATAGAGCATGATATGGTCAAAAGAGATTTTGGAGTCAGAACACTTGAGTTTATAACCTGGTTTTGACCTTATTAGCAGTGTGACTCACCATGGGCAAGACTCTGACCCAGTGATATTGGCCTTTTTGCTATTCCTCAAAAAAGATAGTCTGTCTTTAGACTCTGGGCACTTTTATTGTCTATCTCCCAGTCCTGGACACTCTTCTTTCTCTCTGCCTCCTAGTCTTCCTGGCTTCCTTCAAGTTCTAGCTAAGATCCTACCTTCTACAAGAAGTCCTTCCCAATTCCTCTTAATTCTACTGCCTTCTCTCTGTTGGTTATTTCCAATTTAGCCATTAGCCATTAATGCCTATATTTTAGGCTCTCCTGGTTCAGAGTGAATGTCAATGAGGGGGAAGACAAGGTAATTGGGGTTAAGTGACTTGCTCAAGGTCACACAGTTAGTAAGTGTGTCAAGTGTCTGAGGCCGGATTTGAATTCAGGTCCTCTTGACTCTAGGAATGGTGCTTTATTCACTGTGCCACCTAGTTGCCCCAACTGTTTCTTTTTTGATCAGCAACCGTGAAGGTCTTTCCTTTCCAGTATGATTTTTTTTAATTAAAGAGGCCATCCCTTGACTCATTTCTTAAAGAGGCACTGGGCACTGGCCTAAAAGGGCCAGGGTCTCCCATTGCATCCTGGGCCATCTCCAGTTGACCTGATGCATATCTGGCCACTGGAACCAGATGGCTCTGGAGGAGAAAGTGAGGCTGGTGATCTTGCATAGCTCTCCCTCACTTAAACCAAAGTCAACTGAAAGTCATGTCATCACCTTCCTGATGTCATGGTTCTCTTCGAAAAGGAAGGACAAACACAAAGCAACAATTTCCAATTTAAGCTGCATTATAGCTTGTTTGTATATAACTCTTTGCATGCCTTCTCCCCCATTAGACTGTAAGCTCACTGAGGGAGCTTTTCTTTGTATCTTCAGCCATTAGCACAGTGGCAGGCACAAAATACCTTCTTAATGAATGCTTGTTAACTGATTGAGCACCTTTACCTCTTGAAAGAAGGGAAGGAATTTAAGAATACCTCAAAGAAATAGGCAACATTAATTGATACAGTACATTTCTATAATCCATAAGACAAAGCAAATAGTTATAATAGGATGAAAGTTTTAATTTCAGAGCAAAATTAGTTATATTTTAAAGTCAATTAACCCAGCTGGTCTTTCTATTGTTAAGCCTCCATTTTCTTATCTGTTAAATGTAAAAGTACTTATACTGCCTACCCCTCAGGTACATGATTGGATGATGAATTCAAAGTTGGAAGGGGACTCAGAGTTGATCTACTCCAGGGGTTCTTAATCTTGGATTCACAGATAGCCAAGAAGTCCATGGGTCCATTTCAGGGAGTCCATGAACTTGGATGGGGGAAAAAATTCATCTTTCTTTTCATTAACTTCTAAGTGAAATTTAGCATTTTCCTTTTTTTTTCTTTTTGGCAAGGCAATTGGGGTTAAGTGACTTGCCCAAGGTCATACAGCTAGCACACGTGTCAAGTATCTGAGGCTTGATTTGAACTCAGCTCCTCCTGACTCCAGGGCCAGTGTTCTATTCACTTCACCACCTAGCTGCCCTGGAATTTTGTTTAGTTAGTGTGTGAGAGGGAAGTGAAAACTTCTCAGAACTTCCCTTCCCCTTCCCCCACTTCTTCACTGTTAATCAGCAGCAAGCCCTTTGAGGAAGATTTCAGAATTCCCACTTCTTCAGGCCCCTCCTCCCTTTCCCTTGCTGTCAATCAGCCTCCTTGGTGGGCTTCTCTGTTGTTTACCATTGGGGAAGATGTTCGCACTGACTTGAGTCTGCCCCGCCCCCCCAACCAATGCGAGAAGGGACCCCATTAGGGTATAAATTCTTGTTCTGCCTTTTGTAAAGTGCCTCTTCCTCTTGATCAGTCATGGGGAGACCACCCTCTTCACCCGAAGAAGAGAAAAAATTCCTGTTCTTGTCCTAAGAGATCTCCATGTTTTTGATTAAATTTTGGATGAGATTTTTCATCACACACAGTTAGGAATACAGCCAACAAAATATTATCCAGAGAAGGGATCCATTGGTTTCATCAGTGCCAAAGGGTCTATGATACAAAAGAGGTTAAAGTTTCTAAGGATGAGAGACAGCTAGATGGTGCAGTGGATAGAGTGCCAGCTCTGGAGTTAGAAAATCCATCTTAGGGATGGCTAGCTGGCACAGTGAATAGAGTACCAGCCCTGGAGTCAGGAGGACCTGAGTTCAAATTCTGCCTCAGACACTTAACACACAAACAAAACAATTAGCTGTGTGACCCTGGGCAAGTCATTTAACCCCAATTGCCCAAACTTCTCCCCTCCAAAAAAAGCAAAAAAAAAAAAAAAAAAAAAAAAAAGAAAATCCATCTTCTTGAATTCAAATCTGGCCTCAGACACTTATTAGCTATGTGACCCTGGGCAAGTCACTTAACCTTGCTTACCTCAGTTTCCTCATCTGTAAAATCAACTGGAGAAGGACATGGCAAACCACTCTAATATTTTTGCCAAGAAAACCCCAAATGGGGTCATGAAGAGTCAATTTAACTGAAATAATTGAACAACAAGTTCCACTGAGTCTCGTATAATTCAGGCTCTCCAGTTGCACACCAAAGGACTCTCCACTGGTTTAAAGGTGCCTTAAAATCCTTTTAGAAGTGATAAAACTTTTCATTCCACAAAGAGAAAAGAGGCTTAAGATGTAAATGGCTGCTTGAGGGAACTCAAAGACTGAAGTGCTTTCATGGGAAAGTGTAAATAGACAATGCCATTTATCAAGGGTAAGGGCTAAACTGGGGCTAGTCTAGACATTCAGATGTGAAGGCTGGGGCCAGGCTCTAGTAAATGTGCTTCAGGCTAGGTTAGGAATGCTGGAAGGGATACATTCCTAGCAAGAAATGTTGGGTGAGGTTAAAAACAATTATGACAGTGAGATGATTAAGAGGATAGAGTGTAGTTGGTAGGACTGTAATGGAAATGCAAATTTAAAGATCTTCCCTGCCCCTAGCTTAAGTGCACCTGGAGCCTGTGGTGGGAGGCTTGTTTTTCAGGAAAGCCCACACCTTGATACTTTGTGATTGGGCAGTGGGTCAAGGAGGTTGTTACAATCTCTGAGCCAGGAGAAGGCTATATAAACTCTGATGAGAGGCTTTGCTTTGGGGCTCACTTTGAGAAGTGTTGTGTGATTTGACCAGGTGAGACGCTGGGAAGCCGTTGTTGAGAGCCCCCCGGCTTTGAAAACCCAGATGTTGATGCTTCCCTCTCTGGTAACTGTGATTTGGTATTGATATAATGGTTGGACAGTTTGGAAGCCTGTCTATTTGATCTATCTGTATATTCTGAAGTTCGGGGTGCTGACCTTTTCCCCCTGAACTAGGTAATATACGTTTGTTTGATTAAAGTAAGCTTGTTAACTGATTTTGAGTTGCTTTCCTTTTGAAAAGCAGATCTAAGAACCTGTGTTGGCAGCCACTCTGGGGATGCTAGGGTGCTTGCTGCTACAAGGACTCAAGTCAGGTCCAGAGATCCTGGGATATTTGGCTAGTTCCCTTGGGATCTACCATCTACCCAGTGAAGCTTTGCTTGCTAGAGGATACAGAGAGTCATTTCCCCCATCAGTTGCTCTACTTTGTTCCAACTTCACCATCATCATGTCCCTTCCCACCCCCTCCCCCGCCCCCACCTTAGGATAAGCCCCTCACCAGGAAAATCATGGAGATTGCTTCAGCTTTGGCACTCACACATCGTCATTGCCTTCAGTTACTGTTTCTGCCCTTCTGATGAGCGTGCAGAACTCTCATTGCTCTGCTTTAAGATGGGCTCAGATTTCCCCACCAACTTTTCATTTCCTACCAGTTTCCCTTTGATTCAATTCAATCGCCACGACCAGAATTCAGTAACCTCCTGCTTCTCTCTTCCCTCCCTTTTGTATATTATCTTCCCCAAATAGATTGTAAGCTCCTTGAGGGCAGACTGTCTTTCTTTTTCTTACTTGTATCTTCAATGATTAGCATATACAGAGGTGGGGAATCTGCCACCTCAACACCACATGTGAACCTCTAGGTCCTCAAGTGCTGTCCCTTGAATACAGTCAAAGGGCCACGTCTGAGGACCTAGAGGGTCACATGTGGTTTTGAGACCCCAGGTTCCCCACCCCTGGATAGTACTCAGCACATAAAAGAGACTTATAAATGTTTATTGTGTTATATAGTGTTGAAAGTAAGGGCTCTTTTAGTTCTTTTAATCTTTAGAGACTTTGGAAGGCTGATATGCTCAGTTTAAAAGGCAATAGAAACCCCCTGGGCTTGGAACAACTACCTACAAGGCACTTTCTTGACTGGTTGACCACAGATTCTAAACCAGAGATTCCAAAAGATTTATTTGCCTGCAAAACACTTGCTAGTAAAGGACCTTGCTTCTTAAAACCTATACATTTAAGAAGCTGATTCTTCCTTCTCTAGCTCCCTATGTCTTGTTTTTTTCCACCCTTAGTTTCCCTCTCTCTAGCCCACCATCTGAGCTGCTTAGAGATACTATTCTGAACTGCAGAAAGTCCATCAACCCTCAGGACAGAAAGTAACTACTTTCCTGGTTTGCAGGATAGTTTTCACTGGGAATCACTGCTCTGCTGTATCTATCCTTTCTTTGACTGCAGTTGAAAAACAGTTGCTATTTACATTCACTCTGAGCCAGGAGGGCCCAAAATATAGTCATTAAGGACGGCTAGGTGGCACAGTAAATAGAGCACTGGCCCTGGAGTCAGGAGGACTTGTGTTCAAATGCAGCCTCAGACACTTAACACTTACTAGCTGTGTGACCTTGGGCAAGTCACTTAACCCCAACTGCCCTGTCCTCTCCCCTCCAAAAAAGCAAAAAAAAAAAAAATTAGAGTCATTAAGTGGTGCTTGGGCAGGGACCTATTGTTGTCTAATCTATGAGCTCCAGAGTAAAATGGGTTTAACATTTTGTCTTTGAGGAAAGAAAGAAAGAAAGAAAGAAAGAAAGAAAGAAAGAAAGAAAGAAAGAAAGAAAGAAAGAAAGAAAGAAAGAGAGAAAGAAAGAAAGAAAGAAAGGAAGAAAGAAAGAAAGAAAGAAAGGAAAAAAGGAAGGAAGGAAGGAAGAAAGAGAGAGAGAAAGAAAGGGAAGAAGGAAGGAAGGAAGGAAGAAATAGAAAAAATAAGAGAGAAAGGGAGGAAGGAAGGAAAGCAGGGAAGGAGGGAGGGAGGGAGGGAGAGAGAGACAGAGAGACAGAGACAGAGAAAGAGAGAGAGAGACAGAGAGAGATTCCTAGCCAGCAAACCCCAAGTTAAGTGGGCCTGGGCCATCTCAAGTCATCCTAATGAATATCTGATCACTGGACCCAGCTGGCTCTGGAGGAGAAAGTGAGGTTGGTGACCTTGCACAGTCCTCCCTCACTCAAATCCAAGTCAACTGGAAGTCGTGTCATCATCTCCCTGATGTCATGGTCCTCTTTGAGAAGGAAAGACAAATACAACAATGATTGCAGTTCCTGGAATTTCTCAGATGCTTCCTCTGACTAAAAACTGTATATGTCTCTTTGCCCCTACCCTGCTTTGTAGAATGTGTTGAATCAGAGGCTCATGGCTTCACAGGAACAGATTCAGCCTGTCTGACTATTCTTTGCCTTGCCCACACACCTTAAAGTTTAGCACTTAAAACATCTATCTTGAGATTCTCTATCCTCTGCATTTGGTATCAGTGGCTGCCTTGGCTCTCTGGTGAGACATTCTTTTCTATCCTTACTTTTTTCCTAGTACACCCAATGCCATAAAGATAATCTATACTGTTTTCATGAACCTGATGAAGACAAACACACAAACACAGACACAAACAGATGCACATAGACACACACAGACACATAGACACAGATGCCTTTGCACAGTCCAGCTCTCCTTCAAGTATCCAAACTCCAAAATTTCCTTTTCATCAAATTTTGAATTCCTTTAATGTATACCTCAGTGAGATGTTAGGAGTGCCAAGTCCTGAAATAAATCAAACTATAAGTAGAGGAATAAAGCATCTTTAATCGAGAAGCAAGGTAAACAACCTACCACCTGGGCTATCCCACCAGAAGACCTACCGGAAAGGTTGTTATACTTTTAGGAGAAAAGGAGGAGGGGGTCACGTTAGGTAGCAAGGCCTAGTCATGAGATGCCAGATGGCCCTTGGCAGTCTGAGCAAGGAAAACCACTTCATTTTGCCCTTCAGCTATGAATCCCAAGGGAAGGGGGTAAGGACATCAGAAGCTACTTTGGGAGTTAGTCAGGCTCAAGCTGGCTTTGTTTACAAGGAAAGGTCCCAAGGTGGCTCAACTCAACCTAATCAAAAATATCTTAAAAGCAGGACTGCAAGGACATTACTGGAATTCCGATATTACTAGGATCATTAAGAGGCAGTGGCAGGTAATATTAAAATTGATATTAACAATTTTTCTGTCATTATATTAACAATTTTCTGTCATTATATTAACAATTTTTCTGTCAGGAGGAAACAAAATAATTGAACTAATTTATAGTAGAGTGGCAGCTATGGCCTAGAGGTTAGAGAATTGAGGCTAAGAATCAGCAAGACTTAGACTCAAGTCTTACCCTCTGACACATACCGTCTGCATGACTTTTGCAAAGTTATGGGAACATCTTAGTGCCTGCAAGCACTCTCTACAACTAAATTGCAAAACAGTAGCAGGCCTTCATTAGTGGGGGGAATGGAATAACAGGAGAGGTGTGACTTTCAGCACCCACTGTCATTAAGTCTATAACACTCCCAGGGATGCACAGTGTGCTCCTTAACCAGCACCGTCTCTAATTAGTGGAATGTGAGACTTGGGAGCATACGCATGGGGTAGTCCCCTTAAACATAGTTTGTTCTTCTTTGCTCTTAAGCTACTTTAGTCAGTGGATTCAGAAAAGGGACCTTTGTGAACTTCAGGTTTTTCTCTCTAACTTGGGAAAAGGGAGAACTGGAAAATCCAGGGAGATTTTTGGAAGTTCTCATAGGATCCCTGAAATTGTAAATCATGATTGAGGGGATAATCCTAGGGTTGATATGGAGGGTTGGGGGGAAGGGGAAAATGCATTCTATGGCTTGTTGCTCCTCATACTGCTATGCTGTATTTGAAGCCAAAGAATCTGAGTTCAAATCTTGACTCTTTTGTTTCCTAGTTCTCCTGTTCTGTAGGTCTCAGTTTCTTCATCTATAAAATAAGGCTGTGTGGCCTAGATAATCTTTATGGTCCCTTCCAGTTCTAAATCCCCATAATATCCCATGGCCCTAGCATCTGCTCTTGTTCCAATGGGGGTGGAAGAAGGAAAGATAGGGCTGCTAAGAGTGAAATGGGTGGAATCTCACAGCAACTTCTCAGTCTTCCCAAGTTTTTCTTCCCCTTCCTCTCTCTGATCCCAGGCATACTTGGTTTATTTATGTTAAAGTAATGCTAATTACAGACATTAAGTGGATTGCTTACCATTTGTTCCTAATTACCTTGCGGTACAATGATGATTATGAAAATCATTAAAGTGTGTGACAGACTAACTTTTTTGGTAAGTTTTATCTAGTGACAACACTAACCTCAATTCCCCATGTGCTTAGTTGTCGTGGTTGCTCATGTAACATGATTATGTGCTCATAGCTTAAAAAAAATAAGACGAAACATTCGTAATGCCTTGTATTAATGCAACACTTTCCATCTGAAGAGCTGTCATGTTTTTGTTTAAGGCTATACTTTTTTTTTGTTTGTTTTTTACAAGAGTTTAAAAAAAAAAAATCAAATCACAACAGAGCTGGTTTAGCATCTGTCTGACCCTCCCAGGTCAATCTCTCCCTACCTCTGACCAGTCTTTCACCCCTGACATGGGAGCTGTTTTGGCCCTCCCAGGCCACAGTCTGTATCCCAACCTGGAGTTTCCAGGGAGTGTGTGAACATGGTGAGGCTGTTTCAGTATCTGGGCTTGTGTGTCCATCTGGCCTCCAAGTGGAGTGTAGATGGCCCAGGCCAGGCAGTCCTCAGAAATGGGCTGGGAATGGAGCAAGCAGCCCAAGGGCTCTCCCTCCCTTCCCCCGCTCCAATAAGGCTATACTTTTAAAATTTTAATCTAAATGATATAAATCATATAATAGAATACTTAGTCCATGACTAGTAGTTAATAAGTTCCTTGAGAGCAGGGTCTCTCTTAGACTTATCTTTATACATCCTTCAGGACATTGGACAATGTTTTGTACCTGGAAGACAACTAAGAAATGCTTAAGTATTTTTTTCTTTTTTTTGGCTGTTGAATTGAATGAATGAATGCTCAGGGAAGGACCATTGAATAGGAGGTGGATGAATGGTGTCTTCTGATGGTTAGGTAGTACTCAAAGTTTCTTCTCAGCTTTGAATGATGCACTGGAGAGGTAATCAAGCAGAAGCTTCTGAGGTGATGAGATCCGGAAAGGTGCAATCTAAGTGAGTGCTTGTCCAGTCTGTTCTGACCCTATTAAGTAGAATACTTAAGACTAAAAGGACATTTTTCCCCATATCTTACATATGGCCAACTTTGTACCTCCCTAATGCTTGCTTACATTCACCTCTCCCACCCTAAAGTAACACCTCTAAGTGGGGGTAGGGTGGTTGGGAGCTGCCATGAAATTGGGGGAACCCAGCCTCCCAGCATGCACTGCTGCCCCCTGCTGGTAGCCACATATGACCAGGTTCATAGGTTATTTTATTTTATTTTTTTATATGTGAGATCTCAGAATCCTTCTGTAAAAGTAAACTCTAGGGGAACATAAGGCTGACATTCTTAATCTTTCTCCATTCGTGAGCAGGAAGCTGACAAAGAATGAGGGGTTAGAATCCCTGTCATCAGCAAGTCATTTTATGCTCCATTTGTATACATTCCCCTATCTATATTTTCATTCCAAAAGTAGCCTTTAAACTATTTAAAAATCATCACTGGGGCGGCTAGGTGGCGCAGTGAGTAGAGTGCTGGCCCCGGAGCCAGAAGGACCTGAGTTTGGTTCCGGCCTCAGCCACTTAACACACACAAACAAAAAAAACCTAGCCATGTAACCTTGAGCAAGTTACTTAACCCCAACTGCCCTCCAAAAAGCAAAAAAAAAAAAAAAAATCATCACTGATTTTTCTCTTTTCCTCTCTCTCTCTCTCTCTCTCTCTCTCTCTCTCTCTCTCTCTCTCTCTCCCTCCCTCTCTGTCTCTCTGTCTTAACTCCTCTTAACTTGAGTTCCTCTTATTTCTCTGCCTCCCTTCAGGATGCATCATTTCTCACTCCAATTTACCAAATATTCTCTGCATTTCCTGAATATTGATAAGCAACATGGTAAGATAATTTTCTCAGACCCTGAATTTTGGTTGGTATTTTCTTGACAGCAGTAAACTCTCAAGTACATTTTTGTGTCCAGAATTGGAAAGGTTATTTTGACTTACTAGACACCTCCCCCTCCCCCATCTGTAATAAGGAGTATTACCATGCCAAAAGGCATGATGGTAACTTCTACTGGGTGGTTAAAAACTAGATCTCCCAAGACACTTTTTGTTCTTAGATCTAATCAATTGAGTGTTACTACTTTGAAGTAGCTTAGGAAAGAATTACTGGCTCTTCAGAAGGAGAGGCATTTTTGTCTTAGCAGAGAAAAGACAACCCCAAACTCAGATCTTTTCTACTTGGTAAATGGCAACCATGGCTATGCTATTCCAGCTGCAGTGAAATAATAATCCATTGATCTGAAACAGTTCCTGAAATCTCCAGAAAACTATAAATTATCCAGGTAAAGAAAGAAACCAGTTATACCTGTCTCTTCCAGAGACATTCCATTTTACTAAACAGAAATTGAGAAATGTTTAAATCCCTACTTTGGGCCACAAACCATGTTAAGTTCCAAGGATACAAAAACGAACAGTACTCATTCTCGAGGGACATATGTTTTACTTGGAAGAAGTTTTAACAAGACTTTATTAGGCATCTCTTATTTTGCTATCAATAAGACACTGTGTAAGTCCATCATGTTGGCCCATCATACTAAGCACTCTGGATACAGAGATACAAAAGAATTTGTCCCTGTCTTCAAGGACATTTCATTCCAAGAGAGGGGAGAGAATGGAAGCAGGTTGGTCTGTTGGGAAGCAATCCGACCAATCAATCAATATTTTGAATTGCCTCCGGTGTGTCAGGCACAGAACTATTTGCTAGGAATACAAAGGCAAAAATTAAAGCGTCTTTGTTCTCCTGGAGTTTACATTCTATTCATTAGAAGCAGCTTGTACAGAGATACAATTAACAACTCTTATTCCTCAATTATAATTCTCATTGAGCATCTCCTCCCCCACCCCCACCCCAAGATCATGGGGAATAGGAGCGAAGGGAGTGAGAAAATTGGGTTCAACTAGGAAGCCATCTTTACTAATGGTCTAAAAGATAACTTTCCCAAATTGTCTGTAAACTCCTAATGGCAGTGTGTATTTGGGTAAGGAATAGTTATGCAGAAAATATTGCATGTCTCTTCTCGGTAGGGACTGTAACCCCCGTGACTCTCTCTGCTAAATACATTTGCTTTCCTCTACCCTTTTCCAGTGTGTAGGCTCATGGCTTGTCAGGTTTCTCCCCTTTCCCATAGTATTTCTGTCAACACCATCTTATTTGGTATTCTGTCTTTTTCTATCAATAGCTCATTACATTCCCCTTGCTTTGCACTTAGTGGTTTGTATATGTGGGGAATTCTACTTTGTTTCATTTCAGGTAGTTTAATTTTGCAGACAATATACTCTGTGGCATTCTCTGACTTTAACTGTGTATAGTGATGATGAAAATCAATTTGTCTCTCACCACCATTTTCAAAATATCTCAGGCAAAGCCAGGAGAGATATCCAGTCACATTAAAGCCCATGGAGATATTACATCTCCCAGATTCCCAAGTGTTTATTACAGTCGTATTGAAATGCCCCTAGTGTGTTCCTCAATCCTTCTGTCTCGAGGATGCAAAAAATATTTCAAGAGTAGCTTAAATATATAGTTTCATCCTGAGTAATGAAACTTGGGGGAGGGTGCTTAATAATGGTTTTTGGGTCACTAGAGAGTTAGTGACCATTTGGTTTCTATCTCCAAAGAGGACAGATTAAAAGGTAATGATTGATTTTGTTTGGACTGAAAGAAAAACTGCCTGATTTAAAGAGTATTAAAAATTAGAAAGATTATTTTGGGAACATGTACAATTTTCTTTACAAATCGGAGCTCCTTGTGTGGGGAGAAATTAGTTAAGCACAGTCCTGCCTAAAATCACGGGGGAGGTACCAGATGACCTCTAGAAATCTATTCTTGACCTCGGGTTCTCTAATTCTGTTCTTACCTAAGGCTCATGAACTTTATATATATATGTATATATGTATGTATATAGTCATAACTGTATTTCAATATAATTGACTTCTTTTATAATCCTGTGCATTCTATTTTATCCCTTTAAAAACGTTATTCTAAGGAAGGGTTCATAGGCTTTGCCAGACTGCCAAATGGGTCTGTGGCTCTTCTCCATTAGAGAAGATCTTGTATGTCCTAATCTTTCCTCAAGTTCATAAATACCTGATGGGCTCAGAAATAACTCCTGGGGCTTAAAAGCTTATTTAGCTGAGGGAAAATGTAAGTGTTCGGAATGAAGGACTCTGCATTCTGTTGTCAGATTTCTTTAGTCCTTTAAAACCCAGAGCAGTTCTTGGCATCCTGTGCAGTCAGTTTGTGATCCTATTTTATTATGTATCTTTGGTCCAGCCATTTTACATCAGGTTATTTTCTAATTCTTGGAGATGTTGTCTTTCACTTGAGATCACAGACAGAAAAATGAGATTCTCTGTAAAATGCTTTGAGTTTTTTTTAATCTATACCTTCAGGTTACTTAAGTAGTTATGGATGAAGAACTCAAATCACTTTACAGACAGAATCTGATTTTTCTGATTTTTGATCTGCATCAATCTCCTTGACTTTGACAGCAGAAACAGGGTTCATTGGCAAGAATCACAGACCACAAAGTAACTTCACTCTCAAATTGGGCTCCTCTCTCCCTCACACCAGGGATATTCCTGGGACCTGCACTGCTTCCTTGCTTTGACCTTTATGGGATTACTCTTTTTTTCCCATTGGCAAGGCAATCAGGGTTAAGTGACTTGTTCAGGGTCACACAGCTAATAAGTCACAAGTTTCTGAGGTCAAATTTGAACTCAGGGCCTCTTGACACCATAGCTGGTGCCCTATCCACTGCACCACCTAGCTGCCCCTATGGAATTTCTCTTAACAAGGTCTCTGGACTCCCCTGCAAATGGAATAGAATCAAAGTTCCCCTTTTCTGTTTTCTTGGTTCTTCCTGTACTTTTCCCCTTAGTCTTTCTAGTCTTTTAAATGTTGCTTCACAAGTCCTGGCCAGAATTAAAAAGAGTTTAGTAACCAATCTCCAAGTAACCTTTTTGAAGAGTATCTTTCTCTTTTTACTTTTCTTTTTGTGCCCAGGGCTGAGCATAATGCCTCATCTGTACTAAGTATTTAATAAATACTTGTGGATTGATTGGATGGAGACATGTTTTAGGCACTTTAAACAAGGAAGTAACTCCAATGATCCAGTTGTTGAAGAATCCCTTCTCCAACACCTTATTCCCTTTCTAAACCCCACAAAGAATCCATAGAAGTATGTGCAAAATCCTTTCAATGGTCTCCATCTCTTAACCCATAGGAGTCACAATTCTTTGATGGGTGCTCATCCCCTCCCAGACACTGGGTAGCTATGGTGGTCACTCACCCCAACAGACAATAATGTAATGTTCTCGTGGCTCATAGCTGTCTTTTCCACCCATCCAGATCCATAGAACCAAAGAACCATTGCATATTGGAACCAAAAGGAATATTTGGGTTCATCTTCTCTAACCTCTCATATTATAGATGAGTGAAACTTGGAGCAGATGAAGTGACTTACCCAAGAAGTCAGTTTAGCTAATGATAGAGTTACTTCCTTAAACCCAGGTTTCCTGATTCCTAGTCTTGTACTCATTCACTATTTAAGTGATTCCCCAATTTTTTTATTTCACAAATAATTTTTGACAAAAAAATGAGTTGTGACTTCTTAAGGAAGTTTAATATGCTATTCATAACATGCTGCAATTATTTTTTATGTAAGGAACCAGTAATAAACCTTTAGTGTGTAAATCTTGGACCATTTTTATAAACCCCCAAGAATTTTGCTGACCACCAAATAGAAACTACTGCCCTATATCAATGTGCTCCCTTGATTCATATACCATCTCAATCAATCAATCAATCAATCAACAAGTATTTATTAAGTACCCTCTATACACCAGGCACTGTGCTAGGGGTAGGGTATTTAAATACAAAGAACGAAACAATCCCTGTTCCCACTAAGTCTATAGTCTATTGGGGGATGGGTGGGTGGAGGGGGACCAAAAGTACATATGAAACTATGTGCAGTGTAAATATAAAGTTAATAAGTCTGACTTTACTCTGAGCCTCCATGAAGCCTTTCTCCCTCTGGCAAGGCAGCATGATGTTATGGAAAGTATAAAAGATGACTGGAGCTGGTCCCAACTCTGCTATTTGTTTCCTGTGTGTCCTTGGGCAAGTCACTTAATTTCTTTGGGCCTCAGTTTCTTTATCTGTAAAATGAGAAGGATGTTCTAGATGACTTTTAAGGACTCTATAACAGGTTTCTAGATCTAATGAGTTCTCAATGCAGTTGTATGTAGGCCTACACCATCCATTGTTTGAGTTTTGCCTTTTTAACAATACTATAATCAACTTAAAGGTAGGATTTATGACTTTGTATCTGCCATGGCACCTAACACCCTGCTAGACATGGAGTAGGCACCTAACACACAGGTGATTGATTTTAAGACAGAGCTGTTATTATTCACCATGGCATGGTGGAAAGGACACTGGGCTCTTAGGAGATTTGGACTCTATAGTTTGGACTCAATGCTAACAGACCATGTGACCTTAGATAAGTAACATTCTGACTCTGGGGCTCAGTTTCCTCATCAGTCAAGTAAAAGGTTACACTAAGGTCCTTTCCCACTCTGTCATTCTACAATTCTCTATACTAATGGATACCCGCAGCAAATTATTCACAACAGAGTTTATGTGTAATAAATCTTGCTGTAAAGTTGTTGTTATTGGCTTAAAAAAACATACTCTCATTGATTTCATTTCATTAAATATACTCGAGATAATCTAAATCTCTGTTTACTCCAATATAGCAAAGCTGAGATGACTTTCTAAGCCAAAATACATAACTGCTTTCCCCAAACCCAGGAAGGCAAGAGCCAGAGGAAGGATGGAGATGAGGTAACTGATGGAAGAGGGGGAGAGAGGAAGGAGGATGGATGGAAGAATAAAAAGAGGGAGAGAGAGATCCTATTGATTTAAAATTCATTCTTAGTAGGAATCCAATAGTTGTACTGCTCATTTTTGCATGAAAAGGTAATTGGAAAGGATTGTACAGGAAGGCTAGTTTCAAAGTCTGGAGAGATTGCCCTAGGCAAGTAGGATTAGGCTTGTTTTGTTTGTCCCCAAAAGGCTAATCTAGGGGCATTGGAAGTGTCGAGGAAGCAAATTTAGGCTTTATATAAGGAGCATCTCCCTCTCTCTCTCTCTCTCTCTCTCTCTCTCTTTCCTTTTTGGCATTTGGAGCTGTCCATACATAAATAGGGCTGACTAAGGAGACTGTCATTGTCCCTCCTCTTTCCACCCTTGACTCTGGGAACAGTCATCATATAATCACTACCATTCCTGGAACATACATATCAACCAATTTCCCTATGGCTCTACTAGCCATTCCTGTGACTTCTTGGAACCAAATATCCCTCCCTGGCCTACCCCTATATGCGTCATCTTAACTCTTTAGAAGGTAAGCTCTTGGAGATTAGAGACTGTCTTGTTTTATAAATTTGTAGCCTGTAACCTAGTGCCTAGTATGTGATAAATGTTTCATAAGTGCCTTTTTCATTCATACATTTATTCAGTCATTAGTTCATCTACTCAGGTGGAGGCCAATTCACTGATCAGGTGTGTTGGAGGCGCTATAGGTAGGACTTAATGCCTGCTGAGTTCCATTCCAACTCAGAAATTCCATGACTGTGAGAATCCTAGGAGGCAGGCAGGTAGAAGAAATATTATTGTCCACATTTTCCAGTTGATGAAACAACTGAACTGTAAGATAAGTGACATGCTCAGAGTACTTCGTGGAGAAGCTTTTGGCAAGCTTTACTAAAAAGAAACTGTATTACTTTTTATTTATTTTAAAAAGAATAAGCTGAGAGCTGTTTTCTGTCCTCAAGGATATAGGCTATCAACATCCCAGACCTGTTTCTTGGAGATTCAGGTCTCTTGGTGCAGGCTGTCTTCCTCAGACAAAGCCTGAACTTCTTTAATTAGATAATAAGGCAAAAGCCTTAACACATTGTGAAATCTCTAAATAATAGCTTCTTTGTAAATACAAATGCATGTGAAAGCAGTACTGTTTAATGGCAGGTAAGGGCTCTAGGCAGAGATTATAGAATCCTCTTTTCTTAGAAGGCTTTAGATACCCAATTGTCCAGGATGATATTTATGCAGTTCTTCCTTGAGGCAGGGGGATGGACCAGAAGGCTTGAATCCCATAGTATTGTATAAAACCTCTCCATGATTCTGATGCAGGATCGAAGCCAATTCATTTGGGTGTTTCTTTGTCCCTAGGGTCTTTGCTTTATTAGAAAAGATTGATATTTATATTCATACATTTGCAGGTAGAGATCTATACAAATCAGCAGGAGAACAGTTAATAAGCTAGGTCCCTGATTAAGCTTGCCAGGACCAAATTAATGCAGGGGGGAAATACATTTTTTTCCACATACTTCATTTTCACTGTCCATAATTCATGGAGAAAGATTGAGGTCAAGATGGTTACTCACACACACACACACAAACCTGGACATAGAAACTAGAAAGTAGAGCACATTTCCATCTAGGGGTGGGATAGTGTGTGTATGTCCCACTCACCCTCCCTCAGAATCAGGCTCCTTTTCTGCATGAAACCAATTTGTGGCTATGGTGTTTGGAGCTTGAATACTCTCCAGAAAGCAGGAATAGGGTAGTTTCCATCTCAGGAATTTTTCTGGAGCTAACAAGTGAAAACCCTAAGCCTCAGTTTCCTATGGGAGAAGGTACACTTGAAAGTCAAATGACCAAGTTTCTGATCTCTAATGGAACTCCCCCCTCCCCAAGAATCACAGTCTTGGATGTTTGGATCTCAGAGGGTCATCAGAGGACATTTAATTCACCTTTGTCCTCTTATGAATGAGGAAACTGAACCAGGAAAGCAAAGTGATAAGAAAGGTCACACAAAATCAGTGCCAGAACTTGAACTCGGTCCTTGGACTTTGAACTCAGTGGGCTTTACTTTACTGTACTGCCCTAATCATGTACTGCTAGAGCTGGGAGAGAGCTGAGAAGCTGGAATCTTTTCCCTCACCTTCTTCCACGTTATTTTCCAGATCAGCACACTGAAGCCCAAATAGGGCAAGCTATGTGCCCAAGGTCACAGAGTTATGCCTAGAATCCTGTGCTCTTTTCACAACATTTACTTTATGCTACAAATCTAAATCTGAATATTAAACGGGGTACCTCAGGACTGACTCTACCTTGTGCTCAGGAATCCTTTTTGCTTATATGTGCATGTATGTGCACACCTGTGGCCACCCTTGGGTTCTATCCTTTGACCAATCAGTCTCTCACTTAGCCTGTGCTAAGCTGGGAGAAGGGGAAGCTCAAAAGTCCTCCTCCTGATGTCTGGAGCGCAGAGATAGGAACAAGTTTCTCCTTTGCCAACCTCCCTAAATGTGGCAACATCTGAACTGAGTGTAGGCAAACCTGCCTTAAGTGTAGGGAACTTACTCTCACTTCGATGACTCTGAAAGATCCAGTTCACCCGCAAGTCAAGACTTTATCCTCATAATGTCTTTGGTCTTCTTTGAGAATAAAGGTCCAGCAGCAACAACAATCCTTACTTGGAGTCAGAAAGACCTGGGATTCAAATCCTGCCTTAGACAGTTGTGTGGCAGGGCTTTCTCAGTTGTCTCATCTGTGAAATGGGGATAACAGTAGTACCTACCTCACAGAGCTGTTGAAAATATGAAATGGGAGAATGGGGGTAAAGCGCTTCATAAACCAAATGTCAGGGATTACTTGACAAAATCAGGGACCTTATGATCTCCTTCATGGGCTATTTTTAGAGCTTCCTCACCTCAAATAGTATGGTATCTTCTTAGTGTTTGAAATCAGATTTCCATACAACAAACCCAATGGGCTATCAGCTGTGCCATCTAGCTGCCTCCAGATGATCCAGGAGCTGGCAGATTTCTCAGGGGAGGGGTGTGGATACTCACCAAAGGATGTATACCTTGTGTCTTCCCAGTCTCCATGGGATGCTGCAATGCATAAGTAAGATACCATATGTGCATGCAGGAATACAGGTACACAAAAGGTATTGTGATCATTGATTCGGTCTTTTTCATAGTCTAATAATTATCTCCATTCTCAGCATGTCTTTTCTAGTCCAGGAGATCTTCCTTTGTTAGAATCCCACGAAAATCTAACCAAGGGAACAGGGAAGAGAGATAAATCTGACTCAATTTCTTTTAGGCTCATTGCCGGATTGCCTCTAAGCCTTGGGCACAGCATAATTTGCGTGGCACTATAGGCTCATTAATGTGCATGCAGTTAACCTCCAAAGTGCTGCCCTAACCAATCAGCAGCTGGCACTGTATCACCCTGACTACAGAACTGCCTGTTCTCTGGCAAGATGGAAAATCCAGTCGGCCTAGTTAGTGCAGCTAAAGTGAGGGTGGGACAGCTTCTGCCCACACCAGCTCGACACATTCCCAAGGTGTTCAGTTTCTGGGCAGAGCTTCTGGGGAGGTACATTGGAGGGACTGATTGTGGCCCGGGTGACATCTTGGAGAGTAGACAGTTTGCCTGGGTTGGAAGCTGAGGCTGCTTCTTCCATTATCCATAATTGAAACTTGTGGCCCACCCATTTCCATCAATTCTCAGTTCTACTAACCTAGTCTAGGGTCTCATGCATAAGAAACACTTAACAAGCATGTATTGACTGACTGACTCATTTCTGGACTATTGCAATATTCTCCTTTCTGGTCCCCTTGATTCCAATACACATAAATCACTGTCTGGTAAATATTCCTAATGCATAGTTCTGTGCTAGAGGGTCAAAGTGGTACAGAGTGGAAAGAACTAAGGATTGGGAATCAAAGGAGGGAGATTAAAATCCTTTCTCTTATTTCCTAGCTCTTGAGACTTGGGGGTAAATTGCTTAATCTTTCTAAGTCTCAGTTTCCTCATCTGTAAAATGTCCTGGAGAAGGAAATGGAAAAACACTCCAGTAGTTTTGCTAAGAAAACTCCAAACGGGGTCAAAGAGTCAGAAATGACTGAACAGAAAAATTGAACTGCTCATCATTTTCCTGAACATATCCTCCATTCTCCCACATTTATATCTTTGTTCATGCCATTGATAATCCCTGAAATGCATTCTAATCCCTCCCTCATTTCTGCCTACTGACATTCTACCTGTCCACCCTGGTTCAGTCCACATGCCACTTCTTCCAAAAAGTCATTCTTTATTCTCCCAGTTACAAAGGATCTCTTTCTCATCTGTTCTCATGGCATTTTGTATCAACCAGTCAATCAACATTTATTAACCTACTCTGTGCCAGGCATTGTGCTGGAAATACAAAGATAAAAATGTCCTTGTTCTCAAAAAACTGATATTTTTTAGGGGAGGGAACATTTAGAAAAACAAGTACATGCATACAAATGCATACACGGTTTTTTTTTTTTTTTCTTGATTGGAGGCAGGTCACTAACATTTGGGTGCCTCAGAAAAGCTTCCATAGAAAGTCTCTCTGGAGCATAGCTTTGCTGAAAACAGGGGGATGCTAAGAGACCCAGGTGAGGTGGGAATGCATTCCAAGCATTTGGAACAGCCAATGCAAAGGCAAAGAGGTGGGAGATGAGATGTTCTTCCAGAAGAGCAGCAAAAAGAGTGGTCTGGCTGGACCTTAGAGGGTGAGAAGGAGAGGAATAGAGAGCAAGGTTGGAATCAGGTAGTGAATGGCTAAACAGAAATGCTTCCATTTGATCTCAGAGACAAAGAGGAGCTATAGGAATTTATTGAGGGTGGGGAAGTGTGTTGTTAGACCTGTACTTTGGGAACAATTAGTTTGGCAGCTATGTGGAGATTAGATTGGAGAAAAGAGTTACAGTAAGGGAGGAAGACCAACCAGGAGCCTATTGTAGTGCTCATGTTGTGTATTTCTGGTCTAATTTGTTTCATATTTATTTGTATACTTGTCCTATTCCCCAGTTAGACAACAAACTTCTCAAGGAACTGTTTTGTTCCTCTTTGTACCCCAACACCTAGCATGGTGCCATGCACATAGGATCATAGAGCTAGAAATGAAAAAGACCCCATTTTACAGTTGAGGAAACAGGCTTAGCAAGGCGATTTGATTTGTCCACAATCACAGAGGTGGGGATTTGGACTCTGACTCCAGAACTGATGTGCTTTTTCTGCATCATACTGCATCTTAATCAATGTTTGTCAACGTTGTCTTGAAGGTCTTTTAGTTGATTTGGTCTTAGACATTAGAGTGGTTTCACATAAGAGAAGCCTGAGTCTCCTACCTGTAATCTTTGCATAAGCCTTCTCACTTCCTAACCAAAGCGTATGCCTTCTTTGTAGTGTTTCTTGCCTGTCAGGGAAACTGGTTAATTTCTCTTGCCCTAGAGAATGGAAGACTCCATGTACAACAAGCAGAGAAAGAGTGGTTGATGGAAAGGAAAGGGTCTTTAGTGATGGGGTTTCCATCATCAGCTCCATAGGAATGTGAAATTAGAGTGCTGGGGCCCTGTGAAGGGTGCTTGGGGAAAGCAACTGGGCAGCATAGCTATCCTCAGGCCTCAGTAACCTCCCACTGTCCTTTCTCCCAGGCAGTAGGCAAAGTCCCACCTGCCACCCCAGCTGTCCTCCTCTTTCACTAGCCATGTGATCTCTGCCAGGAAGAAAGGAGAGAAATATGAGCTGGGCCACCTCCCACTCCATCCTGCTATCTGAGCTGAAGGGGCTAGGGACAGAAAAGGACAGTCACTGGGAAAGATACTCCATCCCCCTCAGTCTTTTCCAGCAGTAACAGGTCACACATTTCTATGAGACCTTGGAGCCTGGGAATTGCATGGCTCTTTCTGACTGCATGCATTCTTTCTGCCTGTAGCTCTGTGTCCCTCAGGGCACCCAAGGGCATTTAGATGCCCTTGTCAAGCCCATCTCTCCCTCTCACTGCCAGGCAAAACTTCTCTCCTCTTCTCTCTACCTCTTCTGAACTTGCCTTTCCTAACTTTCTGCTTCTTTCTTGTAGTTCTACAGTTCCTACTATGTTATGCACTTTATCCTAAAAATATCTAGATGTTCTCTTCCTTCAGGAAATCTCCCATAATCAAGCAGAGGTGAGATGCACCCCTATCTCCAACATGTTAAGTTGTTGAGTTATTTCAGTCGTCTCTTCATGTCCCCATTTGGTGTTTTCTTGGCAAAGATATTGGAGTGGTTTGCCATTTATTTCTTCAGCTCAATTTACTTTTGAGGAAACTGAGGCAAACAGGGTTAAGTGATTTGCCCAAGGTCATATAGCTACTAAGTGTCTGAGGCCATATTTGAATGCAGGAAATGACTCTAGGCTGTGTTGATGGGCTATAGCAATAACATGTGAGTGGAAAACAAATAAACAAACCAGAAAGGAGCATGTACTGTGATGTTAATATTTGTTGATTTGTATCTTATGTTACAAGGGCACTACTATGTATGTACTACTTTAGAAAGTCACTTAACCTCTCTGTGCTGCAGATTTGTTATATATAAAATGGGGGGGGGTTGATCAACACGATCTCTTAAGTTCCTTCCAACTCTAGACCTATGGTCCTCTTATCCTTCTTACTTCTTTTAACCTTTCAACACTTCTGGGATTTGAGATTTCTTCAGTATGCATACTTCTGTCACCAATGCAGATTATAAGCCCTCTTTGGTAGAGGCTTATCTTTGATAGATGGTCTTGGAGCATTGCCATGGTTTAAAAATGTATTACCTTATGGCCAAGATTCTGAGCCTCTCTGTATTAATATAGTTGGGTTTATAAAAAATAAGAAATATGGAAATATTGTAAAAAAGAATTCTACAGAATCTCAGAGTTAGGAGGGCCAGACCTTAGAGACCATCTAGGCTCACCTCTACCAATCCAAGCTTTATCTCTATGTTATCACTGACAAGAAGTCATCTATCTTCTGCTAAATGTTTCTAGTGAAGGGCAGCCCAACCCCTCCCAAGGCAACCTATTCCACTTTTAGAAAGTTCTAATTATTGGGAGTTTGTCTTTATACCCAACCAAAATCTACCTCTCCACTCCCCATCGATCCCAGTTATTTTTTCTAAATCTCATCTCTTATAGGTGATAATTCTTCAGACCTTGAAGACATCTATCATGCCTTCCCTAGGTCTTTTCTTCTCTGGGCTAAACATCCCAAACTCCTTTTAGGTGATCCTCAGATCAATCCTCCTACTATCTTGGTCAATCCCTTTTGGGTGTGACCCAGACTGTTCACGTTTTCTGTAAAATACACCACCCAAAACTGAACACAGTGCTCCAGATGTGGCCTGACCAAGCAAAATCTATCCTGGGGTCCAAATAAAGCCTTTCTGGCTTAGAAGGGAGGACCTATCAGAGCTTTTAGCCATGGTGAACAATCTTTGAGAAGTGAGAGGCATCAGAGAAGAATTTTAACTCAGAGCTTTACTGGATTGGAGGCAAAAAAGGGGCCTCTTAGGTCCTCACTCTGAGTGAGCTAGTGACCTCTTTCTGTTAGTACATATGGATTTATGTTTGCGTCAATGGCTTAAAGAAGAACATGAATTTAGCTCAATCAATCAATCAACAAACATTCAAGCTATTGTTATTGCTTAGATGCCTGGAATATAAATGAAACAATTCCTTTTCTGAAAGAGCTTATATGCTAATTAGAGTGATGAGTGCATGGATATATATATATATATATATATATATATATATATGCGCAGAATAAATATTGAGAGAATAAATAGAAATAAATAAAAATGGCATTAAATATGAGATAATTTAGGAGGAAATACATAAGCAGTTGGGAGGAAGAAGTCAAGAAAAGCTTCAGGGAGGTTGAGCTATGTCTACCACGTAGAAGTGAGGAGGAAGTGCATTCTAGGCATGGGATACCAGTGCAAAGGAGAGGAGAAATGGGGTGGTAGGTTAGGCTCCCAGTGCACTCTTATCTTTGCACAAAGAAATTCTTCTCCATTAAGGCTTCATTAAGGCACCAATAGGCACTGGGGCTCTTGGGCAAGATTGTATTGAGGATCAGACTCAAAGTAGAAAGGGGATACCATATTCTAAATGTCTGTGGTATACTGCCTGGATATTTAAGAGGCCCCAAGGTGAGGGAAGGGAAGAGAGGTTGAGAATAGAGGCCTGTCTACACTGCCTCCTTTTATCACTCAATGCCCTGCCCCAATTCCTCAAATCCCACCTTCTTGCAGGAGACTTTTCTCAGTCCCTTCTAACCCCAATGTTAGTTCCTTCCCTCTGAGATTACCATCCATTTATTTCCCTTGCAGTTTGTATTGTTGTCTGTTTTTGTCTACATGTTGTCTCACCCATTAGACTGTGTGTTCCTTTAGGGGAGAAGATGCTATTTTTTTCCTTTCTTTATATCACCAATTCTTAATGTTGTATCTGGCATAGAGTAAATGTTTGATAAATGCTTGTTGAATGACTAATCTGGAAATATGCTTTGCATTTCACATATATGATTGATATCATGTTGCTTGCCCTTTTAATGGGTGGGAGTGAGAGAAATTAGAACTCAATATTTTTTAAAAAGTTAAAAATGAATAAGTGATAGATTTATTTAAAAAAAACAGGGAGAGGATTCTGGGAAGATGGTGGGGTAGATCAGAAAATTTCAAGCTCTCAAGATTTTCCTCCACAAAAGAGCTAAAATAGCATCTCTAGGAGAACCTAGAGCCATGAAAACAAATAAGAACAGGGGCAGAACAGGGATCCTCTTGGGACAATCAGAGAAAACCAGAAGAAAAATCCCAGGACTAGATTTCCTCCCAGTTTTAACAACAAGCAGCAAGCTATTTAAACAAAAAGTGGTAAATCCTGGAGTTAGCTGGGTTGGGAGGCTGCCTCAGCCCAGCCACCAGAACTTTTACCCCCAGGAAAGTGAGTGGAGTTGGGCTCTGACCTGGAGAAGATCTAAGGAACCCCTGCTGACAAGGAACCCTAGACCCAGCTGTGCTGCCAAGTGGCGGGAGTGAGAAGGCACCAGCAGCTGTGCTGCCAAGTGGCGGGAGTGAGAAGGCACCAGCACTCGCCTGGTGAGTACAGAAGCAGTGGGGCAGAGACACCAGTGGCTGTGGGTACTTAACAGGAGACTGGAAGTCTTGGTCTGAGTTCGAGGTCAGAGGGGAGAACTGAAGAGGATCAGAGGCCAGAGGCATCCTCTCCCTATACCCCAGGACTGGAGGTGATTATAAAAACTAAATTATTACTTAAAAATATTCACAGGTAATGGAGAAAGAATCAGACCATAGAGAACTACTATGGGAATAGAGAAGACTGGGGTTCACCTTCAGAGGAGGATACTGAATCAAAGAAACCCTCCTCTACCCCAAAGAGTAATGTCAAATGGTCAGCTTCCCAAAAAGAATTCATTGAAGAACTTAAAAAAGACTTTAAAATCAAATGAGAGCAATTGAGGAAAAATTAAAAAGAAAAATAAGAATAATCCAAGAAAAACAAGAAGATTATGGCAAAAAAACAACCAACCAATTAGAAAAGGAGATCCAGAATCTTAGGGGAAAAAAAAACCGACTCCTTGAAAATCAGAATTGGGTAAAGGGAAACCATTAAAGTTATAAGAGATGAAGAAATTTTAAAAAACCAAACAAACAAAATATAAAGAATGAAAAAATAGAAGAGAATGTGAACTATCTCATAAGAAAAACAACGAATCTAGAGAACAGATTAAGAAGAGAAAATATAAGAATAATTGGACTACCTGAAAGTTCTGATTAAAAGAAGAATCTTGATACAATAATATAAGAAATAATTACAGAAATTGTCCTGAAGCATTAGAACAAGAGGGGAAAGTAGAAATAGAAAATAGAAATAGAAAAAGTCCACTGATCACCTGAAAGAGATCCTACAAGGAAAACTCACAGGAATGTTATAGTTCAATTCCAAAACCCCCAGATCAAGGACAAAATATTATAAGCAACAAGAAAAAAAAAACATTTATACATGACAATATCACAATTAGAATCATGTAAAGCCTATTACTGGCAACACTAAAAGATCACAGGTCTTGGAATACTATATATTGAAGAACAATAGAACTGGGCCTCTGGCCGAAAATATCATACCAGCAAAGCTAAGCATAATTTTGAATGAAATAAAATGGACGTGTGTTCAACTGTCAGACTTTCAGGACTCTGCTAAAAACAAACAAACAAACAAAAAACAATAACAACAACAAAAACAATCCCTGAACTCAGTAGAAGATTGGACATACAAGAATCAAGAGAAATATAAGGTACATACCAATGACCAATTACAAGGACCTAAACAAGGATAGAAAGTTTACCTTTTATGTGTGGAAAATGTAAAAACCTGTGTCTAAGATTGTTAATTAGGTAGCTTAAAAGAAAGATTAGGGTAGACCTGAGCATGATATGCCTTTATTTTTATTTTTTGCTTTTTTTTTTGAGGGCAATTGGGGTTAAGTAACTTGCCCAAGTTTTCACGGCTAGGTTTTTGTTTGTGTTAAGTGTCTGAGGCCGGTTCCGAACTCAGATCCTTCTGACTCCAGGGCTGAAGCTCTACTCACTGTGCCACCTAGCTGCCCCATGATATGACTTTAAAAAGTAAAGTGATTCAAGAACAGCTAAAAGAGTAATTATCTTTTACAAATGAGATGCAAGAGGAAGAATCAATATAGAGGAATTAGATGGGGGAGGGGGACTGTTACTTCTGGAAACCTACTTTCATTGGGAATGGGTTTAAGAGGGAAAAATGCATATATGTCTAGAAGAGTATAAAAGTCTTCTGAATTTAAAAAAGAAATAAAACTTCAAGGGGATAGGGAGAGAGGAGAGGATAAAAGAGGGATCTTTAGAAGGGAGGGTGAGGGAATAGGTTAAAAGGGGGGTATAGAAGGGTATTTAGATTTGGGGGAATGGGAGGATAAGGGAGGGATTGCTGGAGTGGGGGTAATAGGAGGGCAAGGTAGCAGGTAGAAGCAAAGTAGACGAGTTAGGAGAGATAAAAAAAAAGAGATATGCACAAACATAAAAACAAGATTAGGAGTAGAATCTTTTAGGGAAAGTATATGTTTATATATATGTATGTATGTGTATATATGTATGCATTTATATATATATATCAATACCTATATATAAATATATCCATGCTCAATTGTAGTCTTGGGGTGGTGGGTACGGGGGAAGAAGGAGGAAAAAAGAACAAAGTAAAAAGTGTTTAATAGAGAACAAAAGAAAACCTACAAGGAAGCAAAGATGGATAGCTTTCAACTTAACACACAGTATTTAATACATAGGCTTTCTTGAAATGCTAAGTTATTGCTACATATTTTGAATCTTCTCCTATGTTCTGCTGTGCATGTGATATGTTTTTTCTTTTCTTAGTTTATATTTTCTTTTGTATTCAAGTTTTAGTATTTGTCTAAAATTTAAAAAACAAACAAACCTGCTTGTTCACTGCCTAAAAGATGCACATTTCCTCCCTATCATCTCTCCTCTCTACTATTGCAAAGGGTAAAAAAATAGTATCTAGTTTGCTCTGGGCCTAAGCAGCAGAGACAGAGAGAAGGAGGCCTTCGTGTTTTTAAATGCCTGAAGTTAGGCCAAAGTACTAGTCCCTGATACAGATCAAACTATAAATCAGTGAGGCCTCTCCTATTTGCTGCCTCAGAAACCCTTTCCTATGTGTGGGGTTAGAGCCAACAGCTGGAGTGGCAGGCCTTATGAAACCACACCTTCTGCCCAACTCTTAATACAGCTGTACCCACTGCCACAGACTATGCCCTGGCCAGTCCTCTCACAAATTCCTACCACATCAGGGAGGTTGGCAAGAGAATGTGAATGATTTCTCAGCTGAGCAGCTGCAAACCCATGCTACTGGATACTTGAGGACCTGAGATTTCTTTGGTGTGGGAACTCCTGGTGTGGGGACTCTCTTCGCCAAAGCAGCATGCCTTTCATGCTACTGGCCAAAGAAGTAAAAATATAGGTATTGCTGACGGTCAGTCACTTGCATGATTTTCATGGAAAATTGACTGGCTGTCACTTGCTTAATTACACATCTTTGTTCTATGTAGCATTTCCCTTCTCTTCTTTTCTTAAGAGAATAAAGACCAGGGCCCTAAAAATGCTCGTGGAATTCAGCTTTATATGAAGTGAATGGTGGTCAGTCAATCAGTGAATAAGCATTCAATAAGCCTATTATATTGTGGTTCAGTTGGGTGTGACTCTTTGTGACCCCATGAACCATACTGTCCAGGGGTTTTCTTGGCAAAGGTACTGGAGTGGTTTGCCATTTCCTTCTCCAATGGATTAAAGCAGAGTTTAAGTGACTGACTTGCCCAGGGTCACATAACTAGTAAGTGACTGAGACGGAATTTGAAGTCATCTTCCTCATTCCTGGCCCAGCATTCTGTTCACTGAACCATCTGACTCCCAAAGCTTACTATGTACCAGACACTATGTTAAGCTCTGGGAATATAAAGAAAGGCAAAAGAAAACAAACAAAAAAAAAAGCCCTCCAAACAACAACAAAAAAACAGTCCTTGTCTTCAAGGAACTGACAATCTAATGAGGGAGGCAACATGTATGAACAAGGAATATTCAGGATAAAGAGAAAATCATTACTAGTTTAAAAGCACTAGAATTAAGAGGGTTTGGGAAAGATTTCTTGTGGAAGGTGGGATTTTAGCTCAGGCTTGAAGGAAGCCAGGGACCTCAATAGGTGAAGATGAGGAGGGAGAATATTCTAGGCATGAAGGAGTCAGTGAAAATGCCTGGAGCCCAGAAATGGAGTGTCTTGTTGGAGGAACAGCTAGAAGGCTAATGTCACTGGTTAGAAGAGTACATGAGGGGTATACAATGTAAGTATGCTGGAAAGGTAAGGGGGTGGGGAGGAGAAAGCTAAGTTAAGGAGAGCTTTGAATGTCAAACAGAGGATTTTGTATTTGATCTTGGAGGTAATAGGGAGCTTGTAGAATTGAATGAGGGTTGGGAGGGGTAGGGATATAGTGCGACCTATGCTTTAGGAAAATTACATCAGTGGAGGATGAATTGGAGTGGGGAAAGACTTGGGTGAGACAGAGTCACCATCAGGCTATTGAACAGTCCAGGTGAAAGGTGCTAATGGCTTGCACCAGAGTGGTGGCAATGTCAGAGGAGAGAATAGGGCATGTCTGAGAGATGTTGCAGTGTACATACCCCTATGGACTAAGACAATGTGCTTATCCCTGCATGGTATCTAATGATGGTATTTTAAAGAATAACTGGTGGCAATAATTTGTTAGCCCTGAGCAATTAGGGTGTATTCTCTGAAAGAGGGACAATGAATTCTACTCTCCAGAAGCTAGAAGGACATTGGGGCAGTGCTGAATACTTAGCAAAATGTGACCTGGTGGCTAGAATTAGATATCAGAAGTTTATCTTTCATGGACTGACAGATGACAAATTCCCATCCTACAAAAACAGACCTTAAAATATCCTTGAGAACTCAGTCAATAAACTGTGCATGACCACAGACCAAACTGTTGCCCACTGTCTTTTGGACATAACATTGATTCACTGGTATGTAAGAACAACCTTTTTAACAGATGTTGCCATATCAAACTCTCATAATCTCAAACTGCTTGGAAGAAAAAGTTTTCAAAGGATAGAGACTTGGCAGAAGAAATCAAAACCATATGGAAACAGGAGGTGGCATTTATCACCTCCATTATACTGTCCATTACTATTGTTGTCCTGAAAATGGTTTTAGTGAGCCTGTGGAAGATGAGCTGGTACCCCAATACTCTTATTTCAATTACCAAGAACTGTTGTTTCAGCTTTGTTATGTCCATCCAATAATTCATAGAATGTTCAGTGTATAAGAGTAATAACAGGATCATTAATTGTCCTTGGATCATTTCTACCTAAACTCCATTAAAAAGATGAGGATGACATAACACTGATGAGAATATTAATATATTAATGCAGATCTTTAAACCTTCCAGAAAGCTTTCCTCAGAATGATGCTCATGTAGACGCATCAGTGACAATGACCAGATCAGACTCAGGACAAAACTTCAGAGACATGGCTCCTAATACAAGTATGCAAGAAATTCCTAGGGTTCTGAGTGTACATGATAATATAGCTGCAATCATTTAGAACAATCTCAAGTAGAACCTTTTACTTAGTGGCCTAATATCAGGATCACATTATTATAGAATTTGGAGCAGGGCGGGGGGGGGAGTGGGAGGAAGGGGGAGGGACTTGCAAAATCTCCTACCCCAACCCCATTTTTCTACAGAATATAGAAAATGAATTTTAGGAAGCAAATAAAGTAACTTACAGTCTAATAAAGGGAGAGAACACAAATAGAGGAATGGTAATCAAGGGAGAGAGTTTTGATTCAGGAAATCAATCACAGGGATAGTGAATGGAACCCTAAAACTTTAGCAATAGTTAAGTCTTTCCCACTAACAATGGAAGGATTGATTGAATTACTGTCCCTATGACAAGAGCTGGAAAAGGAGAACAGGTCCCATAAAGTCAAAGCAGGTTGCTAAATATGGAAATATGTCTTATTTTCTGTTGGATGGATGGATGGTTGGATGGATGAGAAGCATGGTCTAGCAAGGCTCTTAACCTGGGGTCCATGAATTAAAAAAAATGTTAATTGTAGTTAAATGGAATTGGTTTCCTTTGTAACTCTACATATTTTGTTTTATATATTTAAAAACATTATTCTGAGGAATCTATAGGTTTCATGAGACTATCAAACGGGTGGGTCTTGACACAAAAGATTAAGAACCCCTGGAATATCCCATCAGTTGTAGGTTAGGTGAGTTGGTACTCACCCTTCAGTTCTAAGCCAGTCTGTGAGGGTAGGAAAGAAGAAGGAGAGAGGCCATGAAGAGAGGCTCTGGAGGTCTGCTGTTCTAGATGGAGAGAAGGGTAATATCAGGACAGATAGCAACATTCCCAGCTAGGCCCTAGTGACTGGGACCTCGTGACTCTGAGCAGCCATTTTACTTCCAGAGCTCAATCTCCTTATCTTTAAAAATGGAGTTAGGGGACTGCTCAGTGGCACAGTGAATAGAGCACCCACCCTGGAGTCAGGAAGACCTGAATTCAAATCCAACCTCAGACACTTAACACTTACTAGTCATGTGACCTTGGGCAAGTCACTTAACCCCAATTGCCCTGCCTTCCCCTCTCCAAAAAGAAAAAAAAAGAGTTGGGTCAGGTGATTTTTCTTTTAGAGCTGGGAGTCTTAAATCCTCAAGTTACTGCTTAGAAGCTTTCTCTCTCTCATCTAGTAAGCAACTAGAAGGGGTGTAAGTAAAGAGGATTTTGTTATCCTTTTAGAGTTCAGTTTCTCAGGATCCATGGCCTTGGCAATGTCTAGTTTCCAGGTATTAGATATTAACTCCCAGAATAGCCCCAAGGATCCTACATAGTAATTCCTAGTGGAATGTGTGTAAGTGCCTTAATCAGCCCCCATTGAGGCTTGAGGGGATTTAGGGGAGTGCCCAAGCTATGTCTGTCTCAACTGACCCCAACAAGATGTAGGGGTAGTTGCCCCTCCCCACCTTTAACCCGCCCCTGTGAGAAGGTGATTAGGGATGCTGTAGAAGCTGGTTCTCCCATTGTCAGCAATCCTTTGGAAAGACTAGACTAGAATAAAGCTGATTATTAACCCGTCTGGAGGTGCCTGCCTGTCTCATCAGACCGAGATTGAACCTTTTAGAAGATGGAGTCTGAAAACTCCAGTGCCTCCCTTGTGTTATCTGTGAAACAAGGGGAAACAGATTGAGGGGACTTTTCAGCTACGTCCCAGCTATTCCTCAATGGATAGAGCCTTCATGTGTTACAGTATATCTAGGACTTTCTACTACCTTAGGTCAGCTGATCAATTTAGCATTTTTGCACTCATATGGCAGGCCTGAAAGGATTCACACAAGGAACTGATAGGAATTGTGGTCATCCTTGTCCTTACTATTTCTTCCCCTTTGTCTGGTTAAGGAAATCTGTGGCCTGGTTGCTAGGAGGATATGAGGAAAGGAACACTGAGGCTCTATGCTGTGTTTGCCTGTGTGGAATATTATGGTATCTTTCTACCAGGTGTTAGCTTTTTTTGTGGGTCAAGGATTCCTTGGGCAGTCTGGTGAAACCTATGGATCCCTTCACAGAAGGTTTTTTTAAATGCACAAAATAAAATGTATAGAATTATGAAGGAAACTGATTATGTTGAAATATAGTTATCAAAATATATTTTTTAAGTTCATGGACCCCAGGTTAAGAATCACTGCTTTATCCAGGGATATGGGGGAGGAGTGGGAGGATGGCTGGCCACTGGTTAAGTATGTCATATTAAGAATTCTTATTCAGGTAAGGGCAGGAACCTGAAGGCCTCTGAAATCCCTTCCAACTCTGAGATTTTGTGACTGGGTTGAGAGAGAAGGGAGACTGGGGGAAAGATAAGCAGTAAAAATAGTTGAAGCCCACACCAATTTTGCAGGCCTCTTCACTTCTCTGAGGGTTTGAAGTTTTGGCCAACTTGTCTCCCAGGCTAGACTGAGTTCCCTTACTGGGAAACACAGCTTTGCAAGAAATCCTGAGGGCTAGGTTGGTTTGCCAGGCTTCTTGTCATGGAAAGAGTTATTATTATTTTTTTTTTATTACACTGTCAGTGGAGCTCATTTTAGCCTGGGTTAACCTCTTGCAATAAATGTCTCCTCCCCCCTTCTCCCTTCCAAGCCCTGGCTCTCCCAGCCAGCCACAGGGCAGCAGTGGTTTGGGCTTTGGAACATCCCTGAGTGAGCAGGGCCACACATGAGAGCACACAGCTCAGGCTTGCCTTTGGGTCAGGCCATGGACGGAGGTAGTGACAGCAAGGCTCCCTGTTTGTGGCAGGACAGTTTATACTCCCCAGGTGGCAGTGCTGAAAATGTGAAGCGGGAGGGGTCTCTGCTGACAGGGGCTCAAGGCCAAGTCATTAAGGCCATCTGCTCTCTGCTCTGTCAGCCCGATGGCTTCTATAAAGCGCAGGGCATGCCATGGGAAGCTGAGGCTTAGGGTAACCAAAGATAAATAGCTGCAAAGGAGCTCATTCGGCCTTTGAAGCCTTAGGTTGCAAGTGTTTTCGAAGACAAGGATCTATCCAGCAAGGTTTGTTCAGTCTCTTTTCTTGCCCACCAACACCCTCCAACTAATGAAGAGTCTGCATGAGTCAAATTCCTTTCAGAAATGAATGCCATATTATTATTATGATTATTTTCCAAAGGGCAGAATTCAACCCATCTGGAAGCTGAAAGATCAGCCTCACCCCAGGACATAGAAGTGGTAGGCCTTTCAAAAATCCAAGACAAGCCCACCCTTGGGTCAACCTCGGGCCAAGTAGAAAGAGCTCGCCCTGGGTTTGGAGTTAGAGGATCTGTGTTTGAATCTTGGCCCTCTTACTGCTTGTGTGACCTCGGGAAAATCTCTTGCACCCTCAGGCCTCAAGTGCCTTCATTGTGAAAAATGAAATTGTGTCTGAGCTTCCTTCCAGTTCTAAATCTATGACCTCACAAAACACATTGTTTTACAACTTATACAACTCTCTAGTGGACACACCATGTAATGTTGCATATGCTAATATGTCATGCATATGCATGACATCCTTCATATTCATGCTAATTGTTTATGGTTAGAGTCTCCAAAAGGGAATATAGCTTATGAGCGGAGTTGTAACCCTGCAATTAGAGTTTATTCCTGTAAATTCCAGGAGGGCAGAGACCATACCAAATCTAAACAGCATCTAGACCAGGGGTAGTTTTTTTTTCTTGTGTTATGGACCCCTTTGGCAGTCTGGCAAACTCTATGGACCCCTTTTCAGAATTATATTTATAAATGCATAAAATAAAATACATAGGATTACCGAGGAAACCAATTATACTGAAAACCTCCTTGTTCTGAATTTTTTTTTAGGGTTTCAACTCATTCTGGATTTAAGCCTGTCTTACTGTGCCTTCAGGTTCTTTTGTACTCACCTTTGCTTATTATTATTATTTTTTATTCCTCCTAGCTCCTGTAAGGTCCTGTTCGATCTAACCTCACCAGAAAGCCCTCTGTAAAAATTCTTATAGCCATACTTTCTGTAGTGAAAAGGAATGGCTACTTCAGCCATGTCATATGTGAAGGTAAGGGATATTACTGTGCTGTAAAGAAAAGATGAATATAATTAACCCAGAGAAACATGGGAAGACTTATATAAACTGATTTAAAATGACATAAAGCAGAACCAGGGGAAAATGAATGATGCAAATGGAAAGAACAACCACTATAATAAAACAGTTGAAACTATATGCCAGGAAATCATAATGACCAAACTTGACCCTAAAAAAGAGAAGAAGTCCCCTTATTCTGCTTTTTTAAGAGGTGGAGAGCTACGGAACACTATAGGTGATGTTAATCTAGAATGGGGGATGGGGCGCCTGTGGCCTTAAGTTCACATGTGGCCTTCTAGGTCCTTAAGTGCAGCCTTTTGACCAAATCCAAATTTTGGATAATTTTTTATTTTTGAATTAATTTTCAAAAATAATTAGTTTTTAATTAAGGTATATAAATCATATATTATATATAAATTCTCTGTTAAAATAATTTCAAATAATTAATTGAAATTTTTGAGAGTTTTTGAATAATCTGCAAAGTTAAGTAATTATTACTCTCTTGAGACACTGTGTTAAGGGCTGCTAAACTGTTTTTTCCTTCTTTTTTTATTCTTTGTTACAAATGTAGTGAGGTCCTATGTATTGTGAGGGGCTGCCTTCCACATAGAGCATTCAGAGATGCCATTAACTGTAAGGGAGGCAGAATAGACAGCTCTAGTCTTTTCTCCCCTTTCCCCTTCTCTAAGGACTTTATTTTTTGCTAGGAAGGAAAGCAGGAAGTTGGGACCAGAGGCCACCATCCTGCTCTCCATCTATTCAAATATTGTTAGTCTAAGGAATGCGATCAGGTTCCAACTAACTTCGGATAATTGTTTTGTTATTGGGGAAAGCAGAAGGACCCCAAGCTTTGTATCCAAGGCTTGACTCCCTTTCTGCCAAATACCAGTTTCCACAATGAACATTCATAACACTCAGTCAAGAAACCCATTTATCCAAATTATAGAAACAGAAATCGAAGGCAACATACTAGGAGAATATATACCAGACAGTACGGAGTGAAGGAGCTCTCTCCTATTGGGAATGAAATAACCCAGTTCAACCAAAAGACAATACTGGATCTCACTAAAGGGGGCACTCCCAGAAGCCTTTAAAACAACAATCTGGGGATAGGGAGATTTTAGAAATTGTCAGTTCCTCTCACGTCTTCTCAGATTCTTTTCCTTCATCAACTTGAAGTAGGATTGGCTTCTTCCATCTTCTCTCTTGAAGCTGGCAGCCAGAAGTGTGTGAAGTCTGAAGAGACTCAGTGACTGGAAGAGAACAGTGATGGAGCTGGAGAGAACTTTCACTCTTGACAGCTCCTCCCTGCCCTTTACACAGGTACCATCCACCAGTGAGGAAAGAATCCTTTATCACTGGGCTTTGGGACTGGAATTATGCAAAGAATTGCTCTCCAGGAGCGGGAGAGGGAAGCCTACTTTGAGCAATGGAGATGATGTAAAACAAAACATATTAACACAATTTATTTTTAAAAAGAAAATTGTGAAATCATCTTTTTTCTTTCTTTTTTTGGATGTGTCTCTCTTACCTTTCTACTTAGAAAGCATATGTGACTAAGTGAAGTAAGCAGAGCCAAGAAACTATATATACAGCAAGTACATCAGTGTAAGTGGAAAGAATAACCACCACAAAACAATTGAAATTGAATGCTGTGAAATTATAAAGACCAATCTTGGACCTAAATATGAGGTATGAGAAGAAAGCTCCTCTCCACCCCTGCCTTTATTCCTTTGCAGAGGGCGTGGAACATTGTCTATCACATCAGATTTTTTTCAATATTATGTTGAATGGTTTTGCTCACTGATTTCTCTTCCTCTGATTAGAAAAAAAATGTTATAATTGATGGCTCTCTGGGGGGATGTAGAGGAGGAATGAGGAAGGAAATGTTGATGTTAAAACAAGAGATATCAATATTTTTTTTAAAGGGTTTATATGGTCAGAGTTTTATTGGTGGGGTGGGGAGGACCACAGCTTCACTCCCCATGATCAAAGTTGTAACTAACAATTTTCGCCTCTGGGGCAAACAACATAAAATATGTTAAATCAACTTTTAAAGGCAAATTCAGTTGGGGGTACAGAGACATAGGCCACAGGACACCATTGGTGTTTGGAGAAGGAGAGAAGATCTTGTCAAGAGAGGGGCACCTGGGACAGGAAGGATTGGTGTCTTTGGATTTTGCCTTGTTATTCTTATCAGTTAGATGCTAATGTCATTTATTTCTATGTTGCTGAGGAACAGTAAGTGATTCCTGCACTCTCTAAATATCAGTGCCCTGGAACAACAGATGAGTAGACTTGCCTAACTCTTCTGTTGGTGCTATGTTGATTTGGTCATGTCCCCATTTGGGGTTGTTTTGACAAAGATATTGTAGTGGCTTTCCATGTCTTTCTCCAACTTATTTTACAGATGAGGAAACTGAGGCAAACAGGGTTAAGTGACTTGCCCAGGGTCACATAGCTAGGAAGTGTCTGAGGTCAGATTTGAACTCATGAGGATGTCTTCCTGATTCCAAGCCCAGTGCTCTATCCAGTGAACCACCCAGCTGCCCCTGCCAAGTGAAATCGATAGCATACAATAAGTGTTTCATAAATACAGCTCTGCTAATGTGATATATTCCCCACTAGAGACTCCACCCATGAAACCATTCTTACCTGCTCTTTAACCTTTTGAAAATTAGCTTCCATAAAAATCTAGTTTATTTGTCTGGCTAACTCTAGTGTTCGCTTTTCTCAATATTATGAATACCCATAGGATGGCATGGGCACTTCCTCCCAAGGACTTTGGCATTCCCACGGGACTAAAGAGTAGAGAATGAGGTGGTGGAAACTCTGTTTGGTCAAATTAACTGGAATCAGGGGATTGAGGGCAGTGGGGAGAGTTGCTGGGGAGAGAAGGGGAAGTGATGCTTCATCTCTGTCATGTGGCACTAGCACTGGGATGGGAAGCTGGGAGCCTTATTGGGGTGTTTGTGCCCTGAGTCTCCAGAAGACTACAAGGTAAGAAAGACCTGTGGACTCTTGTACCTATAGGGATGAAGTCTTAAAATGTAACCCCCAAGAACGAAGTGTGCATTTCAGACATCAGTATCTGAGGCAAAGCCCTGCTCCCTCCTCTGCCAGCTATGACTCAAGCTTCACCTCCTATCAGAGGTCTCTGCTCAGCAGCCCCAGCTATGGTCTCCCTTCCCTAAGACTGGAAAGGTAGGGAGGAGGGGCTAGGTTATGAAGGGCTTTGAATGACAGAGAGAAGATTTTATATTTTAGGTTGAAGGTGTGAGGGAGCCACTGGAGTGGGGGTTGGGGAATGGGTGACACAGTTAGACATGTGGTTTAGGAATATCACTTGGTGGCTGAATGGAGGATGGACTGGAGTGGGGGGAATACTTGAGGTAGGCACAGCTTCCAGCAGGTTAGTACAGTAGTCAAGGATTGAGGAATGAGGGCCTGCGCCAGGGGGTTGGGAGTGTCAGAGGACATATTGGAGAGATGTCACAAAAGTGAAATCGATAGCATACAATAAGTGCTCCATAAATGCTTGTCGATTGATTTGATCAATTGGTTAATTATGATTCTGCTAACCACTTTTTTTCCTGGTTGATTGGGATCAGGCCAGAGGAACAGTTTATCTTGTAGCTTATTTTGCTCTGGGAGAGATGAAACTGTCAGCCTGGCAAGTTGAGAATTTGTCAGACCTTTCCTTTTATCTCAATTGCTTCCTCTCTCTCACTCAGTTGCCTCCCACCATCACCCTCCAGGCCTGACACTGCCTGTTCTGTGTAATCCAAATGGGAATCTGGCCACCCGATAATCTGCTCATTCATTACCCAGAAGGGACTGGGGAAAACTACAGTTCAATGAATGTTAATTGATAATGAGTTTACTGGTGATTTCCCTTGATGATTGAACATATTTAGTCATCATCATATGGTGTTTAAACTACCAGGGTGCCTTGGTTACTAGTTAGATCATAAATAAAGACAGAGCTAGAAAATGTTAGAAAGATTGTTCATTAGAATAGAAAAAAAAACACTTAAGAAAGCAAAGAAATACAATTAAAAAAACCCAATCCAAATTACTACAGGCTTTCAGAAGTTTTTTGAATTGTTCTCACTCATTTTTATGTTTTCAGCCCATAACTGAAATGAAATAAATCCTAGGGGGTCCTTTCATTTTTTAACTTCATGGTACAATTCTTTTTTTTTTTTAAATTAAATTTTATGTTTATTTTCAGTTTACACTATTCATTTCCACAAGATTTTGAGTTACAAATTTTCTCCCCATCTCTTCCCCACCCCCACCCAAAACAAAGATCCCACTGTATATCCCCTCCCCCAATCTGCTCTCTCCCATATCTCCCCTCATGCCCCCTCCGACTTTCCAGTAGGGCAAGATGGATCTCTATACCCCAGTGCCTGTATATCTTAGTTCCCAGTTGCATGTAAAATAATAATAATATATATATTTTAAACTTTTGATTTTAAAACTTAGAATTTCAGATTCTTTCCCTTCCTCCCTTGTCACCCACCCTTACTGGGAAGATATGCAATTCAATATAGGTTGCACATGTGTAGCTATGCAAAACATTTCCATAGTGGATATATTGTGAAAGACTGACTATGTTTCCCTCCATCCTATCCCACTCCCAACTATTCTATTCTCTATTATGATCCTGTCCCTTTTTAAAAGTGTGTGCTTCTAACTTCCCTCCCCCCTCACTTGTCCTCCCCTCTATCATCTCCCCTCTCATCTCCTTCCCCCTATTCTCATGGCACAATTCTTAAATTGACACAGAGGATAGAGGAGAGCATGGGGACCACTGGAGGAGGAAAGAGACAGAGTTGCAGAGGGCAGTCTCTTTGCTAGGTATAGCCATCACCCACCTTTTAAAACCATATCTGTGCCTTCTGGACTCCAAGTTCAGCTCTCTAGCCACTGTACCACACTGCTTATCATAGCACTTATGGAATCTCTAGGTCACCTCAAACATTGCTTCTCTTTTCTTGTGGTCTCAAGAGCAGGGCCAGACTTACTCATCTTCTAGCTGCAACTCCTATTCTCACAACCTCCCCTTGTCAATGCCTTCTTCATACAGCTGAAAGATACCTCCCTTTCTTCTCTGCACAAAAGTTTTCAGTGAGTCCTTCTGTCTACTGAATAAAGTTCAGACTCCTTTGCCTGACATTCAAGGCCCTATACAATCTGACACCACTCTACTTTATTGAGTTGTAATTAAAAAGGGGAAAAAACATTAGATTTGGGCTTAGATCAAATCCTCATCCTCTCACTAGTAAGCTATGTCACCTTTGGTAAATAACAAACATTCTGAATTTCAGTTTCTTCATCTGAAAAAAAAATAGGGATAGTGATACTTTTTAACTTTGCAAGATTGTGGTAGAAATCAAATTAGATGATGCACATAAAATACTTTTTAAAACTTAAAGCGATATACTAATGTAAGACACCATGACTATCCCCCGCAAATACTCAAGGTTCCAGTTCTAGTTTGCTCATGACAGACTCTATATTTTACCAACACATACCTTTGCCCTGCCTGTTTCTCATACCATTTCTTTCTTTTGTTCTTTGCCTATTGAATCCTTACCCTTACTTTAAAATCTAATTCAAATGACACCTTTGCCTGATCCAGTTCAGTGCTTGGCATTTGTAGGGGCTTAATCAATGTTTGTTGATTGATTGATTTCTCCCTGAGATCATAATTTTTTTCCCCTGGGAAAAGTTGCATTTGTTTTTCACCTCTCTGATGCACTTATATTAATATTATATATTATAATTCTTCAGGTTTCTTTTCTCCCATTCCCCTCCCTGCCCCCCCATGAGACTAAGTTCTAAGAAGGCAGGAAATAGAGTCCCTATTTAAACTAGCTCCAGTAACTAGTACAGTGCTTTGCCCACAGTAGACACTTAGCTAGTTTGTTGAAAGGAATTTAATGACTAGTTAAGATCTGAAGGGAACTGAGTAGCCTCCCACGACCAGAAATATCCTCTTCACTGCAAGTAAGCTGTCCTGAAATTCTATCCTTTTAGTTAATCAAGAAACATTTATTAAAAGTTTATTATGGGGGTAGCTAGGTGGCACAGTGAGTAGAGCACTGGCCCTGGAGTCAGAAGGACCTGAGTTCAGATCCGGCCTCAGATGCTTAACCCACACAAACAAAAAACCTAGCCGTGTGACCTTGGGCAAGTTACTTAACCCCAATTGCCCTCCAAAAGAGCAAAAAAAAAAAAGTTTATTATGTGTGAGGTATTGTACTAAATTCTGGGGATAGAAAGGCAAAAACAGTCCTGCCCTCAAGGAGCTTTCATTCTAGTGAGGAAACCACATGCAAATAAACCCTTTGACGATTGTTTGGATCTTGAAAGAGTCCCCAGTTAAAATGAAACTATTCCACAAGAGGCCTCATATCATAATAAAGCAACTAACAATTCAGGGGTAATTATGATGGCTAGCTGAGAGCAAATGCTGGCAGGAATTAAATATGGGATAGCTTCTTGGTTCTAAAAGAGGAAATTGAAGAATAAAAAGAATCCAAATCAAATTCCCTTGATTTACAGCTTTTTCTTGGGCTAACTGCCTAAAAAAGCTGAATTCTTTATCTTCTAAATTTCAGAGAATTCATTAATTCATTCTGATCTCCTTCCCAGATGTTATTCTAATTTTAAAAGAATGCTGATTCTATTGTCTTTAAGAACTCATTAACCAAGTGGCCATTAGGAGAATCAAGCAAGGACTTAAGTCTATATGTTTATAAAATCATATACTCTCTGGGTCCAAACTATGCTTGATTATGAATTCCTTTCTAACATATCCTCATACTTGACAAGTGGTTGATGATCCAGTCTACACTTGGAAGACCTCCAAAGAGGAGAAACCCATCACCTTCCCAGGCTAGGCCAACCCATTAAATTTTTGCTAAGTAATTTTTTCTTACATCATGCTAAAAACAACCTCTCTCCAAGTTCTACTCACTGTTCTTCTGTAGTAGTGTTGTAGTAGTAGTAGTAGTAGTAGTAGCAGTAGTAGTAGTAGTAGTAATGACTAGTATTTGTATAGTTCTTTAACATTTATAAAGCACTTTTTGCCTATCATCTTGTTTGATCCTCACAACAGCCCTGGGAGGTGGGTGCTAATATAATCCCCATTTTATTGATGAGGAAACTAAAGCAGAGAAGGGTTAAGTGACTTGTTCATGGTTACATGGTTACAACATGTCTGAGTCCAGATTTGAACTTAGGTGATCTTGATTTCAGATCTAGCTATCTATCCACTGATTAATTAATTTACCCAGCTGTCTCTAGTTCCTCACTCAGGGACCAAACAGAGCAAGTTCAATCCCCCTTCTGCATAACTGCTGTCAGGTCCTCTCTAAGGCTTCCCTTCTCCATGCTAAATATATCAATTCCTTGAACCAATGCTTTCATGGCAGAGTTTGCAGGCCTATCACTCTCCTGGTCACTTTGTCCTGGACATGCTCCAGCTCATCAATGACCTTGCTAAAATGTGGCACCCCAAATTGAAGACATGTGATCATACAAGTGCAGAATACAGCAGGACTATCACCTTCCCCGTCCTGGACATCGTGCCTCTCTTGACTTTCTACAGCATTAACTTCCTTGGCTGCTGTGCCACACAGTTGGTTGACACATATTGAATTTGCAGTTTATTCAGCCTCCTACATGCAAACCTGCTTTGGGCCTTGGATCTTTACTTTTTTTCTTCCATCTTCTTTTTAAAAAATAATATTATATTTTTTCTCCCAATTACATATAAGAACAATTTTAAACATTCATTTTTAAAAAATTGAGTTCCAAATTTTCTCCTTCTCTCCCTCACCTCCCCCTTCATAAACAGTAAATAATGTGCTATGCAATCATGTAAAACATATTTCCATATTAGTCATGTTGGGAAGGAAGAAACAGACCAAAAGAAAAAAATCCCACAGAAAATAAAGTGAAAAATAGCATGCTCCAATCTGCATTCAGACTCCATCAGTTCTTTCTGGGGATGTGGATAGCATTTTTCATCATGATCCCTTTGGAATTTTCTTGGATCATTCACATACTCATTTCTTTATTTATATTTATATTTTACATTAAATTTTATGTTTATTTTTAGCTTGCATCATTCATTTCCACAAGATTTTGAGTTACAAATTTTCTCCCCATCTTTCCCCTACCCACCACCCCAAAACAGCAATCCCACTGTATACCCCCTCCCCCAATCTGCTCTCTTCTATATCCTCCCCCATACCTCCTCTGACTTTCCAGCAGGGCAAGATGGATCTCTATGCCCCAGTGCCTGTATATCTCATTTCCCAGTTACATGTAAAATAATCATAATAATGATAATGATAATAGTAATAATATTTTTAAAAACACATTTGATTTTAAAATTTTGAATTCCAGATTCTTTCCCTTCCTCTCTCATCACCCACCCTTACTGGAAAGATAGGTAATTCAATATAGGTTGTACATGTGTAGCTATGCAAAACATTTCCATAGTGGATATATTGTGACTATATTTCCCTCCATCCTATCCCACCCCACACTTGTTTTATTCTCTACTTTGACCCTATCCCTTTTCAAAAGTGTGTGCTTCTAACTTCACATCCCCCTCCCCCAACCTGCCCTCCCCTCCATCAGCCAATGAGGAGAAGAATGTCTTAAAAAGCCAAATTTGCCAGATGGAAAAAGAATCTCATAAACTCACTGAAGAGAATAATTCCTTCAGAATTAGATTGGAACAAATAGAATCTAGTGACTTTATGAGTCATTTTTGCCATTCGAGTTAGTCTATTTTTTAAGGTGTTATTTTCTTCAGTCAGGTTGTTGATTTGCTTTTCATGATTTTCTTGCATCATTCTCATTTCTCGTCCCAATTTTTCCTCCACTTCTCTTATTTGGTTTTCAGAATCCTTCTTAAACTCCTCTGTGGCCTGTAATCAATTCATATTTTTCTTGGAAGTTTTTGGTGCAGGAGTTCTGACTTCATTGTCTTCCTCCTGCTCCATGATTTGATCCTTTTTGTCCCCAAAATGGAATCCAAAGTTGGATTGCTGTGCTTCCTTTGTTTGCTCATGTTGCCCCTCAATCACTTAACTTTTGAGCTTTTTGACACAGTAGGACTCTGCTTCTAGAGAGGAGAGCTTTGTCCCAAATTGCTGGGGGTTTTGCAGCTGCCAGAGCTATTAGTTGGCCACCCTCTCTGAAGCTTCCGCCAGCTCTGACACCTGGTCACAAACACTAGGACCTCTACCCTAGACAGCAATCCAGATCCAAGCAAGTTAAAGCAAGAATGATTATCCCTCGGAATGGTCACTTGGTCTCCCTACAATCTACAGGCCAGGAGCTCTAAAGCAACCACACCGTGGCTGCCGCCAAGCCTCAGCTGCTTCTCCAGGGGCAAATGCTGGATTATACTCCTGGACCCCCTGTTCCCAAAGTCCACTGACCTCTCACTTTGTCTCTGGCACTTATGGGTTGATAAATCTGGAAACCACCACAGCTGCTAGTGATCCACTCTCCCAAAGTCCACTCCAGGGTTGGAGCGCCCTGAGGCTAAGACCATGGGCTCAGGTGGGGCTGGGCTCTGCTCCCAGAACATTATGATGAACCCTTCCTGTCTGCCTTCAGCAGGAGGTTTGTTTCTCTCTGTCACTTTGTGGGTTCTGTAGCTCTAAAGTGTTTAAGTCATTTTTAATAGGTATTGGAGGTGTTTATGGGGGGAGTGCAGGGAGTTTTCCTGCTTCTATGCTGCCATCTTGGCTCTGCCCCCTCATATATTCCATTCTTAAGAGAACTTGTTCTCTTTCATGCCTTTAGCCTCTCTGATCATGACTCACATGGCTATACTTCTAATGACCTTTTCTCCTAGGTCCAGTCTCATGTCTCTCATGATATCATAGATGTAGAACTGGAAAGGTCCTCAAAGACCATCTTCCCTACATCTTATTGTTCATTTTCATTTGGACATTTGGATACTTGTCCCTTCAAATTTAATAGCCTTCTAATGATTCCCAGGGAATTATGTTAACAGCTTAGTCTGGTACTTAGGGAGACATGATTGTATAGTAGGAAGAAAACTCATTCTAGGAAATTTGTTTGTGCTCAACTCTTCCTGAACCCACTTGGGACTTTCTGGGCAAAGATGCTGGAGTCTTTTGCTATTTCCTTTTCCAGTTCTTTTTACAGATGAGGAAACTAAGAAAACAGGGCTTGTCATTTGACTTGTCCAGGGTCACAAAGCTAGTAAGTGTCTGAAGCCGGATTTGAACTCAGGAAGATGAGTCTTCCTGACTCTATCTAGGCTTGGCACTCTATCCACCATATCACCTAGGCAAGTCAGAAGATTTGGGTTCAAATTCTCTTGTTTTTTATGTGTGTGACTTTGAGCAAGTTACTTAGATTCCCTTGGCCTCACATTCCTAATGTATAAAAGACAAGATAGGACAGGATAATCTTTGAAGATTCTTGTAATTCTAGACCAAAAATCCTGTGACCTATGTAAAATTTGTTTTTTTGAGAATTGAGTTGAATCATTCATTATTAATTAATTTTTAGTTTTAAACACTCACTTCCACAAGATTTTGAGTTTCAAATTTTTCTCCATCTCTCCCTTTCCTACACCCCAAGACTGCCATCTGATTACCCCTTCCCCCAATCTGTCCTCCCTTCTATCACCCATCCTCCTCTTATTCCCTTCCCTTCTATTTTTCTGTAGGGCAAGATAGATTTCTATACCCTATTGCCTGTATATATTATTTCCCAGTTGCATGTAAAAACAATTTTTAACATTTTCTTTGTTCTCTCCCTTCCTCCCTCCCCACCCACCCTCATTGAGAAGGCAAGCAATTTGACATAAGTTATACGCATGTGGTCATCCAAAACACTTCCATAACAGTCATGTTGTGAAAGACTACCTTTATTTCCCTCCACCCTATCCCATCCTCCATTTATTCTATTCTCTCCTTTGACCCTGTCCCTCCTCAAAAGTGTTTGCTTCTGATTACCCTTTCTCCCATTTGCCCTTCCTTCTATCAGCCTCCCCCCCACCCCCACACACACCTCTTATCCCTTTCACCCCTACTTTCCTGTAAGGTAAGATAGATTTTCATACCTGTTTGAACGTGTATGTTATTTCCTCATTAAACCAAATCCAATGAGAGTTAGGTTCACTCATTTCCTCTTACCTCCCCTCTCTTCCTCTCCATTGTAAAGGTTTTTCTTGCCTCTTTTATGTGAGATAATTTACCCCATTCTACCTCTTTCTTTCTCCTTCTCCCAGTACATCTCTCTCTCATCTTTTAATTTTATTTTCAGATATCCTCCCTTCATATTCAACTCATCCTGTGCCCTCTATCTATATCTATACCTATGTATCTATTCATTCCAACTACCTTAATACCAAGAAAGGTCTCATGAGTTACAAATGTCATCTTTCCATGTAGGGATGTAAATAGTTTGACTTTAATAAATCCCTTATAATTTCTCTTTCCTATTTACCTTTTCATGCTTCTTGTATTTGAAAGTTAAATTTTTTTTTTCAGCTCTTGTGTTTTCATCAAGAATGCTTGAAAGTGCTCTATTTCATTGAATTTTCATTCTCCCCCTGAAGTATTATGCTCAGTTTTGTTGTGTAGGTGATTCTTGGATTTAATCCTAGGTCTTTTGACCTCTGGAATATCATATTCCAAGCCCTCCCATCCCTTAACATAGAAGCTGCTAAATCCCATGTTATTTTGATTGTGTTTCAGCAACACTTGAATTGTTCCTTTCTGACTGCTTGCAATATTTTCTCATTGACCTGGGAACTCTGGAATTTGGCTATGATATTCATAGGAGTATTCATTTTTGGATCTCCTTCAGGAAGTGAATGGTGGATTCTTTCCATTTCTATTTTCCCCTCTGATTCTAGAGTATCAGGGAAGTTTTCCTTGATAATTTCTTGAAAGATGAAGTCTAGAGGTTTTTTTTTTAATGACTTTTAGGTAGTCTGATAATTTTTCAATTATCTCTCTTGGATCTATTTTCCATGTCAGTTGTTTTTCCAATGATATATTTCACATTGTCTTCCATTTTTTCATTCTTTTGGTTTTGTTTTGTAATTTTTTTATTTCTCATAAAATCATTAGCTTCTATTTGCTCTGTTCTAATTTTTAAGGGATTATTTTCTTCAGTGAGCTTTTGAATCTCCTTTTCCATTTGGGCAATACTGCTTTTCAAGGCAATCTTCTCCTCATTGGTTTTTTGAACCTCTTTTGCCATTTGGGTTAGTCTATTTTTTTAGTTGTTATTTTCTCCAACATTTTTTTGGGTTACCTTTAGCAAGTTGTCAACTCATTTTTCATGATTTTCTTGCATCACTCTGATTTCTCAATTTTTCCTCTACTTCTCTTACTTTATTTTCCAAATCCTTTTTGAGCTCTTCCATGGCCTGCCATCAATTCATATTTTTCTTGGAGGCTTTGGATGTAGGAGATTTGACTTTGTTGTCTTCTTCTGGTTGTATGTTTTGGTCTTCCTTGTTACCAAAGTAAAACTCTATAGTCTAATTTTTTCCATTGTTTGCTCATTTTCCCAGCCAATTGCTTGGCTTTTGAGCTCTTTGTTGAGGTAGGCCTCTGCTTCCAATATGGAGAGTGCACTGTCCCAAACTTTAGGGGTTTTGTGCAGCTTTTTTCAGAAATACTTCTAGAGATCTCTAAATTTTCAGTTCTTTCAAGGTTGTATGATCAAAGGAGAGGTGTTTACTCCTCTCCTGGTCTATGCTCTGGTTTGAGTGACCATATGCATTCTTTTCTGCCTTGGAACTGTAAGGATTCCCTTTCCACTGCCACTACAAGCCCCTCCATGCCAATGCTCTGCCTTGTTCCAGGACCACCACCCAGGACTGTAACCAAGATCCAAGCAGGGCAAAGCAAGAGAATCCTGTCTCAGTGCCAGCAAAGAGATCCCTGTAATCCCCTTCTGATCAGCTGCTATACCGCCCCCCCCCCCCCATTTGTGGGTTGAGAGCTCTGGAAGCAGCCACCACCACCGCCCTGGGGCTGAGGCCATACTCCTCTCTCATTCAGGTCCAAGAAACCTTTCCCACTGACGTTCTAAATTATCTTCGGCATTTGTGGGTTTAGAAGTCTGGAAACTGCCTGTGGCAGCAAGGACCCCAACATCCCCAGGGTGGCTGCCAACACGGGTTCTTAGATCTGCTTTTCTAAAGGAAAGCAACTCAAAATGGGTAACCAAGCTTACTTTAATCAATCAAACATAGATTGTTTACCTAGTTCAGGGGAAAAAGGTCAGCACCCCGAACTTCAAAGTATACAGAGAGAACTTATAAGACAGAGAAAAAAACAGATCAAGCAGACAGGCTTCCAAACTGTCCAACCATTACATCAATACCAAATCACAGTTACCAGAGAGGGAAGCATCAACATCTTGGTTTTCAAAGCCCGAGGGCTCTCAATGGCTGCCCATAGTCGCATCTGGTCAAATCACACAATACTTCTCAAAGGAGCCCTAAAACAAAGCCTCCCATCAGGGTTTATATAGCCTTCTCCTGGCTCAGAGAATGTAACCAGCCTCTTGACCCACTACCCAATCACACAGCATCAAGGTGTGGCCATTCCTGAAAACCAAGCCTCCTGCCACAGGCTCCATGTGACTGCATTCAGCCTATTAGGGGGCAGAGTATATTTTCAAATCAAGGAAGGTTCTCAGAGTCTCTTAAGCCCATCAAGGGGCCAAGGGGCAGGGAAGATCTTGAAATTTGCGTTTCCGTTGCTCTGCCATAACTGTCAGTAGTTCAGTCCCCTGGGGACTGCTCTAGGTTTTCTAGGGTCCGGTCTGTGATGGAGTGGCTCACTGCTGGTCAGCTCTCCTCTTTCATGCTGGTGCAACAGTCCTTTGCAGTTGCCCTTCCAGGTTGTCTTGGGCTGGAAACTTGTTTCACTCTGTCATTTTGTGGGTTCTGCTGCTCTAGAATTTAGACTATATGCCAGTATATAAATTATGGGTATTTGGAGGAATTTGGGAGAAAGCTCAAGCAAGTCCCTGCTTTTACTCTACCATCTTGGCTCCACCCCTGTAATTTTTTTAAAAAGGTCTCAAATCAATTTAATCAACTTATTCTTTTTTTTTTTTGGAGGGCAATTGGGGTTAAGTAACTTGCCCAAGGTCACACGGCTAGGTTTTTGTTTGTGTGTGCATTAAGTGTCTGAGGTCGGATCCGAACTCAGGTCCTTCTGACTCCGGGGCTGACACTCTACTCACTGCACCACCTAGCCGCCCCCCACTTATTTTTTTTTAATACAATATTTTATTTTCCCCAATAACAATTTTTAACATTCATTTGAAATTTTTTTTGAGTTCCAAATTCTTTCCCTCTCTCCCTCACCTCCTCCCTTCATTAAGGGGGCAAGCAATTTGAGATTGATTATACATGTGCAGTCATATCATCTTATCCTGCAAACTAGACTTCCCTTTCAATGTTCCTGCCTATTTTAGGTAGTAGTACTGCCATTTCTAGTCAGTATTAGTTGACTATACCCAATTAATTATAACCTGCTTATTTCTCCTTTGAAATGACTCATATCTTCTAATGCTACAAATATGTAAGAAAAAGAGTCATTCCAGTGATCTAAGGATATGACTGGCAGTTCTCAAAAAAAAAGAAATGCTGGCTATCAACAACAACATGAAAAAAATATTCTCAATCACTAAAATGGGAGAAATTCAAATGAAAATAATTCTGAGTTTTCACCTGACACACAATAGATTAGCAAAAATGGCAAAGATGGAAAGTGACAATTGTTGGAGGGACTCTGGGAAGACAGATGCACTAATGCACTTTAAGTAGGTATGAATTGGTCTGACCATTCTGGAACACCATTTAAAATTGTATCCAAGAAGTCATTAAACTATGTGTGCTCTTTGACCTAGAAGTACCAGATCAAAGGCAGAAAGGACACACTATTTAAATATTATATATACATCAAACAAAATGTTGGAATTGTGGGATGGTTGGATAAGTTACAGTATGTAAATGTAATGGAATATTAACATATTGTAAGAAATCATGAAAGCGATTCTGATAAACCTGGGAAGATACATATGAATTGATACAGAATGAAGTGAGCAGAACCAGGAGAACAATATTATAAAGGAAAATAATTTTGAAAGACTTAATTCTGGCTAATGTAACAAATTGACTAATCATAGGTCCAGAAGACTGATATTGGAGTATGTCAGTGTGGGGGTGATCATAGGGCTATTCCCCTCTCTCTCCTATATCTCTCCCCACTCCCACCCCTCTAAAAAATAAAAAAGATGAAAAGAGCATTAATGAAACACTCACAAAACACACAGATGAGAACAAAAGAAAAATATGAAGAGGGATGTAAATGAGGAGCTTTTTAAGCATATTCTATTGACTGCCCCTATCGGTCAGTCTGCCCATCATAATTAATTTTACCCAAGTCAGTGTTCTGCCTGCTGCTGATCCATGTGGAGTTTGCTGAAGCTGCTTTCAAAAACATATGATGGAATAGAAGTCCCCTTTCTCTCCCCACTTCAGAGGATTAGGAGGGATTCTATGTTTCTTTTCATTTCACTTTCTGGTGATAAAATGGTTCTTAAATGAATGTTGAGTTTGAACTGAGTATGCAGATGAAAGGCTTGAACAGACGAAGTTTCTCTTTTCCTCAGTGTCCAGCAAGGCAAGAATTTCTGAGTTGTTCCTTAGGGGAAACTCCTCCCCAAGCCTGTGCTGAAACCAGCTCCAACCTGCTTGCTAGGGGTCAACTATGACATTTTTCAGTGTGAGCATTTGTGCCTCAGAAATCAGAAATGGCTGCATTGCTGATGTATCCTGATGTAAATCAGGGCATGATTTATTGTTTAGTTGGTTGTCTAGACTTGAGGAAGTGTTAATAATACAGATTAAACTTTAAAGTTTATGTACATAATTTTTTTTCCTCCAGAGATAAACATTTACTAGCACATCACTATATTGTTCTATAAATATTGCTTGAGCTCAGTAGGAGTGTTATAGAAGTCTGAGGGAATGGAGTCATTATCAATCAATCAACAAATAAACATTTATTAAGCGTTTATTATGTGCTAGGCATTATTCTAAGCACTGCAGTTACAAAAAGGAGACAGTTCCCATTCTCAGGGAGCTCAATATCTAATGGAACAATACTGGAAACCTAGTGACCCTAGGGCAATAATACTGATGATGATGATTGACATTCATGTAGTTGTTGTTGTTCAGTCGTTTTCAGTTGTGTCTGCTTCTTTATGACCCTGTTTGAAGTTTTCTGGGCAAAGATACTGGAGTGGTTTGCCATTTCCTTTTTCAGCTCATTTTACATATGTGGAAACTGAGGCAAACAAGGTTAAGTGACTTACCCAGGGTCACACAGCTAGTAAATATCTTGAGGCTAGATTTGAACTCAGGAAGATGAGTCTTCCTGACTGGAGGTTGGGCATTCTATCCACTGTGACACTTAGCAGCCTCTGTGTAATTCTTTAATGCTTATAAAGTGCTTTATGTGGATGATTTCATTTAAAACTCACAGTACCTCTACCTCACTCCCATCTAGTTGCTAAACATCTAACACATGGTGCCCCTATTTCTTTTGGGTCTTTGTGTTTATTCCCTTCCTGATATTAGGGAATGAGTATCTGAGATGGAATAGTTACAAACTTGTAAGCTTTGAAAGACCAGAAGAACCACCTAATGTCCAGTAATTGGCATCTCTAAGAGAGTTTTCAAAAGCAGAGTCCAGGGAGGAGCCAGTCCTGTTTGACTCAACCCCAGGAGTATAGCCAAGACCCATGTCCTGCAAACAATGGAGTTACTAGTGAGTTTGATATGTCAGTGGGGAGTGAACCTCTGTGCTATGAAATATATACTTACAAAAGCAAACTACACTTAATAAATTCATATTTTTACACACAATCCCAACTTTTGCTTGTATATGGCATATGTTCTTTTTCATGTTTATCAAGTCCATAAGTTTGTTTTTTATTAAAAAAAACTGTCTCACATTTATCCCATTTATCCTCTGAAATATTTGAATCTTGGCTCTTAGGCCTGGAATATTTTAATAGCTTCTGAAATGGCTTCCAAACTCTCTCTTCAACAATTTATCCTACATTCCTCTGTTAGAGTAATCTTCTTAAAACATCTATTTTGTTATGCAATTTCATTATTCAAAAATTTTCAATGGCTCCCCATTGCCTAAAGGTTAATGCATGAGTTGTTTTCTGTCAAGCATTCAAAAGTTCTTTAATATTTTAATCCCTCTCTACCCATTCAACTTTGTCTACAAGATCCCTGACTAACTGACCACCCCAACACATCCATTAACCTTTCACTTAAACCTTTCCTTATGTTTGTTCCTCATGCTTAGAAGTATGCTTGCCCTTTTGCCTACGTAAATCCTCCCTATGAGAGAAATTAATATTATGCTATTATATTAACTAATTATTAATTTGTGATTTACCCTTTTCTTTTAATTTCTGTTAAGACGGTACTCCTGAAAAGGTCAGTCACTCTCTGAAGGGTATGGCTGAGTGATATGCTCCTAGTGCTCAAAGCACTTGCTGCCTTAATTAGGTGAGTTGGACCCCACTCAAATGGGAGATCTAATTTCTGTTTAGAGTATAAGAGAATCCAGTCTGGGAGAGCTTTAACCTAGGGGAAGAACCCCTTGTCCTCAATCCCCTCGATAAAAGTTTAGGAAAACCCAGCTTGTGAAGAAGAAAACTAGCCAGAGAAGTTCAGATAGAAATGGTTTCCCCTGAATCTCATGATCAAGTCATGTTCTCAGCAGGAAAAGTGGAAAACTTTTAGCCTACCTCCTTATAAAATATCCACCAATCAGGGCTGATTTTCACTTGTCAAGGGAGTTTCCTTTCAGAAGATATTGAAGACATTTTAGGGTCTCCCTCGGTATCTTTTGTTACAGAAAGAAACCACTCATTATCAATTTATTGATTGCCACCTGGCCTAATTAATAAATTGGTTATTAATTACCCAGAAACCTTTTCTCTCAGGGTTTTCATATATCTTGCTATCATTTCTTTGAGGCATTACTTTCTCTTAAAGGCCATCTGTCCCTTATTGATTCAGCTCACAGTAAAAAGTGGGGTATGACAGTCAAAAAAAGTTAATGTGACCTTAGACAACATTACAAGAAACATAGTTTTTAGAGCTAGGGAGATGTGCTGGACTTGGAGACATGGTGCCTGGGTTCAGCTCACACCACTATTCTTTATTCCCTGAGTGACTCTGGGCAAGTCCCTTAACTTTTCTTGGCCTCCGACTTAGGCTATTCTGGAAGGTGGCTTTTAGTGCTAAATTCATGATCTGTAAAGTACTGGGGCTCAGTTGTGGGCACCACATATTAGGAAGGGACATGGAGTATCTGGAGAGTGACTTGAGGAGGGTAATAAGGAAAGTAATGCCTCAAGAACATGCCATGTAAGGACTAGTTGAAGGAACCAGCATGTTTGTTCTGTTTTATTTTGACTTTATTTTATTTATTTAGGCTTGTTTTATTTTGCCCAAGGGAGCTGAACTAGGAACAATATGATGACTATTTAAGAGAAGTCAATTTCAATTGGATATAGGAGAACCTTTCTAACAGTTGTAATTGTCCATAAGTGGGCAGGTAAATGGTGGGCCTGGGGTCAAGAAGGCTCACCTTCCTGAGTTCAAATTTGGCCTCAGACACTTAGTAGCTGTGTGATCCTGGGAAAGTCACTTCACCTTGTTTGCCTCAGTTTCCTCATCTTTAAAATGAGCTGGAGAAGGAAATGGCAGATTACTCCAGTATCTCTGCCAAGAAAACCCTAAATGGGGCCATGAAGAGTCGATACATGACTGAAATGAGAATAAATGGAATGGGTTGCCTCTAGGAGAAATGAGTTCCCTCTTATGACAGGTCTTCAGGCAAAGGTTGGATGACTCCTTGTCAGGTATATTGCAGAGAGGTCTATATTAGTCAAGCATGGGTTGGACTAAACAGTCTCTGAAATTTTTACATTTTTAAGTTTCTGTGATCCTTGAACATAACTGAATTTACCAAAATAATGGTTCAAGAGGAAAAACAAAAGACATATCACTCCTTACTTTGACTTCTAAAAATGCTACACCTCATTCCAGTAGATTCTGGAAGAATAGCAAGAATGCGACAAAATTGCACAGTGGAAAGGACAGTGGTTCAGTCAAGTAACAAATATTCATTAAACTCCTTCTATGTACTAGGCACTGTGCTAAATCCTGAGGATACAAAGTCAGTCAGCTTGCCAATAAACATTTATTAAATGCCTACTATGTTCCAGCCACTATACTATGCACACAGAGAAAGGCATAAACACAGTTCCTACCCCCAAGGAGCTTACATTCTAATTGAGGAGACTCCACACAAACAACTGTATAAAAACAGATATTTACAGTGTAAATGGAGAGTTGTTGTTGTTGTGTTGTGTTTGTCCTTAATTTTCAAAGAGGACTATGACAGCAGGGAAATGATAACATGACTTTCCATTGACTTGGATTCTAGTGAGGGGGGCTGGGCAAGGTCACCAACCTCACTTTCTCCTCTAGAGCCATCTGGATCCACTGACCAGATATTCATCAGGATGACTGGAGATGGCCCAGGATGCAGTGGGAGACCTGGCTCTTTTAGACTAAGGCCTTTTCATGTACTCAGAGTAAGGTAGCCATCATTCAGTGAATGGGGCTCTTTAAGAAGTGAGTCAGGGGAGGGCCCCTTTAATTAAAAAAAAATTAAATGGAGGGGAAGACCCTCAGGGTTGCTGGCCAAAAGAGAAACAGTTCCTACTGACTTTCACTCTGAGCCAGGAAAGAAATGTCTTAGGAAGATGCCAGGAATGGAGAGGCTGGGCAGGGAGGGGCAGAATAGGGAAAGACTTGCAAAAGGGCTTTGTCAAAATCCTGTACCTGAGTTCTAGTTCTATCTTTATAACTGTCTTGGGAAAATGACTTAAACTCTTTGGGTCTTTATGATTCCATGATAAAAAAATATGCTAATATAAGGATGATCTGTGACATGAATCTGAATATAAAATACAGTTGATCTGACTACAGGGTATCTTTACAGTCTCCCAATTGGTGGATAAATCAGAAGAGAGCTTGAAGCATCCTGTAACTGTCAGCTTGCCTTCTCTGGTGACAGCCAGCTTTATCTTGACTTTGGCTGTCCCTGTGAAACACGCACTTCATCTCTTGTCTTCTGAGTGCCCTTGTCTGATGTGGCCGACGTCTTTTAAGTCCAGGGCTTTAATTTGTTCCTTTTCTCTACCCTGTGCAGAAGGTTCCAACAAGGGCTTTAGCCAAGGAGTAATGCTTGTCAATGAAGCTAAAGAACAGCTGGGTCTTGGGAAATGAAACCCTGTCCCAATAATGGAAGCTAGAGCCTATGAGTGGATGGGCAGAGAGAATGCTGGGCAATCCAGGGAACTAAGGTGAAGAGCAAGGAAAGGTGGAGAAGACACTCTAAAGAGATGAACTTGTTTAGTATTTAACCACTTTGTGTACGTAGTTAACTCTCTCTATAGTACACACACACACACATTTATATTTAGCTATTTAACTATAATTTATATTTAATATCTTTGTATATATATATACTTATATGTATGCATATGCAAGTGTATGCATTTATATATCATATAAATTATATATTATATAAATATTCATTTATATACTTCGGGGATACTCTGTGTGTATATTCATTTTTTAACTACTTTGTGTATCTCCTCTCTCTCTCTCTCTCTCTCTCTCTCTCTCTTTCTCTCTCTCTCTCTCCTTCCCCCCCCTTTTTCTCCCTCCCTCTCTCAATCTCTCTCCTTCCTCTAAGAAGCTTCAACTGCTGGATTTTTTTGGGTGGGGAGGGGAGGAGTTCATCTGACCTTCCAAAACTTGAAAACTTATAGCTTGTCCTGTTCTGTCTCCAATACTCAATTCACCTAATATCAGGAAATAATAAACACAAAGACACAAAAGAAATAGGGGGTATCATGGATTCATCAATGTATAGTGAATGGATGGAGGAAGAACAAGGGTGTTGAGGCTCAAATGAGATTTCATATATATACATATACACACTATATCTATTACTTGTGTGTAGTTTATATGCTATATGTATATAGTGTATAGAACACATTCTATGTATGTATATAGTACACATGCTATATATATTTTGTGTGTATATACTATGATATGTGTACATATGTATTTAAATATTTAACTACAACTCATATTTAACTACTTTGTGTATTTATGTAGACGCAGTACATAGAGTGCCAGGCCTAGAGTTAGGAAGACTCATCTTCCTGAGTTCAAATCCAGTCTCAGACACTTAGTAGCAGTTTGACCCTGGGCAAGTCACTTAATCTTATTTGCCTCAATTTTCTCAACTCTACAATGAACTGGAGAAGGAAATGGCAAATTCCTCCTGTATCTTAGCCAAGAAAACTGCAAATGGGGTCACAGAGAGTCAGACATGACTGAAACAACTGAACAACAATAGCAACAACACGTAGATGTAGATGTATATACACATGTACCCATGCATGTATGTATATATAAATATATAAAGTATGTGCATACACACATGTATATATAAATATGAATTCTAAATGCATATATACACACAGAACATACGCTTTTGACTGAGTACAAAGAAAAGTATGACATTTTTTTCCCAGGAAGCTCACATTCTATTCTGGGTAACAACATTCAGTGGGGAGGGACCAGTTTTGGAACAGGTGACACTTAGGTGAACCTGTACAGTTTAAGAAATCCAGGGCACTCCTTACAAGGGTGGCAATATAAAGCTGCTTCTCAAATGTCCATTTTTTCTCTTTCTCAAATTCACAATTCCAGTATACTCATCTAGTACAGTCAGTCAATCAACAAGTATTGACTGAGCAAGTGTTTAGTTATAGCTTTGCAGAGAACAGATAAGGAATATAAGAAACGGTCACTGTCTTCAAGGTCCTTGGCCCTGGCTTACAATCTAGCTGGGGAGATAAGCCTCAAATGTACAAAAAGATAAATAATTCCTTGCATTTGTTTGGTATTTTGTGAGTCACCGCAGCACTTTCCCAGAGGCTCTTCAAAGAGCACATCCCAAGAGAGGTATAGGGGACTGAGTGCTAAAGTTGGGGTCAGAAAGACTTGGGTTCATGTGCCACCTTGGATACTTAGAAGCTATGGAATCACAGGCAAGTAATTGAATAATGAGGGAAGTAGAAGGGACCTCAGAGGCCATTTAGACCAGTCTTCTGCTTCTTTAGATGAAGACATCTTAGATGAGGCAGGTTTAGTGACTTACCCAGGGTCAATCAGCTAGTTATGAATCCACCTTGAAGCTTATGTCGCTTCTATTGAGAAGAATAAGTATGGTAATCTATGTAAAAATTCTTCAGGTAGCAAACCCAAGTCTTCCTGCTTCCCGGTTCAGTGGTCTATTAAGCCAGACCACTCTTTTAATATCCCCGGATTGCAAGTATTTCATATGTAAAACAGGGATACTATTATCTGCATTAATAATAGCAGCTTTAAGGTTTGCAAAGCACTTTACACTCTTGATTTTCACAACAGCCTTGTGAGGTAGGGGTTATTATTTTCCTCAGAAAACTGAGGCAACCAATAGTTAAGCGACTTAATTCAAGATCCTAAAGCTAATAAATAACTAAGGCAGATTTGAACTCAGGTCTTCCTGATTCCAGGAAGTGGAATGTATGTAGTTATGTATGCTGTAGTTATTGAGCCACATTGCTACACACATCCCAAACTTGTTGTGAAGTTTAATGTAGTGTAAATAGAGTGCTTTGTAAACTTTGTAGCAGCTATCAATATCAATTATTACAATTAGTAACCCGAGGATGTAAGCAAGGCAGCTTAGATACTGTTATTTCTCTTGTATTGATGAAGAAATTCACACTGGGGAGTGTTATGGGATTCACTCTAAGTCACTGAGTTAATAAGTGATGGTATCAGGCCTAGATCCTGGCTGTTTCTTAGTCCTTTGTTCCTTGCGCTACAACATGAATCTTAAGTGCCCTGTGTATGAGTAGCAGACACAGGAAGTATTATGGAAATTGAGAGGTGGGAGATTACATCCTCCTCAGATATTAAACAGATAAGCAAAGGAACAGTACGCATCTATCTCTCTGGTGTCAATTCTCCAATCTATGCTGAGACTGACATAAGCATCTCTTGGGAGACAAGAGTAGAGAAATGAGAAAAGGATTGAGAACTTGGGGACAGGAGCCTGCGGATGGTACATAGGGTCACAAGGAGCCCTAGAAGGGATTTAAATAGTGGTGTGATAGGTTCTATGGAGAGACCATTTTGTACCTTAAAAGTTTTTTTTCTTCCTTGATCTGATTTTTTTTTTTTTTTTTTGCTTTTTGGAGGGCAATTGGGGTTAAGTAACTTGCCCAAGGTCACACAGCTAGGTTTTTTGTTTGTGTGTGCATTAAGTGTCTGAGGCCAGATCCGAACTCAGGTCCTTCTGACTCCAGGGCCGGTGCTCTACTCACTGCACCACCTAGCCGCCCCCTCCTTGATCTGATTTTAGTGAATATTTTATGCCCCTGCTTTCTTCCAAAAGGATAGGAGGTGGTATATAAAATAAACTAATGCAAGGTAAGATATATAAAGATAAAAATGAGCACAATTGTTCTGAAGAAAGGTGCTATCCATATCTTCAGGTATTAGAGTATAGTGTATTACAAAACTTGTATTAGACTTTTGTTTCAGGTTCCAGAAGGGAAAAGGTTAATATGTAATTTCTGTCAGCAGATTAAAAAACCAAGTTAAGTTCTGCTTAAATGGATTTTAAAAAGTTATGCTCTGGCAACCTTGTTTCTGTGACTCTAAGCTTAACACACACACACACACACACACACACACACACAGAGTTTTCTACTAATCCTGTGAGTGTGAAGGTTGCTAAGAGACTATTCAATATAGATTAGGAGTAACACCAATTCCTAGTTTTAAAGGACAAAGTACCAAGGTTAAGAGAAAGGAAAATTATTCTTTTCTTATGGAAATTAACCAGTGATGGGATTTCATGAAGCAAATGCACAGACCCTCTGAGTGCCCCCTTCCCCCTTCATCTTTTGGCTTCTGCCCTGGTAGAGAGAGGGTACAGGGATTCACACTGCTGATTGTAGGAGTTGTCTCCCACAAGTAAGGAAAGCTACATGTTGTTCAGTCATTTTCAGTCATATCCAGCTTTTTGTGACAGCATCTAGGGTTTTCTAGGCAAAGATACTGGAGTGGTTTGCCATTTCCTTCTCCACTGAGTAAAGCTACTAGCTAGGGCTTTTGACCCAAAACTGGCCAGAGGCACTAAAGCTATGAACACAACTTCCTGAGACTTTTACCCTCAGTACAGGCACTATGCAAGTTTTCAACATGCATCATATGAATATTCTATACATAATAAAATGAATAAATAAATATAATGAAGCAATTTTAAAAAAGTTGCTTTTGGGGCGGCTAGGTTGCACAGTGAATAGAGTACGGGCCCTGAAGTCAGGAGGACCTGAGTTCAAATCTGGCCTCAGACACTTAACACTTACTAGCCATGTGACCTTGGGCAAGTCACTTAACCCCAATTTCCCTGCCCTCCCCCTTCCAAAAAGAAAAAAAAAAGTTGCTTTCACATTTTCCTTTCTTCCTCAGCTCTCTCCCTGAGGCTATTCTCCCTCTGCTTCCTCCTTTTCCCTTCCTTTTTAATAGGCAGCAACCAAGCTGTCTTGGGCTAATGGTATTACCTGGTGGCAACTACCACAAAATGTCAGACTCAATGTCCTTCCCACCAGCTCTTTGGAGGAAATGATTCTCCCTTTCCCTTGGTCTTCCATAACTGTTAGGTCCATCTCAGACAAACACACACCCATTAATTCCTTTATTTTCTTTCATTCTATCTCTCTTGAACTTTGACTACTCTATTTCTCCTTTTCACTCCTATCCATCACCACCATGACCACCATCTACCCTTAGATCTTGATGAAGAGATCTCAGGACCCTGAACCTACAAGCCTTGGGAATAGTGGTGTCATTCAGGTCACTGGACCTGCTTCCAATTCAACCCCTACTGTCATCATTTGAGAGCAAAAATCGTTGTGGAAAACGGGCCCATTTTCCTTATCACCACCAGCAATGGGCTCCTGGTCAACTATCATCAATGGGAAGATATGTACAGGAGCCTTCTTGCATCTCCCAGTCTACCACTTCTACCCAGCCTTCACACCCATTAATTATCTGGGGAGATAGCTCCTATAGACAAGGGGCCAGTCATCTTTAGTAAAAGTGAACTAACTGTTATTTATGGGGAAGGGGGGGAGCAAGTCAGCTTCAGTGAAGCATTGAAGGCTGCTGAGGAAGACAGAGGAAGAAGCATGTGCCAAGCAGGTTAAGTCATCACCACCTGGATCACCTCTCCCTTCAGCCTCTGAGGGAGAGCCTACGACCCTGAACTCAGCAGCATTTGGAATAGCAAGTCTAGTGTCAAATGGTTCAACATCAGAAACATGATTTTTATCAGCAGAAATGACAGTAAAGAAGAGGCATTGCCATCTGAGTTGTTGCTGTCTCCTAAGGACATCAGATTTGGAGCTGACACTTGCACATGTATTGTCTTCCCCAATGGCATGTGAGCTTCTTGAGGGTAGGGACTGGACTGCTTCACTTTCATAATTGTATCTCCAGTGCTTTGCACACAGTAAACACTTAATAAATGCTTCATTCATTTATCCATTCATTCATTCACCAATTCATTCTTATTCCTTTTCTTTAAGTAACAGGTTATATTTGTGAACAGAAAATGACCCTGAGAATAATAAATCAAGTCATGCTCATGGTACACTCGAGTCAAAAAGAAGAAAGTAAAAAAAATAAGTGAAATTAGATTTGGTAAAGAATTAGTTAGAAAAACCTCTAAAATCTCTGAAAATTTCCAGAGATCCCTTCCAGAATTTCCACAGGAATTACCATTCCCCTCTCTAATTAAAACTTCTCTTTCTCAAGCATAAATGTTGAAAATAAAATAAAAGCTATGGACAATTCAATTTTAATGTTTTTTTCTATTTTGTTTAGTTAATTGTATCAGTCAGTTACTGAGCATTTATTAATTGCCTGCTATGTGCAAGGTACTGGGTTGAATGCTGGGAATATAACGATAGAAATGAAAATTTCTGCCATCAAAGAACTTGCCTTCTAATGGAGAAGAAAACAATTGCACATAGAAACATGGACAGACTATATACAAAATGAAAATAATTTGGGGATGGGTTGCACTAACAACTGGAAAGGCTTCTTGCAGAGGGTGAGATTAAAGTCAGGAGCAGGTGGACTCTAAGCATGAGGAACAAGGCAGAAAGATGGGAGGTAGAGTAGCCATGATGGTTCAAATGCACATTCAAGGAGAGGAGTAAAGCATAAGAAGCCAGGAAGGGGTCAGGAAATAGAGAACTTTAAATGCCAAGCAGAAAAGTTTATATAGAGGGGGCCCAGAGTCTTAAGTTATTAAGCTTGAGTAGCTTAAAGCTGCACCAAAGCTGTAGGGATGCCCTTTATTTTATTCTAAAGCAATAGGGAGCCATTTGGAGTTTGTTGAATAGAGGAATTATATGATCACACCTTCATTTTAGGAAAATCATTTGGTAGCTGTGTGCAAGATGGATTGGAATGAGGAGAAACTTAGCAAATGAGTTTTTAGAATATGACCAGCTCATTTGTAAATTGGGCATGACATTCTCAATCCTAAGAAAAACTAGGATTAGAGAAGAAGCAGTAATTGAAAGTGGCTGAGAATTTACAACAATGGGACTGAATTGTACCAAGGACTTGTATTTCTTTAAATTTTGCTTTGATTGCATGCTGTATTTAAATATAGCAATTAGTAATAGTAGTCAAGGTATTATGTGTGGTTGTGCTGTATTTAAATACAGTAATTAGTAATATTGATCAAGGTATTATGTAGGAATTATATTGCATTTAATGTAATTATTGTAATAATATTGCAGTAATACTGGTCAAGGTGTTACGTGCAGTTATATTAATAGATGACAGTTATTGTTATTTTTAATAAAGCATAATTGATCAGAACATTGTGCTGCTCTCTCTATCAGTTAAACATGCCTAAAAAAGGTCTGGCTGGTTGGAACTCATGTAACTAAGGTACTATTGCTCACCTGGTGGCAGTATTATAATATATTGTACTAGCTTCTCTAGGTACTTAGATAAAATAAACAGTGTCCTCCTGATTGCTAGGTTTACAAATTTAGACCTACAGAGTGACAATAAATGTTGCAAATAAGGGAAGTTAGTGTGTTATTATGGTGGAATGAACACTAAATTAGAAGTCAGGAGATTTGGGTTTGAGTTAAACTTTGCTATTAACTAGACTTATGGGCTTGTGCAAGTCACTTTATCTACTTTGTAAAATGAGGGGGTTGGACTGGAATGATCTATAAAGTCTCTTTAAGCTCTCAGTCTATGACCTTAATATGGTGTAATTCTATTAAAGTTTTATCCTTGGTTGTTAGTTCCAGAAAATAGCTAAGCAAGTTTGATCTAGCAATAAAAAGGATGTGGAGGTCTCTATGGTATGTTTGAAGGGATGTTCCCTTCCAAAGGGACCTCTTCTGGCATGTCATAGTCCTGAGAATCTCTATCTTTCCTCAGGCATTCTGGTTAAGATATTTATGACCTTTATAAAAATGTGAGTATGTTATTTGAAAAATGAATGTAGTAGCCTAGTATGGTCCTAACAAAATAGGGCAAAAGACAGATGATTGTGGATCAGGAATAGTTAGTAACATGAAGCTGAGAGACAAGGAATATAGACTCTGTGAGGAATCCCAGCAGTCAAATTAAAAAAAAAAAAGACGATACCCGTCATCTCAAGGGGCAGTGGGTAGTTTCAAGAAGAACTTCAAGCAATGACTGAGGGACAAGTCTCCTAAGCTCCCTCTTCCCTCCACCCCTAAATAATTCTCCCATCTTCAGAATTGTGTTTGCATGTGGGAACCAGCACCCTTGTCTCCCTTTTGAGCTTTCTTTATAAAATTACCACCTTCATCTGTTGACTCTCTCCTTCACTGCACCTCTATTTCTCCACTCCTTCTGATAGATTTTCCACCATTACATCTGACCCATCTGCCACGTGCTCAGGGCAAATCTGCCAGACCCATCTGCTACAGCCTAAGAAACTAAACTGACCCAAGTATGACCAACCCTTGAATATCTATGGCCATGGAGGAAGGGAAACCACAAACGATTGCAAACCAACCAGAACCCCAAACTGAACTCGAGACAGTAACTTCAATCTCTTCATAGGAAAATCATGGGATTTTCTCTCTAGGGCTAAAAGGAACTTCAGAGACCATCCTGTCCCCTGTCCCTTATCATAAGATGAGGACACCAAAGCCTAGTCGCTTGCTGAAGGGTAATAGGTAAAGGGCCAGGGGCAGGCTTTAAAGCCCAGTCTGCTGACTCCAGTTAGCTCTTTTGTTTCACTGTACCATGACCTTTAATCCAAATAACAACCTTGGAGCCAAGCTTAACAGTTCAAGCACCATCTTGTTCTATGTCCACTTCTTGCCTTTCAGAGTTGACAGTGAGCTCCTGCATGACCCAAAACAAGCCTTCAGCGTCTCCAGGCAGCCATGTAAAAACAGAAGCTTTGGAAGAGTGGCTAATATACACTGGGGAAGGAAGTTTCAGCACCAGGAGTTCCCTGTACCAACACAACAAAAGGTCCACACAATAATGAGTATGAGGACATGGTAATGACCGCTAGAGGGAGGCTGCTGGGGATTCTGTGTGGGCTGACAGATCTTCCATTCCCTACAACAGTGAAGACCATAACCTGTCCATTCTTACTCATCCTATGTGACTTTAGTGAATGAACAAATGAATAAAAACAAAAAAAGGGTTTTTTGAGTGATTAATATTTGCTAAACACCATCTAGTCTTATGTCTTCTTATAAATCCAGCAAAATATGGGGGATGAGGGGATCCACCCAATGTGCTGGGGGGTTTTCCCCTAGTTTTTTTTGGTTTCATTGACTTCCAAAGGAGCAGCTGAGCTATCCATCAGTTTAATCTAGGCAATTCTTATAACAGAGAGAAAGTATAATTGCATATAGAATTGTTGGCTTTGGGCCCAGGAATACCTGGGTTCTAATCCTGCCTTTGACAACTACTAGGTATGGGATAACAGGCACTTAACCTAAGCCTCAGTTTTCTCATCTGTAAAATAAGGTTAATATGTCTCACCTTGGACTTAGTAAGTCACTTAACCCTGTTTGCCTCAGTTTCCTCATCTGTCAAATGAGCTGGAGAAGGAAATGGCAAACCTCTCCTGTATCTTTGCCAAGAAAACCCCAAATGAGGTCACAAAGAGTCAGACACAGCTCAACAACACCATGTACACTTTAGTGCTGGTGTGAAGCTCCAAGGAAAGAGCATGTTAAATGGTTTTTAATGTTTAAAGCAGTATATAGAAGCCAGTCATCATTATTAAAGGAGAAAACAAGTGTCCTGAATAAGCAGAAAATGATCAGTTAGTAGAATAAGTTGAGTACCTGGCTTGGACTCAGGAGGATGACTATAGAAAGGTTACCCCTTATTATTATTAAGAATAATAGCTTTCCTGACAGTCTTTTCATGTGATACAGTGGGGGAAAGCACCAGCTTTGGAGTCAGAAGACATGGGCTCGAATCTCTGCTCTGCTTTTAGCTGCCTGTGTGGTCTCGCACAGATCTTTTAATTTCTCTGGGCTTCAGTTTTCTTACTTTCAAAATATGGTGGCTGGACTAGCTAATCTTTAGGGTCCCTGGAAACTCTAAATCTTATGAATTCTCCAGAGACAAGCTGACAAAGCTTGTACAAGGACTGTTACTATAATGCGCATGTTTCTTTTTCAGAGGATTCAGGATTCTGATCATTAAGGAGGCCCTGGTAAGCACACCGACATAGAAGGCTAAGACACCAGTGAGCCAAGCTATTTCTTGGTTGAGTTTGGAGCTGACTGGTGGGCCTCTGTTCTGGCCTGCATTGGAGGCCTATCACTGCAAAGTAAGTAGGGAAAAGGAACTAGGCTAGGAGTGGGGAACCTGAGGCCTCAAGGCCACCTGCAGCCCTCTAGGGCCTCAAGTGCGGCCCTTTGACTGAATGCAGACTGCACAGAACAAATCCCCTCAATAAAAGGATTTGTTCTGTAAAACTTGGATTCAGTCAAAGGGCAGCACCCAAGGACCTAGAAGGCCCCATGTGACCTCAAGGACGTAGGTTCCCTACCCCTGACCTAGACTTTTAGGAACCCAAGAGACCTATACCATCACCCCCTGGGTCAGCTGACTTTTCACTGAGCATGTATCTAGTGTCAGCTGTTGGGAGAGAAAGGAAGAAATGAGAAAACGATAGCTAGTGGGTCATCTTTCCTACCCTCTTCTCCCATGAATGGGGAGTCACACATGCTCAGTCCCACAAGCTTTTTTCAGACGTTGCTCAGACTAATCGAAACTTTGCATGCCTGGGAGAGTCACCTGGTTCCCATTTATAGTTCTTGAGTCCCTGATGCTCATCATCTACATGGGGGAGTAGAAAGAGCACTTCACCAAGTCATGAACACCTTGGTCCAAATTTTAACTCAGACTATTTATTATTGACTTTGAGTAAGTCACTTACTCTTAATTTCCTTAAATGGGGATAATAACGACCCTTAGAATTGTAGGGTCATTTCAGGGAATCCAACAAGATAAGGTATATAAAATATAATGCACACCCTAAAGCACTGTTATAATCATCAGTTATTTATTATTGTCATTAGCTGGAAGAAAGATGGGGAACTTTTAGATTTCAGTATTAATTCATTCTACATTAGATTTGCAGAGCACTGCTAACAAATTGTCACCAGAAGGAATCTGAGAGGGCATATATAGACATCTCGGTGGTATAATGTTTTATATAGAAAATGGGACTTGGAGTTAGGAAAACCTGAGTTCAAATCAATCCTCATACATTTACTAGCTGTGTGACCTTAGGCAAGTCACTGAGCCTTGGTTTCCTCATCTGGAAAATGAGGATAATAATAGTATCTACCTTCCAGGGTTGCTGAGGTTCAAATGAGATAATATTGAAAAAGTACTTTGGAAGCTTTAAGGTGCTATATAAATGCTAGCTATTTAATAATAACTATCATCCTTTTATTTTAAAGATGAGCAAATTGAGGGTCAGATAAGGAAATGATGAAGAGAGAAGGGAATGAAAAAGACCTTTCTAAGGTTACTCAGCAAGTGCCTAACAAAGCTGATAGAGCTCTGGTCTCCAGACTCTTCGCCTTTCACTCTTTCTGGTGCATTCAATTGCCTGGGGACAATGAAGAGAAGGTCAGTTAATAAATACCTATTACACACCTGCTCCATAGCAGACTCTGTGCTAAACTAAACTGAGCTAGGGTAAGCTATTCTCCACAAACAGAATGTATACCAGTGTACTTCGATGGCAATCCCATTAAGAGTGAAACCTGTGAAAGTTTAATGATGCAATTAGAGAGCTATGAATATTATTCAAGCCATTTTATTCTTGATTTTTGGGGGCTGGTGTGGGAGTGTTTTTGTTTGCTTTGGGATTCTCTCTGTGTGTTCTCTCCATTAGGACCCACCTAGAAAAGGCCACATTAAAAAAAATAGTTCAGAACAATGAGTTTTCCGGTTTCAATATCACTTTCAAGCATTATAGAATAAGTCAACCACAATTGCTCAACTTAGGTTAAGGCAAAATGACAGCCTTTGAAAATCAGGCCTAGCTAGCAAATTGGATATCTCCGAGATTCCGAAATCTAGCTTCTTCATTAACAATTGTGGGAGATTATCCACATTCCATGAGAAAATAGATCTCTACTTCTAAAATAAAATAGGCAACTGGGAAATAAAAGCAGAAAGCTGTTTCCCAGCTCCGGAAAGAACTCATGGGTCCTAAGGGACTGAAGAAAGCAGGCTTCTGCTCTGAGGATGGAGATACTGGAGAGAACTGACCATGCTACTCAGTAGAATCATAATGTAGCATCCTTCATAATAATAGCTCATTTTAAACATAGGGAAACGTAATGGCCCCTTGGGTCCAGGTTCCCTCCTTTGTTACTTTAGAGAGTTTATCATAAATGAAAAAATAGAAGTACAATCACAATTTCTCTGAGCCCCCACTTAGGAAAATTCCTAATATTCAGGCAGAGATTTGGCTTTTTGCCTTAATTTACATTTATATCTATCCCCAGCTAACTTCTGGCATCAAGGCAAAATTTAGTTTATTGGAAATATTTGTAAATATTTGTAAAGAAGCAGTTGAGTAACAATGTCTGTTATCAAGCACTGGGAGGAGAAGTTGGAGAAAGAATCAACCTTTTCTTGGAATTTCCCAGAGTCCTTGAGGAGATGTATATATTTCAGATTCTTCTGATCCTAGACATCTGTAGACCCAATGGCCTTGAGCAATCTCTCCCTTTTCTGCTACAGTTCAATTCTAAATTCTCTTTCTCCTTTTACCAATTATTCCCATACTGCAGATTCCTTGTTGCTCAACTCTTGATGTCCCCACCCCTTATACTCCACTGCTGGATTCTTGGAACTCTCCCCCATTCTGATACAGATGCTGTTTTTACACAGGCTCCTCAAGGTGTGACCAAGTCTCATTCATTTGGAACAGACTTCTTGTTGCACTGAATTGAAATGTCTTTGATTGATTAAGAGACCTTGATCTGATTGATTATATAAAGAGTGTTCTTACCTTACAGAGATAATTGGTTTTAAATGTGGTAGGTTAATCAATGAATTGCTACCCTCACACCTCAAGGCATGGCAGAATATTAGAGCTAGGAGTCATTGTGAGGGAAACCCAGCAGGTTAGGCAGAGCAAGTATTGTGGTCCCAGTTTTACAGGCGAAGATCCTGAGTGTGAATGAGGTGAAGTGACTTGGTCACACAATTATCTAGTTACAGATCTAGAACTAGAAACTAGGTTTCCTGACAACCACCCAGTGATGTTCCTGGTATGCCATAGGGCATTCTCAAACTCTGAAAGTAACAGCCAGGGTTTATATAGCACTTTGAGGTTTACAGAGTGCTTTACAAATATTATCTCATTTACACTGGGAGGTAGATGATATTATTATTACCCTCATTTTACAGATGGGGAGGTTGAGGCAGACAGCGCTCAAGTGATTTGTCCAGGGTCACACAGCTGGTAAATACTTGAAGTCAAATTTGAACTCAGGTCTTCCTGATTCCAGGCCCAGTATTCTCTCCACTGCACCATCCTACTAGCTGCTTCTCTAACTGTAATGAAAATATAGACAATAAACACAAAAGAACTACACTTCCTGAGATATAGTTTTACATCTAGATATATTATATTTCTAAAAGGGATGCTGGGGGATGTGATTAATCAGAATTTTAAAAGGCAGTGACTGATGACAGGTTGTGATATCTAGAATTCAAATATTATAAACAGTTATAGTATAGCAGAAAAAGCATAATATCCAAAACCAAAAGACTGGCTTTTGATTTTAGCTATACAACCTTAGGTACATAGCCTCAGTTTTCTCATCTGCAAAATGGGGATAATGATATTTACATTTATTATTATTATTGTTTGGACTTGTGGTTTCATTGCTGCAGGGAACTCCAGGAAGAGTAAACTCCCTCCACAAGGCAGGTCAACACCTCTTCTGCAATTAATAGTTTTGAAGAGAAGTGAAGCAATTTGCCCAATGTCATGCTCAAGTCCTCTTGGTTTCTAGATCAACTCACAATCCACTGTACCAATGCTATACCCCCCTACATTGTTGATTCTTGATTGATTGTATTACTTATCTCATAGGATTATTGTGATGAAATAACTACCTATCAACTGAGAGATCTACTTGAGCTAATATGTCTGAGGTAGCCTTTCCAACAACTAGGAGTCACCCACCAAGGGAGAAGCTCCTTGGGATTGACGCCAACCACCTCAGCAGAAAGACAGTATCTGAGAGTCAGGAGGGGTTCTGTGGGCCCTGCTGGGGAGAGTCAGAAGGGGTTCTGCTGGCCCTGCTGGGGAGAGTCAGGACTACGGGAAGATGCCCTCGATTCCTCTCTCCACACTCCCTCCCTGGCCAGCGTACTGCTTTGGAATCTACTGGTATTCTGGCCTGACTCCCACCTTCTGGCCACCCTGGCTTGTCTCTTACTGCCAGGTCACTTGGCTTCCTAGACCCAGGACCAGAGCCTTCTCTCCCTCAGAGGGGTGAAAATCCAATCAATATGTGAGTAGTGACCTGGGGTTGAATTGGTCTTTCTGAGGAGGGAGGCTTCATAACCTCCCAGACCTTTGCCTTCCACAGCCATCAAGGGCCTCAGACCCAAGGCCCATCACCCATGAAAGAGAGGAGGTATATAGAATGATAGATTAAAGGGATAATAACGTCAGAGGAAAAGTGGTTTGAGATATATTGAAAGAGCAGGAGGAAGAGGGGGGAGAAAGAGAGACAGAGAGAGAGATAGAGAAGGAGAAAAGAGAAAAAGAGAGAGAGAAGGAAGAGAGAAGAGAGGCAGAGAGAGAGACAGAAAGAGAAGAAAAGAGAGAGAAAGAGAGAGAGAGAAGGAAGAGAGAAGAGAGGCAGAGAGAGACAGAGACAGAGAGACAGAGAGAGAGGGAGAAGATAATCAAAAGACCAAGCTTCCCAAGGAGACTGGAAGTGATGAAATCAAGGACACAAACAGAGGAAATCCCATTAGCTAGGAGAAAGGCTATTTCTTCCTCAGAGGTTGGAGCAAGCAGGGAGAGATGGGGCATGTTAATGAGACCTGAAGAGTAGATTTGGAGAGAAAAGGAGCTCATGACAAATGGCTTTAATTTTTAGGATAAAGTATGGGATAGGGACTTCTTCTGAGGGAGGGTACAGGGGGTAATATATCAAGTTTTTTGTTTTTGTCTTTTTGCAAGGCCACTGGGGTTGTGATTTGCCCAAGGTCACACAGCTAGTAAGTATGTCAAGTATTTGAGGCTGGATTTGAACTCAGGTCTTCCTGACTGCAGGGCTGGTGCAATAGAATAGAGATTCACTGTACCACCTAGCTTCCCCTAATATAGCAGTTTTGAGAAGAGAAACGAAGGTTTGGAAAAGACACTGTGGAGAGCATGATAGAGTCAATGAGGGGGATACGACGTGGGGCTTGAGTGAGATTGGAGAAAACAAATTCATAGTGGACTAATTTGGAACCATTGTGTAATTTCTTCTGGAAACATTCAGTAGTATGCAAGCAAAAGCTTAAAAGTTATGTAATGAGGTGCTGGTCCCCTCTCACCTAGAGCCAGAAGAAAGCCAAGGTGAATATGATGTAGAGGAATGGCCAGTGAGCCCCGTCCTTACAAGTATATGAAGAGTACTTGGCTGATGTAGTCCCCTGTGATTAAGAAGCAGGGAATCTGCTTCTGGAGAATTGTGATGACATGTCATGGAAGAGGTCTGGAGAGATTTGGCGCATGCAGAGATATTCTATACATTTTTCTAGTCTGCTAGCTATATTATGGCACCTCTGATTGGCTGCATAACTGGAACTAGGGGCTGGAGCCAATAACATTGGGAAAGAATAAGCCTGACCCATGTAGGATCCAAGCCCAGACCTCAATTCAGGGGAAGAAAATGAAATAAATATCAGAACTGGGACCTGGGGAAACTTAACTGTTGCTTACTGTGAAGGTTGTGATTCAACCCACGACCAATAAATTTCTTTTCACTGAATCTCTGTGTCTTGGTCTGTCTGTCTGTCATTTGTTTAACGGTCTCTTTGCATCTTTCTTTGCACCTTCTTCTGTCTCTCTTAATATACCTGTTCCTTTCTTGCCACATGCAACATGTCTAGTTTTTTTCTATCTTTAAAGCAAACACATACAAACAAAAACCCCTTCATTTGGGGTTTGCCATTCCTTAATTCTATCATCCTATATCCCTTTTCTCTTTTATAGTCAAACTCTTCAGAAAAACTTTTCTACACTCTGTCACACTTTCTTACCTTCTACCTCAACCCTTTGCAGCCTGGCTTTTGACCCCACTGAAACTACTCTCTCTAAAGGAACCAATGAACTTTGTGTTTTTAAATCCAGACTTTTATGGTCTTTGAGCTTTAACTTCTATTCAGGGTTTGATATTGTTAACAGCCCTTCCTCCTGGATTCTCTCTCCTCCTTGGATTTTTGTTCTTGCTCTGCATTCTCTTTCAACCTTTCTGACTACCTTTCAATCTCCGTGTCCCATCCCCCAACTCCGGGTGTACTTCAAGACTCCTGCCTTCTCTATTTCTCCATATTCTGTCGGTGATCTCATCAGCTTCCATGGATTTAGTTATCCTCTCTAGGCAGATGGCTTCGAAATCTACACATCCAGCCCTCATCTTCCTCCTGAACTCTAATCTCATGTCACTAATAGCTTGTCTGATGTCTTATCTGGATGTCCTATTAGCAACTCAAACCTAACATATTCAAAACAGAAGTCATTATCTCCCTCTCTCCATACCCCCAAACTCATCCCCTTTTCTATTTCTCCTTCTATTGTGGTACAACCAAAGAAGATACTGTTTGTAGAGCACTTAGCACAGAACCTGGCACCTAGCCAGCACTATAGAAATACTTATTTCTTTCCCTTCTCCCTACCACCACCCCTTTAGTCACTCACGTTCAAAATTTTGGAATCATTCTTGACTGTCACTGGTACTGACCTTCCATATCCAACCAATTGCCAAGTGTTATTGATTTCAATTCCAGAACATTTCTCATGTCTCTCCACTCCTCTCTACTCCCATGGCTACCACTCTAAGTTCAGGTCCTTATTTATCACCTGCCTTGCTACAGTAGCCTCTTAATTGGTCTCCCTTCTTCCAGTCTCTCTTCTATCTGATCAGTATTCCACAAGTCTATGACATTGATTTTCCTAAAGCTTGCATCCAACCACTTCACTTCCCTACTAAAGAGGCTTCATTGGCTCTCTATCATTTCTAAAACAAAATACAGACTCTTCAGGAATTTGAGATCCTCCACAATTTGGCTCCAAACCATCTCTCCAGACTTAGTTGACATTACTCTTATTTATGCCTTCTATGTTCCAGCCAAACCAGCCTCCTTCTTGTTGTTCATAAGGCCATTTTGTTTCCCACCTTTGTAACTCAACACAAGTTGTTCTTTGCTATTCCTTACATGTGTTCATTATGGAATTACTACAGGTGGGAAGGGGGTCAGGATTTGTGTATAGAACTTAGAGTCTTCCTTCCACTTAATAATGACACTGAAATCAGAAGTGGGATTGAACCTAGACTGATAATATTTAATGGAGTAGATAGGTATGATTCTAAATCAGTCTTCTTTAGGGGCAACTAGGTGGCACAGTAAATAGATTGCTGGACCCAAGTCAGGAAGACTCATCTTCCTGAGTTCAAATCTGACTTGAGATACTTACTAGCTGTGTGACCAGTTTCTTCATCCATAAAGTGAGCTGGAGAAGGAATGGCAAAGCACTCTAGCATCTTTGCCAAGGAAACCCCAAATGGGGTCATGAAGAGTTGGACACAACTAACAAGACTGAACAATGACAAACCCCTATCTCTGAGGATATCAGAGTGGTCTCCCACCCCAAACTTCCTGCTTCTCTTCCTGGCAGGAATTAAACTTTGAGAAGGTGGGTAGAGAAAAGGCTAAAGATGTCTCTTCTGCTTTCCTTTGAGCCACACTATGACACCTCCATGTATGGGGCGGGGTGGGGGGAGGCGTACACCAACCCCTCTCCACATGTGGCACTCCTCATTACACAAATTATTATGATTAGAGAGATATACCTCTAATATACACACTTTGGCCTATACTGAATTTCCCTTATCTTTGTTTCAAGTTCCAACTCAGTCTCTTAGCTTTCTTGCTCTCTTTCTGCTCCCCTTCTTTCAGGGCTCTATGTCTACCCCCTCTGTCTCTCCCTTTGTTTCTCTTCATATGGTTATGCCTCTGCCCTTTCCTGAGTTTCTCTCCTCCTCTTTTTTTTTTGTCTGTCTTCCTCAGCTAACTAACCATAATGTAAAACTGCAGTATATGTAATATTTTTCATTGTATTTGTTTAATAATAGACCCCGATCTTAATTTTAAAAGCTAAGGATGGAATATTCTATATTTCTCCTTTATAGAAACTAAGTTAATTGCCTTTTAGTTTTGTCTGTTCCCTGGTGGATATTTTATCTTCCCCTTCTGGGTCAGCAACCCTTAAAAGAAAAAGGTCCTCACCTCTGAGTGAAGTTAAGAGAATATAAATGTCTGCCTATATCCATCACTCATGATTCCCCAACAGACAGAGAATTTTATGAAAATCAAACAAAAAGGGGGCTGAGAAGTGGCAATTTAAGTTCAGCTCGCTTGAGGTCTGGTTTTCATTAAATGTGCTAGATGGCTTAGGTCAGGCCAGCTGTCTGGTTTCTAGTAGACTTTCCTGGATGCTTTTAGGTATAGGGTACAAAAGCACATATCAAAGGTCAGAAATATTATTTTCACATTTTAAGTATTTGGAGGGATGTCTGTAGATGGTGAGGAATGCCAAGGACCCCCAAAACGGGGTTTCTATCTATGACAGTGAAGAAAGGAACATCAAAGAAAGGAGAGGATGATTGTGGAGCAATGATAACAGAACACAGAGGGAAGAAAGAATGACAACTCATTTTGCTTCTATTTTCTTTGCCAAGGAGAATGTTCTTTTAACTGTAAAGAATAAAATAGCAATAGCTAATGGGGAATTGAAACTGAAAATTAATAGGGAGATCTAAGGAAGGATTTAGTTTTTCTTGATGAGTTCAAGTCAGTGGGTCCATACTTCCCAGGGAGGCTGAAAGATTTGCCAGAGGGGATTGCTGAGTCCCTGTCAATGATCTTTGAAAAATCATGGAGGGGAGGAACAGGATTGGAGAAAGGCAAATGTTGTCCCAGTTTTCAAGAAAGGAAAGAGAAATGGGTTTACAAATTATAGTTTTGTTACCTTGAATCTTTATTTCTGGTGAAATTCTTAAAAGAAATGGGTTATTGAATGTCTAGAAAAAGAAAGTGATCACAAAGAACCACCATGGCTTCATCAAAAGCCTATCATTTCAGACTAATCTCATTCCTTTTTTGATAGGGTTGCTAAACTGGTAAATCAGGGGGATGTGGTTAATATAATTTAGGAAAAGTTTGACAAATTCTACCATACTATTCCTGTAGAATGGAGTCAGAAAGACCTGAGTTCAAATCTAACCTCAGACACTTATTAGCTTTGTGACCTTAGGCAAGTCATTTCACCCATTCACTTCAGTTTCTGCATCTATAAAATAAAGACAATAATAGCACCAACCTCCCAGGGTTGTTTTAAAGATCAATTAAGATAATAATTATAAAGTGCTTAGTATAGTGCCTGGCCCATAGTTAGCACTATATAAACATGAGTTGGTTTTATTGGTAGTAGTAGCAGTAGCAGCAGTAGTAGTAGTAGCAGTAGCAGTAGCAGCAGCAGCAGCAGCAGTAGTAGTAGTAGTAGTAGTAGTAGTAGTAGTAGTAGTAGTAGTATATTAACTGAATGCATGTATGCTAGACATTAGTATAGTTAAGACCTAAGTCATCAGAGCTGGTTGGATGACTAGACCCAAAGATTAATCATCAATAATTCGATATCACTTTCATCTTATTCTTTTTATGTTTTTTTTTGTCAGCATCTTGAGTCATTGGATTTCATTGTTTATCAAATTGCTGATAATGGAAATGACATAAATAAGAAGCAAAATACTTCCATCTTTTTTCCATTTGGTTTTGGGAGAAGGTTCAGAAATTACCAAACAGTTTAAAATAACAGAAGATCTTTGAACTGAAAGTGTGTATTCATGGACTTCACAACAAAATAAAAAGGAATCAACATTCATACTCTGGTCCTTAGGGGCTGCAGAGAGCAGAGATAATTAATGTGTTCAATATTAGAACCAAGATTTAAAAAAAAAATTTGACAGGATAAATGTTGGACCAAATTTAAGTAGTATTAAATGAAAAGTCTTATGCTTTAGCTAAAAAAAATCATCATCACAAATAAAAGATTTGTGATATGGCTGGACAGTAGTTCATTTGAAGATACTCTCCATGACTCAATAGCACGATATTGCATTTGAGAAAGCGCATGAAATCTTAGACTGCATTAACAGGTATAACGATCAGGACCATGGAGGGAAAAGCTGAACATTGCAGAGAGATAGACTAGATTATGTAAGGATACAAGATTTGTAGGGGGCAGACTATTCTGCTGATCATGCCAGTTGTAAGGCCAAATGTAAGGAGGGAGGATCTATTTTCCTCTGATATGCCAATTGTAGGGAGGCAGACAATCCAAGACAATACTGAGATGCTGAAGAAAGATAAGCCCATGCCAGAGTGGTAGTAAATATATGTAGGTTTGATAAGGGGTTTTTAAGGTTAATTGGGTTAAGGGAGTTTACTCATGAGACCCAGTTTTTGGTGTCAGGAGGACAGAAATATGTAATGGATCCCCTGGGTTAGACCAGATTTATAGACACAGAACAAAGAAGGCATGTTGCCAGGGATGCCCAGGGTGTCATGTTTAAGTTTTCCCATGGGACAGTTGGGGCTTCTTTTGCTGTTTACATTTACTCAAGGTAGTTTGTATTCTCTGTGGAGTCATAGGTCACATCCCTACTCTGGCTGCTATTATACAGTTTGAAAGAAGGAAAAGCTTCCTAATAGCTAGATGTTGGAGTGAATAGAACTCTAGGCCTAGAGTCAAGAAGGCTTGAATTCAAATCCAAGTCACTTAATTTCTGTTTGCTTCAGTTTTCTCCACTATAAAATGGGAGAATAATAGCATTTACTGTCTGGGGATGTATTAGGACCAACTGAGAAAATAATTGTAAAGTACTTAGTGTATTTCTTAATACATAGTAGGTGCTTAAATAAAATGCTTATTTTCTTTCTTTCCTTTCTTCTTGCCCAAAAGTAGAATGTCTGATCTTGGAGTGGCTAGAAAGACTGAGAATCGGAAAGTGTACTTTTTGACAACAAATAAATTCTACTAGTCCCTGTATTTATTCTTTTCTTTCCTATTCATGACTGGTATAGTAAAAGATGTCTGGTTTTTGCTTTTTATCTGTATCCTATTGCTTAGCATAGAGACTGGAACACAGTAGAAATTTAATAAATGCTTGTGGATTTGCCTTGACTGGGTGGTTGCTGACTCCACATATGTAAAAGGTCCTAGCTCCCTTTTTCCTCCTGAGTATAAAAAAATGCTAGGCTTAATCATCTTAGATTGTCTGAAATAATTCTACAATTCTGAGCAGAGATGGTCTCCTGGGTCATGGTAATGTGTGTTATTGCTATGTTGTGGAAATGAAGCATGCAAATCTCCTTGTATTTCCATCCTCCCTCCTTCCCTCCCTTCCTCCCTTCCTTCCTTTCTTCCCTCTTTCTTTCCTTCCTTCCTTCTTTCCCTCCCTCCCTCCCTCCTTCCTTCCTTCCTTCCTTCCTTCCTTCCTTCCTTCCTTCCTTCCTTCCTTCCTTCCTTCCTTCCTTCTTCCCTTCCTCTCTTTTTTTTTCTTGTAAGGGTTCTACTGGTAGCTTCTATGCTATGAATAAATCCTGTATCAAATAATCAACTATAATTTATTAAGTACTTACTATGTGCCTAATGCTACGTTAAGTGCTGAGGATATCAAAAAACAGAAACAAAAAACAGTCCTTGCCCTCAATTAGCTTATATTCTATTGATGGAGAAAACATGCAAATAACTAACTATATATAAGATGTGTACAAAGTAGATAGAAGATAACCTTAGAGGGCAGTAGCTAGATGAGTGTATGATTGTGTCTTTATTTTTTAAGATTCTGAACTGAGCCAGTAGAAGAGAAATGTCATATTATAATGGTGAGGATATGACATTTAATAATGTTTTGTAAAGCTGATTTAGCCATGACTTTGTCCCAAATTCACATAATTAATTCATTGAGTCATCAACAAATATTCCTTCCTTCCTTCCTTCCTTCCTTCCTTCCTTCCTTCCTTCCTTCCTTCCTTCCTTCCTTCCTTCTCTCTCTCTCTCTCTCTCTCTCTCTCTCTCTCTCTCTCTCTCTCTCTCTCTCTTTCTTTTTTTTTTCACCTGGCTGCCCCTCAACAAATATTTATTGACCGACCACTAAGTGCAAGGTATTTTAAGGGATACATAGAAAAATGGGACTGTTACTGCCTCATGAAGCTTATACTTTGGTACGGTAGTCAAGATAAAACATAAAAAAACTCTAGTTCAAGGCAGAATGTTAGGGTGTAATGGAAAAAATACAAAGTGCTTTGTCAGTTCAGAGGAGAAAGAAATCACTTAGAAAGCCTGGGATGGATAGGCTCACCATGACCAGCGTTAACCAGGCTGATTGCTGTGACAGTCTGTGCTCCAGGTGGATGGGGGCACACACCAAATGCCACAAACAGAATGAACAACTGGAGCATGATTTTCCCAGACCCGTGATCTCAAATGCAGCATGTGCACTGTGCTGTGATCCCAATCAAGACAATGTCCTCCAAGAAGAATATTGAAGGGGAAATTCCATTTTCTTTCAGACTGCACATTCCCCCCCAGGTGCAGGAGGCCTATTGGAAACAACACCTGATTTGAAAGGCCTGAAAATGTATTAGCCTTGGTGTCCAAACTGGGAGATGGAGACACTTAGCACTTATTGAATGAGAAGTTCAGCAAAAGGAGTCTATTGACTCTTCTTGTAGTTCTAGAATCCAGATAGTTCTCTTTTAGAATACATGTCCCAAATCTCTTGTTTGTTATATGGATCAATAATAAGCCTGTCCACATGAATCTGTTTTATTAATAGGATTGGGCAGAAGAACATTTAATTCATTAAATTACATACAGGGACTTCTTCCAAAGTCAGCATAGCAAGTGACCACGTGGTTCAGGCTAGGCCTAGAGGCTGCCCAGATGCAAATGGAACTAGTTAGTTTAAGAAATTAACAAAAAAGAATGTTATTAGGAACTGCCAAGTGGCACAGTAAATAGCGCACTGGCCCTGGAGTCGGGAGGACCTGAGTTCAAATCCAACCTCAGACACTTGACACTAGCTGTGTGACTTTGGGTAAGTCACTTAACACCAAATACCTTACCTTCTCCCCCCAGCCCCAAATGTTCTTGCCACCAAGTTCCTTGCCCTGGCAAATGGCACAAAATTAGGAATGGATATAATTTTTAGAAGTGGAAATAACATTAAAGAAGAGACGTTACCATTGACTTTGTCATTGCACAGTAAGGACCACAGGATCTTTCCATCTGACTTGCAGTTGAAATTTTCTATGTGTGTCTGCCCCTACTAGAATATGAGCTTTTTCAGAAGAATTCCCCAGCACATTACACATAGTAAGTACTTAATAAGTGCTCATTCAAAAAAATGCTATTCATCTCCAGAGAAAGAGTGAAGCATAATATTTTTCACTTTTTTTGGATCTGTTATCTTTCACAACATGATCAAATATGGAAATATGTTTTGAATGATTGCACACATATAGCTTTCTTACCATCTCAGTAAAGGAGGAGGGAGGGAGAGAATTTGGAACTCAAAATTTTAAAAAAATGGTAATTATTTTAATGTGCAATTGGGGGAAAAAGTATTATTAACAACAAATGGTCATTGATTGATTGATTGATTAGGATTGATTAGATTAGGAACATTTCAGGGTTAGATTTCCAAGTTCTCTAAGTGGGTAAATCCAAGCTCTAAATTTGTTTTATTTTCTCATCTTTCTCTTAGTTATTGAAATCCTCTCTGAAAGGCATAACTCCCTTCCTAAGGGAATTAAGAAGAAGAAAAAAGATTTCCACAAAAAGACTAGGAGAATCTGAGTAGGAATTGAGATCCCTAGAGGTCAATTAAGGCCTGGTGGCAATTTCAGAGAGCTAAAGAGTCAACCTTTCCCAATAGTGATCAAGTAAAGGGAACACCCCAAATGAGCTCAAGACTGGAAATAGGTCCTTGAGGGCTGATTTCTTTCCTGCCTAACATCATTCATTTAAATCTGTTCTAGGGATGTATTACAGCAGTGCTCAATGAGGAAACTTTTGCACAGAGACTATAAGAAGAAACTCTTATGCAAGAAGGACCCTGAGTGCTGCCTCACATATATTTAAGAGGGGATGGGAGAAGTCAGTTGAAGGGACTTCTAATCAATCACAGAATTATAGATCATTGGATCATGGATTTAGTGTCAGAAGGGACCTTAGAAACCATCCAGTTTTTTGTTTTCACATCACTTATATTTCCCATTATATCCCTCTTTTTTCTGTTCCTTCCAGAGTTACTGTTATTGTTTAGTGATTTTTCACTTGTGTTTGACACATTCTGGTTTTCCTCAGCAAAGATATTGGATTGGTTTGCCATTTTCTTCTCCAGCTCCATTTTGCAGATGAGGAAACTGAGGTAAACAGGGTTAAGTGACTTGTCCAGGGTCACACAGCTAGTAAGTGTCTGAGGCTGGATTTAAATTTAGTCAGATGAGCATCTTGACTCTAGGCCTGCACCTCTATCCACTGCCACCTAGCTGCCTCTCCTCCCAGAGGGTTATCCCTTATAATACAGAATTTAAAAGAGGACAAAACTCCAGATCAGCAAAACTAACTAACATATCAAAAAACAAAAAAGCCTGACATATGTAGTTTTCTACTCCCAGATTCTCCCACCTCTGCAAAGAAGCAGGCAGGGGTTGGAGATACTTCTCAAATTTTTTTTCTGTGAGCCTGAGTTTAGCCAATATAACTTTGCAGTAGCATTAAGTTTCAATATTGCATATTGTTTATTGTTACATTATACATAATGATATTGCTTATTATATTATATTGGTATTATTATATTGTATTCCATATATAACAAAATTGTTGGAGTCTGAAAGACTCCTCTTCATGAGTTCAAACCCAGCCCTTATACTTCTTAGCTGAGTGACCTTGGGCAAGTCACTTAACTCTGCCTCAGTTTCCTCATATATAAAATGTACTGGAGAAGGAAATGGAAAAACTACTCCAGTATCTCTGTAGAGAAAACCCCAAATGAGGTCACAGAGAGTCAGACACAATGAAAATGACACAACAACAATGCTGTGTATTGCTTTCCTGTTGCTGAACTTGGCATTAATCCTTATATGCCTGTTTCTTTACCCCTTTCAAGCTGGCCAACAGAAAGTTTTTGGCTTGAAGGAAGCACAAGATGAAATTCACTATCAAATACTAGGATATTTCAGGTAGTAGTAATAGTGATAGTTATCATAATAAAAACATTTGTATAGTTCTTACTATGTGCCAGGCACCATACTAAGAGCTAGATAAATATTCTCTCCTTTGATCCTCACAATAACCCTGGGAGGTAGAGGTTAAGCCCATGATCACACAGTTAGTAAGTGTCTGAGACCGGATTTAAACTCACATCTACCTGACTCCAGGCCCAGTACTCTATCCACTGCATCCCTTAATGGTTCACAGAGACAGCTTTGGGTCTCCATTGTGTCTCTTCAAGCTCTCCAGTCCAGAAGCAGCTTCTAGGAGAGTCTATATTTGCTGCACAGGGCCATCCTCTTTTCATGCAAAGCCAGCACTGAGCCAAGTCGTGGTGCCAGAGCCCACCACCCTCAGCCAAATGGGCCTATTTCCACTGCCAAGACTTCCCTTGCTGCCAGAATAAGTAGAGGTTTGGGAGACACCATGTAAGAAATTTAAAATACATGTCTGATCAAGGCTGCCTCTCACTTTGTCTTGGCCATCCAATGCCCATTTCCATACAGATAGGATCAGAAGGTCAGGTACTACCAGCCAAGACTACAAACATTTGCTGCCTTTTTATCAGAAGAGATTGGAAAAAGATGGTTTCTAAACTTCTGCTGAAAGTGAAAACATTGCAAAAAATAGTTTTCTCCACTAGAACTGTGGGAAAATCCTGTTTGTCATTTAAAACTCTTCATAATCTGGCCCATTGCCTATTTTTATAAAGTGCTTCACACAGTGCCTGGCACACTGTAAGAGCTTTCCCCTTCTTCCCCTTTCCCTTCTTACTTTCTTGCCTCTGTCATGTTCTACAATCCAGCTGCACAGATTGCTTGCTACGGCTCCATCTCCCATCACAGGGTCTTTGCCCTGGCCTTTCCCCATGCCTGGAAAGCCTTGCCCCCTCACCTCTGATTCTTCAAAACTCAGCTCAACAACCTTTCTGCTTGTCCTTCCAGTTGCTAATACTTTTCCTTTCCAAATTTTCTTCAGCTCCTCTGGAGGTTGTTGATATGGTTCAGTTATTTTGATTGTGTCTGTATTCATTTGGAGTTTTCTCGATAAAGACATTGGAGTGGTTTGCCATTTCCTATTCCAGCTCATTTTACAAACAGGGTAAAGTGACTTCTCCAGGGTCACACAGTTAGTAAGTATCTTAGGCTTGATATGAACTCAGGAAGATGAGTCTTCCTGACTTCAGATCCTGTAGTATAACCGTTGTACCACCAGCTGCCCTAATATGTGCATGTGCATCTATGAATCTATACATGAATCTATATATAGATGTGTATACATATGTGTATGTATATATACACACATACACATATATAGTATATAAAAGCACTAAGAATCTTGGGACACCCTATACATATTTAAAAATGTATGTACACATGTCTATATGCCTACCAGTGATGGTGGTATGCTTCTTGCAGTGGGTACAGGACAACATAGAAGGTAGAAGATTGGTGGCAGAGCTAGCTACTTCTTCTCTATGGTCCCTAATTTCCTACAGATGGTTTTTCTCTTCCCTAGTTCTTCCCTTAGAGCTATTACTTTCTCATGTCAATACCATTGGCTCTGTCTCCAGGAGGATGCATTTCTTTTTAACTCTGCCACTGGAATGAACAAAGGGAAAGGGAAAAATGCCTGAGGTGCCACCTTGACTACCAAAACTTGACTACCAAACACAGTCTCCAACTAAAGCAGTTATTACTGCATTCATTTATCTAGGACAGGGCTGGATTAATGTATTTTCTGTACTTTGGGGGTGCTATAAAATATGTATCAATAAAATTTCTTTTCTTACTATAAGAACTCAGTGACATATCAGATAATTTCATGAATGAACAATCATATTTTCTAAGAAAAGACTTTTTTTCCCATATGCTTTATTAACTTCTGGTTTAAATAATTTATTTCCACCAGATTTTGAGTTACAATTTTTTCCTGTTTTTCCCCTACCCACCACCCCAGAAAGCAGTCCCACAGGATATCCCCTCCTCCAATCTGCTCTCTCCCATATCTTCTCCCATACCCCCTTCGATTTTTTCAGTAGGGCATGGTGAATCTCTATTTCCCAATGCCTGTATGCCTTATTTCCCAATTATATGTAAAATAGTATTAATAATGGTATTTATATACTTTTAAACATTTGATTTTTAAACTTCAAATTCCAGATTCCTTCCCTTCCTCCCTTGTCATCTACCCCCACTAGGAAGATAAGCAATTCAGTGTATGTTGTACATGTGTAGCTATGCAAAACATTACCATAGTAGATATATTGTAAAAGACTGACTATATTTCCCTCCCTCCTATCCCACCTCCCACCCATTCTATTCTCTACTTTGATCCTGTCCCTTTTCAAGAGTGGGTGCTTCCAATTTCCCTCCCCCTCCCAGCCTGCCCTCCCTTCCATCATCCCCCCTCTCATCCCCATTCCCCCTACTCTCCTGTAGGGTGAGATATCCTATTTAGTATGTATGTCATTCTCTCCCTGAGCCAAATTAAATGAGAATAAGGTTTTGCCTTTTTGCCTTCCTGTTCCGACCCTCCATTGCAACCATTTTCCCTTGCCTCTTCTATATAAAGCAGTTTACCCCATTCTGTCTCTCCCCATCTCCTCTCATTATATCCTCTCTCACCTCTTAATTTCACCTTTTAAGTATCATCCCTTCCTATTAAATTCGACCTGTGCTCTCTATCTATGTATACCTGTAAACATACATACACACATTCACATATGTATTCATATGCCGATATACCCTTCTTCAGCTATTTTCACATTGAGAAAAGTTTCATCAGTTACAATGATCATTTTCCATTTAGGAATGTAAATAGTTCAACTTCGATAAGTTCCTTATGATTTCTTTTCTCTGTTTACCTTCTCAAGCTTCTCTTGCTTCTTGTATCTGAATGCAAAATTTTCTATTCAACTCTGGTTTTTCATCAAGAATCCTTGAAAGTCCTCTATTCCACTGAATAACCATATTTTCCCCTGAAACATGATACTCAGTTTTGCTGGGTAGGTGATTCTTGGTTTTAATCCCAGCTCCTTTGCCCTCTGGAATATTATATTCCAAGCCCTTTGATCCCTCAGTGTAGAAGCTGTCAGAGCCTGTACTATCCTGATTGTGTTTCCACTGTATTCAAATTGTTTCTTCCTGGCTGCTTGTAATCTCTTCTTGATCTGGGAATTCCAGAACCTGGCTATAATATTCCTAGGAGTTTTCTTTTTGGAATCTTTTTCAGGAGGTGATTGGTGGATTCATTCAATGTCTATTTTGCCCTCTTGTTCTAAAACATCAGGGCAATTTTCCTGGAGAATTTCTTGAAGGACGATTTCTAGTTTCTTTCTTTGATCACGGCTTTCAGGTAGTCCAATAATTTTTAAATTATCTCTCCTGGATCTATTTTCCAGGTCAGTGGTTTTTCCCATGAGATATTTCATATTTCCTTCTATTCTTTCATTTGTTTGGATCTCTTTAACAGCATCTTGATTTCTCATAAAGTCACTAGCTTCCATTTGCTCCAATCAAATTCTGAAGGAATGGTTCTCCTCAGTGAGCTTTTGAGATTCTTTTTCCATCTGGCAAATTTGACCAATGGTATTAGTTGGGTGCCCTCTCTAGATCCTCCACACACTCTGGCAAGCTGGTCACACAACCCAGGTCCTCCACTCTAGACCACAATCCAGATCCAAGAAGGTTAAAGCAAGAGCAATTACCCCCTATACTGGTCACCAGGTCCCCCTACAGTCCGCAGGCCAGGAGCTGAAGCTGCAATGTGGTGCCTGCTATGCTGAAGAGTCTCAGTGGCTTCTTGCCCTGGGGGCAAAAGCCCACACACTCTCACAACTAGTGGGTCCCAAAGTCCACACTGCACTGACCTTTCACTTTGTCCTTGATATCTATGTGTTGAAAATTCTGGAAATTCCACAGCTGCTGGTGTTCTGGAGTCTCTCCAGCCAGCTGCTGGTCTGGCCACCCTGGGGCTAAAACCTCTGACTCACAAGGGCCTGAGCTCGGCTCCCAGAAGGCTGTCCCCAGAGGGAGGTTAACTTCTCTGTGTCATTTTGTGGATTCTGGAGCTCCAGAGGTTGTTTAGAGTCCCCTTTTACATAAATTGGAAGTGGTGGGAGATGGAGCTGCACTGAAATACTGTTTCTACTCCACTATCTTCGCTCCACACCCCCAGAACTAACTTTTCAAGAACAAAATCGAGGGAAAAAACCAGATATGATGGTAGAAAGAGAGAACAAGACTAGGGATCCCCATCTCTGTTCTCAGCACTATGATGAATGCCATCCCATCAGTCCTCTGAATGATCACACAGCGTCTTTTGGTTATCTCAGTGTCACCCTGTCCCTGGTGCTCAACCTGATCTCTTGCTCTCATGCTGCAGCAGCTCTGGCTCCCCTGCCCTGGTCCTAGAAGCAGCTGCAGCTCCGGCTAACTGAGAACAATGTTGGCTTCTCTTCCTAAGGTAGCTTCTTCACCCTTCTGCTGGCATCGAGCTTAGATCCTTCTCAAGGCATTCCTCATGTCTCTCTTTTTGCAGGGTTTTCCAGTATCCACTCCAATTCTTCAGTGACCTTCCTCCCAAAAGGGTGTTACACACACACACACACACACACACACACACACACACACACACACACACATATATATACACACACATACATATAGATGTCTATATGCATATAGCTGCACAGAGTAACATATTAACATATTATGTGTAAGTATATGGGACCTATTCACATATATGTAGTGAAATCACAAATCTGAAAATTCCAGGCAAGGAAATTCTCTCCACTAATAAAGCTTGACATCTGTGGTCTTTTTGATCTCAAAATGTGTGTTATTTAAGTGTGTATGCATGCATATATGTGTACACATATGTATATGAAATTTGATACTGAACTTTGATGACTTTAGAGGAGAGATCGAGGCTGCCCCATTCATATCCAATTCACTGACAAGTCAAGTGATGTCATCAGTCCTCTTTGAGAATGAAGGATGAACAACAATAACAATCTATTGGGGGGGGCACCATGTACAAACAAAATATACAAAGCAAGCTATATATAGGATAAATAGGAAATAAATAAGACATTTGAGAAAGCTTCCTGTAGAAGCTGGGATTTGAGTTGGGACCTAAAAGAAGCAAGAAAGGTCAGTAAATGGTGCATTTATTAAGTGGGAGTTAGGTGCTGTTATGAGCACCCTTTTTGCAGCTGGGGAAACTGAGGCAGACAGAGGTTAAGTGACTGGTCCAGAGTCACCCAACTAGTAAGTGTCTGAGGTTGGATTTGAACTCAGGTCTTCCTGATTCCAGGCCTCGACAATGACAAATGATGTAATGAAAAAACTTGAATTAGCTTAAATGTCTTCTATTCCACTTATTGTGTGAACTTGGACAAATCACTAGTCATATAAACTCAGCCTCAGTTTTCTCATCTGTAAAACGAGGATGCTCATGCTTGTCTTGCCATAAAAAGCAGGGCTTTTGTGAGCATCGAATGAGATAGTGTGAATTAAAAGGATCTTAAAAATAATAAAATACTATGCATTACAACTGATAGTTACATCGACACTACATTATTTCTTTATTTCTTTATTTGCTTTTTGGAGAGCAGTTGGGGTTAAGTAACTCGCCCAAGGTCACACGGCTAGGTTTTTTTGTTTGTGTTTGCGTTAAGTGTCTGAGGCCGGATCCGAACTCAGGTCCTTCATGACTCTAGGGCCAACACTCTACTCACTGCGCCACCTAGCCACCCCTGACACTACATTATTTATAACACTCCCACCTCATGGCTCTATGAAGAAGAGAATTTGAGTATTATTGTTATTTGACAGTGTTACTTTACACTGTCACCTGAAAGTGAAATGACCATTGTCCCATAATAAGTATGTGAACTGGGATTCAAGACAAGACCTCCTGATGCCAAATCCAGAGTACTTTACACAGTGTTGTTGTTCAGTCGTTTTCAATCACATCTGATTGTTTGTGTCCCAATTTGGGCTTTTCTTGGCAGAGATACTGGAGAAGTTTGCCATTTCCCTCTCCAGATCACCTTACAGATGAGGAAACTGAGGCAAACAGGGTTAAAGGAATTGTCCAAAGTCACAGAGCTTTTAAGTGTCTGAGGCCAGATTTGAATTCAGGAGGGTGAGTCTTCCTGATTCTCAGCCCAGTGCTCTATCCACTGTGCCACCTAGGGCTCCATTACACTATGGTGCCTCTCAATAATACAAAGTTGTTGATGTCATTACAAAAAAAATTTACGTTATAAAAAAGGGGCGTATAAGCCCTGGCGTGTGAGATAGATCCAAATGCAGGGTAAATACCCAAAGGTGCTGGCTCTTTGACCATAGTGATTTCTTTTGCTTTCCCCCTTTGTTTTATTGATCCTTTAAGGAATAATTATCCCTATCTGCTTGCCTCCACTGCAGAGCTTTTCAGGTTATATCACTTGTAGCAGAATGACACTTTGATAAAAGCAGGAAAGCTGTGAACACTATTTAAACCAGCTCCTTTTTTCCCTGGGAGACAATTTTTCTGCTCTTATTTCCAAACTTCAAAGTTTATTTTTGAAGTAAAGGTTTATTTTCTTATGGGACTCTGAAAGTTCTTGCCTTTGTGGATGGAATGATTAAGGTTTTAGCCATTTCCCTCGGGAACTTGGAAGGGTAGGCCAGCTTACTGGCTGGGGCCTGAAGATGGCTTTACTATTGAAAGGTCGCCTGGTTGCTGGATCTCATCCTTAGAGAGACTTAAGTCTGCTTCATTCTACAATGTATGAAAATTGCCATCTGAAACCAGCATTCATTTCATTGTTTTGAACTTTCTTTTCAAATCAAATCAAAGTTTTTTGGTTGTTAGGACACCAAAGTAGAAAAATCCAAAGTAAAAATAATTGTAGCAGCAAGGATAATGATTAAATAAAAACAAAACAAACCCTTCAGGAATAAATGGGTTATAATACTGAACAGTTCATTAACATTTGAGAGGATGGGGATGAGAAAATAATTTCATTTATATTTTTGAGAGGTTATTAAATTCTATTAATTTTTAAAAATTAGACTGTCAAAATGGGGATCTTCTCTTTTAAACAGGTCAGTCTCTTTCCAAAACAGATTAATCATAAATCTACTAGATGTTTATTAAAGGCTACTGAGAAGAATACTTAATGGTAAGTGACTCCCAGTGTCCTGTGTGGTACCTTCACAAAGTAATTGCTTCAGATCATTTCATCACAGCTAACATTTATATCATGCTTCCTACCTGCCAGTCACTGTGCTAAGTGCATTACAATGATTATTTCATTTGGTCCTCACAACAACCTTGGAGGTAGGTGATATTATCATCCCTATTTTACAGAAAAGGAAACTGAGGCAAGTAGAGGTGAAATAATGTGCCCAGGATCACACAGCTAGTAAATATCTGAGGCTGGATTTGAACTCAGCTCTTCCTGATTCTAGGCCTGGCACTCTTATCGGCTGTATCACCTAGTGGTGCTTCTTAGCAGGGTCTCTAAAGGCCCAGTGCTCTATCTAGTGGGCAGCATATTGACTTGGAAAACCACAGGTTAACATTATCTATGTTCTATTGTATTTTTATTTATTCATTCTCTCTCTCCTCTCTCTCTCTCTCTCTCTCTCTCTCTCTCTCTCTCTCTCTCTCTTTCTCTCCTTTTTTCCCTCTCTCCCTCTCTGCTGTCTGTCTTGTCTTCCTTTGCCCATGCAACTGCAAATCTATTATGTACAACTTGCTGCTACTTTTAAATATATAATAAAGTTATATAAATTTATTTTTTTCTTCACTTCTCTCTCCTCCAGTCTGTGACTACCATTAGACACAGATATGTATAGACAGATGGATAGACAGATGGATAGATAGATAGATGGATGGATGTAAAACCATTCTACATATACTTCTATTTATTAGTTCTTTCTTGGGATGCAGATAGCATTTTTCTTCATATGTCCTTTGTAGTTAATTGGGTATATATAATAATCAAAATGACATTCACTCAAAGTCATTCTTAAAATAATACTGCTGTGATCTTAGAAAAACATGGAAAGACTTGCACAAAATAATGAAGAGTGAAATGAGCAGAACCAAGAAAGTATCCTGAGAGTTTAATTTCTTGCCAGAGAGCAGATCAAAGCAAAGGGGGGAGTCTATAGCAGAAGAAAAACTTCAGGGGCTTTTAACTTTTGAACAAGTTGCCTAGAGATCTTAGAGTCCTTAGAAAGTTCCAGAAAAATTCAGCATAAATTAATTATACTTGAAGCTGAGAGAAAACCAGGGCAGATAAATCAGGGAACAATTAAAGATGAAAGGGAATAGTGACTAACTGTATGCAATTAAAAAAAATTAAATCATGTTCAAAATGGTACATTATCTATTTAACTTTAGAAATTAAAATGGATGTTTATATTTATTTTAATCTAGGGTCATAGTTTTATTTTTAAAAGTATAATTGACTTTTTCCTTTGATTTCTTTAATCATACCTATGGGGAAGGAGGTCATAGACTCAACACCACTGTCAATTTATCCTAATTTCATAATTAAGATCTAGGAGGAAATAATACCTTCTGACCTGCTATACTGGAAAACGCCATCTACAGTATAATGTAAACACTGAGTTTAGGACAAGATGACTTTGAGATTCAAATTTAACTTTGTGTGTTATTGGACAACCCCCGCTCCCCACCGTATTCCCCTAAAGTTATCTGAGTGTAAGTTTTCTCTTCTGCAAAATGGACTAGAAATAATTCCTAAAGTCTCTTCTGGATTTAAATTTTATGATCCTCTAAGCTTATAAAGTAACACTCAAAGTCACAATGAGGATAACTTACTCTAATGTCCACAACACAACTGAAATACTGTGCTTTAGGTATATCACAAAAAACTTCCTGGCATTCCCTAGGCGTGGGGAACCTGCAGCCTGGAGGGTAACATGTGTCAGTCAAAGGGCCACACATGAGGACCTAGAGGACCAGACTTAAGGACCTAGGGGGTCACATGAGTCAAAAGTCACCTGAGTACCCAGAGGGTCAAATGTGGCCTCAAAGCTATGGGTTCCCCACCCCTGATATCTCCTGACTTTCCTCTCTCCCTCTTTCTTTCTCACTTCATTTAAGTTCTTTATAAAAATATCTGTCTCTACCTCTGTGTGCTTTTTTCTGCTTGTGTGGCTGTGTCCGTCTGTCTCTGTCAGTTTCTTTCCCTACAGCTTTCCCCTTTCCTCTGCTTCTGTCTCTTTCTCCTTTCTGTTAGTGCATCTGTCTCTTTTTCTTTGTTTCTCTCTCTTTGTCTCTATTTTTTGTTACGTTATTTTTCTCATTTCTTCCCTTTCTTTGTCTTTCATCTTCTTTTCTTCCTTTCTCCTTTCTTTTTTTGTTTGCCTGTCTCTCCCTCTTTTGGTTGAAGGGGCCCTTTCTCCAATGCTACTAATTTTACTGGGTGGAATGTAGAAGTAGTGTTGTAACTGCATGTATAAATAGCTTTTATCCCCCTTATTCTTAACTTACGAAGTGAAAGAGTGAAACCTAACGTTTCTCCCTTTAAAATTTTTAAATTAATTTGATTTTTCTTTGGTGGGACCTCTGATTGATTTCTTCCTATAGGGTAATGGCTGTGTATGGAAAGAGTAGGTTTCTAAGTTCTGCTTTAAGACATATTTCAAGCAGAAATAATTCTCTACTTTGATCCTATAATATATGTGGGTTTTTTTTTCCTCTTTTTAAATGTAGGTTCATGTTCCCAAACAACAGAAAATGAGACATCAGTCTCACATACCATTTCTCCTCCATATTTCCCTTAGACCCTCATTTCCCCCGCCTTTCCAAAGAGAAGATTGAAATTAACTGAGAAGGGGAAATAACTAAGAAGGAGAAGATTGAGGACAACCCATTTAAAATACTTGAGAGTTATCTAGACACTAAAAGAAGACTAAGGTCCAACGTAGAAGACTGCCTAGTTGGAAGTTTGATGAAGTTGGGCTCAGTCTGCTCTTTGTGATAAACTAAAAAAAAAATAAAAACAAAAAAATAGGTCAACCGTCTCAACCATTAGCAACGCATAAAAGGGTTCTGATGGGGGAAAAGTGTCAACTTAAGCATAGACTAAACTAGAAATTTTCTTATATTCTAAAGCTTGGCTTTATTTATTTTTTTTTTTGATGAGCTCAGCTCTTCATTTTTGGGTGCTAGCCAGGAATAAAAAAGAAAATAATATAACCGCAGCAGAAAAGTGGAAAATCAAAATGTTGTTGTTTAGCACGATTCAATTAGATACCTCCTTTGTGTGTGGGACTGGTCTAAATCCTGTAGGTGATAGAAAGGTGATGCATTCTTCTCCTAATGGAATTCACAGTCCCGGTCCTGAAGGGGAATGAAGTCACATACACAAAACACTGTGTAAGAGGGAACTGCCTCCCTTCCATTCTGAGCTATTATGAAACCAAAAGTATGTGGTGAGGGTTATAGGGTACAGGTCAATGATCCCAGTCCCTATGAGTATGTGCAGAGTGCTCTGCTGATACATTTCCCATGTGGATTTTGGAGCATGTGAAGACATTCAGTGATCGGTTTCTGTCTACTAACCATGTGGTAAATAAGAGAATCTTTGTCTGTAGATGCATCGATGTGACTGGGGGTGCATTCAGAAAAGGTCTAGCAGACCGGAACTTCATCCTTCTCAGTGCCTGATTTCTTCCCAATAAAACAAGATGGCATTCTGTCGAGAGAAGAGCTAGTGCTTAAGGAATGGAGCCTTGTGTACTCCCTCTCCATCTGAGGCTGATTAGTGACTCATGAATATGGGCTCTGGTTCTTTGCCTCAGCATTTGCTCTTCCATTTTAGGTGAAGGGAAGGGAGACAACCATGACCTCCTTAATTCTGAGAGGACAAGAGCAAATCACTTAGAGGTCTAGGAATGCAGTCTATGAAAAGCTTTTAGACACCTGGTCCAACTCTTAGGTCTCAAGTGAAAAGGTCTTCCAGATGCAGCCCAGTGTTAGCTCAAAGGGCTCATCTGGTAATGATTCTGCATTTGGAGGTGAACTTAGTGAAAATAATGCTATTGGGAAATTATATTAAGCCTGAGCCCACTCTTCCCAGAGCCCAAGGCAGTCTAGGGGAGAATATGCAGCCACAATGTTGGGGGGATTTTGTACTGCTGTTATTGTTAAATCATTAAAGTAAATGTCCCCTTGCAAAAGCTAATTGACTTTAATTAGTTAAGGGGAACTGGGTTACTAATCATCGGTGATTAGCTATGGGAGACCACACTGGAAAGAGGGTTCAAATTGGTAGTAGTAGAGAAAGAGACACGCTAGTCTCTCAGAGGGGTTGATCTTCCACTTTTACTTCACTTATCCTACCATTACCCCATCTCTATGCTCTTTATGTGCTTCTTTCACACAACCTATTTCTCTGATCTCTTCACTCTTTCCTTGCCATAGAGGAGGATACCGTCACCATAAGGGCTTACTAAGCTTAACAAAACTTTTTAAATTTTTCAATGGTGTTTGACTCTTTGTGACCCCATTTTGGATATTCTTGGCAAGGGTACCAGGGTAGTTTGTCATTTCCTCCTCCAGCTCATTTTACAGATAAGGAAACTGAAGTAGATAGGGTTAAGTGACTTGCCCAGGGTGGCACAGCGAGAGAGAGTGTCTGAGGACAGATTTAAACTCAGGAAGGTGAGTCTTCCTGACTTCAGGCCTGGCACTCTATCCACCTTATCACCTAGCCACACACTGTACTGCATTCCATTTGAATATTTATTGTCTTATTAGTCTACTGTCCATAGTAGTATATAGTAGGCGAAAGACAAAAGAAAAGATTACACTAACAGCCCTATCTCTCCTCTCTTTTGTAAATTTTAAATTTTTTCTTGCTTTCTCCATTTAGCTCCCAGACACCATTCCCTTCACCCCACACCCATACATAAACATGCACAGACTGTCTCATTGTTCAGTAATATCATGGATCTCAGAAAAGAAATTCTGGCTGGTTTAGTCAATAAGTTTCTCCTGCACAGACAGACCAAATAGCCTTTCCATTTTTCCTCACTAGTTGCTCATTGATTTTTTCTAATCTGACCAGACAGCTGCTAGTATCTTTCCCTCACTGAATGCCTTTATTCCTTATCTGTCAACAGTCAATCAATGAACCATTCAATCAACAATTATTAATTAAGTACCTACTTTGCGTCAGACCCAGTACTAGATTTTGGGGATACAATACAAGAATGAAGCAGTGCTTACCCTCAACGAGCTTATATATTCTGTCAAACATCCTCACAAAAAATTATTCTGACAGATTTGCTATGAAGATGTTACAGTATGGACATAAATTTTGCTAGACTTTCATTTCCTGATGTGTGTTTTTCAGATATGATGAGAAAAATCCCTCTCATCAACTTTTGGCTTTTTCTTCATATAGTAGTCAATAATTTGATTATTTATAATATAATAAATATAAACGTAATACATGATTGTTGATGGATTGATTGAAATCCTCCCTTTCCATATTTCCTTAAAGACTTTGTATGGAACTTAACCTAATCTTGGGGTCCTCTGGAGAATATCACTGAAAGGTTCATGGACCATCATGAGTTTCTCTTCTTTAGAATATTATTAAACCTCCCACCACTTGGAGGGTTCCTTTCTTCATCTTCTGTCATTAACTCACTGTTCTTTTGCTACCAAAACAGATAAGCTTTCACTTAGGAAATATCCACCACTGCTCATTGTCCCTTTTCCTAAGTTGTGTCTGAAATTAAAAAACAAACAAACCAAAAAACCTTTTTGCTTTCAAACCTATGGACATTCTCTTCCTCCTTACCTGTCCTTCTCTGTCTTAACCCCTCTTGTAACAGTTCAAATTTATGAAAGGGGACATAGAGGTCTTCTTGTTCAACCCCTTCATTTTGCATACGAGGAAATAAACTTACAGAAGGAAAATGACTTGTCCAAAGTCACACAGATAGTTAGTATTAACACCATTTTGCTGCTTTTGCTTCTAACTTTCTTGGTTTTTTCTTTTGTCTATGAGATCCACTAGCTATTTTTGTAGCCATGGATTATTTTATTCTTTATAGAATTTCTCTTCACTCTTTCATTTTACTGTTTTATTTATATGCCTATTCAACATATCTCATCACTGCTTGGGAACAGAGCCTCTAGTCCTTTGATGGCTCTTAGGATACCTTTAGTGTTTTCATTCTCTAAGATGAATTTGCTGAGTTTTACATTCCTTTGCCAAATTTCCTGACTCTTGTAAAATTAACTTGTATGCTACTACACGTTATTATATAATAATATGGTCAGAAAAGGCAATGTCTCTCACCTCAACTTTTACCACCTTGATATTCCTTGAAAAATATTATAGAATGAAAACTGATCGCAGATACAATCAATTCTAGCAACCTACCTCTATTTTCTGGAAATAGTCCCTAGGTCAGGACTGCCAATTTTTGTTCCAAAAAACCTTTAATTGAACACTACTGAGGGAGATTGTATGACCTTAAGGTCTATTTATTTAATATAGTCTACACCACTTTCAATCACAGCCTTCCTAAAAGCAAGGTTTACTGGCATGCTTTGAGTCAATGACTATTCATAACCATAGCTCATGAGCCCCCATCAAAGTTCCTTTTACCAGATCAACTAGATAACATGTTAGTGTTTGGTAAAAGAAATATTGGTTTTAAAGCAATAGCAAAGGATGAGAGAAATCCTCCCCTTCACATCTCCTCCACTGATCCTTCCCTCACTTTATACATAGGATGTACTACTTCTTAGATTGCTGTAAAGTGGTAAAGAGGAAATGTGTGAACATGGCACATCCACAGTAGAATACATGGTCAAGTAAATAATTGTAGGAGAGAACACATAGTCAGGGAATATACATGAACAATTAACATATGTAGCCAGGACAACTCATGCACATGAGTTAGTATCTCCATTCTCTTTCTATGAGGCTGCTACTGGCTATATTCCGTCTTCAGAGCAACTGATGTCATCTACCTGGTCTGGTGATGTCAAGCTGTGGGCTGTGATGTAGGACTGGACTATTGGGTTTTATATCTCCACTATTTAACCATCTCCTTGTTGGTCCACCAAGTTTGGACAGAACTTTGTGGGGTGTCTTCCATTTTCTGCCAGGACTTGCTGGTCTTCCATAGAACTGCTGCCACTATCTGGCTTCTTTTATTCCTGTAATGGGGAGTTTTCGGATTTTTTAGCACATAGCCTCAGGGGCTACCTTCCTCTTTTGTGATTGTAAATCCCAAAGTCATAGCCATCAGCCAGCTAGCAGAAACCCTTAGGCTTAGGTTAAATCTGTCTTTTGAACTCCTTTGATTCTATTTTGCTTGTCATTCTGTGATTTCAGCCTTTTATGTGATTTAGAGTGGAAAAATTCCTTTCAATTCCTTTTTACTCCCATGAAGCCAGTCATGTTCTAGGCAAATCTTTCCCCTTTGGCCCAAGACTGAAAGGGGTTAGAATCTTTTTTATTATTTTCTTGGCTGTTTCAAAGTCACTGCTTTCCCTACATTAAAAAGCAAAAACAATGTATTGGTGCATAGAATAAAATTCACTCATGGCAATGACATAATAGTACAAAACCAGTCCTTTAACCTTTAGGATCTTAGGCCATCACTGTGTGGGACAGTGGCCCTCACTGAATATCTGGGTATTGGAGGATGAAGGAGAAGGTAAAATTTTCACTATTATCCTCACCGATGATGGGGGAGGCAGAGTGAGCTATATTTTCTTCCTTTGGTCTTTTTTCCCCATCAAACCAAATCAAACCAAACTGTCTAGTTCCTGGGGAATTATAGATTCATCAAACTTAAAATTGACAAAGAGTCATATGCTCCAGCCTCATCATTTTACAGACGAAGAACCCTAGGCCCAAAGAATTTAATGACTCATGTAGAGTAGCACAGCTAGTTGCTCTTTGTGCCAGCTGGGCTAGCATGAGCCAGAATCAGGATTAGAACCCAGGTCTCCTGACTCTAAGGCTAACATCTTCCACCATAAGGGACATAGGATTCTCAGGGATTTATGCAATCTTAATAGATTTAATCTCTGAAGAGTGTCCCCAAAAGGATCTTAGTGTACTTCATTTGACTCATTATGCCTGGAATTTCTCCAACAGTGAATAAAGCTTTTTACCTCACAATTAGAGAGAAAATGTGAAATAGAAATGCGTCTGCTACTTTGAGTATAGAATCTATTTTAAAGTTATTGCTTCTGAGATTGTGAATTTTTAGCAGAAATTCTAAAAGAACAGAGACTGCTGGATAATAAGTGAAGAAAAGTGAAGGGAGCTGCCATTTTTTTGAATAAAACTTGTCTTTTTAATCAGTGGCAATTAATTATGGTTTAGGCAACGGTCTGTGTGAAAAAAAGTCTGGGGTTTTAGAGGACTGCAAGCTCAGCAGTGTGCCATGGCAGTCAATATGGGCCCCACACTTTTAGACTTAATTGAGAGAGGCAAAGCATCCAGACAAGGGAACTGGTAGTTTTATTGATTGCACTCTGTTTAGACCAGATTTTGAATACTGTGTTCAATTCTAGGCACTCCATTTTAGGAAGGACATTGATGAACTCAAGAAGGTCCAGAGAAGGGGACCCAAAATGGTAAGAGGTTATAGACCTTGATAAAAAGTGATCATTTGAAAGACCCAGGGATATTTGGAGGATACCTATAGAGTGGAAAAGACTTAGAAATAGAGAAAACTACAGCAGAGAAGATGCAAAGGAGAATGGGATCGATGTCTTCAATTATTTGAGAGGGTATCACCTAGTAAAGGGCAGTTGTTCATCCTTTATTCTTTTCTTTTCTTTTTTCTTTGTGGAGGGGGAAGGCAAGGCAATTGAGGTTAAGTGACTTGCCCAAGGTCACCTGGCTAGTTTTTGTGTTAAGTGTCTGAGACCGGATTTGAACTCAGGTCCTTCTAGCTCCAGGGCCGGTGCTCTATTTACTGTGCTACTTAGCCATCCTTCATTCTTGAAAAAGACCAGTGATGTAATGAAGATAATGTCTTGACTTGTAGATGAATTGGGTTTAATTGAAGCAGAGCTGTGTGCAAAGTTGTCAGCCTTGCTGTCTTGTCCTGTGGCAAGACAAAAGTCAAGATGACTGGTGATGGCCCAGGATGCAGTGGGTGACCCTGGTCTTTCTAAATTAAGGTCTTTCCCAGGTTTCAGTTTGTTGAGACAATACCCATTCAATCACTAAGGGCTAAGTAAGAATTGTGAGAAAAGATGACCCAATTTATCATCACAAAGTTTTTTTGCCAGAACAGAAAATAATTGCCATTTATACTTATTCTAAGCCATCGAAACCCAAACAAAAAGCCACAGAAGCTCAGACTGGGGGCATTATTAGACATTTAATGAAAGCCAGAATGATTTGAGTTTAAAGTCAAGTAGCTCCATTTGAAACATTATGAACTTTTTTGAAGCTTATTTTTTTCAGAGCTATATTTCAAGAAATCATAAAAGAAAATCACACAGGACAAAAATAAATTGCCCAGTTTTTTGAGAATAATAAATAAATGAAATGAAATGAAAAAAGAAGGAGGAAGAAGAGGGGGAGGGGGAGAGGAAAAGAGGGAAGAGGAGGAAAAGCAGCAGCAGCAGCAGCAGCAGCAGCAGCAGCAGCAGCAGCAGCAGAAGAAGAAGAAGAAGAAGAAGAAGAAGAAGAAGAAGAAGAAGAAGAAGAAGAAGAAAGGACTCCCCATTTTCTGCTCAAATTGGCAGATTGAGTCCCCATAAGACAGCTATTTCTACTCTCAGATAACATAGTGAAGTTAGTTAATACAAAGCATTCTTCTAAAAAAAAAACCTGATTCCTTCCTTCACACAAATACACATAGCATTTATGGGAGGAATAAGCTTAAAGTTAAACCATAATAGTAGGGAGACACATGTGTAAGAAAGTATAACAAAGGATTAACTCACAACACGTACTCTGGAAGTCATTGTTTCTGTGTAGAGACCTCCTGCAGAATTCTTTGTTGTTTGCAATTTTTTTTTTTCTGGAAGAGGACCAAAGACATCAGGAAGGTGATGTCTTCAGCAAAGTCATCAATCTCACTCTCTCTTCCAGATCCACTAAAGTCCTAGAGGACATTTAGATCTCACTATTTGGCTAGAGGAAAGAACTAAAAACAAAGTGTGGAAGTTTTAAGGGTAGATTTTTGGCCCAATATAATTGCAAGTATCTTCAGAATTAGAGCCGCTCCAACCTGCAATGCTATAGTAATAAATGGTTGGCTTTTCACTGGAGGTATTCAAGTGGAGGTTATTCTGTTGTATTACTTGCATCCAACTCTTGGTGACTCCATTTGGGGTTTTCTTGGCAAAGGTACTGGAGAGGTTTGCTATTTCCTTCTCCAGCTCATTTTAAAGATGAGGATACTGGGGCAAACAGGGTTAAATGACTTGTCCAGGGTCACACAGCTAGTAAGTATCTGAGAACACATTTGAACTCAGGACAGTGAGTCTTTCTGATTCCAGGTCCAGCACTCCATCCACAGCACCACCTAGCTGCCCTCAAGTAGAAGTCAGATTAATCTAATCTGGAATTTTTAGAAGGCATTATTTAGGTACAAATTGGATTAGATGGTTCCTGAGATTTCCCTCTCTACTTCTAAGCTTCTCTGATTCTGTGATGATGAAACAGAGTCAATAAGTCATAAGAAGACCACTCCTTTAACCTAAACTGATCCTTTAAAATGATACAACAAACTAGTAACCTTTTGGTCTCTTTGGTCTTTCCACTGTTTTCTCTCTCTGGCTAAATATATGCCCGGGTCTCTCCTAGTTCCAAATAATTAGACAAGTTGCTCTTATTTTTGCTGTTCTATCAATCTACTGTCTCAATGTCCTGGCTCTCTCCTTCCTATCACCACTAGAATTCTAGAAAGAGTAATCTACACTCACTGCCTGTATTTCCCCACCATCCATTTATTCATTCTTCATTCCCCTATAATCTGTCTTCCATACCTATCACTTTATGGGGATTTCCCTTTATGTCCAATGAAATGCCAAACCCTTTTTTTCCTCCTGAATCCAATATTCCTTGACTTTTTTATAGCGTTAGGGAATGTGGAGAACCTCTTCATTCCTTTCTTGACTTTGGTGATGTTGTGCATTCTTGATCTTCTTCCTACCTGACTGATCGTTCCTTTTTGGTCCCCTTCGTAAGTTCCTCTTGTTCTCCTTGTATGGCCTTTGCTCTCAAAGAGGACTATGATATCAGGGAGATGACATGACTTGCAGGTGACTTTGATTTGAGTGAGGGAGGGCCATGTAAGGTCGCCAGCCTCACTTTATCCTCCAGAGCCATCTGGGTCTAGTGGACAGATATTCATTGGGAGGACTGGAGATGACCCAAGATGCAATGGGTCCTCTTCTTCTACTGTCCCCTATATTTCCTTAAAGGTTCTCTCCTGCATGTTCTGTTTTGTCTACACTCTGTCCCTTAAACATCTCATCTACTTCCATTTCTTCTGTTTTCACTTCTATGAAGATTACTCCCAAATCTTGGACCTCGGACCTCCTACCAGCACCTAAGACTCAACATATTTGAAATGGAACTCATTATCTTTCCCCCAAAACTTGTGTCCCCTATTCTTTTGATGGCATGACTATCTTTCCAATCTTGAATCCTCAGAGGTAACTTTAACTCTTCTCACATCCTCACTTCATGAATTTCCAAGACTATTAATTCTTTCTCCACCCTGTCTTTCACACCTACTTTTTTCTCTCTATTGCTACTCCCATGATCCCACTTTAGGTCCTCATCACTTGTAACAGCCTCTTAAAGAGCCTTCCTGAACTCCAGTTTCTCTCTTCTCCAATATGACCTTTGTACTAAAAGCCTTCCTAATGCACAAGGTTGAATGTATTGGCTCCTCCTCTTGTCCATTGGAATGGGAGCTTCCTGAAGGTAAGGACTGTTTGTGCTTTTCTTTATATCCCCAACTCTTAATCCAATGCTTGGCACAGAACAAGTACTCACTAATTGTTGACTGACTGCCCCCAAATTTTCAGTGGTTCCATATACTGTGTATATGATAAAATACAAACTCCCTGGATTCATCTCAAAGACCCTCCACAATCTGATTCCACTCTGTCTTTCCAGTCTAATTCTTGCAATGTAGCCTATAGCCAAAGTGAGAAACCCTGAGGGTCTTTCCTTCCTAGCCTGATTCTTTTATTAAAGCAAACTAGACATCTTTTACCTCAATCCTTACCTAGGCTTTAGTGAGGACAAACTGAGACCTGGGAAAGACCTTAGCTCACAAAGGTCAAGGTCTACCACTGTATCTGGGGCCATCACCAGTCATCTTGACCTATCTTGCCACTGAATTCTGATGACTCATGAGGAGAGAGAGAGGCTGATGATTTTTGCACAGTCTTGCTTCACTTAAATCCAATTCACTTCCAAGTCAAGACATCACCCTCCCAATGTCATTGGTCCTTTTTGAGAACAAAGGATAAACAATAAACAAGTAAAGTAGACTTCTAGGTTTTTCTTGATCTTATCTTTGCCTCTCCTGCTTCTATAATTTTAGGTAGGCCAGCTCCCAAGCCTGCAATGCAGTCCCTCCTCATTAATGTTTACTCCATGAAAATTTTGTAAACATTTCTTCTCTACTTTCAAGGCCTTTATCAGGTACCAAGTCCTCCTTTATTACTCTTGGCTGCAGTTGACCTTATACTCCCCCATTTAAAAAATCTGATTTTGTCTGGATCTCTCCTCTGCCTTTATCACATTCTACCTTGTATCACACTTATCTGTGTTTATGTAATATCCTCTCTACTTGGCTGTGAGCTATTTGAGGACAATACCTAGGTCATTCTTCTTTATCAATTATATTCCTACAAACAGAGAGCCTCCATGTGTAAGCGAAGAGTTCCCACATGTGGAATAAGGCTCCATAAGTGGCGGGCAGCTATCATTTTGTGATTCAAAGGGAAGCAGATAGATGTCTCCAACCTTTTCTTCCCCAACCCTAATATAAGGGAGACTTTCATTCCTGCCAGGAAAGGAAGTAAGTGGCTGGGGAAAGAGAGAGGGGGGTACTATGTTAAAAGTATATCTAACTGTTCCCTTAAAAAATTGTTTGTCTAGGGAAGATGATTGGGTTCGATCTAACTTCTGATCATTTGGGGGTTAAGGGACATCCCAAGCTCTATATTTAAAGTTTAACCCATTCCTCATCTAATGCCAGTTCTGCAATAAACATACACAATAAATAGCAAAGAGACACATTTATATAAAAAAAAGTGAAACAGAGATCAGAGAAGGTACACTAGGAGAATATATAGCAGACAATATAGAGTAAAGGAGTTTTTCCGTTGAGAGTTACATAACTCAGTTCAACCAAGAGAGGATCTTGGATCTCACTTAAGGGGAAGTTCCTGGAAGTCTCTACAGTAGCAAAGGGACGTGATGGGGACTGCCAGATCCTCTTGGGTCTTCCCAGGGCCTTCTGGGAACCAGAACTGGTGTACTTTCCACATGACCACTTTATCTCTTGAGTATGCCCTCTGCCAAGCTTTGTAACTGCTAAATAGACATTTGTATTTGGTCCTAGAAATCATAGAGAGACAATGGAAAATTCTTTTTGTACTTGAGTTTTTGGTACTTATCAGATTCTAGCAAGTTTCCAAGGACCCTAGGTTTCCTTGGACCCTAGATCTTCCTGACTGAAATCCTAGTATTCTATTCTCCATTCTGTCCTGCTGCCTCCTCTTCCCAGGTAGAAGTATTTAAAGCAGTTAGCTTATACTTGGCCTCAACTATTTCCCCATAGCCACAGCATGGTGGAAGCATCCTCAAAAATCTACAGGGCATACCAAGCAAAGGCCTATATACTCTCTCTTCTACTTTTGTTATCTAATCTGCTTCCTTCAGCCCCCTCTCTCCTCCTCCCCCCCTTCTCTCTACCTTCCTCTTTCTTTCTTTCTTTCTTTCTTTCTTTCTTTCTTTCTTTCTTTCTTTCTTTCTTTCTTTCTTTCTTTCTCACTCTCTCTTTCCCTACTCCTCCTTCTCCCTTTTTTCTTCTCCTTTTCCTCTCCTCCTTTTTCTTCCACTCTCTCTTTCCTCTCCTCCTCCCCTCTCCTCCTTATCTTCCTTTTTCTCCCCTCCTTTGCTCCTCCCTTTGCCACTCCCCCCTTTCCTCTTCCCCTCTCTTTCTCCCCCTCTCTTTCTCCCCTTACTTTCCTCTCCCCCCTTTATACTCCTCCCCTCCTCCTCCTCCTTTTTCTTTTCCCTCTCCCTTTCCTCAAAAGCTGTACTGGGGGGTAGCTAGGTAGCACAGTGAATAGAACAGGGGCCCTGGAGACAGGAGGACCTGAGTTCAAATCCATCCTCAGACACCTAACACCAGCCATGTGACCTTGGGCAAGTCATTTTACCCCAACTGCCCTCCTAAAAGCAAAAAAAAAAAAAAAGCTGTACTGCTCAGCATGATCCTAGCCTGAGGTTATTGAGGTTATTGGATGTACTGTAGCAGAAGATGGAAGATTTGTGGGAGCTTGATGCTTGGGTCATGTCCCCCCTGCTCTCAGCTTCAGGTGTCCCAGGAAATCCCCCAGTGGAATTTCTGACACAGCCTGAGAAAAAGGATACATTGAATAAATTCATACTTAGAAGTAAAGACTCCTTTCCTGACACCAGGTTTTGATCAGAAAAGGGGGAGAAAAAAGTGTTTGGGGCACAGGATTCTGGGAGGGGCCACTGGGAGAAAGAACAGAAATAAGGCTGCAGATAAGCTGCACACTTCCCAGTTGTGTTCAGGACTGGCTGGTAGCCAAACTCAGCAAAGAGCTCATCTGGAGCTTCATCAATTGGTCTTCATCTGGAACAATTTTCCCCATAGCCTTTGAAATGGGGGCAGTTCAGACTAAAGATGGTTTATCAGGGCAAAAGTTAAAAAAAGAAAACTACTTTACCCACAAACTGACATTTAGGGAGACTATTTTTCAACTCAGTGCTGAGTATAGAATTCCCAGGAATCTGTCATCTCTGGCCTGTAATTGGGGCAGTTCAAGACATGTCCTGGAGCCTCCCTTGGGTCTTAATTCTGAAGACTTCACTGCAGTCACCCGGACTTGATTATTCAGTCCAGTTGGCTGTCTTCAGGTGAGTGTCACTTGAGCCTTTCTAGACTATTCTCTAGCTAATTGCTAGCTGAACATTTCCTTCTCCCTACTGAGGTAAGCTCTCAGGATGCTGAGTATATCTCCATGGCTGACACATCTTGGAGTTCTTTATGCTAATGACATCATAGGGCCAATTATATATATATATATTCATATATATTCACATATATTCATATATATTCAATATATATTCATATATATTCTCACATGCATTCATTCATTCATTTAACATTTATATTAAATGCTTACTATGTGTCAGGTTCTGTGCTAAGTGTTGGGGATACAAAAAGAGGCAAAAGGTAGTCCCTGCCCTCAAGAAGCTTACAATCTATTGGGAGGGAGGGAGGGATGAACCACATGCAAACAAATATCTACAAAGTAAGGTATGTATAGAATAAATAGGAAATGATTAAAAGAGGACATGTACTGGAATTAAGAGGGGTTGAAGAAGGCATTCTGTAGAAGGTAGGATTTTAGTTGGGACTTAGAGGAAGCCGGGAAGGTCAGTGGTTGGAGTGGAGAAGAGAGAACATTCCAAATATGGGAGTTGTTGTTTGTCCTTTATCCTTGAAAAGGACCAATGACATTAGAAAGATGCTGCCATGACTTGCAAGTGAATTGGATTTAAGTGAGAGAAGGCTGTGCAAAGTCACCAGCCTCTTTCTTTCCTTCAGAGTCATCTGGGTACAGTGGCAAGATATAGATCAGGGTGACTGGAGATGGCCCTGATGCAGTGGGAGACCCTGGCCTCCTTAAGGTAAGGTCTTTCCTAAGTCTCAGTTTGTCTGAAGCAATGCCTTTAAGGCTAGGTAAGACACGAGGCAAAGAATGAGTTTTTTTTTAATGTTGTCAAAAATAAAAAAACCAACCAACCAAACAAACCCCCAAATCAACCCCAAAACAAAAACAAAATCAGTCTGGGAGGAGAAGACCCTTGAGGTTTCTGATCAAAATAGAAACAATTGCTATTTACACTCACACTGAGCCTTCAGAGCCCAAACAATGACCAAATGAGACTTGAACTGGGACCTATTGTTGACCAGTCAAGACATGGAAGATAACCAGAGAAAATGTCCAGAACAGAGAGACAGAGTGTCTTGTTCATGAAACAGTCAGGAGGCCAATATCACTGGATCGAAGAGCACATGTTGGAGGGTAAGGTGCAAGAAGATTGTATAGGCATGAGGGGACTAGGTTATGAAGGGCTTTGGATATCAAATAGAGAATTTTGTGTTTGCTCCTGGAGGTGATAAGAAGTCATTAGAGTTTATTAAGTATCGGGATAATGTGATCTGACCTACATTTGAGGAAACCACTTTAGTGACTGAATGAAGGATGGATGGGAGTGGGGAGAGACTTGAGGCAAGTAGACACACCAGCAAGCTATTGTGATAGACCAGGCATGAGGTGATGAAGGCCTGTACCATGAGGTGATGAAGGCCTGTACCAGAGGGGAGAAGGAGGTATATTTGAGGGATATTGAAAAGGTGAAATTGAGAGGCCTTAGTAACAGGTAGGATATGTGGGGGAGGATGTGAGAGATAGTGAGAACTCCAGGATGATTCCTACATTGTAAACCTGGAGGATTGGGAGGATGTTGTTGCCCCCTGTAGTAAAAGGGAAGCTAGGAGGTGAGGGAAGAAAAGATAAGAGGAAAAGATAATGAGTTCTGTTTGGGACATATTGAGTTAAGATGGCTACTGGACATCCAACTTGAGATATCTGAAAGACAATTGCAGATGTAAAATTAGAGGTCAGCAGAGAGATTGGGGCAGGAGAGGAAGATATGAAAATTGAATTGATAATTTCTAAAATTATGAAATAGGGCAGGCACATCTAGTTGTTTTGGTGATTGCTGGGAAAAACCATGATGGCAGTGTGAAGTGTGGTTGCAATTATACTTTAATAAGGCACAGAAGGCACTGGGGCAAAAGCCATGGACATTACAGAGATAGACCAGAAAAACAGGTACAAAGGCAGACGTCAGAGGGATGAGGATGGGGTAGTAAAGGCAGGTAGACAGAGTGAGGAAGAAGATGGGCAAGGAAAGAGGGAGAGAATGTCACTCATGCAATGAATTAGAGTTGGGAGTACAGGCAGCATGGACCCAATGGAGAGAGAAGATTGCTTGGGAGGCAGAAGTTTGGGGTCTCATTTTTATAGGGGCTTTCTGGGGAACAGACTCTTATTTGTGCCATCTTGAGGTCAGATCAGTAACATATCCAAATCATCTCAAAGTTGTCAGAAAAACATTAAAGTCAACATATCACATCATCTCAGAGTTATCAGCACCATTTGGTATTCTAGAACTTGTCTGAAATTTACACATTACCAGGATATGATTTTCTGTTAATAGATAATATGATTTGTAAATTGTGTACCTTTGAACTTTGGGGCATTTGTATATGACTTCTAGCTTCCTCTTTTCATTCTTACTTCCTATGATTGTCATTTTATAGTGGCTACTTATAAATTTACTTACTCTACTGACTAGAAGGGGTGATAATCTGAGGGACCTAAAAATGATAAAATTTTAACACAAAAATCATCAGTGGAGATATGGTAATTAAATCCATGGGAGTTGATGAGATCACTAAGTAAAGTAGTATGTAAGGAGAAGAAAAAGGCCTGAGATAGAACCCTGAGGGACACCTATAATTAGAGGATGTGATCTGGAGGGGGATCCAGCAAAGGAGACAGAGAAGGAAAGGGAAGCAAGGTAAGAGGGAAAGCAGGAGAGCATGATTTTCTGAAAAAAAAAATGTTTTTGAAGAAGATCAAGGAGGAGAGAATGCTCGAGTGTCAGTGGCTGCAGAGGCAACTAAGAGCCCATTAGTAACTTTGGAGAGCATTTTTGGTGGAATGATAAGGTCAGAAGCCAGATTGTAAGAGGTTAAAAAGAGAGTCAGAGGGGGTGACTAGGTGGTACAGTGAACAGAGCACCGCCCTGGAGTCAGGAGGACTTGAGTTCAAATCCAGACTCAGACACTAAACACTCACTAGCTGTGTGACCTTGGACAAGTCACTTAACCCCAATTGCCCTGCCTTCCCCCACTCCTAAAAGAAAAAAAAAAGATAGCAAGAGGAAAGAAAGTGGAGATAAAAGATGATAGTGGGCTTGAAAGGATCAGGTGAGGGTTTTTTTGGATGGGAAGATATGTAAACATGTATATGTATATATTCTATATGTAGTTCATAAATAAATATCATATATAACTTTGTAAACTTTAAAGCATTATATACATTTTAGTTATTGTTGTTGATAATTAATAGTTTCTTATATAGTTATTTTTAATTCTCTGGCTATTGCTGCTTATTCTCCTCACTCAATAAATGCATATAAAATATTTATTCTATCACACAGGCCATTGGGGAAAAACCAATGCCTGATTTTCCCTTGCTATTAGTTGAGACCTTCCCTTAAATTTCTAATCTGATGTCTTATGAAGATAATGTTGAGCTCTTGGAAATTATGTCTGTGGAATACAAGCTCTGGCTGTTTTATCAAGGTGAAAAAGCTTTGATATGGGCCAATCATGAACCTTATGTTTGTCATCTGAGGACCAGCCTGGCCATATGCAGAAGGGTTTGTTATCAGAGCTTTGACTGCCTGACTTACATTAGTCTCAGCAGCCCATCCATCTTAGGCATAGAGATATGAGAGAAATGCAAACACAAAAGAAATCACAGAATTTTTGAGATACTGAAGTTTGGTTGACAAAATCCATTTTTAAACAGATTTTTATAGATATATTTTTTTTCCCATTACCTACATATTCTCCCCTTATCTATCCCCTTTTTCCTGTTCAGAGAGTCATTCCTTATATTTTTTTTTTAAGAGGAAGAGATCAAAAGAAAATTCAGTTAAGCCAATCAACACACCAGAAAAAAATCTAATGTTATGTGAAATATTCTCCCGTGTGGACCTCCATTTCAAAGGAATAAGGGGAAGGGCCTTCTGATATTTCTTCTTCAGGGCTAAACTTGATCTTTATAATTTCGCAACATTCAATTTCAATTATTTTGTGTAGTTGTTGTTCTTTTCATTTAGATTATTGTAGTCGTTGTGTAGTTATATTTTCTTGGTTTTCTTCACACTGCATCAGTTGATATGTTTTTGTAAGCTTCGTGGTCATTGTTTCTCACAGCACAGTAATATTCCATTACATTCATACATTACAATCTTTTTTGTATTCCCCTTTGGATGGGCATCTTCTTTGTTTCCAGTTGTATGGTATCACAAAAAATGTTGTTATAAATATTTGCATAACTCCAAATTGATTTCCAGAATGGTTGTACCAGTTTACAATCCTTCCAATATCAACTACCCCCATCTTTTTTTTTTTTTGCTTTTTGGAGGGCAGTTGGGGTTAACTGACTTGCCCAAGGTCACATGGCTAGTTTTTGTGTTAAGTGTCTGAGGTCACATCTGAACCCAGGTCTTCCTGACTCCAGGGCCGGTGCTCTATTCATTGTGCCACCTAGCTGCCCCTACCCCTATCTTTACCAATTTGCTGGAAGAGGGTTAAAGCTTTAGGATTATGTTGATTTATATTTTTCTTATCAGTAGTGATTTAGAGCACTTTTGCATGTAGCTGTCAATATTTTACAATTTTTCTGAGAACTGATTGTCCAAATCTTTTGACCATTTATTAAGGGAATGACTTTTGGTCTCATATATTTCTGTTACTTAACTATATGTCTTGCATATCGAACCCTAACAGAAATACTTGATACAAAGATTTTTTTCCCCAACTGACTACTTATCTTACTCTAGTTGCTTTAATTTTGTTTTTGCAAAAGCTTTTTTTCATTTCATATAATCAAAATTGGCTATTTTATATTTTGTAATAGCCTATCCTCCTTGTTCAGTGAAGAATTCATCCCCTGTGTTTAGATATGAAAAGAACACGATCTGTTTCTCATCTAATTTTTTTAAATGCTGTGATCTTTAATATTCAGGTCACACATCTCTTTTGAATTTATTGTGTAATATAGTATATTATGTTGGTCTAAGCTTAATTTCTGCCAGAGTGCTCTCCAGTTTTTCTCAGTCTTTAGTCAATAGTAATTTCTTTCCTAGGTCATTTATGTTTTGAGGCTTATCAAATACTAGGTTACTGAGTGCTGATTCTTTGGTGAGACAGTCCATTTTAAACCTAAACTTCCATGTGGGAAAATCTTTTGTTTTTTTAAGAGACAAATTTAAACAAATTCTAAAGCAATAACAACTCATATTTATGTACCATTTAAAAGTTTGTGAAGTAATTTCCTCAAATAACCTCGTGAGTTACATAGTACAAATATTATTATTCACCATATGGGACCCTCTGTGATCCTCCTAAAACACAGAGCTAACCAGGTCATTCTGCTGCCCAAGAAGCTGCAGCGTCTCTCTATTGCTTCCAGGATGTAATACAAATTCCTCTGTTTGGCATTTAAAGCCTTCACAGTCTGACTTCAACCTATCTTTCCAAATGGATTTCACATTACTCTCCATCATGCATTTTACATTCCAACCAAATGGGTCTACTAGCTGTTCCCCATACGCGAGATTTCATCTCCTGATTCATTGCTTTTTTTGCAGACTGGCCCTGTTCCTGGAATGCTCACTCTCTTCCTTTCAGCCTCTGGGAATCCTGATCATTCTTTAAGGTTTAGTTCAGGTGCTGCCTCCTAGGGAAGTCTTCCCTAAGCCTCTCAGTTGGCAGTGCTTTCCTTCCTAATTGTAAATTACTTTGCACTTGCTTTTTAAGCAAGAGGAACCAAGAGCCTGGAGATGGAACCCTGCCTTAATTTCTTCTGGATCTCTGGATCCTGACACTTTTGTCTGTACATAGTAGTTTCTCTCAGTAGATTGTAAAGGCCTCCAGGGTAGGGACAGGTGGTTAATAAATAAATGCTTGTTGAACTGAATTGAATTGAATAACTCTCATGTAGTCACTCCTGGGAGAGATAGAGCTGGAGGAGGAGAGCTGGAGAGAAACAGAGAGGAAGAAGAGGACAAACAGAGGTAAGAAAAAGAAAGGAAAATGAAAGACAAGGAAGGAGATAATACCAAGCAATATGAGTACAATTCCTGGAACATTGTAAAAATTTAATAAATGCTTGTTGACTGACAGGTGACTAAATATAATTGTTAAGATTTACGATCATTTTAAGATTTACAAAGGACTTTCCATACATTGTTTCCTTTGACCATCATGATAATATTACAAGGAAAGTACTTCCAATGCAATAAACATTTATTAAGAACCTGCTATGTGTCAGACATTGTACTAAGATGTGGGTTTATAATTAATAAAAAGAAAGATAGTCCCTGACCTCAATGAACTTACAGTCAAAAGGGGAAGACATTACCCCAAAGGCAGTAGCGAAGTGGGTAGGGAAGGTTGGTGTGGGGAGGAGGGGCACCTTGTGTGGGACCATGTTGTTTTATGGAGTTGAAACCAGCAGTACAGTGTACAGTGAGCTAAGTCCAGTTTCTGCCCTCTATCAAGGAAGATTTTGGGAGGAGTTTGGTATTCTATCCTCCAGCCCTCCAACCAGAGAGAGAAGGCTGAGGGCAGAGTATCAGTCAAGGCTTGAGGCAGCAGCATGGTCTGGAGTTTAGAGGTGATGAGCTTATTCTGGGAGGAACATAGTGTTCCCAGGGGCTAAAACCAGACAGAGGAGCATATGCGCAGGGGAGTGGTTACTTAAAGATATTATTGGCTTGATTATAGATAAGGAAAAACTGAGTCTCAGAGAAGTTTAGTGACTTGCTGTAATGTTAATGGGAGTTGAGGATCTTCCCTGTCCATTAATAGTCCTCCCATGGAATCCTTCAAGAGAAACTTGATTAGGGGAGGCTTGTTTTTCAGGAAGGCCCACACCTTTTGTTACTTTGTGATTAAGCGGTAGGTCACCCTGTGATATCATTGGTCTTCTTTGAAAAACAACGGACAAACAACAAATAACATCACCCTTGATATTGACCACTGCTTTCAAATTGAGTCAAAGAGGGCAAGTCAGAGAGCTGGGCTATACTTACTTAGGCCGAAGAATACTAGGCCGATGGACCCTAAGAGCATCCAGGGGCGGGAAACCTGCAGCCTCAAGGCCACATGTGTCCTTCTAGGTCCTTGGGCATAGCTTTTGACTGAGTCTAAGTTTTTACAGAATTCTTTTATTAAGGGCATTTGTTCTATGAAGTTTGGATTCAGTCAAAGGGCCACACTTGGGGACCTAGAGAGCCACATGTGGCCTTGAGGCTGCAGGTTCCCCACCCCAGGATTGCCCCAAAGAAGCCTTTCAACACCAATGTGAACAAATACTCCATCTCTTCTTCCTCATTACTGTTGATCCAGCTCTTTTTATAGCTCCCTTTCCTTTTCCCTGAACTACTTGGTCTTAGTGAATTATGAAGAATCTTTCTTTTCATTTGCTTGTTAGTTTTTATATAGAATTTCTTAAACAAAGTATTATTTATTGTACATTTCACAGTGGGAAAAAAGGGCACTAGATTTGGAGTCAAAAGGACTTTTTAAATTTCCAGCTTTGGTTCAAATCCCAGTACTAACTTTTGCTACCTATGTAACCTTGAGCAAGTTAATAAATTTCATTTTCCTCTTCTATAACATGGAGGTGGTTTTGATATACCCTCTATCTCTAATTCTACAATCCTGTAATTTTTCCATCACCTTTTCTAAAATGGTTAGGCTTTGACATTGACCAGTAGCTTGTGGTAGACAGGTTTTCCCCCATTCTAGAGTGCTCAAAAGTAATTTGTCCTCTTCAGAAGGCTGAACATGTCTTTTAAGGTCTCAATCATACTATTCATTTGTGTCAACACAATTCATCCCTTCTTTCTTGAACACTGTAGAGGTGAAGTTTGGGCCAGCCTCCTTGGAAGCATCATAAGTCCTATATTAGTTGGTTCCAAATGAATGAGATTTGACTGCACTACTTTTTTTTTTTTTGTGGGACTCTCATATATTTCAGTGGCAAAGCCTAATTAGTAAACCCTTCCTTCTGCCTCCTGGGAGATTAGAACGGAAAATGACCAAGCTGAGAAGGAATGGACAGCTGGCTGAAATAGAGAAATGATTTGCCTGACTGATAGTGTCTGGGCCATCCCTCTGCAGTCCAGGGAGAATCTTTGATTTCCCATATGTTGTAGTAGGGTCCCAGTCAATGATTTCATAGGACATTATAGGATATAGAGCTAGAAGGGACTTCAGTGGTAATTTAATCCAACTCCCACATTTGGCAAATGAGAAAATTGAGGCCCAAACCAATGAAATTATTTACTCAATGAAGCACCAGCATCCAGGTCTTTTTAAAAAAAAATCATATTTCCTTTTGCAGTTTCCAGATATATAGCTCCTTTTCCTCTACTCAGAGAGCTATCCTTTGTAACAAAGATTTGAAAAGAAAAAGAAAGACAAAACTGATCAGCACATCGACCATATATGCTATTCCACACCTCTTGTCTATTTCCTTTGTGATAAAGGAAGAGAGCACACATTTAGATCCGGGAGGGACCCCAGAGACCATCTGGTCCAGCTCCTTCTTTTTATAGACAGGGAAACCAAAGCTCAGAGAAAATGTGATGTACTTAAGGTCGTACAACTAATCAGTAGAGGAGAGAAGATTCGAACTTGCTGTCACATGTTTCCTCTCAGAGGATGGTGCATTTATTCATTTCATCTCATCTCCAGGGCCACGCTTAGTCATAGTTTTAAAGTACCGAGTTTCAGTTAATTTTATTTTATATTCTGTTTGCATTCTTGTAGTCTTTTGATAGATTGTTTGCCTGTTTCTGCTTGCCTCAATCTAGATCAGGGGTGGGGATCCTGCAGCCTCAAGGCCACATGGGAACTTCTAGGTCTTTGCCTTTGGTCCTTTGACCATGTCTGAGTTTTACAGAACAAATCCTTTCTGTTTGTTTGTTTGTTTTTGTTTTTTGGATAGGGGAAGGTAGGGCAATTGGGGTTAAGTGACTTGCCCAAGGTCACACGGCTAGTTTTGTGTTAAATGTCTGGGGCCACATTTGAACTCAGATCCTCCTGGCTCCAGGGCTGGTGCTCTATTCACTGCACCACCTAGCTGCCCCAACAATTCCTTTTGTTGAGGGAATTTGTTCTGTGAAGTTCAGATTTAGTTGAAGGGGCATACTTAAGGAACTAGAGAGCCACAGGTAGCCTCTAGGCTTCAGGTTCCCCACCACTGTGCTAGATCATTTCATATAAACCTTTACATTTTTAAAAAAATAAATGTTTATTGATAGCTTCTTTCATTATATAAAATTTCCCCTCTTTCACTCTCATCCTCCCAGAGTCTAGAGATGTATAATAAAGAATTTGAAAAAAAAAGAAAAAGAAGATTTAAAAATTAGCAAAACCAATCAATATGATGAAAAAAAATTGGATAATACCTGCAATGTTCTTGACTAATAGACAGACCTCTCACCTCTCCACAAAGGAGCCAAGTTTGTTTTTGAAATTTTGCAATAATAATTTTTTAGTGATTTTGTGTTATTCTTTCAACTTAAGTTGTTATAGTCAATGTGTACATTATTTTGTTGGCTTTTGTTAACTATTTGTTAACAGTTCTCATGGTTCTTTGACCACATATCTGTTGGGGGAATGACTTTTAGTTTTATAGATTTTTGTTAGTTGTCTATGTATCTTGAAGACCAAAACAATATCTTAGAAATTTGATACAAAGATTTCCTTCCTTCCTTCCTTCCTTTCTTCCTTCCTTCCTTCCTTCCTTCCTTCCTTCCTTCCTTCCTTCCTTCCTTCCTTCCCTTCTTCTCTTCTTGTTTCCCCAACTTGCCCAGACTTGAAGTGCAGAAGCTACTCACAAGTCTGATCCCACTACTAATTCATACAGGAACTTTGACCTGTTCCCTTCCCAACCTAGAAGAGTTTGCCTTTCCTTAGACCCTGGGGCTCACCACATTGATACTGGACTTATTGAAGACATCTGGTTGATATATTCCACTGCAGATCATAACTTGAGTTCAAAAGATCCTCTAGCCTCCAATTCTCCTTTAATTAGGATTATAGGCATGTGCCACAATATCTGGGTATGTTGTCTTTCCATACAAAAGTTTCTGCAAATTGTCTACTGGATCTCTCTTGTTCCCCCACAACCTAAGACATCTAATCAATAATCAAGTTTTGAAAGTTTCACTCTATAGACATGAATCTTTGGGGTGCCCCATGCATTCACAGTTTTAATACTGGGACAAAAGTACTCTGGAGTGATTTTCTTTCAAGGCTGAATAGATTTGGGAGCCAGGAGGAATGTAGATGCCCTCTGAAAAGAGGCATGGGTATGGGCCTAAGCTGGGAGAGAGAGGATCTTGGAGATCCAGGACAGACAGAGAGAGAATGAATGACAGATAATAGGCCCCAAGGACCCATCCTGGCCCAGACTCAAAGGAAAGCAGAAACAGCAAAAGTCTCATCTGTTCCTCAATATGAAGGGCTTCATTGGGCACCATTGGGCAGAACTGCAAGGGCAACAAGTCCTTCTAGTTGGTTGTCTCTCTGTGCTGTGTGTGGGTCCCTCTGGCCACGCCATTGATTTTGGGATGACTCGAGATCCTCTTGGGCAGTAGCTGGGAGCTCCTGGAGCTCCTCCAGAGTGGTTGCTTGGGTGATTAAGTCTTTGATGATGATGTTGGACAACAATCAGAGAGGAGGGCTACAGCTGTCTAGTTTACAGTCTGGCATCTGAACAGGTGTCCAGTAAGGCCTCCACCCAACAAAGTCTTAAAGGGATTGCCATTTAAAGGGGAAAACTTGCTCTCCCCTACTTCCCCTATTCTTCCTGCCCTATCTTTGGCTATGCCAGCAATATACTTTTAAAAATGATTAACATGATTTGTTTTTATATCACTTTCATTTCGAATATATTCCACAACTCTTGCCTATCCAGCAAGTCATCCCTTGTAACAAGAAATTTAAAACAGAAGGAAAAAAAAGATGTTTATTAGAGCTAACCAATATATGAACTACATTTGACATATATACAATATTCTACTTCTACAGTGTCCCATTTCTTCAAAGAAGAAAGGTTTATTTTTTCCTTTTTTATTTGGATTAAGCTCCATTGTAATCATAGAATATTTGTCTTTCTATTTCCATTGTTTTAGTCGCTGTGTACATTTATTCTGATTATTTCATTCTGCATCAGTTCCTGTCTTCTTATGCTTTTCTGATTTCTTCAAATATATCATTCTTTATTGTAATTCCATTGCACACCACTACAATTTGTTTAATTATCACCTAGTCTGTACATCGAGCCTACATTGTTTATGCATCTTTGCCACCACAAGAAGTGCAACGTGAAAGATCAATGTATAAACACGAGTTCAAATTCATGCTTTACCTATATGACCTCAAGAAAGTAATTTAACTTCTCACCCTCTTTTTCTTTATCTGTAAAATGACAATAGTTGCCCTAGATGGCCTCTGATTCCCTTTCAACTCTATGCTGTAGTCCTATGATCCTATGAGCAAGTGATTTGACCTTGAGGATAGTTCCTGAACCAACAAAGCTCCCCTGGGATAGTTCTGCTGGAGCAGCATGGAGCTAGTTTGGAGAGCCTGGTTTTGGAAAGAAAGAATTGTTTTGCAGTGTTGATGAGCATGCTCTGTTAGTCCCAGGGGTTCCTTTTAGCTTATTTGTTGGATCCTATCAGTTCTAAATTTAAAAAAAAATTAATTTTTCAAAAAGCTATTCACCTTGATGGCTGGCTCCACATGGAGTCACTAGTGTTGATTTCCTCTGGGAATAGGAGGGGGACTTTGAGCTTTTATGGAGAGTTCCTATTCCAAGCCTCTAAACACAGGACTTTTTTATTAGACCTCTCCTGCTGTTGGAGAGCCAGTTACTAAATAGCATCCTCTATATCCAGAGTGAGCCTGCCATCAAACCCTCAATTAGCATATCTCTCCTTTCTGTCTTGTTTGGTTATGTAAACCAATCCACCATCACCAGTTCTTGGGATTTTATTTGGACCAGCTATGCAAGCTAGGACTTGCCTACATACCCAGGGCATCTGAAAATAGTTCCCTACCCAGTAGGCTGGAAAAGCAGGGGGTTCCCAGGGATGAGGCACATGACCCTGCTTTGAGCTTAAGTGGCCCCTCTGAGGGCTGAGCTTCCTATTCTTTGTTAAACTCACCATGGAGAGGAGAAGAAAGAACAGGAGAGGAGCAATAAACGTGACTCTTTCAGCTCTCCAAGTCCTACCATAATCGTTTCAGAAACTCATGTGGCCCATAAAAACTGCATTGGCCCTGCCGTAATTAATGATAGCTCACATTTATAGAGTGTTTTAAGGTTTTCAGAGTGTGTTTGCATAAGTTAACTCACTTGATCCTCACAGCAATCCTGTGAGGCAGATGCTACTGTCATCCTCATTTTACAGATGAGGAAACTGAGGCAGACAGAGTTAAAGTGTTTTGCCCAGAGTCTCACACACTCAACTACTGTCTGATTCAAATGTGGGTCTTCCTGATTCCAAGTTCCATGCTCTATAACTGCTGGCATCGTCATCATTGTTATCCACTGACATTCTTGTATCAGGCTCTTTAGCCCTTTGCTCTCTCTGCTTGCCTCCTCCCAACCACCCCAGGTACTTTTGAGGGCTTCCACAGACACTGAGCAGAGGCTGAGGAATCTTAGGGCCTTATTGCTCCTCCAGAATTTCCAAAGCAGCAGCAACTTGAATCATACTTGGTTTTAGTGGGAAGATCAGTGGATTTAGAGATGCCCTAGTACCAGCCCCACTACTTGTGAACATCTTACTTGATGCAAATACTCATAGTTTGTTCCCAATGGCTCCCATTCCCCAAAAAATAAAAAAATAAATAAAGAACTAGAGGAGGGGTGGATCCAAGATGGCGGAGTAGAAACAGCATTTCCAATGTGCTCTGTCCCACACAAATTTCAAATAATGTGAAAGGGGACTCCAAACAACTTCTGGAGCCACAGCACCCACAGAACGGCACAGAGAAGCTAACCTCCTGCAGAGGACAGCCCAGCAGCCCTGCAGGGAGTAGCCAGCGCAGCGCTCTGAGAGCAGGCAGCACAGAGTGCTGGGAACCAACAGTGCAGTGCACAGAGCCGAGCCCAGGTCCGTGGTTTTAGCCCCAGGGTGGCCGGGCCTTCAGCCGGCTGGAGGGACCCCAGAACACCAGCAATTGTGGAGATTCAAGAATTATCATCACAGATATGCCTAGGACAAAGTGAGAGGTTAGTACCCTATGAACTTTGGGACCAGTATTTGGGGAACGCGCGGCTGCCTCCCCTGGGGGCGAAAAGCTGCTGAAGAAATTGCAGCACAGAAGCCATTTTGCAGCGTCAGTAGTGGCTCTAGCTCCTGGTCTGCGAACTGTAGGGAGATCCAGCAATCAGTCTGGGGGTTAATCGCTCTTGCTTTAAACTTCCTGGATCTGGATTGTCATCTGGGGGGGAAGTTTGGGGTGGGTATCCAACTTGCCAGAGTGGGTGGAGGCTTTACAGAGACCACACAACTAGCAGAAGTTGTGAAGACCCCACGTTTGGGCGGAAGCTCCCCTGTCTGGTGGCAGAGTCCTACTGTGGCAACAAGCCCAAAAAATCAAGTAATTAAGTGGCAACATGCCTAGGCAAATGAAACAAAATAAACAGAAAAGTTCAACATTGGACTCCTATTTTAGGGGCAAAGAGGCTCAAAGCATGGAGGAGGACTGTGAGGTCAGAACTCCTGCACCAAAAGCCCCAAATGAAAATACAAGCTGGCTACAGGCCATAGAGGACCTTAAGAAGCAGATAAGAGAATTGGGGGAAAATTTGGGAAGAGAAATGAAAAAGATGCAAGAAAAGTATGAAATGACAGTCAACAGCCTGACTGAGGAAAATAACACCTTAAAAAATAGACTAACTCAAATGGCAAAAGAGGCTCAGAAAGGCAATGAGGAGAAGAATGCCTTAAAAAGTCGAATTTGCCAGATGGAAAAAGAATCTCAAAAGCTCACTGAGGAGATTCATTCCTTCAGAGTTAGACTGGAGCAAATGGAAGCTAGTGACTTTATGAGAAATCAAGATACTATTAAACAGATCCAAACAAATGAAAGAATAGAAGTCAATGTGAAATATCTCATGGGAAAAACCATTGACCTGGAAAATCGATCCAGGAGAGATAATTTAAAAATTATTGGACTACCTGAAAGCCATGATCAAAGAAAGAACCTAGAAATCATCCTTAAAAAATTCTCAAGGAAAATTGCCCTGATGTTTTAGACCTAGTGGGGGAAATAGAGGTTGAAAGAATCCACCAATCACCTCCTGAAAATGATCCCCAAAAGAAAACTCCCAGGAATATTATAGCCAGGTTCCAGAATCCCCAGATCAAGGAGAAAATACTACAAGGAGCCAGGAAGAAACAATTTCAATATTGTGGAAACACAATCAGAAGAGCCCAGGACCTGGCAGCTTCTACACCGAGGGATCAAAGAGCATAGAATATGATATTCCAGAGGTCAAAAGAGCTGGGATTGAAGCCAAGGGTCACCTACCCAGCAAAACTGAGTATCTTGTTTCAGGGGAAAATATGGTCATTCAGTGGAATAGAGGACTTTCAAGCATTCTTGAGGAAAAAACCAGAGTTGAATAGAAAATTTGACATTCAGACACAAGAAGCAAGAGATGCTTGAGAAGGTAATCAAGGAAAAGAAATCAAAAGGAACTTATCAGAGTTGGACTATTTACATTCCTACATGGAAAAACAATAACTGTGTTTGATGAAACCTCTCTCATTATGAAAATAATTGAAGAAGGGTACATGGCATATGTTCACAGGTATACATGGATAGAGGGCACAGTTTGAATTTGATGGGAAGGGATGATTCTTTTTTTTTTTTTTGGAGGGCAATTGGGGTTGGGTGACTTGCCCGGGGTCACGAAGCTGGGTTTTTGTTTGTGTGTTGGGTGTCTGGGGCCAGATCCGAGCTCGGGTCCTTCTTACTCCAGGCCCAGTGCTCTGCTCGCTGCACCACCTAGCCTCCCCAAGGAAGGGATGATTCTTAAGGGGTGAAGTCAAGAAGTGAGAGAGGAAAGTGGCAAGAGGAGATGGGGAGAGACAGGGTAGGGTAAACTATCTCATGTAGAAGAGGCAAAGGGAAGTAGTTGCAGGGAAGGGGAAGAACAGGAAGGCAAAAAGGCAAAAGCATATTCTCATTGAAGTTGGCTCAAGGAGAGAACCACATACATACTAAATGGAATATCTTACCCTCACTCATTCTCCTGAGTAGGGGAAAGGAGGATGAGAGGGGGGATGATGGAGGGGAGGGCATTCTGGGGGGAGGGGAGATTGGAAGTACCCACTATCAAAGAGGGACAAGATCAAAGTAGGGAACGGACCAGGTGGGAGGTGAGATGGGTGGGAGGGAAATATAAGCAGGCTTTTACAATATATCTACTATGGTAATGTTTTGCATAGCTATACATGTACAACACATACTGAATTCCTTATCTTCTCAGAGGGAGTGGGTGACAAGGGAGGAAGGGAATGGATCTGAAAATTGAAGTTTTAAAATTAAATGTTTCATAAGATGTCCAAGTACTGGGGCCCAGAGATTCACCTTGCCCTAATGGCAAAGTCGAAGGGGGTATTGGAGAAGATATGGGAGAGAGCAGATTGGATGAGGGAATATCTAGTGGGACTGCTATTCTGGGGTGGTGGGTAGGGAAAAAATGGGGGAAAAATTTAACTCATAATCTGGTGGAAATGAATGATGTAAACCAGAAGTTAATAAAACATTTGTTTAATTAAAAAAAAAGAACTAGAAAAGTGAGGTAAGGTCTTTTCAGTTTCTCTTAGATATAAATTAAAGGCCCCCAGTGAAATCCCCCTCTGCTTTATCATATTGGAGTGGAGGCCAGAAGAACATAGATTCAGAGCTGGAAGGGGCTTTTCAGATGATCAGGTCCAATGCCATCATCATCATCATCATCATCAATCATCATCAATCATCATCATCATCATCAGTCATCCATATTGTATTTATGTGATGTTTTAAGGTTTATAAAGTACTTTATATACATAATATATAATATTTATATATATTATAATATATACATCATGTGTAATATATATTATACATCTCATTTGACCTTCACAATGACTTTATGAGGTAGGTCCTATTATTATTCCCACTTTACAGATCAGGAAAGGGAGACTTGGAGAGATACAGTAACTTACCCAGGCGTACAAAGCCTGGAAATATCTGAAGGAGGATTTGCACTCAGGTCTTCTTAACTCCAAATCCAACGCTCAGTTCATAAAACTCTACCTTTCTATAGGTGACCATCACTTTTCAAAGACTAGGTTAGTGGAAGATACTAACAAGATGGAAAGACTTTTAACATGAGATAGGTAATGACTGTTGCCTGAAGACCAACCCTAGCCAAGTTTGGAGAGGCTCATCATAGGGAGGCTGGCCATAGATGATAGATGTTTTTGGCTACTGATGCTTATGAAACCATCTACTAAGGTGTGGAGGAGTTGAAATTTATATCAGTGTAGAGAGTACCTATACTGATTAAATCATAGATCTTTATAAGTTGATATATAGGTTCAAATAATTGACCTGAAGTCAAGAAGATCAAAGTTCAAATCCTACCCTAGACACTTACTAGCTGTGTGATCCTAGGCAAGTAACTTAACCCTGCTTGTCTCAGGTATAAAATGAGCTGGAGAAGGAATTTCTTCAGAAAGACTGAAAAATAACAACATAAGTTTAGAGAATTCTGGGGCTAGAAAAAATCTTAAAGAGAATCCAGCTCAACTCCTTTATTTTATAGATGTGGAAACTGAGGTATAGAATTGAAAGGTTATTTTCCCAAGAACAGCCAACTGCTTCATGACAGGGCTAGAACTAGAATTCAGGTGTTCTGATCAGAGCTGAAACTCTCAGGCAACTAGTGGCACTGGGCATTTACATCAGGCATCAGCATCTACTGGGAGTACATTCCTTCCCTATTCTCCTTTTGTCAGATGACCTCTGTGTGATTTGTCCTTCATTCTCAAAGAGAACTTATGACATCAGGGAGATGATGACATGACATGACTTGCAATTGACTTTGATTTGAGTGAGAGAAGGCTATGCAAAGTCACCAGTCTCACTTTCTACATCAGAGTCATCTGGGTCTGGTGGCCAGATATCGATCAGGATGACTAGAGATGGCCCAGGATGCACCTGGCTCTTTTTAGGTAAGGTCTTTTCAGATACTCACTTTAAGTGAGGCAACACCCATTCAGTGAATAGGCCTCTTTAGGAAATGAGTCAAAGGATAGCCCCTTTAATTAAAAAAAAATCTTATTATATGGGAAAGACCTTGTAGGGTTGCTGGACAAAAGAGAAACAGTTATGATTTACATTCACTCTGAGCTGGGAGGGCCCCCCAAAATAGCCATTAAGTGGTGCTTGGGCAGGGACCTCTCACCTCTGATAGGCTACCCCTCAGGTCCCATGATCATCACATCCATAATACCCCTCTCCTAGTCCCTGACTTCTCAAAGATGCAGAAAGCTGGGTCTGGGGACCCATGTCACACAAAATACCTGGGATTGGCAATGGAGTAACCAGCAAGGTCAGCTCACTGTGGCTAACTCCCCTGCCCCCCTCTAACTTTCTCCAGTCCTTATTCTTATCCCTTCCTTTTCCACTGTGCTTTTTGGACCCCATTCCATTGTTAACAGACCCTTCTTCATCCTAAATTTCTTTCTTTTATATTCCTTCCTTCTTCTGGTGTTTACGAAAACTGAGTTTTCACCAATTTCTCTTTGGCATCCTTTCCAGTGCTGGCTCAGCTTTTTCTCTCAAATCCCCCAACTGACTGGACAAAGAGGAAAGTCTGCATACACCTTGCAGCTCACTGCTGCTTTCAGACTCTCCCTCTGCTACTATCACTCAGCAAATAAATTTTTCTGGTTTGAAACTCACTCTAACTTCTCTAGATTCCTGTTGCTGTCAATGATAGACCCCCAGGTCACTCTTCTACCTCCTAAAAAAGCTCAATATATGGCTTATAATCTTATTCTCCACCCCAAATTCTGCCCTTTAGAACACACTGAAATAAAATTTCCTTGTCTTTCTTAACTCCCATGGCTTCAACCATAAAGAAGAATAACCATACATTGGTACACTGACCCTATACACTGTCCCCTCGGCTCCAATCTAACTGAGTTTGTTCCAGACACTAGAATACTTAGTTATAGATGTGTTCTGTAACTCCTGGGGAAAAACACTTTTTCCATTAGTCTGTTCTAATGAATTTAACTTTTGGAGGCCACTAAATATTTTCACGGATGCCATTTCTTCCTCCAATTTTATTGTTCATTTGTTCACAGTTCTTTGTGAGAAGTACACCAGTACTGTCTATGGAATTTTATTGGCAAAGAAAATTGTAGTGGTTTGCCATTTCCTTTTCCAGTGGATTAAAGCAAACAGGGCTTAGTGACTTGCTCAAAGTCACATAGCTAGTAAGTGTCTGAGATTGGATTTGAACTCAGGGCCCACTGCTCTATCTCCCTTAGCATTGCCAGTGCCCAAATGACATCTTACACTATCTTTTTTTTTCTTTTTTTCTTTGGAGGGCAATTGGGGTTAAGTGACTTGCCCAAGGTCACATGGGTAGTTTTTGTGTTAAGTGTCTGAGGCCAGATTTGAATGCAGGTCCTCCTTACTCCAGGGCTGGTGCTCTATTCACTGCACCACCTAGCCGCCCCATTACACTATCTTCCTCAAGGAAGTATGTTTATCTGAACAATGTTATGGTTTTTCACCGTAACAATAAATGTCTTATAAATACTGAAAACCTCATGTCTGCCTCTGTGCTGTCAGTAAAAACAGCTCAACATATAAGGGATCAGTGTAGAATTAGTCAATAAGTCTTAGGGGTTTCTTATGGTTTATAAGTCACTTATGAGGCTTAAGTTAAGTGATTTGTTCATGGTCACATAGCTTTTAAGTCAGAGGAAGAACATTAATCTAGGAGGTCTTCTTAACTCCAAGACCAATGCCCTTTGCCTGGATTGAATGAATTAAAAAGCATTTATTAAGTGCTAATAAATAAATAAATAAATAAATAAACAAACAAACAAACAAATAAATAAATACAATAATAAAAAGTGCTAAACACTAGGGGTACAAAGAGTTCATAGTCTAATTGGAGAGATTACACATAAAAGAAAGTTCAGCTTCAGGGCAGATGGAAAAGCCCTTGTGAGCTAAAGGGGCTGTGGCAGGGTAGAAGGCAAGGTCCAGATATAAGGATAAGAAGGTCAAATTACAGTGCAGGGGTTTTCAGGCTGCAGGATAGGGCAGAAAGTGAGGTCTGGGGGACCATAGAACACAGTGGTTGGGCATATATTAAGACCTGATATTCTTCCATCTCATTGAAAAGAATGGAACTATTGGCTCCTCTTTCATCCAAGCCCAATGAGCAATAAAGCAGTGAGGGTGGAAGGGAAATAAAGGGAGGAGGACCCTCCAGAATGGGCAGGTTTTCTTGCCTGCTCTCAATGAGAAAGAGACTGGGTTCTTGGAGAATGGAAAGTTTTCTCTGTTTTGTAATCCCAGTTGAGTTAGAATCTCCCAAGGCTCTGTCCTCGCTCTCTTTCCCCTCTTCACTAGGGGTAAATCTTAGCCTTTTTTTTTTTTTTTTGGTTTTCAGCCACTTTGACAGTGTGATATAGTCTATGGACTCTCTGGAATAATATTTTAAAATGCACAAAATACATAAGACTAAAATAGAAAACAATTGAATCGAAATACAGTTATCAAAATATTAAAAAGTTCACAGTCCCCAAGTTAAGAACCTCTATGTCTATACATTCTCCCCTGGTGATCTCATCAACTTCCAGGTTTACAATCATCATCTCTATGTAGATGACTTTCCATTCTACATGTCCAGACCTAATTTTTCTCATAAACTTCACTCCTGTTTTTCTAGCTGCCTGATGGACACTTTTAACTGGAGGGATGTAGATAACTCAAATTCAATATGTCTACAATAGGACTCATTATTATTCCCCCCAAACCCATCACTTCTCCAAACTTCCCCCTATCTATTGATAGCATCACAATCCTGCCAGTCTCCCAGGCTCATAACCTGAAATCACACATGAATCTTTCCCTTCCCTTAGTTCATTCCCATTCCAATAAGTTGCCATACTATGTTGATTCCACTTGTACAACCATTTCTTTCATCCATTCCCTTCTTTCTACTTACATAGCCCTCATGTCCAAGCCCTCACCACCTCTCCTCTGGATTGTGGAAATAGCCTCTTAATTGGTATCTCTGACTACAATCTCTTTTTTTTCTAAACCATTTTCCATACAGAAGCCAAGACAAAATTTCTAAAACACAGACCATGTCACATGGAACTTTTCCTTTGTCTATAAAATTTTTTCAAAAGCAGTTACATGATAACTTTATTATATATTTAAAAAAGAAAAACAAGTTGTACATAATAGATTTGCAGTTTCATGAGCAATTCCCTTTTTTTCCACTCTACTTTGTTATGGAAATGCTTGTTTTATTTCCTAAGTTCAGAGAAAAGAAAAAAAAATTCCATAGCTCTGTGTTACTTCTAGGATAAAACCTTCAGTGTGGTGTTTAAAGCTTTCTAGTATGATTTCCCACATCTGCTTTCTCAGTCAAACTGGTCTGCTGGCTGACGCTGTTATATAACATTCCACCTGCTGCCTCCATATTATTGTATACAAGTGGTCCCCTATTCCTCATCTCTGCTTCTTAAGATTCCTATCTTCCTTCAAAGTATAGTTCAAGGGGTGGCTAGGTGGTGCAGTGAATAGAGCACCGGCCTTGGAGTCAGGAGGACTTGAGTTCAAATCCAGCCTCAGACACTTAACACAAAAACTAGCTGTGTGACTTTAGGCAAGTCGTTTAACCCCAACTGCCCTCCAAAAAGCAAAAAACCAACAAAACGAAACAAAACAAAACAACCCCAAAACAAACCATACTTTAAGATCTAACTCCTACCTGAAGTCTTTCACTTGAGAGAAATGATTATTTTCTTCATATTAATAACCAATTATTGAATTAGGACTAAGGTTTTTCCCCTTTCTATTTTCCTGTATTCAGAAACCAGTCCCTGTTGTTTATTCAGCCAGCCTTTGAAGTACAGAGCTGAAAATAAGATGATATCTTGGGTAAGACCTACCCAACTGGTAAAGTTGTGATCTAACCAAAAGGTAAAGAAATACTAGTCTAGGTGAACTGGTAAATTCCGGCCCATTGTGTTTTAGTCAGACAGGTCTGAGTGGAAGTGGATGCCCTAGGGAATGCTCTGGGAAGAGATAAGTCTCTGTGTCCAGAACTGAGTGATCAGATCACTCCCCCAACCCCTCATTGGAATAAGCCCTCCTCTCATTATTCATTCTTTTATTGATTGTTAACCAGTCAGAGTTGAATCCCACCTGCTGGGAGCACCCACTCTTCCAAGGGCATGTAAGTATCGAGAGTCCTGTTATATTTCATTTTTTGATTTATGAAAAATGGCCGTGACCATCCTTTTATTAATTACTCGCTAGCCATAATTAATAGAATGATTGATTACCTAGAAATGATGTCTCTCAAACTTTTTATGTCACACACTCCTCCACCCCCCTCCCCTTATTAGAACTCCCTTATTTTTGGATTTACTTTTCATTATTCTGTTTATTCTCTTAATTTTCTTAATTGTGTACATGTTCCTTAGTGGAATCTAAGCCTGTTGAGGGAAGGGACTGTTAATATTTTTGTCTTTGTATCCCCATGCTTAACTTGGTGCCTTGAACAATAATTTTTTGAATTTGTAATTTCATTTGAAGGGAAAATGAAAAGACTTTTTTTTTCAACCAAGGCAGATGGCAGATTAATATCTGCTCTGCAGCATAGGACCTTTGTGAATTGCCTGGGAACTGAGAGGTCAAGGGATTTGCCTAGGGTCACACTAGCCAGTATATATCCATGGAGGAGCTTGAACCCAGGTTTTCCTGTGTTGAGACTGCTTCTCATTCCACTAATTCTCAATGCCTCCTTTCCTTGTATATAGTAGGTGCTTTGTCTAATTGATTAGAATGGGAGATTTCCAATGTGAGGTCTCATTCCACCTGCTGTGGACTCAGTGATTCCCCTCTGTGAGAGCTCATGTTTAGCACCTTCCATTCAACTTGTAGACAAGGGTTAGACATTCCACCTTGGGGTGGCTATTTTTTAAGTCTGCAGATAATCTGCATTATGCCTGGGAAAAGCTAGTTTTAAAAATGATTTTAAAATTAAAAAAAAAAAGTTGGCCTCCTCCTTTTCCCTATCTAAATTTCTCTGCTGCTGTAGGTGGAGGTGAATGAGTGTTTAAAGGTATTTCACTTAAATCAGCATCTGGTTCCACTTCCACTTTCCCCTCTAAATCTGATCCCTGCGGTGTGGAGAGTTATATTTAGAGTGGTCATTAGGCACAGATTGTACATTTAGACTGAACCATGATATAATGCTGTAGAGAGGCTTTTCTTACTGTCAATGAAAGAAATATTCTCCCAATGAAGATGCTATATTAAAGTACCTGAAAAGTGACTATGTTCATTACATTAATGGCAATTAATTATAGTTCAGCTTGAGGCCATGGGCACACTGGTGTCCTTGGGGACAGGCCCAGGCCTCAGATGGAAAATCCTGCCCTTCTCCTCATCCATTCACCTAAGGGGAGGTGGTGGCTGTTGGTGGTGACTAAGCAGCAGCAGTTGTGAGAAATAATGGTGCATACAGGGGATCCCAGCATCATGGGAGCCCTACTGTGCAGCCAGCCTGGCATAGTGGGAAAAACACTGGATTAGAAGCCAGTTCAGGGGCGGCTAGGTGGCGCAGTGAATAGAGCGCCGGCCCTGGAATCAGAAGGACCTGAGTTCGGAGCCGGCCTCCGACACTTAATCCACACAAACAAAAACCTAGCCGTGTAACCTTGGGCAAGTTACTTAACCCCAATTGCCCTAAAGGGGCGGCTAGGTGGCGCAGTAAGTAAGAGTGCCGGCCTCGGAGTTTGGATGACCCGAGATCAGATCCGGCCTCAGAAAATGAGCACCCACGCATAAATCAAATGACTAGCCGTGTAACCTTGAGCAAGTTACTTAACCCCAATTGCTTTAAAAAAAAAAAAGAAGAAGCCAGTTCAGATACTTACCAACAATATAATTTGGGGCAAGTTATTTAAGGCTCTGAATTCTACTTTCTCATCTGAAAAAAAAACAACCAAAAAAACAAAAACAAAAACAAAAAGAAACCTGTAATGTTATTGGTATAGACAGTCCAACTTACTTACCTGTGAAAATAAATAAATTAAAACCATAAAAAAAAAAACCCAACAACAAATCTATGATTTTAATGAAGGAGGGAACAGGTTAGCAACTGTTCTGCAGCTGAAACCATAGGCTGGCTTCATATGACCACATATCCAGATCTAGAAAGGACCTCAGAGGGCTTCCATCCATTCCAGAAGAAACTGAGGCCCAAAGGTTAAGTGCTTTGCCCAAAGTAACACAGTAGTGAAGTAGGGGATTTGAATCCAGGTTTCCTGACTGCAGAGACAGTGCTTTTTGTACTTTACTACTGTCCTCTTATAGTTTTGGAGACACTGAATGATTAGTAATTGTCCAGGATCATATAGATAGTGTATGTCACAGATGGGACTTGAACTCATTTCTTCCTGTTTCTGAAGCTATTCTCTATCCATTACATTTATGCCATTGCTGCCTCTTATCTGCAAAATAAGGTAATGTAGATCTTAACAACTCCCTTGCCTTCCTCCTTGGTAAAATCTGTGTAAATCATCATCCTTGGGTTATTGAGCTGTGAGCTGCTCTCAGACCACTGCCTAGACCCTTCCTACATCATAGGAATAGAGGAATGGGTAAGGAAAAGGATGCTCTCCTCTGTCATTCTTTCATCCTTTATCCAGGACCAGCTAAGATATCTATCATTAGTGGAGCTAGAGGTGGTAGGAGAATCAACAAAAACTATCTTGAGTTGAACTGAAGCTGACTGATCACTTAGCCTGGAGTCTCTCCCTCACTCCCTTTGGTGGAGAAAAAAAATCAGGTGCAGGTCTCTTCCCAAACATTGTTATTTAAGTCTGACTGTTATTTCTGAGCCCCTATTAACACAGAATTCCTGAATTCAGATAGACTTTCCCATTTATCTCCTTCAGATTCACGCACAGCTAAATACCCTCAATGTCTCTTGTTTGCAGGGACCATGCATAGGCAGATGCTTACATGGTCTGAGTAGTGTTGTCTACCTTGTGGTAGGTCTAGGGAGGAATTCCTTCAGTTTAGAGTGTTGTTTTGGGGAAGTGAGGGTGGAAGTAGGGAGAGAGAAGGGCTGTTAAAATGCAAATAGGTTACCTGGGAGGGGGGCAACAAATGAGCTCATTAGCATCCATTAATTCTTTAATATGGATTAGTTTGCCTGTTAAGCCAGAAATATCCAATACACATTCCATTATCAATAATAATAATGTAGCAGATGTTTGGGTCCCACCCACCCATTCCTATTGAGGAAAGTCATTCATGCAGGAGGATAGGGGAGTGGACATGGCAAGAGAGAGGCACTGAGACACATAGAGAGACAGACACAGACAGAGACTCAGAGAAAGAGAAAAAGATGCAGGAGCAAAGAGATGTAGAGAAACAGACTTAGAAAGACTGACAGAGACACAGGAAGAAAGATGAGAGAGAGAGATAGACACTTATAGGGGAAGAAAGAGAGATACACAGAGATCAACAACATTTTTTGTTTTTAAATTTGATTTTAAAACTTTGAATTCCAGATTCTTTTCCTTCCTCCCTCACCACCCACCCTTACTGGGAAGATAAGCAATTCAAAAAAGGTTGTACATGTGTAGTTATGCAAAATATTTCCATAGTGGATATATTGTGAAAGTCTGACTATATTTCCTTCCATCCTATCCTGCCCCCACTGGTTCTATTCTCTGCTTTGACCCTATCCCTTTTCAAAAGTGTGTGCTTCTAACTACCCGCTCCCCCTATCTGCTCTCCCTTCTATCACCCCCCTCTCATCCCCCTCCCCCTACTTTCCTATAGGGTAAGATACCCAATTTAGTGTGTATGTTATTTCCTCCTTAAGCCAAATTCAATGTGAGTAAGGTTGACCCATTCCCTTTCACCTTCCTGCTCTTCCCCTCCATTGTAACAGTTTTCTCTTGACTCTTTTACATGAAATAATTTACCCTATTTTGTCTCTCCCTATCTCCTCTCATTATATTCCTCTTTCACCTCTTAATTTTATTTTTTAAATATCATCCCTTCCTATTCAATTGATCCTGTCCCCTCTGTCTATGTATACATGTACACACATATACACATACTCACATATGTATTTATATGCACATATACCCTCCTATATAAACATATATGTATGTATACATATATGTATATATGAGCATACATATATATGTATGTATATGCATATGCATATATATATTCCTTTCAACTATCCTCACACTGAGAAAAGTCTCATGAGTTACAATTATCATTTTTCCATGTAGGGATGTAAATAGTTCAACTTTGATAAGTTCCTTATGATTTCTTTACCCTGTTTACATTCTCATACTTCTCTTACTTCTTGTATTTGAAAATAAGATTTTCTATCTCTGGTTTTTTCATCAAGAATGCTTGAAAGTCCTCTACTTCATTAAATGACCATATTTTCCCCTGAAACATTATATTATGCTCAGTTTTTGGGGTAGGTGATTTTTTATTTTAATTCCACCTCCTTTGACCTCCAGAATATCATATTCTAAGCCCTTTGATCCCTTAATGTAGAAGCTGCTAGATCTTGTGTTATCCTGATTGTGTTTCCACAATACTCAAATTGTTTCTTCCTGACTGCAGTATTTTCTCCTTGATCTGGGAACTCTGAAATTTGGCTATGATATTCCTAGGAGTTTTCTTTTTGGGATCTTTTTCAAGAGGTGATCAGTGAATTCTTTCAATTTCTATTTTACCCTCTGGGTCTAAAATATCAGGGCAATTTTCCTTGAGGTTTTTTTGAAGGATGATTTCCAGGTTCTTTTTTTTTTTTGATCATGGCTTTCAGGTAGTCCGATAATTTTTCAATTATCTCTCCTGGATCTATTTTCCAGGTCAGTGGTTTTTCTGATGAGATATTTCACATTGCGTTCTATTTTTACATTTGTTTGGATCTGTTTTATAGTATCTTGATTTCTCATATAGTCATTAGCTTCCATTTGCTCCAACTTAATTCTGAAGGAATTATTCTCTTCAGTGAGCTTTTGACATTCCTTTTCTATCTGGCAAATTCAGCTTTTTAAGGCATTCTTCTCCTCATTGGCTTTTTGGGCCACTTTTGCCATTTGAGTTAGTCTATTTTTTAAGGTATTATTTTCTTCAGTCAGGTTGTTGACTTGCTTTTCATGATTTTCTTTCATCATTCTCATTTCTCTTCCCAATTTTTCTTCCACTTCTATTACTTGGCTTTCAAAATCCTTCTTGAGCTCTTCCATGGCCTCTAACCAATCCATATTTTTCTTAGAGGTTTTTGATGCAGGAGTTCTGACTTCATTGTCTTCCTCCCGTTCCATACTTTGATCCCTTTTGTCCCCCCAAAAGGAATCTAAGGTTTGATTGCTATGCTTGCTTAGCTTCCTTTGCTTGTTTATGTTGCTATGTCAATTACTTGACTTTTGAGCTCTTTTCCACAGTAGAACTCTGCTTCCAGAGAGGACAGTTATGTCCCAAATTGCTGGGGTTTTGCAGCTGTCAGAGTTATTAGGAGGGCACCCTCTCTGCAGCCCCGATAAGCTCAGTCAACTGGCCATACACCCCAGGACCTGCACCCAAGACAGCAATCCAGATCCAAGCAAGTTAAAGCAAGAGTAATTACCCTCTGAATGATTGCTTGGTCCCCCTATGTTCTGCAGGCCAGGAGCTCTGGAGTCAACCATTTTGGGCAGTGGCTGCAGCCACCATGCCTCCACCACCTCTAACCCCGTGGGCAGGGACTGGAACATGTCCTTACTTTCCAAAAGTGTTCCCAATTGACCTTTCACTTGCTCTTTGGCATTTATGGGTTGTGGAGTCTGGAAACCACCATAGCTACTAGTGATTCACTCTCCTGAAGTCTGCTCTGGGCAGCCACTTGTCAGGGCCACCCTGAGGCCAAAACCCCATGGCTCGGGGTGGCTAGGTGGTGTAGTGAATAGAGCACCAGCCCTGGAGTCAGGAGGACCTAAGTTCAAATCCGGCCTCAGATGCTTAATACACACACAAAAAAGTAGCTGTGTGAGCTTAGGCAAGTCACTTAAACCCAATTGCCCTCCAAAAGAAAAAGCAAGAAAAAAAAAACGTGGCTCACCCAGGATTATACTCTGCTCCCAGTACACTGTGATGGACCCTTCCTGTAGGCCTTTCTGCCTGCCTTCAGAGGGAGATTTGTTTCTCTCTGTCACATTGTGGGTTTCTCATCCTCATTATCCTCATCATCAGTCTTGCTAAGTTCAAGTACAAAAGTAGCATAGGTACTTGGATGAATTCTCATCTCAGCTTCCTCTGGACCAGGTTCAGACTGCTAAGGTCAGAGTTGGGAGAGCTTGTTCAGATGTTGAAAGAATTCACTTAGACCTTCTCTTTAGCTACTGGAAGCTTTATTGATACAAAAGCATGTGGGCCTGAGACTTATAAAGGAGCTAAACAAAGGCACTGATACAGGAAATGGACCAGACTTATATACAAAGAAAGCCATACAGCCTGTAGGATGATGATGTAATTTTAGAGTTTCTAATTGGGATTGGAGACTTAGGGAGAGAAAGAGGAAGATGGATGACACAAGATAAGGGAGATGGGAAATTTTATGATCCAGGATGGGGGGAGAGAAGGAATTCCATGTCTAGGACAAGGGGGAAGTTTTATGGTATTTCACGATAAGGGAAGAGACTTTAGGATGCCTTCAGGTTAGAGAATAAACTAGGGGCTTCACAAAGTACTGGAAAAGCAACCATTAATGTTATGTTTCAGCCATTAGGGCACCTTTGTATTCACATCACAGACAGTCACCTCCAAAGTTCTCTCCTTGCTCCTTGGGAGCATCAAAGCTATGTTGGCTTGAAATCTGGCCTGTCCTCCAGATCCCAGAGACCTGTAACTTATTCACCAGATCTTTTGAAACCTCTAGGACTGTAAATTCCACTCCTTTTTCCAAGAATGGAAAAGAAGAAAGATAAAGGCCAGATATTAAGGCCTCTTTCTTGGGGTCTACAAAGGCTCTGAGGAAGAGTAAGTCCCTGAGGTTTTATATAGAATGGGCTGGTCTCTTACCTGGATACCAATAGCTAAGGACAAAACAAATGAGACCCAAGGAACAAATGAGAGAAAAGAGGAAGTGCCTGAAGCTGAAAGGCCTTTCTGAATGTCCATGGAGCCAATCAAAGTGCCTCCTCTTCAAAACATAGTTAGCTGGTTGGAACCAGTTACAGCATGGCCATGTAGGCTTCATGGTTGGTACAAAGCATTTCTCTGACATCTTCCAGAAGTAAGCTTTCTGGCTTCTTTACATAGAAAAACGCTATCTCAGGTGCTCTGCTCATGTACCAGATCCCCATTTACAAATATATCCAAAACAAACATAAAAAGAGTAATTATAAATAAATACAAGACAGTGAAATACAAGGTAGTTTGAGAGGGAAGTAGGGGAGGGCATTAGCAGTTGGGAGAATTAAGAAAGACCCTGTAGAAAGTAGGTCTCATCAGAACCAAGTTTTAATCAATCAATTTTGGTGTTTGTTGTTATGGGGCAGCCAAATCGTGCCAGTGTATAGAGCACAGGGCTTGGACACAGGAGGACTCATCTTTCTGAGTTCAAGTCAGGCCTCAGACACTTCTTAGCTGTGTGACTGGGAGAGTCACTTAACCTTTGTGTCTGGTCTGAACCAAGTCTAATCAGTTAATCAATCAACCAGAACCAGAAGTGTCAACAATGTGTTGAGACACTGTGCTAACTACACAAAAGACAATTGCCTATAGGACCACTTGAATGATGTCTAATCCCTTTGGGGAAGAACTGAGGGGTCTCAGGATGATTTAGGGTTTGTAGATTCATGTATCTTCTGGGTAGTTCAGCTCTATGATCTATCTGGACCTATCAGAGCTAAAGACTGCCTAGAAGCAGAGATGAATGGAGATGCTATCAGGCCCAATGCCTCATTGCCTTAGCACGGATCAAGGCTAAGAGCTCTGGAATGGAAATTAGAAGGTCTAGATTCTAGTCCTGTCTCTGCTTTGGAACTACTTGTATGACCTCCCGGCAAGTGGTTTTTACTTCTCTAGACTTGGATCCCTCATCTGTATAACGAAAAATATCAGATGGAATCTTCTTTTTTTCATTTCTAGCTCAGTGAGTCTATGATATTATTTTTTCTTAAGGCACCAATGAAATATTTATTTAAAAATTTAAATTAAGATTTAAAAAATACACATGGCTCTCTTCGCTGCATTGGGATGGCGGCTCCCTCCAGTGGTACAGACCACAACCCATCCATGCCAATGGATCCTAGGTGATCACAGGAGAGAGCCCAATGTTATGGGGTCCTTCCTTGATTCTTCTTAATATCACAAAGATATCAGTGAAACACACAGACTTTTCATGGATTGTCTCTCACTCTCACCCTATGACCAGTCATTTTTTTCTTCACACATTTTTGAAAGGAAATTCTTTACTCCACTTATTCATCATTCTCTACTTGTAATGGGGGGGGGGGGTTTGAAATTTCCTCACACCTGTTATATTCTTTATCATCACTCACTTGGTGAACTTCTTTTCAGTTATTCAGAGACTGAAGAATTCCATGTCTCATAGGCACAGCAAAGGTTAACAGATACACATCGGAGTTGAAAAGAGGATCTTCAGGGAAAAATAGTTTGGGATAATCAAAAGTTAAACAGTTTCCCCAACCCCATCCAACCCTGTATTCACCCAATCAACTCTAGGTCCATCTGAAGGGCCTGTCTGAGATTTATGACTAGCATAATGGGTTGCCCATTGAATGAGCTGCCATAATCTGGCCAATACATAGTTTTCATTCATTTGTTATTTCCTTTGTGAGTTGTTAAACTACTCCCTTTTGGGTGATCAGGGATCCCACTGAAGAAGCTTAATAGGGATCTGACTTCAATGTAATTAGCACCATGTTATTAATAGAGGGGAGTATCTAGAGAACTTGCCTATCTATAGGGCATCTGTGTTATAATTTTAAAGTATAGATATTTTTTGACCAAACATATTGTTTCATTAATGAAGGAAAACTCCTAGTGAGCAAATTTCCTCTACTGATGCAAATTACCAACCATTCTGCAATTTATAGTCTTGGAGTTACTTGGGGACCCTGAAAGATCCAGAGATTTGATCAGATTCATAGAAGTCTATATATGGCAGAGGGAGGACTTGAATGTAGGTCTTCCTGATACTGAGGTCACTACATCATGCTGCCTTGCTTTTTTATGATCTTATTGAAAGATTATTAAGCAAGCATTACATGTAAAAGATTCACGTGTTTCATGTGTAATCACCTCCTTCTGTTGCATAATGTATGTAGAAATGCTCATTCTATCTGGTTTTTGTAAGTTTGGAATAAGAAAAAAACAATGAAAAATTTAAAAAGGAAAAAAGATTATATTCATGAAATGGTAGACACACCCCAAGACATGATAGAATCCACTCTTTGCTTACAGACCATCCTACATCACAGCGATCCCTTTCCTCTGGGATTTCTAAATTTACAGTGTTATTGCTTGTGATTAGAACTTCCCAGCTGTCTTGGAGGTGATGTAAGACTCCTTTACCTACCCACTACTCACTCCAAAGATGAGCAGCCTAGCCTGAGGCAGGTTGTGGATCGGAAGAACAGATCATGGTTTCCATTAAATCCTTAGGATTTGGAGATGAATTCTACTCTGAAATATTCCAAGCTTTGATCTAGTCTGTTGTGAAGTATCTGGCACTGGAAACACCAGCTTCCCTTGTGGGTACATTTTCTTTTGATTTCAGTCTAACTCTGTTTTTTGTGATATTATTGAGCATGGAGAACATTAGCTTATATTCAGCCATACACTGGAAGCCCCAGATCTACTCTCAGCCTTCTCTTCTTGCTCAAGCTAAATGAAGGAGGGAAGTTCCAGGGGGAGAGAGTTTGCAATTAATATTTTTCAAATATCTCCCTTTAAGGAATGTTTGTATTTTATACACCATTATTTATATTGATTCAAGCACCCTTTGCTTAAGATCTCTGTTCACATTAGTATGTACAACATTTTTCAATTTATCATCATCTTTACATTTAATTAAGATGCTGTCCCCCCTTTAAAATCTCCAATTAAGTTCTTAAAAGCAGATCTTACTTAGAGAGCTATGTTTTATATTGGGTGTTCTTTCAAAGACTTCGTTGCAGGAACATTTTTTTTTTATTAATCTCCTGTAATAAATAACATTCATTTCAGTAATGCCCCACTGCATCCCTGCCTCTTTTCATATTTATCATTGCCCTCAATTTATGCTCCTTCAAGTAGTTTTCCATTTGTGTAGCAATGCTTTCATTTATTGCACAGATCAATTTGAATTAATTTTGTATAAGTTCTCATTAATTGCTGCATCAAACAGAGTCTAGAAATACACCATCTCTTGAAACTCGCTTTAGTCACTAATGGTCTGCTGGCTGTATTATTTAATGATGATGATGATGACAGCAATAAAGATGATGGTTTTTACCATTATTTTACAATAGAAATAGACTTCCTTGAGGGATCTGTTAATACTTTGGGGGTAGAGGAATCCTCCAGTCATCTGGAAGTGATATCTTTAGCAATATTTAAGTCAGAGATCAAATGGCTGATTCTTTCTACTAACATCTATCTCCTTCCAAAGCTGTTAGCACTTCTCCATGGCTTTTTGATGATATCTTTAGTGTTCATTGCATCACCTCACCTGAGAGACAGAAAAAGAGATATAGAAACTTGAAACTGAATCAGGCAATGCTTGTGACCTCTGGTATACAGCACTACCACAACTAGGGTCAGGTGACCAGTGTTTTGTCAGAGGGTGCAAATTTTGAGGGTGCAAAAACTGAACACACACATGCACTCAATTAGCAGATAAAGAACAACTAATCACTAAAGTAGTACCTTTTGCTGGGACTGTAATGGAAAGGAAGGGGAGAGGAGAGGAATAGATACCCATGACAAGAAGTTCCCTTAGTCCTAGAAGCAGTGTGTTGTAATTCAACCCCCCTTTTTTTTTTTTTGCTTTTTGGAGGGCAATTGGGGTTAAGTAACTTGCCCAAGGTCACAGGCTAGGTTTTTGTTTGTGTGCGTTAAGTGTCTGAGGCCAGATGCGAATTCAGGTCCTTCTGACTCCAGGGCTGGTGCTCTACTCACTGCGCTACCTAGCCACCCCAACCCTTCTTAATTCTAGTGCCTTCTCTCTCTTAATTATTTCCTAATTGTTTGCTTGTTGTCTCTCCCATGAGATTGGGAGCTTCCTGAGAAAGATTTTTTGCCTCTTTTTGTATCCCCAGCACTTAGTAAAGTGCCTGGTGCATAGTAGGAGTTTAATAAAGTTTATTGACTAACTGAAAGAACATTGGATTTTCAGTAGGAACATCTGTGTTTGATTTCTACCTCCACTGTTTACTAGTTGAATAAAATTTGGGCAAGTTAACAAAATAATTAGTTAAAATAGGACTCTACTAGATCCCAGCATTGTTGATAAGACCTATACATGAGCTACTATTGTAACTAATTTCTTCTCACACTCAACTAAGTCTTAATTACTTTTAATTAATTGCTTAATTACTTTTTACACTATTTTTACATTATCGATAACAAATTTCTCGATATCAACAAAGTTGATTAGCTGCTTGCCACTGGTTAAAAAAATTGTTAGGTACAGCTGTGGACAGTAGTTCTAATTTACTGCAGTATGGTATAAAGCAAATTTATTTAATAAACTAAATGCTAAAAATGACTTTAAAATTATTTCGCTGATATCTCATCAAAGACTGTTACTGGGCATGGATGTACAGTACAGATGGACTGAGTGATGGTCCACAGATTTCCTGTGCTTTGACCTTGGACCAGAACTATACTTGGTGGGAGATGGGGTTTGATATCCATGAAAGGATATCCAGCTCCATCTCTAGAGACAGAGTAGTAGTTGTAATAGCACTAGATTTAGAGTCAGGAAATGAGGATTTGAATACAGAGGCAGATAGTGGTGCAATGGATAGTCTGGGCCTGTAGTCACGAACACTTGAGTTCAAAGTCAGGTCTCAGACACTTAGTAGTTATCACTTAACCTCTGTTTGCCACAGGGTCTTCAACTGTAAAATGGGATAATAATAGCACCTGCCTTTTAGGGTTGTTTTGAGGTTCAATAAGATAATAATTATAAAATAACATTTAGCACAGGACCTGGCACATAGTAGGTGCTGTATAAATGTTCATTTCTTTCCTTACTATCCCTGATAGTATCCCTGATATCCTCTGGGATCTAGTTCCAGCATCTATAAGACAAAGGATCTAAGTTAGATGATTTCTAATGTATCTTACAACTCTAAATCCTAAGATTCTTTGAACCTTTTAGTTGGCAGCCCCAGTGTTCCTATGACAGTACCTCTCCCCTTTTTACCCCCTCACTCACAAATAGCCCTCACTCCTAATTACTACTGTTAGGCCAGAGCCATTTCCAGGCCCCATACTGAAAAGGTTCATAATACAAAATGTAGATCTCTGGACTGTCTTGATATTGAAAGGATGAGGTTTTGCATCCATTTTTTTACCTTTTTTTGGAGGGGGGAAAGGCAAGGAAATTAAAGTTAAGTGACTTGCCCAAGGTCACACAACTAACAAGTGTGTCAAATGTCTGAAGCTGAATTTGAACTCAGGTCCTCCTGAGAACTGGTGCTCTATTCACTGGGCCACCTAGCTGCTCTGGGCTTTTACATCCTTGAACAGTTTTAGATCACTGAAAATATTGTACAATTTCCCAAATGAGATGCATGATGATCTCATCCTTTTGGGGCATGTTCATTATTCATCTCCATTTCCTTTCTGAGATACACATATTTATGAACTAACTCAGTGGTCTACCTGTCAAGTTGCATATCATGGTCTGAGCAATCTTTGTTATGTACTTTGTTTTCCAGTGGGGATAATTAGGCTAATCTATTTTTTTCTTTGTATTTTTTTTTTTAAAGCAAGGGTTAAGTAACTTGCTCAAGGTTACAGCTAGTCATTTTTATGCGTGCTCATTACCGGATCTGATCTCGGTCATCCAAACTCCGAGGCCGGCACTCTTACCACTGCGCCACCTACCGCCCTTTAGGCAATTGGGGTTAAGTAACTTGCCCAAGGTTACACGGCTAGGTTTTTGTTTGTGCGGATTAAGTGTCGGAGGCCGGCTCCAACTCAGGTCCTTCTGATTCCAGGGCCGGCGCTCTATTCACTGCGCCACCTAGCCGCCCCTTTTCTTTGTATTTTTTTAATGGCTGTATATTTTCCTTGAAGAGGCTTTGTGGTATCTTGGGGTCTGATGCAACTGGTAGAATATCATCTGTGAATCTATTTGGAGAATGTTACTACCAATAGGGAACCTATTTTTAGAAGGCATTTAATAATCACTTAGTGAATTCATAGTGCAATGGAAAGAGAGTTGAACTTGGAGCCACAGGACCTGAATTTGAATCCCAGTTCTGCCATTTATTCCCTGTCTGACCTTAGGCAAATCACTTAACCTCTCTGAGGCGCAGTTTCTTCATCTGAAAAATAAAGAGGTAGAATTAGATAACTTCTAAGGTCCTTCCCTTTAAGTGCTAGATCTATGATTCTATGAACTGAACTGACAATCCAGGATTTCTTCTGTGTTTTGGCAAATACTTAAAAACTGAAAGAGGATTCTGTTTTTCAAATATAAAGGTGACAGTAGAGGACAAACACTTTGGGTTGTTTTTCCAATGATGGAGTTGTATCTGGGAAAGGGAAAGAATCATATGCACTCCTTAATCCTGTTTCACTTAGGACCTGTGGTATGAAATTTTTAGATTGTTGGGGAGGTTAGTTAGGGATATGGCTTCTGGGAATGAAGCACAGTAAAACTAACAAATTTATATGGGGGATTTATGACCTCAACTTAATTTCATATAAAAGAATCACAGAACCTTTAGAGATCCACTCTATAGAACCTTTGGTTTAGGAGTCATGTTAGCAAATTCAGCCCATTGTTCTCAGATAAATCCACATAAGACCATTCCAGGCTGATGAGTTTCTTCTATAAAGACTACCCCAATGCCTGCCCCCAGCTAGAAGACTGTCTAGCAGAGGTTCTTAATCTTTTATGGGTCATGGACCTCTTAGACAGACTAGCCTATGAATCACATCTCAGAAAAATGTTTTTAAATGCATAAAATAAAATATATAGGATTACAAAGGAGATCAATGATATTAAAATACACTTATCAAAGATATATATTTTTTAAAAGTTCATGGGTTCCAGGTTAAGAACCACTGTTCTGCAGCCTTTCCTAAAAGTCCCATTTTAGGGCCTAACAATATCCACTGTGAGAGTTTCATTTTTCTCTCTAACACAGAATCTTTATACTTAATTCACTACTTCAAATGATCCATGATTTCCATTCACACAGGTGTTCCTTCTCCTGAAACTGATCAAAACCTTTCCATTCCTTGGCCAGTGACTTTTGCAAATACAAAGGGTCAGACTCTTCATCAGCTGATGGCCCTTCCTTGTGATGAGCCTTTTTGAATTTCAACTGATCTTGGAATGATAGTTGATTGTCATGCCTGTTCTTGAAGTCTTCTTGGCTTGTTAGGATGACAGGATCATATACTAAGATCATATACTTAGAGGCCCCCAGTCCTATTCTTGCATTTTATTTCATTTTTCTGATATATATTTTTTAAATATTTTATTTTTCTTAATTATATGCAATATTTTTTAAACATCTATTTTTTTAAAATTCAGAGTTCCAAATTCTCTCTCTCCCTCTCTCCATTCCCTCCCTTTCCTTTGAGAAGGCAAGTAGTTTGATATAGATTATATATATGCAGTCATATAAATATATATATATATATATATATATATATATATGCAGTCAAACAAACCTTCATATTAGCCAAAGTGCAAAAGAAATACAGACAACAAAAAGTAAAAATGAAGAAAGTAAAAAAAAAACATACTCTGATCTGTATTCAGGTTCCATAGATTGTTTCTCTGAAGGGGGATAGCATTTCTCATCATGAGTCCTTCAGAATTGTCTTAGATCATTGTATTGCTAAGAATAACTGAGTCATTCCACAGTTGTTCATCATATAAGATTGCTATTACTGTGTACAATGTTCTCCTGGTTCTGTTCAATTCACTCTCTATTGGTTCTTATAAATCTTCCCAGGTTTTCTGAAACCATTCACCTCATTATTTCTTAGAGCATGATACCATTCAATTACAATCATATACCACATCTTGTTCAACAATTCTCCAATGGATGGGCATCCTCTTAGTTTCCATTTCTTTGCCATCACAAAAAGAGTTGCTATAAATATTTTGTATATACAGGTCTTATTCCTTTTCCTTTGATCTCTTTGGGACATAGATCTAGCTGTGGCATTACTGGATCAAAGGGTGCGCACAATTTTATAGCCCTTTAGACATAGTTCCAAATTGCTTTTCAGAATGGTTGGATCAGTTTACAACTCTACCAACAGAACATTAGAGTCACTATTTTTCCACATCCCTTCCAACGTTTTTAATTTTTTTTGTGTGTCATATTATCCAGTCTTATAGTTCTTAGGTGGTACTTCAGAGTTGTTTTAATTTGCATTTTTCTAATCAATAGTGATTCAGAACACTTTTTCATATGATTATAGATAGCTTTGATTTCTTCATCTGAAAACTGCCTGTTCATGTTCTTTGACCTTTCTTAAGTGGGGAATGACTTGTAATCTCATAAATTTGACTCAGTTCTCTATGTAATTGAGAAATGAAGCCTTTATTAGAGAAACTTGCTATAAATGTTTTTCCCCAGTTTCCTCTTTCCCTCTAATCTTGGCTATATTTCTTTTTTTTTTAAAGCAATTGGGGTTAAGTAACTTGCTCAAGGTTACACGGCTAGTCATTATTTATGCGTGGGTGCTCATTTTCTGAGGCTGGATCTGATCTCCGGTCATCCAAACTCCGAGGCCGACGCTCTTACTCACTGCGCCACCTAGCCGCCCCTTTAGGGCAATTGGGGTTAAGTAACTTGCCCAAGGTTACTCGGCTAGGTTTTTTGTTTGTATGGATTAAGTGTCGGAGGCCGGCTCCGAACTCAGGTCCTTCTGATTCCAGGGCCGGCACTCTATTCACTGCGCCACCTAGCCGCCCCGGCTATATTTCTTAATATATGGTATGAGTGTTGGTCTATACCTAGTTTTTGCCAAACTGCTTTCCAGTTTTCCCAGCAATTTTTGGCAAATAGTGCATTTTTGTTCCCAAAGCTTGGATCTTCAGTTCACACAGATTTTAATGGTCTTTTACTGCAATGTCTCGTGTACCTGGTCTATTCCACTGTTCCACCACTCTTTTTCTTAGCCAGTATCAGATTGTTTTGATGATTACTGCTTTGTATTACAATTCGAGATGTGGTACTACTAGGCCACCTTCCTACAACTTTTTTTTCCCATTGATTTCCTTGATATTCTTCACATTTTATTTTTCCAGATGAATTTTGTTATTATTATTTCTAGTTCTATAAAGTAAAATTCTGGTAGTTGGATTGGTATAGCACTTAATAAGTAAACTAATTTAATAGGGTTGTCATCTTTATTATATTTGCTTGGCCAGCCCATGAGCAGTTGTCTATAACTCCAGTTGTCTATATCTGACTTTATTTGTGTGAAAATGTTTTGTAATTGTGTTCATAAAGTTTCTGGGTTTATCTTGGAAGGTAGAGCCCAAGTATTTTATATTGTTTTTGATTATTTTAAATAGAATTTCTTTCTATTTCTTGCTGCTCAACTTTGTTGTTAAGATATAGAAATGCTGGGGGAGGAGCCAAGATGGCAGAGTAGAAACAGCACTTCCAAGGTGCTCTGCCACACACAACTTCCAAACAATGTAAAAGGGGACTCTGAACAACTTCTGGAGCCCCAGCACCCACAGAACTACACAGAGAAGCTAACCTCCCGCTCAGGAGAATCCAGCAGTCCTGCAGGGAGTGGCGAGCACAGCGCTCTGAGAGCGGGCAGCACAGCATGCTGGGAACCCTGGGAACTGACAGCGCAGTGCTCTGGGAGGCCAGTCCAGGACTGTGTGACCTGTGGTTTTAGCCCCAGGGTGGCTGGGCCAGCAGCTGGCTGGAGGGACCCCAGAACACCAGCAGCTGTGGCGATTCCAGAGTTATCAGCACAGATATACCTAGGACAAAGTGAGAGGTTAGTGCCCTATGGACTTTGGGACCAGTATTTGGGGAATGTGTTGGCTTCCTCCCTTGGGGGCGAAAAGCTGCTGAAGAAACTCGGCACAGAAGCCATTTTGCAGCTTCAGTGGTGGCTCTAGCTCCTGGTCTGCGAACTGTAGGGAGATCCAGAAATCAGTCTGGGGGTTAATCGCTCTTGCTTTAAACTGCCTGGATCTGGATTGTGGTCTGGAGGGGAAGTTTGGGGTGGGTATCCAATTTGCCAGAGTGGGTGGAGGCTTTACAGAGGCCACCCAACCTGCAGAAGTTGTGAAGACCCCACGTTTGGGACTGAAGCTCTCCTGTCTGGTGGCAGAGTCCTACTGTGGCAACAAACTCCAAAATCAAGTAATTAAGTGGCAACATGCCTAGGCAAAAGAAACAAAATAAACAGAAAAATTCAATATTGGACTCCTAGTTTAGGGGCAAAGAGGCTCAAAGCATGGAGGAGGACTGTGAGGTCAGAACTCCTGCACCAAAAGCCCCAAATGAAAATACAAGCTGGCTACAGGCCATAGAGGACCTTAAGAAACAGATAAGAGAAGTGGGGGAAAATTTGGGGAAAGAAATGAAAAAGATGCAAGAAAAGTATGAAATGACAGTCAACAGCCTGACTGAGGAAAATAACACCTTAAAAAATAGACTAACTCAAATGGCAAAAGAGGCTCAGAAAGGCAATGAGGAGAAGAATGCCTTAAAAATCCAAATTTGCCAGATGGAAAAAGAATCTCCAAAGCTCACTGAGGAGATTCATTCCTTCAGAGTTAGACTAGAGCAAATGGAAGCTAGTGACTTTATGAGAAATCAAGATGCTGTTAAACAGATCCAAACAAATTAAAGAATAGAAGGCAATGTGAAATATCTCATGGGAAAAACCACTGACCTGGAAAATAGATCCAGGAGAGATAATTTAAAAATTATTGGACTACCTGAAAGCCATGATCAAAGAAAGAACCTAGAAATCATCCTTAAAGAAATTCTCAAGGAAAATTGCCCTGATGTTTTAGACCCAGGGGGGGAAATAAAGGTTGAAAGAATCCACCAATCACCTCCTGAAAAAGATCCCAAAAAGAAAACTCCTAGGAATATTATAGCCAGGTTCCAGAACTCCCAGATCAAGGAGAAAATATTACAAGCAGCCAGGAAGAAACAATTTCAATACTGTGGAAACACAATCAGAATAGCACAGGACCTGGCAGCTTCTACACTGAGGGATCGAAGGGCATGGAATATGATATTCCAGAGGGCAAAAGAGCTGGGATTGAAGCCAAGGGTCACCTACCCAGCAAAACTGAGTATTTTGTTTCAGGGGAAAATATGGTCATTCAGTGGAATAGAGGACTTTCAAGCATTCTTGAGGAAAAAACCAGAGTTGAATAGAAAATTTGACATTCAGACACAAGAAGCAAGAGATGCTTGAGAAGGTAAACAAGGAAAAGAAATCAAAAGGAACTTATCAAAGTTGAACTATTTACATTCCTACATGGAAAAATAATAACTGTGTCTGATGAAACCTTTCTCATTATGAAAATAATTGAAGAAGGGTATATGGGCATATGTTTACAGGTATATATGGATAGAGGGAACAGGTTGAATTTGATGGGAAGGGATGATTCTTAAGGGGTGAAGTTAAGAGGTGAGAGAGGAAAGTGGCAAGAGGAGATGGGGAGAGACAGGGCAGGGTAAACCATCTCATGTAGAAGAGGCAAGGGGAAGTAGTTGCAGGGGAGAGGAAGAAGAGGAAGGCAAAAAGGCAAAAGCATATTCTTATATGAAGTTGGCTCAAGGAGAGAATCACATAAATACTAAATGGGATAGCTCACCCTGCAGGACAGTAGGGGAAAGGGGGATGAGAGGGGGGATGATGGAGGGGAGGGCATTCTGGGGGGAGGGGAGATTGGAAGTACCCACTATCAAAGAGGGACAGGATCAAAGTAGGGAATCTACCAGGTGGGAGGTGAGATGGTTGGGAGGGAAATATAAGCAGTCTTTTACAATATATCTACTATGGTAATGTTTTGCATAGCTATACATGTACAACACATACTGAATTGCTTATCTTCTCAGAGGGAGTGGGTGACAAGGGAGGAAGGGAATGGATCTGAAAATCGAAGTTTTAAAACTAAATGTTTCATAAGATGTCCAGGCATTGGGGCTCAGAGATTCACCTTGCCCTAATGGCAAAGTCGAAGGGGGTATGGGAGAAGATATGGGAGAGAGCAGATTGGATGAGGGGATATCTAGTGGGACTGCTATTCTGGGGTGGTGGGTAGGGAAAAATGGGGAAAATTGTAACTCAAAATCTGGTGGAAATGAATGATGTAAACCAGAAGTTAATAAAGCATTTGTTTAATTAAAAAAAAGATATAGAAATGCTGATAATTTATGTGCATTTGCTTTATATCTTGCAATGTTACAGAAGTTGGTTATTTCAACTAATTTTTAAATTGAATTCCTAGGATTCTTTAAATATACCATCAAATAATCTGTGAAGAGCTAATAGTTTTGTTTTCTCATTGTCTATTCCAATTTCTTTGATTTCTTTTTATTTCTTATTTCTGTAGTCAGCATTTTGAGTATAGTACTGAATGAAGTAGTGATAATGGGTATCCTTGTTTCACACCTGATCTCATTGAAAAGGCTACTTACTACTTGTCCCCATTACACATAAGGCTTTCTCCTGGTTTTAGAAAGATAGTACTTATTATTTTATTTCTATGCTCCTTAGTGTTTTTAATCAGAATGTGTGCTATATTTGTCAAAAGCTTTTTCTGCATCAATTGAGATAATCATATAATTTTTTTTCTTTTTGGAGGGGAAGGTAGGGCAATTGGGGTTAAGTGACTTGCCCAAAGTCACACGGCTAGTTTTTGTGTTAAGTTTCTGAGGCCAGATTTGAACTCAGGTCCTCCTGACTCCAGGGCCAGTGCTCTATTCACTGCACCACCTTAGCTGCCCCAATCATATAATTTTTGCTGTTTTTGTTGATATGATATGATCAATTATGCTGATAATTTTTTAGAATATTGAACCAGTCTGCATTCCTGGTATAAATCCCACATAGTGTATGATCTTGTGATAATATTGCTTTAATTTTCTTTCTAGCATCTTATTTAAAAATTCGTCATTTAAAAATTCATTAGGGATATTGGTCTACAGTTTTCATTCTCTGTTTTTGTTCTTCCTAGCTTAGTTATCAGTACCGTATATGTGTCATAAAAGGAATTTGAAGGACTCCTTTGCCCATTCCAAATAGTTTATATAGTATTGGAACTAATTATTCTTTAAATATTTGGTGGAATTCAGTTGTGAATTCATCTGGTCCTCATGACTTTTTTCCCTTAGGGAGCTCATTGATGACTTGTTCATATTCTTTTTTTCTAAGAGAATTATTTAAGTATTTCGTTTCCTCTTCTGTTTATCTGGACAATTTAAAATTTGCAAATATTCATCCATTTCACTTAGATTGTTAGCTTTATTGGTACATAATTGGACAAAAGAGTTCCTAATAATTGCTTTAATTTCATCTTCATTGGGGGTTTATTCATCCTTTCCATTTTTGATACTGGTAATTTGCCTTTTTTCTTTATTTTTTTGAATTAAATTAATCAGTGGTTTATCTATTTTATTGTTGTTTTTCCGCCTAAAAGCAGCCTCTATTTTTATTTATTAACTCAATGATTTTCTTTTCTTTTTTTTAAAATTAATTTATTAGTTTAGTTTCAGTTAGCAAGATTCAATTCCAGAGTTCCTTGATTTTCAAATTTCCTTTACTTCCCTCCCCCCTCCCCTCACGACAGCATATAGTCCTGTATAGGATCTGCAAATACATTCATATTAGACATTATTCCAATTACAAAGGCATATTGTACTAGGTGGGATGAAAGATGGTAAAGAAGAAATAAAACCAAACAATGAAAAGAAAAAGATCATTTAGTTCACTTCCATCAGGATTCAGGCTCAGTTCTTTCTAGTTATATCTCTGATGGCGCATTTCTCTCCATCATGAGTCTTTTGGGATTGACTTATATCACTGCATTGCTGAAAAGAGTCCAGTCTGTCATAGTTGGTCATCGCAGATATGATATATCTGTGATTGTATACAAATTTCTTCTGATTCTACTCTTCTTGCTTAGCATCAGTTTGTATAAGTCTCTCCAGGTAATTATGAAATCCGTCACCTCCTTCTTTCTTTCTTTCTTCTTTTTTTTTTTTTTACATTAAACTCTTTTATTCAAATCTAGTTTCGAAGACAGTTTGGTTCTGCAGGGTCTTTTTTTTTGGCGGGCAATTGGGGTTAAGTAACTTGCCCAAGGTCACACGGCTAGGTTTTTGTTTGTGTGTGCGTTAAGTGTCTGAGGCCGGATCTGAACTCAGGTCCTTCTGACTCCAGGGCTAATGCTCTACTCACTGTGCCACCTAGCTGCCCACTGCAGGTTTTTTAATATTAACTTTAAAATTCATCAAAAATCACAGTCTGAACGTAATTTCACAAGTACATTTCCAGAACATCTGAGTAGTTATGAAAACCCAGCTAGTAAAAATCAGCAGTGACTTGATTGTTCTGACTTAGATGGCTCCTAAGTTGAGGCTACTTTTACATTTATTGAGAGGGGGCGAGTGTCTGTGTATTATTACCCCTGTACAACCCTGTACTTCCCATGATGTTAAGCTAATGAGAAGGCCTATGGGGCACCAAGAATTCCATTTCTGTGATGGATCAGGTTTATACTGTTTGTTATCTTGGGGTAGTTTCCCTTTTAACAAAGCAGTTAACACTCAGCATTTCAGTAACAGAGGATTTAAAAGGTGTGTTGCAGCCAAACACAATTCCACTGCTTTTAAGAGTGACAATGAAAATTGATACTAGAAATTTAAACCGTTATTAAAGACATATCAGCTCTGGTACATTCTGGGTTTACAGCACTTCCGAAATGAATTGGACAGCAGGAAAAGACAAATGAATTTCAAACAGTTTAAAGAAAGAATACTGAAGCATTTGGGCCATGTTTGGCCAGGCCTAACTAGACCAGTCCTGGAAACGGAAGCAGTCACTCGCGATCTTCCACACAGTGCTGTTTGGCATTACTTGGGCAGTTAACAGGAAATTCTGGTTGAAATAGCGCTGTTTGTTCCCATCAAATTTCACCGTACCACAGGTCACCATGAGGACGGTTGTTTGGCTCTGCGTGGCTTGCTCATGAACAGGTTGGCAGTCTACCACATTGATCTGAAACTCGCTGGAAGGCAATGTCTCAAAAAATTCACTCAAAGCATTTAGTCCAGATATGGCATTTCCGTTCCAAACTAAAGTAGCTGTATCAAGATACAATCTAGTCAGTACCCTTCTTCTTTTATCTATGGTCTCATAGTAAATATTGACAAATTCTTCAGCAGCTCTACAAGCCTGATCCGCGTTGGTTTTAAAATCCACAGACATTGCCATTGCCACTTCCTCCCGAGAAAGCAGCTTTGGCGAATCAGCGCTGGCGGCGAGGTGTGTGGACAGGCGGCGGCTGGCAGAGGGAAGCTCTGCACCCCGAAGAGGGAAAGTTGAAATCTCCCGGAAGCTCTTCCAGCTCTCACCAGCCCTCCTTGTTTCTTATAGCACAATACTATTCCATTACATTCATATACCACAACTTGTTTAGCCATTCCCCAATTGATGGGCACCCCTTTAGTTTCCAATTCTTTGCAACCACAAAAAGGGCTGCTATAAATATTTTTGTACATATGGGTCTTTTTCCCACTTCTATGATCCCTTTGGGATATAACCCTAGAAGCTGTATTGTTGGGTCAAAGGGTATGAAATTATTTATAGTCCTTTGGGCACAATTCCAGATTGCTCTCCAGAATGGTTGGATAAGTTCACAACTCCACCAGCAATGTATTAGTGTTCTAATTTGTCCACATCCTCTCCAGTATTTGTCACTTTCTTGTTTTGCCATCTTAGCCAATCTGACTGGAGATATGTGGTATCTCAGAGTTGTTTTGATTTGCATTTCTCTAATCAATAGATATTTAGAGCATTTCTTCATATGCTTATAGATATCTTTAATTTCTTTCTCTGAAAACTTCCTATTCATATCCTTTGACCATTTATCAATTGGGGAATGACTTGTATTCATATGGATTTGGCTCAATTCTCTATAAATTTTAGAAATGAGTCCTTTATCAGAGAAACAAGTTGTAAAAATTCTTTCCCAATTTCCCACCTCCCTCTTGATCTTGGTTACATTGGCTTTGTACAGAAGCTTTTCAATTTAATGTAATCAAAATTATCCATTTTACATTTTATAATGCTCTCTAATTCTTGTTTGGTCCTAAAGTCTTCCCCTCTCCACAAATCTGTCAGTTAAACTATTCCTTGCTTTCCCAAATTGCTTACAGTATCATCCTTTACAACTAGATCATGCACCCATTTGGACTTGATTTTGGTATATGGTGTTAGATAATGGTCTATGCCCAGTTTCTGTCATACTGTATTCCAGTTTTCCCAGCAGTTTTTGTCAAATAGTGCATTCTTATCCCCAAAATTGGGGTCTTTGGGTTTATCGAACAATAGATTACTATATTCATTAACTGATGGGTCTCCTGCACCTAATCTATTCCATTGATCCACTACTCTACACCTCTGCCAGTACCAAGCAGTTTTGATGACTGCTGCTATATAATACAGATTTAGATCTGGCATAGCTAGTCTACCTTCCCTAGCATTTCTTTTCATTAATTTCCTTGATATTCTAGACCGTTTGTTTTTCCAAATAAATTTTGTTATTATTTTGTCTAACTCTACAAAGTAGTTTTTTGGTAAATTGCTTGGTATGGCACTAAATATATAATTTAGTTTGGGTAAAATTGTCATTTTTATTATATTAGCTTGACCCAGCCACGAGCAATTGATATTTTTCCAACTTTTTAGATCTGATTTTATTTGTGTGAGAAGTGTTTTGTAGTTGTGATCATATAGATTCTGGGTTTGTTTTGGCAAGTAGATTCCCAAATATTTTATAATGTCTACAGTGACTTTAAATGGGATTTCTCTTTCTATCTCTTGCTGTTGAGTTTCATTAGAGATGTACAGGAATGCTGAGGATTTATGTGGGTTTATTTTATATCCTGCAACTTTGCCAAATTTATTTATTGTCTCAAGTAATTTTTTACTTGATTATCTAGGATTCTCTAAGTATATCATCATATCATCTGCAAAGAGTGACAGCTTGGTCACTTCTTTGCCTAATTTGATTCCTTTGATTTCTTTTTCTTCTCTATTTGCTACTGCTAGTGTTTCTAGTACCAGATTGAATAAGAGGGGTGATAGTGGACACCCTTGTTTCACTCCTGATCTTATTGGAAAGGCTTCTAGTTTATCCCCATTGCATATAATATTTGCTGATGGTTTTAAATAGATGCTATCAACTATTTTAAGGAAGGCTCCATTTATTCCTATAATTTCTAGTGTTTTTAATAGGAATGAATGTTGTACTTTGTCAAAGGCCTTTTTTGCATCTATTGAGATGATCATGTGGTTTCTGCTAGTTTTATTGTTGATATGCTCAATTATACTGATGGTTTTCCTAAGATTAAACCATCCTTGCATTCCTGGAATGAATCCTACCTGATCAGGGTGTATTATTTTTGTGATAAGTTGTTGGAGTCTTTTGGCTAATATTTTATTTAAAATTTTTGCGTCTAAATTCATGAGGGAAATTGGTCTATAATTTTCTTTCTCTGTTTTATCTCTTCCTAATTTAGGAATCAGTACCATATTTGTGTCATAGAAAGAGTTTGGTAGGACTCCTTCTTCACTAATTTTCCCAAATAGTTTGTAGAGTATTGGAATCAATTGTTCTTTAAATGTTTGATAGAATTCACTAGTAAACCCATCTGGCCCTGGAGATTTTTTCCTAGGGAGTTCATTGATGGCTTGTTTGATTTCTTTTTCTGAGATGGGGTTATTTAGGTAATTCACTTCCTCTTCAGTTAATCTGGGCAACTTGTGATTTTGTAAATATTCATCCATTTCACTAAGATTGTCATATTTATGTGCATACAACTGGGAAAAATAATTTCTCATTATTTTTTTTTAATTTCCTCTTCATTGGAGGTAGAGTCACCCTTTTTATTTTTGATACTCATAATTTGGTTTTCTTCTTTCTTTTTTTTTTATCAAATTGACTATGGGTCTATCAATTTTGTTGATTTTTTCATAAAACCAGCTCTTAGTTTTATTTATTAATTCAATAGTTTTCTTAATTTCAATTTTATTAATCTCTCCTTTGGTTTTTAATATTTCTAATTTAGTACTAAATTTCGGATTTTCAATTTGTTCTTTTTCTAGCTTTTTCAATTGCATGTCCAATTCATTGACCTCACTTCTCTCTGCTTTAATTAAGTATGCACTCAGGGATATAAAACTTCCCCTGAGCACTGCCTTTAGTGCATCCCACAAATTTTGGTATGTTGTCTCATTATTATCATTCTCTTGAATGAAATTATTGATTGTTTCTATAATTTCTTGTTTGACCCACCCATTCTTTAGGATTAAGTTGTTTAATTTCCAATTAGTTTTTAGTCTATCTTTCCCTGGCCCTTTATTGCATATAATTTTTATTGCATCATGAGCTGAGAATGATGCCTTTAATATTTGTGCCTTTTTGCACTGGATTGTGAGGTTTTTATGCTCTAGTACATGGTCTATTTTTGAGTATGTACCATGCACTGCTGAGAAGAAAGTAAATTCCTTTTTATTCCCATTCAGTTTTCTCCAGAGATCCATCATATCTAGTCTCTCTAAGATTCTATTCATCTCCTTAACTTCTTTCTTGTTTATTTTGAAGTTATATTTATCGAGTTCAGAGAGGGGGAGATTAAGGTCCCCCACTAGTATAGTTTTGTTATTTCTTCCTCTAATTCCTTTAACTTCTCCTCTAGAAATTTGGATGCTATACCAGTTGGTGCATATATATTAAGTAGTGATATTGCTTCATTCTCGATGGTGCCTTTTAGTAGGATATAGTTTCCTTCCTTATATTCAATGATTTTCTTGATTGGTATCTCCTCAGTTTCTAATATTTTTTCACCACAAAAAGAGTGGCTATAAATATTGTTTTGCACATGTAGGTCCTTTTCCATTTTTTATAATCTCTTTGGGATACAGAACTAGTAGTGGTATTGCTAGATCAAAAGGTATGCACAGTTTGGTTGCCCTTTGGGCACAGTTCCAAATTGCTTTCCAGAATGGTTGAATCATTTCACAGCTCCACCAACAGTACATTAGAGTCTCAGTTTTCCCACATAACATTAATCATTTTCCTTTTTTTGTCATTTTAGCCAATCCAATTGGTTTGAGGTGGCATTTCAGAGTTATTTTAATTTGCATTTCTCTAATCAAAAGTGATTTAGAGCGCTTATTCATATGCTGATAGATATCTTTGATTTCTTCATCTAAAAACTGCCTATTCATATCCTTTGACCATTTATCAATTGGGGAATGGCTTGTAGTCTCATAAATATGAGTTATCTCTCTATATATTTGAGAGATGAGGCCTTTTTCAGAGCCACTTGCTGTAAAGATTATTTCCTAGCTTTTTGGTTGCATTGGTTTTGTTTGTACAAAAGCCTTTCAATTTAATATAATCAAAATTATTTATTCTACATTTTCTAATGCTCTCTGTCTCCTTTTTTGGTCATACATTCTTCCCCTCCCCACAGATCTGACAGGTAGACTATTCCTTGCTCTTCTAATTTGTTTGCTACATTGTCTATGGTACCTTTTATTTAGACATAGGTACCATTGCTTTTATTTTGTCTAAGATCAGAATTTCTACCCCTGCTTTATTTTTACTTCAACTAACACATAATATATTCTGCTCCACTCCCTTACCTTCACTCTGTGTGTGTATGTGTCTCTGCTTCAAATGTGCTTCTTTTTAAGTAATATATTGCAGGAATCTGTTTTTTGATCTACTTTGCTATCTGCTTCCATTTTATAGGAGAGTTCATCTCATTCACATTCAGAGTTATCATTACTACTTGTGTATTTCTCCCCGTCCTATTCTTCCTCCTGTTTGTCCTCTCTCTCCTTTCACCCATTCCCACCTCACCGGTGTCTTGCTTCTGTCTACTACTTCCCCTGATCCACCCTCCCTTATTTCAGTCCCCTCCTGCCCCTCCTCTCCCTTTACACAATTTCCCTACCTCCTACTTCCTTGTTGGGTAAGATAGATTTCTATATTCACCTCATTGTGTATATTATTGCCTCTTTGAGCCAATACTGATGAGAGTAAGGTTCAAGCGATGTCCATTGCCCATACTCCTCTCTTCCCTTCTACTGTAGTAGGTCTTTCTCACCTCTTCACGCAAGGTAATTTACCCGATTCCTACCTCTCCCTTCCTTCTGTACCTTTTGCACTCTTCTTTCTCATCTCTTATTCTTTTTTATCATTCCCTCAAATTCACTTCATACCCATGCTTAATTTTGCTGGGTAAATAATTCTCAGTTATATATAGTCCTAGCTCCTTTGCCCTTTGGAATATCATGTTCCATGACCTCTGATCCTTTGATGTTGCAGCTGCCAGGTCCTGTGTGATTCTGATTGTGACTCCCCAATATTTGAATTGTTTCTTTCTGGCCACTTGTAGTATTTTTTCTTTGACCTGATAGTTCCAAAATTTGACTATAATGTTCCTTAGAGTTTTTATTTTGGGATCTCTTTCCTGAGGTGATCAGTAGATTGTTTTTCAAAGCCCATTTTGCCTTCTGGTTCCAGGACATCAGGGTAATTTTCCTTGATTTTTTTTGAAAGGTTCTGTCCTGGTTCTCTTTTTGATTATGGCTTTCATGTTATCAAGTAATTCTGATATTGTCTCTCTTGGATCTCTTTTTCCAGGTCAGTTCTTTTTCCCATGAGGTATTTTGCATTTTCTTCCATTTTTTCATTCTTTTGAATTTATTTGATTGATTCACGATGCCTTATAGAATCGTTGGCTTCCACTTGCTCAATTCTAACTTTTAAGGTATTTTTTTCCTTGATTAGCTTCTGTACTTTCCTTTCCATTTTTCCAGTAGTACCTTTGAAGGGGTTGTTTTCTTTCATGGATTTTTGTATCTCCTTTTCCATTTGGCCAATTCTACTTTTTAAAAAGTTTTCCAGGCTGTTAGCTCTTTTTTTCCATAATTCTCATGCATCACTCTCATTTCTTTTTTTTTTTTTCTTTCTTTCTTTTTTTTTTTTTTAAAGCAATTGGGGTTAAGTAACTTGCTCAAGATTACACGGCTAGTCATTATTTATGCGTGGGTGCTCATTTTCTGAGGCCGGATCTGATCTCGGGTCATCCCAACTCCGAGGCCGGTGCTCTTACTCACTGCACCACCTAGCCGCCCCTTTAGGGCAATTGGGGTTAAGTAACTTGCCCAAGGTTACACGGCCAGGTTTTTTTTTGTATGGATTAAGTGTCGGAAGCCAGCTCCGAACTCAGGTCCTTCTGATTCCAGGGCCGGCGCTCTATTCACTGCGCTACCTAGCCGCCCCTCATTTCTTTTCCCAATTTTTCTTCCATCTCTTTCATGTGATTATTAAGCTTCTTCTTGAGTTTTGAGATCTTTCTGGGCTTGGGATCACTTTCCATTTTTCTTTAGGACATTGCTCATAGGTGTTTTGACATCGTTGTCCTCTTCTAAGTTTGTGTCTCGGTCTTTTCTGTCATCATAATAACTTTCTATGGTCAGATTCTTTTTTTTTTTCTACTCACTCCCCCCCCCCTCCATTTTTTGGCCTTTTTCCTTTTTTTTTTTTTAAATTTGAACTCTGTTCCCAGGGTGGATGGGGATCTGTCTCCAGCTTCTTGTGCTAGTGGCTGTAGGCCCTGGCTCTTTACCTGGTTCTGCACTAATGTTGCCCTGAGATCCACAGAAGACTTTCATGTCTGGTGCTGCACTGAGGGTTTGGGGTGGGAGTTGGCTGGCACTGGTGGAGCTTGTAGGAGTCTTGCAGCTTATCTGGTGCTGGGCTGGGGTCCAATGGGGGTATTTATTAGTTTCCCAATGGCTATATTCTAGCAGTCAGGCCACCGGAGGCTGCCTGTTTGCCTGGGAATATGCTGAAGCATAGCTGGTGGTGCTGGCTGGTGGCTACCTGTTAGCCTGTTACCCTTAAGGTAGGTGTCTACCTGTTTGCCCAGGGCTGTGCTGAAGCACATGGAGGTCTGGCCCCTGGAGAACACCTTCCTTCAGGGCTACACTGAAGCACATGGTGGTTCCTGAAGCAGGAGTCTGCTGGTTTCCCTGGCTATGCTAAAGCATGTGGTGGGGGGTGGTCCTGGTATTGGCATCTGCCTGCTTCACAACACTGGGGTTCAGGATCTCCCCTGGTTTGCTGAGGTGGGGCTTGCTGCTGGCTTGCTTGCATGCATGCTTCCTGTCCTGTTCTGTGCTCCCCTTTCACCCAAGTGAGGTGGACTTTTCCTGCTGATCCTCCAAGTTTTGGCGGGGGCTAAAATATTGTTTCACTTTGTCTTTTTGCTGGTCCTGCTATTTCAGGATTTATTTTGGTGTTCTATTTTATGGTTGTTTAGAAGTGAGTATAGGAAAGTCACAGTGGTTTACTGCTTGCTCCACCATCTTGTCTCCTGGAAGTCCACTACATCATGGTCTTAAAAGGATGCATTTAATATTTCTGCTTTTCTGCATTTGGTTGTGATGTTTTTATGTTCTAATACATGGTCAATTTTTCTGAAGGTGCTAGAAAAATGTATATTCCTTTCCATTCCCACTCAATTTTCTCCAGACTTGTACTGTAACTAAGTTTCCTAAAATTCTATTCATCTCCTTAACTTCTTTCTTATTTATTTTATGGCTAGATTTATCTAGTTCTGAGAGGAGGAAGTTGAATTTCTTCACTGGCATAGTTTTACTGTCTATTTACTCCTGTAACTTATTTAACTTTTCATTAAAAAATTTTAATGCTATGCCATTTGATGCATATATATTTAGTATTAATGCTATTCCATTGTCAATGATACCTTTTATCAAAATGTAGTTTCTTTGATTATCTCTCCTGGACTGTGCTCTGATCTTTACCTAGGAAGTGACTTTGTTCCCTTTTAGACACAAGTGCTAGTACTCCTCTTGGACTTCTGAAGCTTCAGGCATAAGCTCTCCTTTCTGCATTGGAACCAAGACTAGGATTTCTGCTCCCTTGTGAGTGACCATAAGTACCCTTTTCTACCCAAGCACTGTGACCAAGGCCCTTGTTCCCCTGTGGCTGCAAGTGCTTGCGTTTCTCTTCATTCTGAAACTATGACCCTGAATTGCATATGGGCTATGCAACAAGGTCCTGAACCCAGTGTCAACAAAGGGTCCTTTCTGACCACTTGTCTGACCCCCTTACCATCTGTGGACTGAGAGCTCCCAAAGCTACTGCTGCCACTTTGGCAACTACCTCCAAGACCTGCTACTGGCATTTTTGTCTCATGACCTGAGCTGTACTACTGTGCCCTAGTGGGATCATCACTCTGGGGTGATGAATCTTTTCTGCCAACCACCTTGTCTTGGCTTGGAAAACAGGTTTACCCTGACCTTTTGTTGGTCCTGCCCCTTCTGAATTTGATTTGAGGTATTATTTTAAATTTGGAAATATGGGAGAGTTCAGGTGAGTACTTGCCTCTACTTTGCTATCTTAGCAATATAGGAAAATGGGGCAGGTGAATCTTCATATTTCAGCTTAAGTCTCTTCTTTTCCTTCTTCAGTGGCTAAAAAAATTGTTAGCTCCTCTCCTCTATGTCTCCTTCATATATGAAAAAAACACTCACATAATTTTTGATATGCCATATTTTCTAACCCTTTAATCATCCTTTGGCTGTCCTCAGAATCTTTTCTGGCTACATTTTGAAAGAGCTTGAAGAGATGCAGTCAAATCCTTCCTCTACAAGTCAAATAGGGGGAGGGAGAATTAGGTGAGGGAAGGTGCAGAAGGGGGTGGGGGGATAATGTTTCGATTTAAGCATTTCTTAGATTCCCTAAGGAGACTATGTGCTAGCGTGGAATGGGGCCACTAGAAAGATGCCAGCGCTGGAGAATGAACGCAGCACAGAAGCCAAAAAAGCTGATTTATGAAGAAAGATAAAAGGAAATGAGTGTATTCTCACCGGGGAAGAGAGAAATTCCATGTGGCATTAATAGAATGAGGCTATGTGATGAAAGGGAGCGATAAAGCTGATAGACACTTTTCAAACTCTGAAGAAAGCTTTAGTCAGTCAGGGAGAAATTCTGAGAGAGGAAGCTATATGTGGGATGAGCCACTACAACCACTGCAGTTCAGAGACCTATGGGAGAATTTAACAGGGAAGATGATTCACCAAAGTGTCAATTACGTTACAATTATTTCTGGGATTGTGGAGAAGGAGGTGTTGAGGGGGTGATGGGTTGGTTAAGTGGAGATGAAAGAACAAGATCTGGAAAGTGGGATGAGATAAAATTTAGGTGATAACAAGACACTTGAGGTTGTACTGCCTATGGTAATTACTCCCATAAGGAGATGTCAGTGTTCAGGGAGAGGGTGGGTTGTGGAGATGGAGGGGATGGGAGAGGTCAGGGACAGAGCAGGAGGGATTTGAAGTAGATATTTGGAGAGAACAAACTATGTTTCCACCAAATGCATTATTTGCTGCTCTCTTAATTTGACTCTCCGTCTCCTATCTCTGTGCTTAGAACACATTCTCTCTCTCCTGTATCTATGAGAACTCCTTAGTTTCTTGAGGATCTGGTGCCCAGACTAAGTTGGGCATCAATATAGAGAATCCCCTGGAGCCAGGGGGCCACTAGGTTGCCTAAAAAGGGGGGTGAACTATCCCAGGTCAGAAATAAACAGGTCAAAGTTCCCCTACTGACCAGTAGTGAGACTAGTCCATGAGTAGCCCCTATGGTCCCAGCCTGGACAAGATGGGGAAATCAAATATTTTTTTAAGATCCTATTTTCCTTCCAAGCTCAGTTCATATGCCACCTCCAAGATTTCCTGATTGCTTCAGACCAGTGATTCTTAACCCTTTTAGTCACGGACCGTCTTGGAATTCTGGTGAAATCTATGAATCCCATTTCAGAATAATGTTTCCAAATTCATAAAATAAAAAACACAGGATCACAAAGAAAACCAATCACATTAAAATACAATCTTCAATCATGTGCAACCTAGAGGTGTGTCTAATAACTGTAATGTTTTTGAAGTAGTGATACATTGAAATATAATCTTCACTCATGCAATCTAGAGGCATGTAATAACTACAGTGATTTTGAAGTGGTGATACATCGAAATACAATCTTTAATCATGTGCAATTTAGAGACAGGTCTAATAAGTACAATAATTTTGAAGTAGTGATGAGCATGAATGATATTTCAAGATATCTGCAACAACTACTATGGGATATGAAAATATTTGTGGTTTTTATTGATGACAAAGTGGCAGATGCTACTAATACAACTTTGATTTGTTGCATCCATACATAATTGAAGGAAATGCTAAATTTCAGTTAAAAGGTAGTGAAAATAAAGATATAATTTTTCTCCCATCTAAATTCATAGATTCCCCCTCCCAAAAAAATCTATTCCCAGATTTCTTGTGAGTCTGTTAACCCTAGTATAAGAACTGCTTTAGACAGAGTTCATTCTTTCTGCATATTATCACACATTCATTTATTTGGCAGAAAGACGACTCAGAGTCCAAATGGTAGTTCCCTCATTGCTGCTGTTGAGAATAGATCTGTAGAAAAATGTCAGCAAATTTTCTCCAGTTCAGGTCTATTTGTGGTCCTTCTAGTTTGATTTGTAAATGCTCTTGGGAATATTGCTTTAGCTGGCCCTCAACCAAGCTCTCTGTTGTTGGTGAGGTCATAGACTATTTCAGGCAAAGATCAAAATTAATACCTAATTAAAGCAAGGGTAAAGAAGAAAGGACACCATAAGCAAATGATTCTGAAATGACTCCTATATCAGTAATAAGTTATTTCTTGCTTAGTATAAGCTATAATTATCTGTTACCTTATGCTTTTTATGAGCCCTGCAAGTGAGGTGCCCAAGCTTCCCCAAAGGTTGCTTTGGGATGTGGAACGAGTTTCATTTTTGGAATGTTGGATGCTTGGGTCAGTCAGTCCTTTCTGAATCTTTTGCATGTGTGTATACATGATACACATAGTTTTGGTTTTGACTAGACTTTTGATTTTATTTGAATAGGAAATTCCCCTTCTAACACACATCAGGAACTACTCTGTAATTTATAGCATTATAGGTGATGTAGATAGAGCACTGGACCTGGAGTCAGGAAGACCAGAGCTCAAAACTGGCCTCAGACACTAACTAGCTTTGTGACCATGGGCAAGTCACTTAACTTTAGTTTCCTCAACTGCAAACTAGGAATATTATTGGTACCTATCTTGCAGGGTTATTGTGAGGATCAAATAAGATAATATTTGTAAAATGCTTAGCATTAGCACAGTGCTAGAACATAGTAGGCTCTATGTAAATGCTTATTTCCTCCTTCTTTCCTTCTGTCTTAAAGAGTTGCTTGAAAAGCAAAATAAAACAAAAAAGGGGCAGCTAGGTGGCACAGCAAACAGAGCACCGGCCCCAGAGTTAAGAGGACTTGAGTTCAAAATTGACCTCAGACACTTGACCCTTATTAGCTGTGTGACCTTGGGCAATTCACCTAAGCCGGATTGCCTTGCCTCCCCCCTCCAAAACAAAACAAAAAACCAAGCCAAAACAAAGGGTTTCATGAGGCACTAAGAGGTTAAATGTATGGCCCAGGACTACCCAGTCAGAAGCAGGATTAGAACCCAAGTCTTTCTGCCTCCAAGATGGACTCTCTACCCACTATGCCATGCTGTGTCCTATATATACATATATTAACAACACTTTTATTGGCATTTCTTTACCCTACTATGTAGCAGTGTGCCATGTTTTCCTAGATGCCTATACTATGCCAAGAAGATGGCAGAATATGGACAGTGTAGCAACATGTTTCTCACATAGGACTGTTAGAAAACAATCTAGAGACTTGCTTCTTGTAGGAACATCTGATGGAACTGTGCAAACATGAAATTCATCTGGGAAGAGGTCTCCTGTGCAATTTGTTATGATGCCGTTAACAGGAAAACAAATTGTGCTGGTGTTTCCAACTGCATAGTGGAGACCAGAATGTGAAAGATGTCTTCTTCATAGGGTACTGTCACCACTTCTGCCTTTCCTGGCTGCCAAGATGGAGAGTGAGTCCCGGCAGGAGAGCTCTGCTCATGGTGACTCATGGTGTCCTATCACATGGTTCAGTCATCAGCATGCTCTTGTAGACATATATTTAGAACCAGGAGTAGCTCTGCTTTTGAGTATTCCAGCAGGATCACTTCCTGGTCTGGCTTGGGTTATGAAGCTATCCCCAGGCTAGACCTTATGGCTCTCCTGAATCTCTTCTTTAAAAAAAAGAAAAAAAAATCAATTAACAAGCAAAAGGAAAAACTAAAACACACACACACACACACACACACACACACACACACACACAGACGCACACACGCGCGCGCACGTGCGCACTCACAAATGAGTAGCCAAACAAAAGAAATTCCCATATTGGTCATGTCCAAAAATATGTGTCTCATTCTGCCTTGAATCCTTACTTCTCTGTCAGGAGAAGTGGTTAGTGTGTTCTATCTTACATCTGAAATTGTGGCTGTTCACTGAATTAATCCGTTGCTGTTGTTCGGTTGTTTTTCAGTTGTGGCTGACTCTGTGACCCTATTTGGGGTTTTCTTGGCAAAGATTCTGGCATGGTTTGCTTTTCCTTCTCTGGCTCATTTTACAGATAAGGAAACTGAGCAAAACATGGTTAAGGGATTTGCCCAGGGTCACACAGCTAGTAAGTATCTGAGGCCAGATTTAAACTCAGAATGGTGAGTTTTTCTGACTCCAGGACGGGTGCACTATCTCCTACACCACCTAGCAGCCCTATGCTCCCTTTGTTCTGCACTTATTTATACAAGTTTACCCAGATTTCTGTGAGACTATTCCCCATTTCTTAGAACACAATACTATTCTACCACATTAATCTACCATAATTTATTCAGCTATTCCCCAATTGAATAAAACCCTGATTAGTTTCCATTTCTTTGACACCACAAAAAGAACTGATTCTTATCTTTAAGAAAATGTTTGGGATCTCAGACATGAGACCTCTGAGTAATCTACAAGCTTTTGGTTTCTTTCATTTCTTGATCCTGATCTATTTTCTTTCTTTTGTTGTTTTTATTTTTTATTATGCATCAAATTATTAACCATTAGAAATACTCCATACCAATCAATTTACCAAAAAACTACTTTATAGAGCTAGAAAAAATATCAACAAAATTTATTTGGAAGAACAAATGGTCCTTGGGGTGGCTAGGTGGTGCAGTGAGTAAGAGTGCCAGCCCCGGAGTTGGGACGACCCAGGATCAAATCTGACCTCAGAAAATGAGCACCCACACATAAATAATGACTGTCTGTGTAACCTTGAGCAAGTTACTTAACCCCAATTGCTTTAAAAAAAAAAACAAACAGTTCAGAATATCAAGGAAATTAATGAAAAGAAATGTTAGGGAAGGTAGACTAGCTATACCAGATTTTAATCTGTATTGTACAGCAGCAGTCATCACAACTACTTGGTACTGGCTGAGGAATAGAGTGGCGGATCAATGGAATAGATTGGGCACATGAGACTCAGCAATCAGACTATAGTAATCTATTGTTTGATAAACCCAAAGACCCCAGTTTTTGGGATAAGAATGAACTATTTGACAAAAACTGCTGGGAAAACTGGAATATAGTATGGCAGAAACTGGGCATAGGCCATTATCTAACACCATATGCCAAAATCAAGTCTAAATGGGTGCATGATCTAGGTATAAAGGATGATACTATAAGCAATCTCAGAAAGCAAGGAATAGTTTACCTGTCAGATTTGTGGAGAGGGAAAGACTTTATGACCAAACAAGAATTAGAGAGCATTATAAAATGCAAAATGGATAATTTTGATTGCATTAAATTGAAAAGCTTCTGTACAAACAAAGCCAACGTAACCAAGATTAAGAGGGCAGTGGGAAATTGGGAAAGAATTTTTACAACCTATATCTCTGTTAAAGGACTCGTTTCTAAAATATACAGAGAATTGAGTCAAATCCATAAGAATACAAGTCATTCCCCAATTGATAAATGGTCAAAGGATATGAACAGGCAGTGTTCAGAAAGAGAAATTAAAGATATCTATAAGCATATGAAGAAATGCTCTAAATCACTATTGATTAGAGAAATGCAAATCAAAACAACTCTGAGGTACCACATCTCACCAGTCAGATTGACTAAGATGACAAAACAGGAAAATGACAAATGCTGGAGAAGATGTGGGCAAATTGGAACACAAATGCATTGCTGATGGAGTTGTGAACTGATACAACCATTCTGGCAAGCAATCTGGAATTATGCCCAAAGGGCTATAAATAATTTCATACACTTTGACCCAGCAATACCACTTCTAGGGTTATATCCCAAAGAGATCATAGAAGAGGGAGGAAGACCCATATGCACAAAAATATTTATAGCAGCTCTTTTTGTGGTCGCAAAGAATTGGAAATTAAGGGGGTGCCCATCAATTGGGGAATGGATGAACAAGTTGTGGTATATGCATGTAATGAAATACTATTGTGCTAAAAGAAACAAGGAATAGATGGACTTCATATTTACCTGGAGAGGCTTATATGAACTAATGCTGAGTGAGAAGAATAGAACCAGGAGAAATTTGTACACAATCATAGACAATATATGTGTGATGACCAACTACGACAGACTGGACTCTTCTCAGCAATGCAGTGATATAAGTCAATCCCAATCATGATGGAGAGAGATGTCTACATCCAGAGAAAGAACTAGAAAGAATTGAGTTTGAATCCTGATTGAAGCAAACTACTTGTTCTTTTTCTTGCTTGGTTGTATTTCCTCTTTACCATTTTTCATTCCATCTGATACAATCTGCCTTTGTAACCTGACTAATGTCTAATGTGAAAGTATTTGCAGATCCTATACTTGATTGTATGCTGTCATGGTGGGGAGAGGGAAGGGAGGGAAAGAAAATTTGAAACTCAAAGAATTGTGGAACTGAATCTTGTAAACTAAAAGTAAACAAACAAATTAATAAAGACCAAAACATTGTTTTTACATCTAATTGGAAAAAAACAAAATTTAAAATAAAAAAAAAGAAATACTCCAGACACACAGAACAAAAAAGATTGTATGGGAAAACATGAGCTTCTACATTTTATATATAGTTTGTTTTTACATGTAGTTATGTATCATTTATTTCAAAAGCACATTTTATAGGGGCGGCTAGGTGACTCAGTGAGTAAGATCACCAGCCCAGAGTTGGGATGACCTAGGATTGGTTCCAGCTTCAATACTTAGCACCCACACATAAATAACTAGCTGTGTAACCTTGAGCAAGTTACTTAACCCCAACTGCTTAAAAAAAACACATTTTAAATTAAACAAGGTAGTAACAAAATTGCTTTGTTTAATTGTGCCCCTCTGAACCTACTTTTGTGTTCTTGTGTATGTTTTAAAATTCTTTTGATGCTTTTTTTTGGTCATCTCTTCCTAGTAATTCCTAGGAACATAGTTTTGCCACTTGAAGGGATTTTAGTAGTCATTGAGTTCAACTTCATCGTTGGACAGATGAGGAAAATGAGAATTAGAGAAATTAAGTGGCTTGCCAAGGGTCATATAGCTACTAACTCTGATGTGAGAGCTGAACCCAAGGCTTTCTAATTCCAAGTTGAGTCCTGCTCACTGCAATACACCACTCATTGTCTCTACTCAACAAAATGCTTCCCTGGTGACAAATTAGTAAAGACACACAAATCAACACACAGGCCATGAATAAAAATGTGTATCTCATTCTTTGCCTTTAGCCTGTCACCTCTCTGCCAAGATGTGGGATTCATGCTTAATTATGTCCTCTGAAATCATGACTGGTTATTGCATTGATGAGAGTTTTGAAAAATATTTCAATTTTCCCCCTTGTCATATTTCCCAACATAGTTGTCATCATCCTTCCAGTGTGCCAAGTCAAAGTTATTGAATATTAATACAACGATCAGGGTTTCTTAACTTTGCTTTGTGTCCATGTACCTCTCTGGCAGTTGAGTGAAACTTTAGGAGACTTGTCAGAAAAATGTTTTTAAATGCAGAAAATGTGATATACAGAATTGCAAAGGAAATCAATTATATTGAAATTCAATTACTGGGGGTGGCTAGGTGGCACAGTGAATAATAGAGCACTGGACCTGAAGTCAGGAGGACCTGAGTTCAAACACAGCCTCAGACACTTAACACAAAAACTAGCTGTGTGACCTTGGGCAAGTCACTTAACCCCAACTGACCTACCTTCCCCCCTCCAAAAAGCCCCCTCCCCCAATTTAATCGCCAAAGTATTAAAGAAAAACAAAACAAGTCCATAGACTCCAAGTTAAGAACCCCTGGTATGGATTAACTGATTTTGGATAATCTTATCAAATTCTTTATGGAATTTCTATTCATAAATTGCAAATTATCTTCACTGTAGTCTGTTTGCTGATGTTTATTCGGAATACTACAAGGTAAGATGAATGAGAATTTCTCCCAGGAAATAATGGTTCTTGTTGCCTTTGGACACCTGATGGAGCCAGCTGCTCCATTTTTACTTATCTCCCCAAAAGAGTCCATGAATTGTCCTTCCATTTAAGCTACAAGTCCCTTATGGCTTCTAAGTTCATTTATGATGTGCACATGTAAGAATGGATATGTAGTCTGGTTTCTGCAGTAGTGTGCTAATTTGATGATGACTGGCCAAAAAATTGTGCATTAAGGGTACTGTAGTAGCAAGCACCCTAGCACACCCAGGATGGCCTGCTAGCACAAATTCTTTGATTCACTTTGCTAAAGGAAAGACAACTTTTAAAGGGGTCAACAGTCTTACTTTAATTACATTCGCTAGCTCATTTCAGCACCCTGAAAGTGGAAAAATACAGACAGAGAAATTAGCACAGAGATTCAACAGACAGGTTTCCTACTGTCTGAACAAAGTAATATAACAACTTCCATATACCACCACATCAGGAGAGCACCAGCCTCTAAGTAGACGGGGGGCTCTTAACAAACAGCTACTCAGAGTCCTCAAAGAGTCCTCAGAGAATCAAAAGGTCCTTCTCATAAGTGAACCCCAAAAGCCAAATGCCAACCTCCCAGAATATAAAACAAAGACTTGGTCTCTGATTGGCTCAGAGCCAGAAGGCAAGATACCTACTTGACTCAGCACAGCTCTGAATTATCAGGGTTCAAAGGAGATTAATCCTTCAGATGTTTACAATTGTGCCTGAGCCTAGGAAACTGAATTGCAGAAAAACAAACAAAAACCAAAAAATCCTACTTTGCTTATGCTTACAGGTACCAATAGCTCAATTGATTTTTGTAGATGCTTTCAGAACTGTGGGATTCCTTTGGATTCTCTCTCTACTTTTCTACTACTCTAGCTAATTTGCCACTGAGGCAGCAAGGAGCCACCAAGGACTTAGGGCTTCTTACATTTTCTCTTGCTTCAGGAATGATCATGACTAAAGGTTGCCTAACCTAGAGGTCAAACTTCTGTCTGTGAGTGTTTCCACAAAGAGGGCACACACAGTCATTCTGTCCATACGTGAAAACTGTAACTGAGGGGCATGCCAGAAGTGTTATTCCATTGGCATAGACTTTCAGAACCCAGTAAAATTATACCCATTCCATGGTGAAGTACAGAAGAATATGGGGAGAATTCCCCTATGATACTATTTCAACAGTTCTTTCCCTGGTGCCACCATTTTGACAATTTCTTGACACCATTTCTATATTATCATCAATTACATCACTTTACACATTCTCACCAGGTTTGGTTAGTCAGAAATGCTCATTAGTAAAGAGTAGAAGATGATGCTCGGTCCTATTCTGTTTAAATATACAATGTTCTTTACTCAAACTCCATAGTTTTTACCTTCACTTTAACTTCTACATGGGCTCACAGTGTCATAACTCAGAGCTAGAAGGGATCTTAGAAATTTGCTAGCCAAAGCTCCTTATTTCAAGAAGAGGAAACTAAGATCCAGAGAGAGGAATGATTTGTCCAAGATTCCATCATAGTGGGATTCAAGAACTGGGTACCTGGCTCCAAGGTCAGCATCTGACTGCTTCAGATAACGGTATTATTGATTTTATACTTTTTGTTCTTTTCTGACTGAAATTTCATTCCTTTTTGGTGCTTTTCTAATTATCTATATGCTCTTTCATAAATCCATATCACTGATGACAAATCATAAATTCTCTAAGTCTAGAGGGTCATAAAAATAAAATTTTAAAGTTGCAAGAGATCGTAGAGGTTTAGTCCAACTAGCACAACTTTCCTCTTTGTTGATTAATCAATGAATCAAACAACCAATAAGCATTAATTATATCTGTTACTAGGAGAGATATAATTATTTTCTTAATGAAACAATTCCTAGTCTTAAGGAGCTTACATTCTATAGGGAAAGAATTTATATATCTATGCTTGTATAGATATATAAAGAATTTATATATCTATTCTTATATATCTATAGCAATATCTAGATCTATGTCTACATCATTAATGTCTGTCTATCCATCTATCTATCTATTGTTCCAAAAGGCTTAGTGTAATTTTAAGCAATTAAAGCTGAATTGTGCAGAGAGAATCATACTTCCCCCTACCCTTGGAAGTCAGGAAGAACTTAGTTCATATTCCACCTAATAAATTTATTCGTTGTTTGACCTTGGGCAAGTCCCACTATTAAAGCTTAAAATTGCATTATGAGCTTTGAGACTCCCTGTACTTATGTTTAAGTGCATATATCTGTGTATTTCTTTTGTGTGTGTTATGTGTATGTTTGTGCATGTATGTATACAGAATAAACTTAATTTAAATACAAGATAGGGACAGGGCACTGGGGAGTGGGAAGGCTTCTATGAGGTAAAGGTAAAGAAAAGGAGAAGGCTAAGTATACAAAGGCATGGAGCTGGAAGACAGAGTGTCATGAATGAGGAGTATAGTGAAGACCAGTTGGGGAGATCTGGAGAGTTGGGAAGGGAAGTCATATATAGTGAGGCAAGAAAGACAGGTTGGGAGCCAGACTGTGAAAATTTTAAAATCCAACAGAAAAGTTTATATTTATATTGGAGTTAATAAAGAATCACTTGAGTTATTGAGTAGGAGAGTGTGACATGGTCAGATATCTGCTTAAGGAAAATAACTTTGGCAATAATGTAGAAGATGGATTACAATAGGAAGAGACTTATGGCAGGGAGGGAGTCCATTTACAATAGTCTAGGCAACAAGTGATGGGGGCCTTCATTAAAATGGTGACTATGTGAGTCTAGAGCAGGGGTTCTTAATCTGGCAAGGGCTTCCTGGAGAGATTTCAGAGGGCTCTATGGATTTGGATGGGGGAAAATGACATTTTAATTTTAATATAATTCAATCAATACTTCATAATTAATTATTTACCAATATTTCAATATCAATAATTTCAATATATTTGTAATCCTATGTCTCTTTATTCTATGCATTTAAAAACAGTATTGTGAGAAAAGCTACAAAGGTTTCTCCATCCTGCCAAAGGGGTCTAAGACACACACACAAAAGGTTAGAAACTCCTCTAGAGAGAAAGGGAAAATTAGAGAGATGCTAGAGAGGTAGAAATGACATGACTGAGTAAATGATTTGATATGCGGGGTGAGGAAAAGTGAGGCATCAAGGATAAGACTGAGGTTACAAACCTGGTAGTCTGGAAGAAGGGTGGTGCTTCTGAGAGCAATAGGGAAGTTCAGAAGAAGAGTGAGTTTGGGAGAAAAAAATAATGCACTCTCTTTTGGAGAGGATGAAGTTGAGATGTATCTCGTATACCTAGTTTGAAATATCTGGTGGGCAGATGATAATGTGGGACTGGAGCTCAGGGGAGGAATTAGAGCTGGATATGTAGGACTCTGAGTCACCTTCATAGTGGTGATGATTAAACCTGTGGGAGATGGTGAGGTCACCAAGTGAGAGAGTATAGAGGGAAAAAAGGGGGACCCAGGATATAGATTTTGGGTATACCCACCATCAGTGGGGGTGATGTGGATGGTGAACATGCAAGAGAAATTGAGAAGGAAATGGGTAGGAGAATGAGCTGAAAGCAGTATCATAAGTATGTCCTCTGCTTGACAACTAGTAGACAAATTTATTTATTTATTTGGTTTAGCAAAGATATTTATTAAGATGGCATAATAGGATTAATAGCTCCAAAACATTCTACTCAAAAACCTGGGGTGTGTCCTCCAACAAATACAAACATCCATGGAAAGATTGGGTTGGTACTTAACATATAATAGTAGAAAAGTACAAGGGTAGGATACTCGTGGCAAGACAATTCATATTTCCTGGTACCATAGTGCCTAGAATTCCTTTATTTCCTAGTACCATAGTGCCTAGATTTCCTTTATTTCCTGGTACCACAGTGCCTAGAATTCCTTTATTTCCCTGTGGAATCCTTGCATAGCTCTTCTTGTGTGCAGTATTTCTGCTGGGTGAGTTGCTCAGCTGAACTACTAGGGTTTATTCCTGTCTACAGCCAGTTCTTTTCTCTGCTGCCATGGGTCCCATTTCTTTTTGTTCCCTCCCACTGTTTGTTCATTTTCCCAGCCAATTACTTGACTTTTTAGCTCTTTGTTAAGGTAGGCCTCTGCTTCCAGGGTGGAAGGCAAACTGTTCCTGGCTTCAGGGGTTTTGTCCAGCTGTTTTCAGAGATACTTCTAAGCACCTATAAATTTTCAGTTCTTCCAAGGTGGTGTGATCAAAGGACAGGTGTATACTCTCTCCTAGTCTGTGCTCTGGTCTGTGAGTGACCACAAGAGCCCTTTTTTGCCTTGGTACTGTGAGGAGGATTCCCCCTCCACTGTTGCCACAAGCTTTGACATGCCAGTGCTCCTCACCCCAGGACTGCCACCCAGAACTATGACCCAGATCCAAGCATGGGCAAAGCAAGATAGTCCTGCCTCAGCACCAGCAAAGAGATCCTTGAAATCTATGTATGACTAGCCACTATCTCCCCACCATCTGTTGGCCAAAAGCTCTGGAAGCAACCATTATTACTGTTGTGTCCTCCCCTGCTGCCACCCTGGGGCTGGGGCTGGGGCTGGACACTGCTTCTCTCTCACCCAGGTCTGACAGACCTTTCCTACTGACCTTCTAAGTTGTCCTTGTGGGTTGAGAAATACGGAAACTGCCACAGCTGCCAGTCCCCTGCAGCCTGCTCTGGCCTTCTGTGCCAGCATGGTCCATGCTGGACTGTGCTTTTCTCTCAGATTGGTGCAACAGACCTTTCCTGTCGATCTTCCAAGTTGTGTTGGGCTAGAAATTTGCTTCACTCTGTCATTTTAGGGGTTTTGCTGCTCTAGAGTTTGTTTAGAGTAAGTTTTAAAAAGTTATTTGGAGGGGATTGAGGGACAGCTCAAGCGAGTCCCTGCTTTTACTCCACCATTTTGGTTCCTCCCCCCATGGGTCCATTTCTTGAAACATCTTTCTCCCTTGAAGGACTTGCCTTTCTGTTTTCATGTCTATCTGAATCGTCTCTGCTCCATCAGTTGGGCCTTGATCTCTTTTGGACCAACAAACTTTCAAAGTATTTGATGAGATAGCTCTCATTTTGTCCTGCTAGGTACTATGACTGATGGGGTGGGCAGATGAGAGCAATCCCTTACCCCTTTCCCAGATCTCCTATTCCCTTTTATATGTGTGGTCTTAATTTTAGAGTTAGTTTAATGCCTTGTTACCCCTTTAAAATCTCATCATCTCTGACTAAATCCTGTGACTACATCAACTGGGCTGATGATTGGGAATCACTTTCCTCCTCTTCCCTTTCATAAGGGAGTTAGGTGGGACAGTGAATAGAGTATTGACTTGGAGTCTTTCATCTAGTTCAATCCCTTGCTGAAAAAGAGACCTCTCTCCAAAATTCCTAACAAGTTGTTGTACAGCTCTTGCTTAAAAATCTTGGGTGACCATGAACTATTATCTCCCAAAGTAGTTGATTCTAGCCTCCCAACACTTTTAGATAACTGGGTTGGGAAGTTTTTCTTTACATTGAATCTAAATTTGTCTTCTTGGAACATCTACCCATCATTCCTAGTTCTGTCCTCTGAAGACAAAGAGAACTACAGTTCTTCTTTCCATATCATAAGAGTTAGGAATGTGACACGTGTGCATTCTGGAAAATCCATATAAAACATTTGGTCCTCTTTTCATAGCAGAGGAGAAGTCTGAATATTTTCTTTTTCTTTTATGGGGAGTTTACAGTAAAATTTGGATTAAGTATTTGGTTATAGGTTCTGTGTCCTCTGCTGGCCTTTCTGTATTGTCTGTGGCTTCTGCAAAACTCCCCCCAAATTCCCATTTAATTTCTTATGCCGACCCATGATGTATTGAAATTGTGATAGAGAAAGTAACAATGTGGAAGGGCTAGCTATAGGTTAATATCTTTTCTATATAATATCCCTTCAAATATTTGAAGATAGCTAAATCTCCTTCTCCCCACTTAAATTTTCTTCCCCAAGCCAAACATTCTTAATTCCTTTAACCAGTCTTCATATTCATGAACTTGGGGTCCTTCACTTTTTAGCTTATCCAGTATACTTCCTAAAATGTGGTGTTTATAACTGTTCACAATGTTCCTGATGTAGTCTGACTCCTAGGGTAGAGTACAGTATATGAGGATGATTGCCTGTCTTTTTGCTCCAGGCAGAAATTGGTCTTTCAATGCCACACGAGATGGAGATTGTTCTCTTGGCTTACCATGTTCAACTTTATGAACACACATTACGCCAAACCCCTAGATCCTTTTCAAATGAACTGTTGTCTAACTAAGCCCCTCTTATCCTGTACTTGGGTAGTGGAAAACTTTACATTTTTCTCTACTGAGGAATACAACAATAATACTTTATCCTTATTCCAATAAAGCCCAATGACCTACGTTGTCAAGACTTTTTAGAATCCTAACTCTATCATCCAGTATGTGGCTCATACATAAATAGCTTCTTCCTTCTCCAGCCTTATTTGGGTCAGCTCTGGCCTTGAATGATAAATCATAGGGTTATAGCTAGTCTTAATAGTAATCACTCTTCCTTATTATTAAATAAAAATAAGGACTGGATCTCTGTTTTCATTGGTACTTGGAACTGACAGATGAGAAAATTCCCTCTCCTAATACAGGTCAGTATCTTTCCCACCATTTATAGGATGATAAATGTAGAACTGGCAGAGACCTCAGAAATCACTGAATCCAGCATCCTTTTTTTTTTTTAAACAGATGAGGAAACTGAGGCTCAGAGAAGTCAGGCTTTGTAACCCAAAATCACAGAGATAGGGCCTGAACCAAGTTCATCCTAACTTCAGTGCTCTAGAGTTGCCTGGAGGACTGAGAAGTTTAGAGGCTCGACTGGAACCTTGGTCTTTCTGATTATAAGGCCAACTCTGTCTACTGTATTACACAGCCTCGCATGCCTTGAATACTCCAGGTAAATGGTGCCTCACTATGCCAAAATGGTGGCACAGTTCTGGCCTTTCCATGCTTCCTACTGCTGTTCTGGGTTTTACTGGTTACTAGGCTAACAATCAAGTTAGAATGTGAGCAAATTTTAGCAAGGGCCAAGTAGCCCTTGATTAGTTAGGTGGTACAGTAGACATAGCACTGAGCCTGAAGTCAGGAAGACTCATCTTCCTGAGTTCAAATCTGGCCTCAGACACTTACTAGCTGTGTGACCCTGGGCAAGTCACTTAACCCTGTTTGCCTCGGTTTCATCATCTGTAAAATGTGCTGGAGAAGGAAAATGGCAAAAGTATCTTTGCCAAGAAAACCGTAAATGGGGTCATAAAGAGTTGGACACAACTGAAAAATGACTAAAAAACAGCAAAAAGAAGCCCTTAGTTTTGAGGGAACTGTGTTCCCCAGGCCAGGAAGCTCTCTAAGGGTATGGGGTATATGTGTTTAGGAGCTGCAACTGTTCTCAGCAACACCTCTGTTTCTACCATAATTTTAAAATTTGCCCCCAAATTTAATTTTGTCCAAACTTAATTTCCTAAATTAAAAATTTAGTCAAATTCAATTGCTCACAACAATAGCAAGTAAATATAATAAATACTATAAATAAATATAATGTATAAATAATACATAATAAAATATAATAAAATAATATATTGCAAACCCCTATGTCTTTTAACAGAACCTTGGCCCATTGGGTAATATCTACTACACCTCCTCTCATAGGAGGGGCAATTAATAATTATACGTTCTACTCCCAAAGCCCAATATGTTTCTTCTGTGTTGTTGTTTCAGGCCCTCTTGCTGTCCTGGATGCTCTCCTTCATTCCCACTAAATCTCATTTGTCAATGTCCTTCTTAAGACTGGCATCAGAGCTGACCCCAGTAGAGAAGTCAACAGAACGGTCTCCTCCTTTGATCTGGGCGCTGTCCTCTGCACAGAGCCTAAATTGGCATTTGCTTTTCTGGATGACATGTCACGCTGTTGACTCATACAGAGGTGCCGATTCTCCAAAACCTCAGGTCTCTTTTAGTCATTAAGTCAAGTATCCCCACTCTGTACTTAGGCAGCTGATTTTCTTAAACTGCCTGAAAGACTTCAACTTTATCCCTATTAAATTTCATCTTCCTATTTTTAGCCTATAGTTACAGCCTGTTAAGGTCTTTCTTCATCCTGATTCCATCGTCTGTATTTTGGTGATCTCTCTCAGATCTGTGTCATCTTCAAATTGGATAAGCATATTCTCTGTATCTTCATCTAAGTCATTGATAAAAATGTTGAATAGGTCATGACCTAGGACAGAGCCCTGGAGCCCACCTCTAGATACCTCCCTTGATGTTAACATATATCAACAGCATTCAGATACAGTTGTTCAATCAGTTATAAATCCCCCCAACTCTACTGTCATATGGTCCACATCTGTCCATATTTTTTTCCTACAGTGATATCATGAAAGACTTTATCAAGTGACTTAATAGGAATTTAGAGAGAATATACTTTATAGCATTTCCTTGATTTCCTTGAGTGTTATGATATCAAAAGAACACTGATAGTTTTCTTGGGCAGTTAAGTGAAGTGGTAGATAGAGAGCTAGCCCTAGAGTCAGGAAGACTCCAGTTCAAATTCTAGCCCCAGACACTTAAGTAGATATGTGATCTTATACTAGTCACTTAAAAAAAAACTCTGCCTCAGTTTCCTCATCTGTAAAATGGGGCTAATAATTGTACATACCTCCTAGAGTGTTTGTGAAAATCAAATGAGATATTTTTAAGCATATAGTAGGTGCTTAATAAGTGTTTGTCCCCTTCCCTCCCTTTTTTGTACAGTGCCCAATGCTATAACCAAGAGCTAAGGGCTAAGGACACAGAAGGTTCATTTTAATCGAATATGAAAAAAACCTTTGCCAGGTATGAAGGTAATGTAGCATAGGGGAAAGAGTAGGAGAAAATAGAATCAGGAAACTTGGGTTTAAATCTTGCCCCAAATATTTTCTACATTCACTTGACCTCTTGGGTCATCAGTTTCCTTACCTGTAAAATGTGGATGTGAATATTGTCATCACCTACCTCATAGGGTTGTTATGAGAGATGGAAATATTAAGAGAAATCTTGTGTTTCTGGCTTCCAACCTAGAGAGAAAAGGCTCTTGGGGCCACCTCTCTTCTCCCAAGCACTTACTAACTCCCACCACACAGGTAGGCATAGAGCATTGAATAATCATTCTCCACCAAGGGAGGAAGGCTTATGCAAATTTAAAAGATGTAAGTGTTGTTATTGTGACCCTGACAAAAGACATTGCTATGCAATGGAAAGAACTGTAAGTTAGAGTATTTGGATTCTAGTCCCCTCCAAGACTCTTACTAAGTTTGGCTTCCCCAGATTTAGTATTCTGATCTATAAAATAGAGGAGGGGAGCAGGCCACTGGACTAAATGATGTTTAGGGTGACATTCTATGGATCTGAATTTCTTGGAATAGAAATCATGTTTAATTCACTAGGAGCAGGAAACCTGAGTTTTCTATGAACTCTTTAGATATTTCTCACCTAGAAAATGCCCTTCCTCAACTCTCCCCAATACCTCTATTCCTACCCTAATTTTAAAATTTGCCTCCAAATTTAATTTTGCCCAAATTTAATTGCTTAAATTAAAATTTTAATTGCCCAAAACAACAGCAATTAAACAAATAATCTATCAAAAGTTCAGGATTTGGAAGAGTAGGTTCTTCCCCTTATTTCATTTCATTTCAATTAAAAGAACTTTTTAAAAAAAATCTTTGTATCTCCAGAGCCTAGTACAGGGCCTGGTACATATGAAGTAGGAACTTGATAAATGCTTATTTAATTGAACTGAATTGCTGCAAGAATATATAGACAACAATAATAGTTAGAACTTGCTATTTGGGGGTTACAGTTTGCCAACAGCCTCTAGACTGGGGAAACATTATTATTCCCACTTCATAGATGAAGAAACTGAGTCTTGGGCTAAAGTGGTTTGCAGAGGGTTTATGCAGGTGTTGTGGTAAATGACCTTTTTAAAGTTCCTTCCAGTTCCAATATTCTCTGATTCTCTATTTACATCACAGGTAATTCCACACCTAGGCACATTATACAGAGGTGAAGGAGGTGGTAGTCAGAAGGCTGATTCACCACAGACTCATAAGGCTTCTGACCTGAGCACAAGAAGCTTGTGCCAGAAGTAGAAATACACACATGTTCTGTGGCTCTTCCTCCGGTAATTCTCTCCTCCTGCCAACAAAGGGCTGCTGCCCACATGCCCCCATAGGAAGAACCATCAGAAGTGCCCTCTTCAGAGATGAAGGACAAGGGTCCTGGAGGGTGGATTGTAAGAGTTAATGCGATAATGTTTGTTAAGTATTTTAAGCTACATGGAAGAAAGATGCTTTATAAATAGAAAGTATCATAACAAATTCAAAGGGTAAGTATATTGATAGCCTTTTCCACTTCCTAAAATTTCTGATGTTCCAAAACAAAATTATTTTGGGACCACATCTATTTTAATTCAATGGATTCTTCTTCAAACACGTTCCATGGGCACAGAAGTAATCTTCTGCATGCAATTGCTGGCTTTTTCCATTGTAAGAGAGGATGAACCAGCTCTAGTTTCATGTACCTCGTACAAAAGTAGAACTCCTAAAAACTGCCCAGAGGCTGGCTTCCTCATTACTGCCCATACCTAATGCAAGTGTATATTTCATCTCAGGTTTTTAATAGTATTTGTTAAGAAGCCACCCTTTAACTTGGGAGGGGTGTGTATGGGGGCAAGCATTTGTCATCTTTCAGTCCTGGAAGTTATACACACACACACACACACACACACACACACACACACACACACACACACACACGAGTTGAGGACCAACACTGCATTTCTAGATATTTTTTTTGCCTTCCTTACAAACTTTAATCTACCACCATAATGAAGAATTAAACCACTATGAAATATTGAAGTATGAAGGTTTCTAATAAGAAAATGGCATTTAAATTTTTTTTTTTGGTGATGTGGGTTGGTAAATTTGGGTGGTCACTGCCCCATTCTGTGCCTTCAAAAAATCTGCTGCCTCCTTCATGTAGGGTCCATAATTTTTACTTATCAGCAACCCTATCCCCTCTGTGCCAAGTGCTGAAGTCAGAGAAATGGCTCAGATTCATCGCATCTACTGTTGCTCACACTGGGATTAGCACATGAACTGCCTCGATCATAGTTTAGAGGTTTAGCATGTCCTTCTCTCTTACCATCCTGGCTAGGGTTATGGCTCTGCAAGCAGTTTTCTTTTCTTTTTAAAAGATAGAGATACAAAACACAAAACACTTTTATTACCTCGTGTAAATGTTTCTCTAATATTTTCTGTGTGCATCTCTCTGTTTCTTTCTTCTCTCATTTCTTTTATTTTTCTTTCCTCATCCCCTTTTTCTTTCTTTCCCCCTTTCTTCCTTATCCTTCCCCCTCATTCTTCCTTTTCCTTTTCTCTTTCCCCTCTCCCCCTATTCCTCCTCTATTTTTCTCCTTTCCTTTGGATTTCTCCACTCTTCCCCCTTGCCCCCCACCTCCAGTCCCTGGCTTCCTAATTTCTATTAATTATTTCAAACCTGGCCTAGAAAGTTTTCATGCCTGCAGTGGCCTTCTCACACTGGAAGCACATCAACCCCTACAGCCTTCTCCTCTGATTGATGAGGTCCTCCTCAAAAAATCCATTTGAGGAAGCACATACACAAGCCATGTTCACTTTAATCCTGATCTAGCCCATAATTCCCTGGACTGCTTCATCTTGGTCCTTCATTCCCTCTTCTTCACTTTCAGCTCCATTTTATGTGTTGTCTCCCCCATTAGAAAGGAATTATCTTTCTTTTTTGTTTGTATTTGTATTTACAGCTCATAATATACTACCTGATAGATAATAACCACTTAATAAATTATCTATCTATCTATCTATGCAGCTAGGGGGTACAGTGGATACAGCACAGAGCTCAGAATCAAGAAGGCTCATCCATGTGACCCTAGGCAAGTCACTTAACCCTCATCTGTATTAATTTCTTATCTGTAATATGAAGAGGAGAAGGAAATGGGAAACCACCCTAGTATCTTTGCCAAGAAAACCCCAAAAAGGGGTTGGACATGACTAAAAATGACTAAACAACTATCTATCTATCTATCATCTATCTATCTAATCATCTCTGTTATAGTACCCTATTTGAGCTTACTTCCACAGTTAACTCTGTATTGACAGGTTGGGTCTGTATAGGAGAGGTGGCTTTATTGAGTTCTAAAGGTATCCTATTGTGTAGAGGTTGTCCTCCTGACCCTATAGCAAATAACCATCTACTGGTGTGCTTCCCATAAACAATCAGCCTCACTTAATTTTTTAGGAAAGGCATTTATTCAAATGGCACAGGAAGGAAAAATGTTATAAAGCATCTTCTCCCATCCTGGGGCACAGTATTGCACAATTATGTAGAATTCATGGGAATGGGAGGAGAGCAGGAATGAATTTAAAGTCTAATGGTAGTAAGGTCCATGGGTAGGGAATACAAGTGGCCAAGGCAACTCATAACTCCAGAATTGAAGGATCTTGATGCCCTTTTGTTCTCTGGAGAGTTTTCAATGAAGTTTACAATGAGATTTGGTGTTGTTGATAGACAAGTCAATCCACTGTTCAGCTGGGCGGGCTTCTCAAATGGCATGGCATTTCAGATGGATGGGTCAATCTGTTCCTAGGATGGATTGAGAGATCACTTGACTTTGGAGTTGGCTCCTCACTAGTCTTAGATGCTGTTGAGCTGAGCCAGGCAGGTCCCTTGACTGCTGGACTGAATTGGGCAGGTTATTAAGTCACTGTCCTGCTCTTGCTGGACTGGTTCAGACATTTGGCTACTACTGTTAGACTTGGCCAGGTAGGTCACTCAGGCTCTGGGTTGCTGCTGCCAGGCTGAGCTAGGCAAGTGTCTCAGCTGTTGGGCTTTTCATATGGTGTGGTGTCTCTGTGGGATGGGTTCATCCATTGGACTCCCTGGGTTTGTGATTCAATGGGCAGTTAGTTGCAGTCTTCGTCACCTTCAGCCTTCAGGTCAGTCAGCTATTATGATGCTGATGTATTTTCATGTACAGCTGATGTATTACCATGCTCTTTGCACCAAGGGCAATGACTCTTAACCTAGAATTGGGGGAAGCCTTTGTTCTTTTAACCTCTCAGAGTCTCAACTTTTCAACTCCAGGCTCTTGACTGGAGAGGTTCCCAAAGTGAATGATACCACCATCCCCCTGCCCCATGGGGAGTGCTGGAAAAAATGCAGGGAAGGGCATGTGGTAGTAGCCTCAGGTGCATTTGGGGGGGGGTGTTGAATAAGAATAAGGGGGTGGTGGAAGCATAAAGAAAGAAGAGAGGGAAATTTTGAAAAACTTCATACATGTTTCATCTGTTGTGTAACAGAGTTAAAATCATAGCAATTACATTGTTTTTCAAATAAACACACAAAATACAAATTATAACCTATCAGTGGCCAAGTCCACCAACAGGTCTTAACTAGCAGGTGTTGGCAAGCAAGCATGTTGTACATTGTTGGGAAGTCCAGCAATGTGTTGGCAGGAAGATATGCATGTAATGACTTGTTTACTATATGATTCTATGTGGTTACATGATACTATGTTGCATCATCAAAATTTCAGTGCAGGAAAACCTCCCCACAAATTTATAATACATTATTAAATTTAAGATGCATCATTTAAAATATTTTATATAATTTTTGAAATGACACAAATTTCAAAACAAAATGAAGCATGCTAGAGGGTTAAAGATTTCCAGTAAGGCACTGAGTAATTTTTTTTTTTAAGTGGATAGGTAGGCCAAAAAGTTTTACAGTCCTTGCTAGTTCAGAGGTGACTTTCCTTAGTGAGGGATTCCACCCTCACTGGATGTAATCACCTACTTATACTTCCCAGATTCCAGTTGGGTCTTATTCAGAAGCGTGACTGGGACCAAAGGTATTGAAGTAGCCTGTACTTCAGGACAAATTCATTGTCTTGCTGGTCTTTTCATATGAAGTTGAGCTTCCCAGGCTTTCTAATTATCTGGAGTAATTTTTAAATTTCCTTGTTTCCTTGTTAGCCACTTCCTAAACTCAGACTTGTACATGCTTTTTTATATACACACTTTCACATATACAAACATACATGCATACATACATACATATATACATGTTGTTTAGTTGGGTCAGACTCTTTATGACTTCATGGACCATACCATTCATGGGGTTTTCTTGGCAAAAATATTGGAATGGTTTGCCATTTACTTCTCCATTGGATTAAAGTAAATAGAGGTTAAGTTATTTTTCCCAGGGTCACACAACTAATAAGTATCTGAGGCTGGATTTGAACTCCTATCTTCTTGAATCCAGGCCTAGTGCTCTATCCACTAAACCATCTAGCTGTCTCCTACATAATCCATAAGTGTTATATACATATATGAACATATACACATGTGTGTATATATATTTATACATATATATATATATATATATATATGAAAGAAGGGTATATTTAATTTATACAGGTAGACTCCCCTCTTCCTCCCACCCCCACACTCACATATATAGAGATAGATAGATAGATAGATAATTATATGTATATAATTTATATTAAATATCATTCTAATTTTCTTTATATATAATTTATCTTTATATATTAGTTTTATTATTTTTATGTACAATTTGTATTTTATATATGCATATATGTAAATGAAAGCATATACATACATTTTATATACACATACCTTATTCCTCTCTCTCTTTATTACTTCTGTTTTTTTCCTTCCCTCTTTTTTTCTCTCCCTTTCTCTTTATTCTGCCCATCCTCCCCACTCCTTTTACAATCAAATGCAGGTAGTGATATATGGTGGGGTGGGTTTTAGGAGAGGGTCACCTGTTGAAAGTTGAAAACCTGCCTTATCTTCCTCCCCCCCCCTTTAAAGGCTCCTATTTAATGAAGATAAATTAAAATTTAACAGTGTTAATTCCATTGAATTATGAGCCTGATTAAGGTGTACGATCTGCTAGCAAAGCCGGAGGCCTGTAGGACAGCAGCTTCTGTGATCCACAAATATTAATTAATGATTCGCAGTTTCCACAAATTCCAGTGACTTTGGCAAATTCCTTGCTGTGAACAAATTCTCAAAGGGCATCTTCCCCAGCACTTCCCACCCTGAATGAAGACAAAACCCAATTTTCTGTATAGGTGGTGTAAATGTGGAGGCACAATCATAGAGCAGATACAGAAATGTCTTAACCTCTATGTTTAGGGCAGAGAGTCCTTAGAATTTTCCATATGGTAATTCCCATGTAGTGGATTTAAAAACACCTTAGGGGCAATTAAATGAAAAAGCTTATGGAGCTAAGACAGAGAAGGCAAGTTCAAGGCTAAAGATGAAAACAATATGGAAGGACTAAGATAAATGTATTAGGCAACAGAACTTCTCCCTTCATCCCTCTCTCCCTCCCTCCATCCCCCTTAAACTTTGAGCTTCTTCAGAGCTGGGATTGTTATTACTATTATTTAACCTCTGTACTCCCAGTGGTTAGCACAGTGCCTGACATATTTGTTGTTGTTGTATTATTTCAGTTATGTGTGTCTCTTTATGATCCTATTTGGGTTTTGTTTGGCAAAGATCCTGGAGTGGCTTGCCATTTCCTTCTCCAGCTCATTTTACAGATGAGGAAACTGAGGCAAACAGGGTTAAGTGACCTGCCCAGGGTCATACAGCTAGTGAGTGTCTAAGGCTGGATTTGAATTCAGGAAGATGATGAGTATTCCTGACTCCAGGCCTGAAATTCTATCCAATTCCAACTAGAAGGGCAGCCACTTTGTTGCCTTCTATTAGGTTTGTAAAAAATGTTTATTGACTGACAGACCAATGGATTCATTCTTCCAGTTTCCAGAGTGGGAGAGATTTTTTTAAATGCTTGAAAATTGAAGAAAAATAAAAATAGTAATTTTTTTAAAAGAGAAAAAACACACACCCAAATAGTGCTTCCAGTAATATTTTTGTATAGATCTTTTTCTTTTTCTTTCAATAATCTGTTTTAAGGCATGAACTTGATAGTTGTGCTTGCCAGAACAAAGGGAATGAACTTTTTTGTAGTTTTTATTATATAATTCCATATTGCTTTTGAAAAATTGAATCATAATTCATCTGTTGGTTGGTTTTGATAAACTGCATTTTTTTTTCTTTGTTATTCTTTATTGCAAGAGATGGCTTGTTCTGTAGGAAAGGCATATATTCAAAGATGAAGATGATGGAAATAAATTGTAAAATGTATATAAATGTAAAAACTAAAGATCAATAAAAATATTTTTAAGAGTGGAGGGGGGAATATTTTTTCTCCTGTTCCCCATTAAAATAAAAAGCAAACATTAAATGTGGATACCAGCCAGAAAACCAGATCAAATGTAGATAAAATGCTAAGTTATTTTGGGGATTAAAGGAAGCATACCTCGATAAAGAAATGAGAAATGTTGGAATTTACATATAATCATAGCTCTTAGGAAAATGATTGCAGGAAAGTCATAATATACAAGGAACCTAAAGTTTTGTGGAAAAGATAAGCAAATATATAATAATAAAATCAGTGAAAATCAATTTAACAAACATTAGACACTTATCGTGTGGGAGGTACAAAGTTTTGATAACATAGTTTCCCTATCATCTATTCATCTATGAGCTTGTGTGTGTGTGTGTGTGTGTGTATGTGTGTGTGTGTGTAGGGCAGAGACAGAGAGATAGAAAAAAGGGAGGGAGGGAGAGGGAAATGAAGAAGCAGGTAGGGAAGAGTGAAAGAGAGGGAGAAAGAACAGAGAGAAGAAGAGGAAGGGAGGGAGGAGAGAAGAATGGAAGGGGAGAAGGAAGGAAGGAAAGAGAAAGAAAGAGTGGCAGAGAAAGGGTGAGACAGAGAAAGAGAAATAGAAGAGAGAGAGAGAAAGAAGAGGGCGAGAGACAGAGAGAGGTGGGGAGAAGGAAGAAAGAAGAGAAGAGGGATGGAGGTAGAGAGAGGAAGAGAGAAACTCAGATAACACCCACAAGGAGAGCTATCATATATAATAATGTGGCAAGTAAGTAGCAGGGATAATTGGAAGAATCTCCAGTCAACTGGATGGGATTGCAGAGAATGGACTTTTATCAGAAGGGAACACCTCTCGTGGAGTTAGATATACATCTTAGCACCTTTTGGAAAGGAAACTCTGACCGACTATTATTGGTTCCCAATGACTTAGGGCAGTTTAAGATGATAAATGACAGAGTCAGGTGTTGAGCTCATATTAGAGAGATCATCCTCCCTCTGGTCTATAATGGTGAAATGTGGAAAGGCTCCACTCCTTTTCTGAGCCCTGAGACTCTTTGGGGATACTTTCTTTACTTTGGATTTCCAGACTGAGAAAGGGTGGCATTTCTCCCTTCCCCAACTACAGCTGCAGAAAACCATGCCTTGGAAGAGCACATATACTACCCAAGCAAACCTGAGACAGGATTTTCCCATACATCTCAGTTCCTAGTTGCCATCTTTTTTCCTTCTCATTTCCTTTTCTGAGCACAGATTAGTTACTATCAATCTAGAGAATTGATGTTTCCAGCCTTGGGGGTTACCTAATGGGAAGTGCTGAACTAGAGAGTTCCTGACTTCAAAGACTGGTCACTAGATACCCCGAGGAAGAAACTTTCCTTAACCAAAAGTTCCTTGAAGAAGAGAATCTCCAACAGGAGAGAAGATTCTTCAGTACAAGAGCCTTCCCATGTCTGGACAGAGCTGGATCATGCCTTCCATGATATTGGCTGTGAATTGCTCAGAAAGTGCAAGCCAGAATTAAATGGAAAGTGTCTATTAGCTGTAATGGAATATTACCTCACCACAAGAAATGACAAAATGAACATTTTTGGAGGAAGCTTGGAAGACTACCATGAAGTGAAATGAATGGAACCAGGAGAAAAAAATTATACAATGATGATGGCATTACAAAGAAGAGCAACTTTGAAAGACTTTCAACCTCTACTGAACCATATATTTTATTAATTAGAAGTCTAAGTAATAAAGTCATTTAATTATTGATTAGAGGTCAAAAGTCTTTTTTGTCCAGTGATAAACCATGATGCTAGAGGACTCAGGATGGAGTACACCATTCATCTCCTGGGAGGTAATGGACTTAAAATGTAGGAGAAGCCATACATGTTTGGACATGGCCAAGGGGAGAATTTGTTTTGCTGGGCTATGTATATTTCTGATGAGAATTTTAAATTTTTTTATTGGTCAGTGAAGTTAGGGAGAAGGGAAAGTAAGAGGATGCTTATAAATAAATTAAATACAGGAAAGTATGAAAATAAAATAAATGCAATTTTTAAAAAATATAAATAACTATTTAGCAGTCCCCCAAAGGTCTTTACTTTCCAGGGCAGTTTAATGTGTATAATGTACTATTAGTTTATTTTATGTTTCCCTATTTGTCCACATGCACCTGTGAATCTTTTGAATCTTATTCTGTTTCTGTGGTAGTGGCATAGCAGGGGTGATCAGATATCCTGATCAAAGCACACCAGGTGGTAACATGTTATGTGAAGCAATGTTATGTTAGGTCCAAGGGAAAGATTATTAAAAGAGGAATCAGGGAAGTCTTTATAGTAGAGATGGCATTTGGAATAGGCTTTAAAGGTTGATTAGTTCAATAAGTGAAAATAGGGAAGAAAGACATCATAGGCAGAGACACAGTGAGCTAAGTAAACGGTGGAATAAAGAGTCAGAGAATGCCTGTGACAGTGTGAAAAGGAAGAAGGGTGTGTTAACATTTGGGGATGAGAGTAAACCAATGAGTAAACCCTCTTTGGCAGTGGGTTGGAAGGACATTTATAAGGAAAGTGCCTGAGGATGTGTCATACTGTGGTTTTTGTTAGAGAAGTGCCTTTCATCTGGGATGTCAGTCAACAAAGTGGCAATTACTTATGAGACTCACTGAGGCAGCTCGGTGGCACAAGGGATAGAGCACTGGGCTCAGAGTCAGAAAGACTTGAATTCAAATTGTGCCTCAGACACTTACTTAGCTGGGCAAGTAACACAGCTTCCTCATCTGTAAAATGGAGATAATATCACCTGCCTCCCAAGTTTATTGTGAAGATCAAATGAAATAATATTTTTAAAGCACTTAGCATAATGCCCAGCACATAGTAGGTACTATATAAATTCTAGTTATTAATATGATTATTAATTACTAAGAGACCCACTGGAGCTTAATCCTGGGTCCATTACCCTTGTATGAACCCACGCTGACTGTAGATTTCCCTAAAGGAACATGACCACTTTCTGTTTGAGAATCCCATAGAGTGGCCTTACCTACTAGCTTTGAAGAAACAATTATAATTAACTTCTTACTTGAGGGTCGGCTAGGTGGCGAAGTGAGTAAGAGCGCCGGCCTCGGAGTTGGTATGACCCGGGATTGAATCCGGCCTCAGAAAATGAGCACCCACACAAATAATGACTGGCCGTGTAACCTTGGGCAAGTTACTTAACCCCAATTGCTTTAAAAAAAAATAATAACTTCTTACTTGGTCTCCCTGCCTCCAGCCCCTTCCCTCTCCAATCCAACCTCAGCAAGACTGCCAAATTAGTAAATATTCCCCAAACGGAGCCCATAATAGGGCTCTGAGATGACTTCATATCTTCTTCATCAATATTTTGCATTGATTTCTCTGTTGAGAAGTTGTCCCCCTTCTCTCAAATGGAATACAAAATATGGTCTGGTTTCTTTCTTTCCTTTCTTTTCTTTTCTTTTTTTTTTTGTTCCTTGAATCTTCATGACCTAGTACAGTGTCTGATAGCACTGTCCTTAATAAATGTTCATGAAATTGAATTGAGCCTAATAGGGTTAAAAGTGGTGATAGAGAAGAGGATGGGACTGACCTAGAAATTCTGAGAAATTCTGTACCACCTATTTGTAGAGGGGCAGAGTGTGGCAGATGAAGTTCAGGAAAATAGACGGGAGCCAAGAGACCAATGGAAATCAAGTGAGCGATAAGCATTTATTAAGCATTGACTATGTGTTAGGCGCTGTTCTAGGCATGGGGGATACAAATACAAAAAATGAAACAATCTCTACTTGTAAAGAGCGTACAAAGAAAAACAAGTACATATACATGCAGCCCAAATAGAAAATGAATTAATATAAAAATATACAAGATAGCAAAATACAAGGCAATTTAAGAGATAGGGTATTTAACAGTTAGGGGAATTAGGAAAGACTTGAAGAAGATAGGACATGAAGGAGTACTTAAAGAGTGAGACAGATTATGTGATGCAATGGTGAGGAAAGGGTGAATTGTAGGTATGAGAGACAGCCAAGGTGAAAACATGGAGATCAGAGATGGAAAATCATGTGTGAGGAGACAAAAGGACAGTTTGGCTGGATTGTACAGTATAAAAAGGAGAGGCTCTCTTTTTCTGTCTCTCTCTCATCTTTATAGCTATACGTTTACCTCTATTTATACATCTACCTATATCTGTATCTCTAACTATATCTCTGTATCTCTCTCTCTGTGTCTCTCTGTCATCTACATCTCTATCCCTATATCTCTCTCTTTGTCTCTATCTTCTATATCTATTTCTATCTCCAAATCTCTATCTCCATCTCTCTATATACTTATGCCTCTATATTTATCTATTTATACCTATATCTCTATCTTTATACCTGTACCTATCTTTATTATTCTGTCTCTATATACTTTCTACCTTATTCCTCTACCTATATTGATATCTCTACCTGTATCTCTGTCTCTATCTTTATACTTATGCCTCTCTTGTCTGTCTGTCTGTCTCTCCATATCTATGTCTATGTGTTTCTTGTAATGTTAATGGGATTTAAGATCTTCCCCACCCATTAATAGGCCTCAGGTGGAGTCCATTAAGGGAAGCTTGCTTAGGGGAGGCTTGCTTGTAAGAAGGCTTTCACACCTTTTGTTAATTTCTAATTAGGCCCTGAGTCACAGGTTGTGAGAAAAAGGGTATATATATGCTCCAAGGTTAGCATTTTGCTTTGGGGCTTACTCCCTGGAAGAGTGTTCTTGTGTTGTGACCAGATGAGACTCTGAGTAGTTCTTAAGGAGCCACCCCCACCCCACCCCCACTTGGAAAAACCCAGATATTGGTGCTCTTCTCTCTGGTAACTACTTATGTTTTGCATTGGTCAGATAGTTGGATCTGTATTGATTTGTGCTAATTTCTCAGACTGTTAGAAGTCCTGTCTGTTGGTCTTTATTTCTCTGCTTGTACTTTCTCTATTTTCTTTGCATTTTCTCTGAAGTTTTCAGTGCTGGATTTTCCCTAGAACTAATGAATGTAATTAAAAGAAGATAGTTGACACCGTTTTGAGCAGTCTCTCCTAGTAAAGCAGATAAAAGAATCTTCGCTAGCAGCCATCTCAGGTATGCCAGTGTGGTTGCCCCCACACCTCTCCATCTCATACTCTACAATCCAACCAAAGTGGCCAATATAAATATATATTATAATGAAGCTAGAAAGATAGTTTGTGTAAGGGGCCTTAAATGCAAAAGGGGGGAATTAATTTTATCCTAGGGGGAATAGGGAGCCACTGGAGTTGTTTGAGTAGGGGAGTCTTGTGGTGAGATATGAGTTTAAGAGAAATTACTTTGGGAGCATTGTGTAGGATGGACTGGAGTGGGGAGACACAAATTGGGGTGATACTAATTAGGTGGCTATTGTAACAATCTAGGTGAAAGGTAATGAAGAGCTAAACCAAGGTGGTAGCTGTGAGAGGGAACTGGATGTAAGAAATGTTGAAAAGGTAGGAATAGCAATATTTAGCAACGGAGAGATCATTTGGGATAAAGGAGAGTGAGGTGTCTGGGTAATGCCCAGGTTATGGATCTGGCAGGCTGGAAGCAAAATGGTGTCTTTGATACAAATAGGAAAGTTTGAAAGAAGGGAAGGTTTTTAGGGGAAGATGAGTTCGGTTTTGGATATGTATTGTTTGAGGTGTCTGTAGAACATCACAAAATGTACAATAGGCAATCAGGGCTGAGGCATGAAAGATAGAGGAAGAGATTAGGACGTTATCTAGAGATGGTTGATAAACACGCTATGGCTGATGAAGTTATCAAAGAATGTGTAGGAGGAGGAGAGGAGAGGATGTAGTCTAAAAGCTTACTGAAAGCAGTACTCGCAGTTAGAATGAATGACATGGTTGGTGAGCCACAAAGTAGGCTGAGGAGGGATCAGGTGGGTAGAAGAAGGACCAGGGAAGAATAGTGTCATAAAAACTCATGGAGGGGGGCGGAGCCAAGATGGCGGAAAGGAAGCAGTAACCTCGCTGAGCTCCTCTGTCACTAAGTCCAAAAGGGTAAATCTGAGCGGATTCCGGAGTGACAGAGCCCACAGGAAGACAGAGTGTGGCAGAATCCAGCACAGGAGGTTGCCCAGAGTGCCCGCACAGGTCGAGCGCAGAGCGCGTGGGGTCTGCACAGCTCAGACCTAAGAGCAGGCAAGCAGAATACACCAGAGAGAGAAAAAGCCCCAGCCTGCAGACTTACCAAGGACGAATCGCAGTCATCTCGCAGAGGGAACGGATCATTGGAGCCAGGTAGGAGAGTCGGGCCCCCAGTGGAGAGAGTGGCTTCTCAGGCTGCATTCAGCCCCCAGCCTGGAAATTTAGAAACTGCCTGCCTGTATGATACAGGGGCTGGAATGGCAAAGTAAATTCTAGCTGCTCCGATCCTCCCATCCCTCCTTCATGAAGCAGAAAACCCAAAGATAAGTCTCCCACCCAGACTGAAACCCCAAGTTAATGGAAATAGCCTCAGGCTTGAGAATCTCCAAGAAAGGGTGTAACTGAGACAGCCAGGAATCTGAAGAGAAGAGAGGGAGGGGACCCAACTAGCCCCACCTCACCTCACCAACAAAAGCCTACTTATAGCCCAGGGGTATAGAGGCAGAAATCTGAAGTGGTCAGACACACCCACACCTACACATCTACATCCCTCACTGACTTCCTGACTTAGCCATAAACTAGCCACCCAGAGGTATTCAAAGTCAAGGATCAGGCCCCAAACTCATAGCCTGAGACACTAAGAAACAGGAAGTCACAATGGGAAGGAAGGAAGCTGAAAAGGAGAAGGGGAAGGCAAGAAAGTCTATTCGAGCATACTATGCAGGGCAAGAACAACAAAACACACAGGACAATATAGACTCTCTGCCCACACCAGAGACCACAGAAGGAAACATGATCTGGTCTCAAGCCCAAATAGCATTCCTGGAGGAGCTTAAGAAAAATTTTAAAGACCAAATCAGGGAGGCAATGACCAACTTGGAAAAAGAAAATACCTCCCTAAAAAAGGAACTTCAAAAACTTATTGAAGACCATAATTCACTAAAAATTAGATACAACCAAACTGAAACTCAGAACTCTATGATGCAGCAGGAGTCAATCGAAAAAAACAAGATGATCGAAAAATTGCAAGAAAATGTAAAATATCTCACTGGAAAAATAACTGACCTAGAGAACAGATCCAGGAGAGACAACCTAAGAATTATTGGTCTACCAGAAAGCCATGATGAGAAAAGCAGTCTAGACAACATCCTCCAAGAGATTGTCAAAGAAAACTGTCCTGAGGTCCTGGAATCAGAAGATAAAATAGCTATTGATAGAATTCACCGGACTCCTCCTGAAAGAGATCCCAAACTGAAAACTCCAAGAAATATAGTAGCCAAATTCCAGAATTATAAGATTAAAGAAAAAATTCTACAAGCAGCCAAAAAGAAACAATTCAAATATCGAGGAACTACAGTTAGGATCACACAGGACCTAGCAGCTTCTACATTAAAAGAGCGGAGGGACTGGAATTTGATATTTCGTAGGGCAAGAGAGCTAGGACTACAACCAAGGATTAACTACCCGGCAAAACTGAGCATAATCTTTCAGGCAAGGAGATGGACGTTTAATGAAGTAAGGGACTTCCAGACTTTCCTAATGAAAAAGCCAGAGCTCAATGGAAAATTTGATCTCCAATTACAAGACTCCAGAAGAACATAAAAAGGTAAACAAGGGTAACATAGACTCACACATGCAGAAGTGCACATACCCACACCCACAAACACAAGCTCATTACTTGGGATGCAACAAGAGCAAAATGTTCACATCCCTATATGTGGAGCTGATAACTGTCAATATTTGAAATCTCTATGATTATCATGACCTGCAAAAGGGTTATACTTAGAGGGTGTGGGTATGAATGCACTAACATGGAGTCTAAAAAAAAGACTATTAAGGGGATCAATGGTACTGTAATGGGAAAAAGGAAAGGATGAGCTAGGAAAAGGTAAAATATGCCATCTGAAGAGGCATCAAAACACACTATAGAAGAAGGGAAAGTAAGAGGGAGAGGAACATCATTTAAACACTATTCTCACTGGTTCTGGTTCAAAGAAGGATCAAATTAATCAGTGAAGTTTAAGAATCTAACGTGAATAGACACATAAATTCATTAAATAGAGGAATTGGAGGGAGGGAGAGGAGCATTGTTTGAAATTTACTCTCATTGGTTTGGAATCAAACGGGGAGTAATTTACTCTGATAAGTATAAAAATTTGTTGTGTCCTATAGATAGTGGGAGGGTAAGGGGGGGGTGAAAAGGAGGAGAATAAAGGGAGGGATTATAAGGGAGGGAAATAGTAGTAAGGGGAGAGGGTAGGTTAAGAAGGGGGGTCACTGGGTGGGAACACTGAGGGAGGGGGTGGTCAAAAGGGAAAACTTCAAGGAGGGGAAGGGAGAAGGAAGAAACAAAAACATAAACAGGGGAGGGAATAGGATGGAAGGGAAGAGACAGATAGTCATCATTACTGTGAATGTGAATGGGATGAACTCTCCCATAAAACAGAGGCGGATAGCAGAATGGATTAAAAACCATAATCCTACAATATGCTGTCTTCAAGAAACACATTTGAAACAAAGGGATACCCACAGGGTAAAGGTAAAAGGTTGGAGTAAAATTTATTATGCCTCAGCTAAAGTAAAAAAAGCAGGGGTAGCAATACTTATCTCAGATAAAGCAAAAGCAAAAATAGATCTAATTAAAAGAGATAAGGAAGGAAACTATATCCTACTAAAAGGCACCATTGAGAATGAAGCAATATCACTACTTAATATATATGCACCAAGTGGTATAGCATCCAAATTCCTAGAGGAGAAGTTAAAGGAATTAGAGGAAGAAATAGATAGCAAAACTATACTAGTGGGGGACCTTAATCTCCCCCTCTCTGAACTCGATAAATCTAACCTCAAAATAAACAAGAAAGAAGTTAAGGAGGTGAATAGAATCTTAGAGAGACTAGATATGATGGATCTCTGGAGAAAACTGAATGGGGATAAAAAGGAATTTACTTTCTTCTCAGCAGTGCATGGTACATACTCAAAAATAGACCATGTACTAGGGCATAAAAACCTCACAATCCAGTGCAGAAAGGCAGAAATAGTAAGCGCATCATTCTCAGATCATGATGCAATAAAAATTATATGCAATAAAGGGCCATGGAAAGATAGACTAAAAACTAATTGGAAACTAAACAATTTAATCCTAAAAAATTGGTGGGTCAAAGAAGAAATTATAGAAACAATCAATAATTTCATTCAAGAGAATGATAATAATGAAACAACATACCAAAATTTGTGGGATGCACTAAAGGCAGTTCTCAGGGGAAGTTTTATATCCCTGAGTGCATACTTAATTAAAGCAGAGAGAAGGGAGGTCAGTGAATTGGACATGCAATTGAAAAAGCTAGAAAAAGAACAAATTGAAAATCCCCAATTTAGTACTAAATTAGAAATACTGAAAACCAAAGGTGAGATTAATAAAATTGAAATTAAGAAAACCATTGAATTAATAAATAAAACCAAGAGCTGGTTTTATGAAAAAATCAACAAAATTGATAGACCCTTAGTCAATATGATAAAAAAAAAGAAAGAAGAAAACCAAATTATGAGTATCAAAAATAAAAAGGGTGAATCTACCTCCAATGAAGAGGAAATCAAAAAAATAATGAGGAATTATTTTTCCCAATTGTATGCACATAAATATGACAATCTTAGTGAAATGGATGAATATTTACAAAATCACAAATTGCCCAGATTAACTGAAGAGGAAGTGAATTACCTAAATAACCCCATCTCAGAAAAAGAAATCAAACAAGCCATCAATGAACTCCCTAGGAAAAAATCTCCAGGGCCAGATGGGTTCACTAGTGAATTCTATCAAACATTTAAAGAACAATTGATTCCAATACTCTACAAACTATTTGGGAAAATTAGTGAAGAAGGAGTCCTACCAAACTCTTTCTATGACACAAATATGGTACTGATTCCTAAATCAGGAAGAGATAAAACAGAGAAAGAAAATTATAGACCAATCTCCCTCATGAATTTAGACGCAAAAATTCTAAATAAAATATTAGCCAAAAGACTCCAACAACTTATCACAAAAATAATACACCCTGATCAGGTAGGATTCATTCCAGGAATGCAAGGATGGTTTAATATTAGGAAAACCATCAATATAATTGAGCATATCAACAACAAAACTAGCAAAAACCACATGATCATCTCAATAGATGCAGAAAAGGCTTTTGACAAAGTACAACATCCATTCCTATTAAAAACACTAGAAAGTATAGGAATAAATGGAGCCTTCCTTAAAATAGTTGCTAGCATCTATCTAAAACCATCAGCAAGTATTATATGCAATGGGGATAAACTAGAAGCCTTTCCAATAAGATCAGGAGTGAAACAAGGGTGTCCACTATCACCCCTCTTATTCAATCTGGTACTTGAAACGTTAGCAGTAGCAATTAGAGAAGAAAAAGAAATCAAAGGAATCAAATTAGGCAAAGAAGTGACCAAGCTGTCACTCTTTGCAGATGATATGATGATATACTTAGAGAATCCTAGAGAATCAAGTAAAAAATTACTTGAGACAATAAATAAATTTGGCAAAGTTGCAGGATATAAAATAAACCCACATAAATCCTCAGCATTCCTGTACATCTCTAATAAAACTCAACAGCAAGAGATAGAAAGAGAAATCCCATTTAAAGTCACTGTAGACATTATAAAATATTTGGGAATCTACTTGCCAAAACAAACCCAGAATCTATATGATCACAACTACAAAACACTTCTCACAGAAATAAAATCAGATCTAAATAGTTGGAAAAATATCAATTGCTCGTGGCTGGGTCGAGCTAATATAATAAAAATGACAATTTTACCCAAACTAAATTATATATTTAGTGCCATTCCAATCAATTTACCAAAAAACTACTTTGTAGAGTTAGACAAAATAATAACAAAATTTATTTGGAAAAACAAAAGGTCTAGAATATCAAGGGAATTAATGAAAAGAAATGCTAGGGAAGGTGGACTAGCTATGCCAGATCTTCATCTGTATTATACAGCAGCAGTCATCAAAACTGCTTGGTACTGGCAGAGGTGTAGAGTAGTGGATCAATGGAATAGATTAGGTGCAGGAGACCCAGCAGTTAATGAATATAGCAATCTATTGTTCGATAAACCCAAAGACCCCAGTTTTTGGGATAAGAATGCACTATTTGACAAAATAGTGAAAACTGGAATACAGTATGGCAGAAACTGGGCATAGATCACTATCTAACACCATATACCAAAATCAAGTCCAAATGGGTGCATGATCTAGGTGTAAAGGATGATACTGTAAGCAATTTGGGAAAGCAAGGAATAGTTTACCTGACAGATCTGTGGAGAGGGGAAGACTTTAGGACCAAACAAGAATTAGAGAGCATTATAAAATGCAAAATGGATAATTTTGATTACATTAAATTGAAAAGCTTCTGCACAAACAAAGCCAATGTAACCAAGATCAAGAGGGAGGTGGGAAATTGGGAAAGAATTTTTACAACTTGTGTCTCTGATAAAGGACTCATTTCTAAAATTTATAGAGAATTGAGCCAAATCTATATGAATACAAGTCATTCCCCAATTGATAAATGGTCAAAGGATATGAATAGGAAGTTTTCAGAGAAAGAAATTAAAGATATCTATAAGCATATGAAGAAATGCTCTAAATCACTATTAATTAGAGAAATGCAAATCAAAACAACTCTGAGATACCACATCTCTCCAGTCAGATTGGCTAAGATGACAAAACAAGAAAGTGACAAATGCTGGAGAGGATGCGGGCAAATTGGAACGCTAATACATTGCTGGTGGAGTTGTGAACTTATCCAACCATTCTGGAGAGCAATCTGGAATTATGCCCAAAGGATTATAAATAATTTCATACCCTTTGACCCAGCCATACCACTCCTAGGGTTATATCCCAAAGAGATCATAGTAGTGGGAGGAAGAACCATATGTACAAAAATATTTTTAGCAGCCCTTTTTGTGGTTGCAAAGAATTGGAAACTAAAGGAGTGCCCATCAATTGGGGAATGGCTAAACAAGTTGTGGTATATGAATGTAATGGAATTTTATTGTGCTATAAGAAACGAGGAGGTGACGGATTTCATAATTACCTGGAGAGACTTATACAAACTGATGCTGAGCGAGAAGAGTAGAATCAGAAGAAATTTGTATACAATCACAGACATACCATATCTGTGACGACCAACTATGACAGACTGGACTCTTTTCAGCAATGCAGTGATATAAGTTAATCCCGAATGACTCAAGAAAGTGAGAAATGTGCCATCCAGAGATATAACTAGAAAGAACTGAGCCTGAATCCTGATGGAAGCAAACTAAATGATCTTGTTCTTCTCATTGTTTGGTTGTACTTCTTCCTTACCATCTTTCATCCCACCTAGTACAATATGCCTTTGTAATTGGAATAATGTTTAATATGAATGCATTTGCAGACCCTATACTGTACTATATGATGTCATGAGGGGAGGGGGGAGGGAAGTAAAGGAAATTTGAAAATCAAGGAACTAAGGAATTGAATCTTGTCAACTGAAACTAAACTAATAAATTAATTTAAAAAAAAAAACTCATGGAGGGGCAGCTAGGTTGCTCAGTCAGGAGAGCACCAGCCCTGGAGTCAGGAGGACCTGAGTTCAAATTTGACCTCAGGCATTTGACACTTACTAGCTGTGTGACCCTGGCAAGTCACTTAACCCCAAATCACCCTGCCTTCCCCCCTCCAAAAAGACCCAAAATAACCCCCAAACAACAACAACAACAACAACAACCACAAAACCCAAAACAAAAGCAAGAGGAGAGAATATCCAGGAAGAGAGGATGGTCACCACTATCAGATGTTCAAGGCGAAGGTCAAGATGAATGAATACTGATAAAAAGATATCAGATTTGGCAATAAATCATTTGGGAAGAAGGGTACTAGCAGCTGGAGAGAATCAGGAAAGATTTCATGAAGAAGGAATAGACAAAACTGTTCCTAATAATTTTTACAGCTGAAAGGAAGAGAGTTCCAAATACTTTATAATTTGTGATATGAAAATGATATAGGAAGTATGTGATAACAGCTAAGTACATAGTGTACAGAACCCTGGAGTTGGGTCAGGACACTAGTTGGGTGATCCTGGGTAAGTCACTTAAGCTCTCAGCTTCTTAGTTTCTCCATCTGTAAAATGGGGATGACAATAGTCTCACTTATCTTGCAGGGCTGTTGTAAGGGTCTAATAATTCACATGTCAAGTGCTATAAAAATCCTAGATATTATTAGTTGAAGTAGAAGTTCAGAGAAATGATATGCTTCTCTGGCCTCTTCTTTTTCCATCTACACAGCTGTCTATACCTTCTCCTACCTAGTATCCCTTTGTTTTTGGCCTTCTCTGGACACTTTCCCTTCCTCATACTTGGGATCTTCTGTTCTGGTCCAGACTAGAAACTTCAAGTTTCCCAGATGATTGGTGTTTCCCTGCCTGTAAATTCAGAGGAGGGAAATCAGTTAGGTCTCCCTGAGTGAGACCCCATCCTTCCCTATAAAACATTTTAACTATTTTGGGGTATATATCTAGGAATATCACCAAAGTTTGGCGTATCCATGTACCAGTCCTGGGAACAGCCTCTCACACAACAGTTCTGGACTCCCCACAGCAGTCAGCGTCCAAAGATCAGACCGAGCTTAGGACTCTCTGACAGTGTCTCTGATTACATCCTTCCCTTTCTGTCCCTGAGGCACAGTTATCTATATCACACAGCAGAAGTTCAGAGGGCGGTGCCACTGAGATCTGGAAAATCCACATCAAATGTGTACCTGAGAAGAAGTATGAATTTTTCTTTTGCTTTTATGGGATGTTTGCAGTACCTAAAATTTGGACTTTGGTCACAGCTTCTATGGCATCTGCTGGCCTTTGTGTGTCATCTGCAGCTTCGGCAATACTCCCCCCAAATTCCCATTTAATTTCTTATGCCAACCTGTCACATATGGGGAAAGTCACGATGTGGAAGGGATGACTGCATATTCCTTTCCCTGCCCTGCTTTGGAGGTTTCAGCCCTGGCACTAGTATAGAGGGACAGTGGGCTGCCATAATTTCATAAATATCAGCTGGTGCCCCATGCTAACTTGGTACCCATTTCTTATTGCCCTTACCTTTCCCTCCATTGGGTATCTCCAGTTAAGCTATAAGGTCTTCCTTGAAATATGCCAGATAAAAAGCATTGATTGGCTCATCTGATTCTTCTGGGAAGTCCCTGATTTGCAGCAATGAACCCTAACAAAGTAATAAAGATAAATGCAGTTGCAGGAGGGGAAATTAGTAACAATACTCACTCACAAGTGGGCATTATTAATAATGTCTGAAATTTTTTAACCAATTATTCTCTCTAAATAGATACTAGACTCTGAATGAATAACTGGGTGCCTCTAAGCTGCTGAAGGAGTGCATTTGCTAAATTTTTAGACCCTCTAAATTTAAGTGTTCTGGGGAAACAGCTTCAGTCACATCACCTTAGTTAAAGCTTTGCACCAGACTGGCCTTGGCCATTAGGAGAACAAATGTAAGGCACTGGGAATGAGGAGTATCCTTTATAATGAAAGCACAATATTACAGCACAATATAAATATACATAATGATCGTTAATCTTTTTTTTTTTTTGAGGAGGTAAGGCAAGGCAATTGGGTTTAGGTGACTTGCCCAAGGTCAGACAGCTAGTAAGATTTGAACTCAGGTCCTTCTGAGTCCACAGTGGGTGCTCTATTCATTGCTCCACCTAGCTGCCTCAATGATCCTTAATCTTCAAGAAAAGATTCAGGTATATCTGGTATCCTATATATTCAGTATCAGTAATCTAAGGGGCAGTATGGTATAGAATATAAAGAACTGGCCTCATCAACAGAAATACAGGTGTTCAAATACTGCCTCTGATGTGTACTGACTGTGTTACCCTAGACAAGTCCCTCCCAGAACTGCAGATATCTCAGCCTACCTGCAATACTTATGAGCTGTGTGGACATGGACAAGTCCATTAATCTCCTGAACTTCAGTTTCTTCATCTGTCTAATGGACATAATACCTGTAGAGTCCATCATAGGGCGGATGTGAAGCTCAAGTTAATGTATGTATTTTACAAGCATTAAAGCATTATATGTCAATTATCAACTAACCTAGTGGTATATATGGTGAATAAAACTGTTATCATCAACATAGTCATTATCTTATATTTAAGAAGATAGATATAGGTAATTTATTTTAGAAAAAGATCTATTTAAAATATATTTTGGTATTGAAGGAGTAAACTTATCCTTACAACTTTACTATGTAGAGCAAATTATTAGGTGGCACAGTGGATCAAATGCCAGCCCTGGAGTGGGGAAGATCTGAATTCAAATTCAGCCTCAGAAATGTACTAGCTATGTGTCCCTGGGCAAGTCATTTCACCTGTTTGCCTCAGTATCCTTATCTGCGAAATGGGGATAATTATAGAACCTACCTCCCAGGTTTTTTCTGAGAATCAAATGAGATAATAATTGTAAAGCACTTAGTTCATTGCTTAGAACGTAATAAGTGCTAACTAAATATTGGCTATTATGTTATCATCACTATTTGTTCATTGAAGGCAGCTAGACTCTTGCTAACCATGGTTCAGATTTAAATACCTGTTAATCATTTTTTGGTCTTTTTTGTTTTTTGGGTTTTTTTTGGAGGGCAATTGGGGTTGTGACTTGCCCAAAGTCACAGGGATAGTAATTGTGTCAAATGTCTGAGTTCTGATTTGAACTCAGGTCCTCCTGACTCCAGGGCCAGTGCTCTATTCACTACTCCACCTAGCTGCCCCCATTTTTATTTTTTTGTCTTTTAGAAAATTTTCTCTCAATTACATGTAAAAACAATTTTTAATATTTATTTTTTGTTAAGTTTTGAGTTCCAAATTTTATCCTTCTCTCCCTTCCCTCCCCCCTCCTTGAGATGGTAATCATCTGATAGAGGTTATACATGTGCAATCATGTAAAACATTTCCATATTAGTCATTTTGTGAAAAAAAAAAAACTTCAACAGAGAGAGACAGAGAAGAAGGAAGGTTCAAAATAGTATGCTTTGGTCTATATTCAGACGATATTAGTTCTTTCCCTGGAGATGAATACCATTTTTTATCATGAGTACTTTAGGATTGTTTTGGATTATTTTATTGCTGAGAATGTCATTCACAATTCTTCATAGTACAATGTTGCTATTACTGTGTACAATGTTCTCCTGGTTCTGCTAACTTCACTCTGCAACAGTTCATGTAAGTCCATTTTTTTTCTGAAATCATCCTGCTCATCATTTCTTATAGCACAATTATATTTCATTAAAATAATATGCCACAATTTGCTTAGTCATTCCCTAATTGATGGGAGTCCCATCAATTTCCAGTCTTAGCTATCACAAAAAAGAACTACTATAAATATTTTTATGCAGATAGGTTCTCTCTCTCTCTCTCTCTCTCTCTCTCTCTCTCTCTCTCTCTCGTAATTCATTGTGACCTTGTCTTGGTATATGGTGTAAGATGTTGGTCTGTCATAATGTTTTCCAGTTTTTCTAGCAGTATCTGTCAAATAATCAACTTTTGTCCCAAAGGCTTGGATGTGGGAGTTTATCATACACTAAATTATTATGATCATTTGCTATAATACATTGTGTATGTAATCTATTCCATTGACCCATCACTCTATTTCTTACATAGTACCAAACTGATTACTACTTTAAAATATGGTTTGAAATCTGGTAGGGTCAGATTACCTCCCTTCACATTTTTTTTTCATTGATCCCCTTGTTATTCTTGACCTTTTGTTATTCCATTTTAATTTTGTTATTATTTTTTTCTAGCCCTATAAATTTTTTTTGGTAGTTTGATTAGTATAGCACTGAAGAAGTAGATTAATTTAGGTAGAATTGTTATTTTTATTATAGTAGCTTGCCCTACTCATGAGCAATTAGTATTTTCCCAGTTGTTTAGATCTGACTTCATTTGGGTGAAAAACATTTTGTAATTGTGTTCTTATAGTTCCTGGGTTTATCTTGACAGGTAGACTCCCACTTATTTTATATTGTCTAAAATTATTTTAAATGGAATTTCTTTCTCTGTCTCTTACTGCTAGCCTTTGTTGGTAATATATAGAAATGCTGGTGATTTATGTGGGTTTATTTTATTTCCTGCAACCTTGCTAAAATTGTTAATTATTTCCACTAGATTTTTGTTGATTCTCTTTGTCTCTTAGAATCCAATGACTTGGATTCAAATCTTGTCTGTGGCCACCAAATAGGGGAAACTTGCTGCCTTAGATTTAGAATCTAAGAGAATTCAGCTTCAATCCTGACTCTGACATTTCCTTTATGACCAGGGACCAATCACTCAACTTCTGTAAAATGGGGATAACACCTGTAGTACCAAAGTCACATGAGTGCTGTGAGGTCCACGTAAATCTCTTTCCAAACCTTAAAGTGGCATGTAAACGTCAACCATTACTGTTACTACCTGTGTGGCCTCGGGCAAGATCTGATTCTCATTTTCCTCATCTTTAGAATGAGGGGGTTGAGGCAGGCATATCGCCATAATTCCTGCTACTGGGGAAAACTTAGGGTGGTAGATCTCTTGAGCTCAGAAATTCTGAGCACTGTGTTCACACTCTGACCCTTCAAAGTCAGCTCAGAGAAAAGATCTAGATTGGTTTGGGGACTTGGGAAATATCCCCACTCTTGAAAATGGTGATGATAAAAGAATTGTCCTTAAGTTTTGTCATTAGTATTTTAAGTTTGTTTGGTTTTTTATGAAAGGCATAATAGCAAAGTGGATAGAGACTTGTCCTTGGAGACTAGAAAACTGGATTTAAGTCCTGGCCATGATAGGTTACTAAAAAGTGAATTAATTGGCCCACGTCAGAAATGGAGCAGGTCAAAATTCTTGAGCTGATCAGTAGTGGGATTGGGTCCTTGAGTGGCCCATTGTACTCCCCGCTCAAGTGAAACAGGAAGATCTAGTCTTTAAAAAAGGGGTGGGAAGAGGGAAAGAAAAAGAAGGAAAGAAAAAAAAAACAGAAAAATAGTAGAAGTGGAGGTCACTGGGGGTGTGTGTATACTGGGCGAGCCCCAAATCAATCACCTCTCTCTTTATTTATTTTTATCTTTTTTTTTCTATTGCCTTAATTTGTGAATATATGTTTTTTCCTTCCTTTGCCCAGTGAACCATTCCTTGTAAGAAAGAATAAAAAAGGAAAAAAATATTTCAAAACTGACAATGACTAATAGTACATACAGCTTTCCTTACCCATAGTCCCACCACCTCTCCCCTTTAGTTTTAAATTTAAGAAAGAACTTGGGCTTGGGACCTCCCGAGCTCACCCTTCCATGAGGGTGTGACATATGTTGCCAGACAAGTTCTGTCTTCTACGCTTCTACTACGCTTCTATGCAGCAAACTCTTTGGGCCCAGAGCCTCATGGCAGCTGCAGAGCCAGAAGGGGCCACCACGACCATAAAAGGATACTGTTTTAGGCTTCGTCCTTGCCTGAGACAGATGCCCAGGCACTGGAGCGTCATTTCAGCCTTCTGCCTCCTCTGATATTTTCCTGACGTTGCTTCTGGAAGACCTCCCTCACTCTCCCCTTGCCAACCTTGGGTTTATTGCTCTAAAACTAAGTTCACACCTTCTGCCAGACCCTTAGGATCAATTGCCCCATGGCCTGCTGGGTTTGATGTCATCTCAACTCTCTGTTTATGTTCTTGTAGCTTGGCATAGATAATCCCTTCCTCTCATCTCCTGCCACTCGGGTCATTTTTTCCTTCTCTAGGCTCCTTAAGTGCTGCTAATTTCTGGCACCATCATTCCCCACTCCCAGGATCCTCTTCATAGGAAGGTGCAAACCAGGCAGAAATGGTTGCTATCAGGCTAGAACAAAAGTCACTTAGTGAATTACATCTTGTCATTAGAGGTCATTCTATTCAAGGGGGTCACTTCATGGGTCCTGTTTGTGGTACAGTAGTTCTAGACTGAGGGGACCTGGGTTCAAGTTCCCCCTCTGAAGCTTACTACCTATGTGACCTTAGCAAAATCATTAACCTTCCCAGGCTTTGGCGTCTTCATGTGTAAAAGGACGGGTTTGGACTGGTTAGTCTTTGAGACCTCTTCAAGTTATGGTTATATGATTCTATGAGTAATATATGTTTCCCTTTGGGCAGAGTTTGATTTGAAGGTAACTTTTTCTTTTTTTCAGGGTTATGAATTAGGTAGAATTTCGGAAAAGATTTTTCTCAGGCGCTAGTTTCAGCTTGCTCTCTCTCCCTCCCTCTCTTTTTCTCCCTCCTCTCTCTTTCTCCCTCCTCTCTCTTTCTCCCTCCCTCTCTCTTTCCCTCCCTCCCTCCCTTCTCTCCTCTTTCTTTATCTCTCTTTATCCTCTCTCTTTGTCTCTGTCTTTTTCTTTACCTCTCTCTCTAGGAATGGATAATACAGTTCTTTCCTAGAATCCTAGTGCTGGAAGGAACTCAGAGACCATTCAGATGATCCATTTCTTTTTATTCTTTTATGAATGGAGAAGGTTCCTTGGTTTCCTTCAAATTTCAGCTAAAATCTCGCCTCTTGGAAGAGGCCTTTTCAGCTCCCCCTTCTACTCATGCCTTCCTACCCTTTGAGATTGGCCCTTTTACATATATGTTAACATAACATATAATATAATAACATGAACAATGACATACATATGAGATATGTGTTATACATTTTGTATGTATGGCAGTTTGCATATTTTGTTCCCTGTTAGAATGTGAGCTCCTTGAAGGCAGCTTCAGTATTCTTTTATAGTCCTTGGTACTTCGCATAATACCTGGCATGTAGTCTACACTTCATACATTCTCCTCATGGACTGACTGACCAACTGACAGAAAACAGAAGTATCTTGCCCTAAGTGTGCACAGCTAGTAAGTGACAGAAAAAAGTATTAGAACTCAGTCATCTAGCTGCTAGTCTAATAAGCCAAGCTTCATCATCTATTATCTGTGGTTGGTTCATTCACTTTACAGTTGTCCTTGACTCTTTGTGACCCCATTTGGGGTTTTCTTGGCAGAGATACTGAAGTGGTTTGCCATTCCTTCTCCAGCTCACTTTACATATGAGGAAACTGAGGCAAACAGGGTTAAGTGACTTGGCCAGGGTCACACAGCTTCTAAGTGTCTGAGGTCAGATTTGAACTTAGGAAGAGGAGTCTTCCTGACTCTAGGCTCACATTCTATCTACTGCACCACCCAGCTGCCCTTCAGAGTCAGCGAAGCACTAGTTTCAGAGTGGTGTGGATGAAACATCCTGAATACAGGGCTAGGGATCACAGGACCCAGTCTCAGGAAGTGTACATAAACTCTTAGTGGGGAGAGGTAGGGTTGAACACAGCAGTAATAAGCAGGAAATAGAAGTATGACAAAGAGGGCAGGCCCAAGAGAGCCTGACATTAGCTTACTTACACTAGCTATATGGAAATAGCCCAGCACAATTGGGGGCCTGGCTATCCCAGAGACTGCCAGCCACTGCCAAGGATATTTATAGCAATGCTGCCATGTGGGCAGCCCCACCTTTGATGAGCACATGGATTAGCTATGGTTTGTGGCTGGACACAACCCTGCTGGTGGTGCTACATACCAAGGGGCATCTACCAGATACCAAGGGAGGGCCTGACCCTTTGATAGGTCATCATTTCAGTTTTGGTGTTCTTTCAAGTGCTATGATATAGTCCCATCTGTAGTGGTAGGGAGATGGTTTGATTTGGAGTTAGAATGACCTGAGTTTGGACCATGCCTCAGATTCTTTTTTTTTTTTTAATTAATTAATTAATTTTTAGTTTTAAACATTCATTTCTACAAGATTTTGAATTACAATTTTCTCCCTGTCTTTCTCCTACCCCCACCCCAAAACAGCAAGCCCACTGAATACCCCTTCCCCCAATCTGTTCTCTCCTATATCCTTCCCCATCAGTTCCCTCCTCCCCCCCCCCCCCCGCAAAACTTTCTAGTAGGGCAAGATGGATCTACATACCCCAGTGCCTGTATATCTTATTTCCCAGTTGCATGTAAAAAAAAAACAATTTTTTAAAAAAAAAATTTGCTTTTAAAACTTTGAGTTCCAGATTTTCCCCCTTTTTCCCTCATCCACCCCCACTGGGAAGATATGCAATTCAATGTAGGTTGTACATGTGTAGGTACCCAAATCATTTCCGTAGTAGTTATATTGTGGAAGGCTAACTATATTTCCCTCCATCCTATTCCACCCCCCACTTATTCTATTTTCTCCTTTGACCCTATCCCTTTTCAAAAATCTTTGCTTCTTACTACCCTCTCTACCAATCTGTCCTGCCTTCTATCATCCCCGCTCTTATCCCCTACCTATTGAGGAGCTAGGCCCGGTGTAACTACAAGTCCAGCCCAGAATTTGCATCCCACCAGGCTGTGTACTCAGTTATGCTTTACAGGAGGTTGGTGCACAGCTTCCCCACGAACCCTAGAACTGATGTAAGTGCCAGATAAGGTACAGAGTAAGAAACATGTTTTCCAAGCTCATTGTGGGAACCATGGAGTCTAAGGCGAATGAGGGTCTGTGCTATTTTCACTGTTACATTCCGTTATCATAAGGGTATAAAAGGGTACAAGACTGCTTGCATCCCACCTGACCCATGTCTTTTTCATCATGTCACTGAGCCCATTTGTGGGGATTGCTGGACGAGTCCCCTACTTTCCTGTAGGGTAAGATACCCACTTGAGTATGTATATTATTCCCTCATTAAGCCAAATTCAATTAGAATAAGGTTGTCCAATTCCATTTCACCTTCCTGATCTTCCCCTCCATTGTAACAGTTTTTCTCTTATCTATTTTATATGAGATAATTTACCCTAATATATCTCTCCCTTCCTCCTTCTCCCAATAAATTCCTCTCTCACCTCTTAATTTTATTTTTTAGATATCATCCCTTCATATTCAACTCATCCTGTGCCCTCTATGTATACATGTATACACATATGCACACACTCTCATACATATTTATATACACATACTCTCCATATACATATATACATGCTACATATACATAAACACATATATTCACTTCAACTATCCTCATACTAAGAAAAGTCTTATGAGTTACAATTATTGTTTTTCCATGTAGGAATGTAAATAGTCTAACTTTAATAAGTTCCCTATGTTTCTCTTCTTGCATTTGAAAGTCAAATTTTCTGTTCAGCTCTGGTTTTTTTCATCAAGAATGCTTGAAAATCCTCTATTTCATTGAATGACCATATTTTCCCCTATAGGATTATACTCAGTTTTGCTGGGCAGGTGATTCTTGGTTTTAATCCTAGCTGCTTTGACCTCCAGAATATAATATTCCAAGCCCTTTGATCCCTTAATGTAGAAGCTTCTAGGTCTTGTGTTATCCTGATTGTGTTTCCACAATATTGAAATTGTTTCTTCCTGGCTGCTTGTAGTATTTTCTCCTTGATCTGGGGATTCTGGAACCTGGCTATAATATTCCTGGGAGTTTTCTTTTTGGGATCTTTTTCAGGAGGTGATCTGTGGATTCTTTCAACCTCTATTTTGCCCTCTGGATCTAAAACATCAGGGCAGTTTTCCTTGAGAATTTCTTGAAGGGTGATTTCTAGGTTCTTTCTTTGATCATGGCTTTCAGGTAGTCCAATAATTTTTAAATTGTCTCTCCTGGATCTATTTTCCAGGTCAGTGGTTTTTCCCATGAGATATTTCACATTGCCTTCTAATCTTTCATTTGTTTGGATCTGCTTAACAGCATCTTGATTTATCATAAAGTCATTAGTTTCCATTTGTTCCAGTCTAACTCTGAAGGAATGAATCTCCTCAGTGAACTTTTGAGATTCTTTTTCCATCTGGCAAATTCAACTTTTTAAGGCATTCTTCTCCTCATTGCCCTTTTGGGCCTCCTTTGCCATTTGAGTTAGTCTATTTTTTAAGGTGTTGTTTTCCTCAGTCAGGCTGTTGACCCTCATTTCATACTTTTCCTGCATCCTTCTCATTTCTCTTTCCAATTTTTCCTCCACTTCTCTTATTTGATTTTTAAAGTCCTTCTTAAGGTCCTCTATGGCCTGCAACCCGCTCATGTTTTCCCCTGGGGCTTTTGGAGCAGGACTTCTGACCTCACAGTCCTTTTCCCGCTCTATGCCCCCAAAATAGGAGTCTAGGGTTGCATTTTTCTGTTTCCTTTGCCTTGGCATGTTGCCACTTAATTGCTTGACTTTTGGGCTTGTTGCCACACTATGGCTTTAAGGCCAGATAGAGGAATTTTCGTCCCGAACGTGTGGGGGGCAACTTCCGTTTCTGGCAAGCTGTAAACCCACCCACGACTTCCACCCTAGATCACAATCCAGATCCAGGGAGGTTAAAGCAAGAGCGATTACCCCCCAAGACTGATCGCTGGATCTCCCTACAATTTGGAGGCCGGGAGCTGGAGCCGCCTCTGAAAACTGCAAAGTAGCGTGTCTCCTCAGTGGCTTCTAGCCCCCAGGGGAGGGAGCCGATGCATTCCCTAAATCCCAGTCCCAAAGTCCATAGGACACCAACCTCTTACTTTGTCCTAGGCATGTCTATGTTGATAATTCTGGAGTCGCCACAGCTCCTGGTGTTCTGGGGTTCCTCCAGCCGGCTGCTGGCCCTGCCGCCCTGGGGCTAAAACCTTGGCTCAAGTGGACCTGGGCTCGGCTCCGCTCCTGCGCTCTGCGCGCTGCCAGGTCCCAGACCGCTGTGCTGGTCCTTCCTGCAGGGCTGCTGGGCTGTCCTCAGCGGGAGGTTAGCTTCTCTGTGTTGTTCTGTGGGTGCTGGGGCTCCAGGAGTTGTTCAGAGTCCCCTTTTACATAGTTTGTGGGGAATCTGGGGGCAGAGTGGCTTGGACGAGCTGTTTCTACTCTGCCATCTTGTTAGTCTATTTTTTAAGGTGTTATTTTCTTCAGTGTATTTTTGGGTTTCCTTTAGCAGGCTGTTGACCCGCTTTTCATGATTTTCTTGCATAATTCTCCTTTCTCTTCCCAATTTTTCCTCTTCTTCTGTTAGTTTGGTTTTCAAAATCCTTCTTAAGCTCCTCCTGTGAATTGTAACCAATTCATATTTTTCTTGGAGGCTTTCGATGCAGACTTTACTGTCTTCCTCCTGTTCCATGCCTTCATCCTTTTTGTTCCCCAAAAAAGATTCAATGGTCTATTTGTGCTTCCTCTGCTTGCTCATATTGCCAGCCAATTACTTGACTTTTGAGCTCTTTGCCACAGTAGAACTCTGCTTCCAGAATGGAGAGAGTTTTGTCCCAAATTGCTGGGGTTTTCACAGCTGTTGGAGCTATTGGGAGGGCACCTTTCTGCAGCCCCCCAAAGCTCTGGAAGACTGGCCACATACCCCAGGACCACCACCCAAGGCAGTGATCCAGATCCAAGCAGGTTAAAGCAAGAGTGATTACCCTCTAAATTGTTGCTTGGTCCCCCTTACAATCTGCAGGCCAGGAGCTCCTGAGGCAGCCACATAGCACAACCACTGAGCTTCCACTGCTTCTCATCCTGGGGGCAGGGGCTGGACTGTGCTTTTCTGTGCCCCCCCCACCCCCCATTCCAACAGAGTTCCACACTGACCGTTTACTTTGTCTTTGGCATTTATGGGTTGAGAAATCTGGAGACTGCCATAGCTGCTGGTGATTCACTGTCCTGAAGTCTGCTCCCCATGCCTCAGATTTTTAACTAGATATGTAACCTTTGGTAAATCAGTCCCCCTGAACCTGTCTCAACTTCCTCATCTATAAAATGGGAATGTTAACAGAACTTACTTTGCAATGTTGTTGAATCAAATGTGATAGAGTATGTAAAGCACTCTACAAATTATAAAACACTATGTACGTGAAGGCTATTATATTTTTACATTATGATAGTAATATGGGGCATCTAGGTGACTAGTGAATAGAGTGCCATCGGGCCTGAAGTCAGGAAGACTCATCTTCCTGAGTTCAAATCTGACCTCAGACATTTACTAGCTGTGTGACCTTGGGCAAATCACTTTACCCTGCTTGCCTCAGTTTCCTCATATGTAAAAAATGAGCTAGAGAAGGAAATGGCAAACCACTCCTGTATCTTAACCAAGAAAACCCCAAATGGAGTTACCAAGTGTTGGACATGACTGAAAATGATTATACAATAATAAACATTGTTATTACTACTACTACTACTACTACTACTACTACTACTACTTCTACTAATGGGTAAGATTTATATGGGCTTTTACCTACATCATCAAATTTGATCCTTACAACTCTGAGGGAAGTCGTACAGGTATTATTCTGTCCATTTTTAAGATGTGGGAACAGAGGCTTAAATTGGTTAAATAAGTCACCAGTAATCACGCAGAAAAACTGAGAGGCAAGTTGTAATCCCAGAACTCACCTGACCCCAAACTCCATACTGTTCCATGTATCACCTTGGACATGAAACACTGGGACAAATTTTGAACTGTGACCCCAACTCTGACACTAATTATTTGTTCTCTAGGCCAGTCACCACCAGCTTTTTGATTCCCTCAACTGAAAAATCTCTACGTTCATACTACCTGCCTCATAAAGCTGTTAGGAAAAAACTCTTTGAGTTGCATAAAAAATGTGACTCTTTATCATAGTTATTTACCGTTATCATTGCCCATCGCCCATCACCGTCACCTATCACCAGGGCTTAAATGACCATTTACACCTTATTTAGAGACATAGATAGGAATTCCAGTGCCCAGGAAAACTCAGTGGCTATGGGAAGAGGACAGACCAACCCAGCTGGGGACCACCATACTTGGACAGGCAAAGCTTAAGACAGGGTAGAGCGACAGAGGTCATTTCCCTTGGCATCACTACAGGACCACCATGGGAAGAAACCATAGGGAGAAACCAGCTCTCCCATTCCAGTGATCCATGGAAACCTGGAGTAAATATTCAATCACTCCACCCTGGTTACAGTCTCACTTCCCTTCCTGAGATACAGTAGGTGACGCTAACAGGTTAGATCCTTGGGACATAGTAGTGTGTAGGTTCTACTTGATCATGTAAGACTGTTTCTCTGCCTGGGCAGAGAAGAAAGAGTTTTGTTAGCCCTCATATATCATTTATGTCCAAGACATACATAAGCATTATCTTTCTGTGGCTGCTCTGCAACAGCACTTTCTGTTACAAAACCTGTTTCACTGCTTCCCCCCATCTCCCCACCATTGACCAAGCATTCCTTACTGTCCCTTTTTCCTTTTGTCAGATTTCAGGAACACTATGCTCAGTGGTCCAGCATAGGAGTCTATTTTCCCCCAATTCCTCCAAATCCAGAATGAGCCCTTGTAGTTAATACTTCCCCCAACCTATCCCATATAACCTAGTCCATAGATAAATCATCAATGCTTTGCTAATGAGCACTACATAGTTGGGAGGAGAGGATGACCCTCTCCCCATTCTTCTAATTTTTATTGTTTAACCTATTACAATGTAATTATTATAGTGATGTTTAGTTATTTCAGTTGTGTCTGACTCTTTGTGACCCTATTTGGGGTTGTCTTGGCAAAGATACTGAAGTAGTTTGTAATTTCCTTCACCAGCTCATTTGACAGATAAGGAAGCTGAGACAAACAGGGTGAAGTGACTTGTCCAGGGTCACACAGCTAGTAAGTATCTGAGGCTGGATTTGAACTCAGGAAGAGAAGTCTAGCTGACTCTACAGCTGGCTCTCCATCCACTGTTCCACTTTGCTGTCCGTGTTCTTAGTTCAGTTTAATAATCTGTAAAGTGAGGGGGTTGAGTTAGATGATCTTTAAGCCTCATTCCAGCTCTAAATTCCATGATGCTAAGAATCAGAATATCAGGGATAAGAGTGTTTGCCACACCTCCTTTTGTATGTTCCAGTGGGAGAAAGGGGTCACAAGAAAGTAAAGAATTGGGATGGGGGAGAGATGAGAATAAGACCCAAAGAGAAAAATGACACCTATCAGTGGAGAATTGGAGACATCTGCATTATCAGGGGCTGAAGAGGGTAGGAAGGGGGGTGGGTAGAGTTCACATGAGAGGGGAGATGTGCTGAGAGCTTCAAAATAGGTTTTTAATTCATATGGCCCTTTACAAAACCCCACAAATATCGAAGAGAATAAAACTCCCATCTGAAAAGCAAAGCAGTCTTCAGTCATCTTACTAACTGTCAGCCAAGCTGATAGGTGAATTTTCTGATTAGTAAAATTATGAATTCCTACTGGAAACTGATCACAAGTTTTCTTACTAACTGTCAGCCAAGCTGATAGGTGAATTTTCTGATTAGTAAAATTATGAATTCCTACTGGAAACTGATCACAAGTTTAGGGCGAACTTTTCACTATGTCATTTGGGGAAGTAGAGGAAGTATTTCAATAAGGTGAGTGGTATTTGCAATTCATAGACTTTTTCATTCTTAAAAATTTCATCAACTTCTCCCTCCTGATGCATAATATTATACCCCCATGAGTCAAACAGGTTGAAGGGTCTCCTCATTTGCATGTTTGCCTTCTCCATAAGGGAAAACTGTCCATCAGCATAGTCTCACCTCAGCTCCACTGAGAAAACCTGAGGGCTGTGTTGCCAGCTGTAGTTGAGAATCTAATCACTGATGGGCAGGTAACCCCAAGGGCCCTGGGAATGGCAGTGGTCCCCAGACCAGTTCTGGTTCCAACCCAGCCCCTACAGTGTCCATTTCAGGAACCAACCTCTTAGGAGATACAGCCTAGTAACTGTCTCTGTGGGTGCTGTGGAGTCTCCATCTTTGGGAACCATGGCTACTGAAGAACCAGCTAATAAAGTCCTCAGTACCAACATCTTTGGCACTACTGAAAGCCTCCACGTCAGAAACAGCTATTATTTTCTCAGTGAAAATGACAGTAAAGAAGATGGACAAGGGTGAGATGGGATAGAATCTCCATCACTGGTAACAGCAACCATACTGGTGATCTGTGGAAGGAGCAGGGGGAGTCAAAATACAAACTGTCATTAAGACTTCTCTGACCTTGGGGCAGCTAGGTGGCACAGTGGATGGAGCACCAGGCATGGAGTTGGGAGGACCTGAGTTCAAATCTAACCTCAGACACTTAACACAAAAACTAGCCATATGACTTTTGGGCAAGTCACTTAACCCCAATTGCCCTCCAAAAAAAAAAAAAAAAGCAAAACAACCAAACAAACAAGTTATGCTAAGTGCCAGGGATGATGCAAGGAAAGGCAAAAAATCCCTACCTTCGTGGACCTCATATTCTAATGGGGAAGGCAATATATAAATATCTATCTAGTTACATACCATATACATATATAATAGATTCATATAATACATATAAATACATGTTGTATATAATTATATGTAAAATATGAGTTAAACCTGTACTCATATGAATATATATATATATATGTACATACACAAGCACATACATATGCAGGCAGTTCTGGGTTTCCATTCTCTGTTCTGCCGATCTCTATATATTCATCTGGGGATGTGGGGAAGGGAAGGAGGAAGGGGGCCACATGCCCATGGAGGGATGGGGTGGGCACAAGGTTCCAGGACACATGGGGGACAGAGAAGCGAGAGTAGGAAGAGGAACATCTTTCTTTCAGAATTCTTTATGTAAAGTTGAATTTGCATAATATGAATTTGCATAAAGTGAGAACTGTCTATATACATTATTTATCTATCTATAGGATAAAGGTAATATGAAAAAGGAAGGCATTAGCAGCAGGGGGAGGGGCAGGGAAAATCTATAGAATTTGAGATGTGAGCTGTCTTAGAGGAAGTCAGTGAGAAACTATAGGAGTGGAGGTCAGAGGGCAGAGCATCCCAGGGATGGGCAAGAGCCAGTAACAAGGTCCAGAGATAGAAGATGAAGTAATGTATTCTAGGAACTGGAAGTAGATGGGTGCAGCTGGTTCTGGAGGTGTGTGGAGCAGAGTGAAGTACAAGAAAGCTGGAGAGGTAGGAAGGGGCCGAATTACGAAGGATTTTAAATGCCAAACAGAGGATTTTATATTAGATCTTGAAGGTAAAAGGCAGTGTGTGTGTGTGTGTGTGTGTGTGTGTGTGTGTGTGTGTGTGTGTGTGTGTGTGTGTAAGATATAGTTAGACTTAAGAATCGGAAGAATTACCTTGGCAGTTGGAGGATGGATAGTTCCCTAGATGGGGGAATCCAGGGACCCGAGTCCTGGTGTGCTAGTAATGTTTTCTCTGGATGGCTTTGAGCAAAGCCTGTATCAACCTTGGTTTTCTCCATCCTTATGTCTCCTCCCTTTTTGCCTTTCGGGGATGTTGGTAGGATACCTGAGACAATAAAAATGTAATAGCTAACATTCATATAGTGCTTTAAAGTTGACAGACTTTTGCATATATTATCTCATTTGAACCTCAAAACAAGCCTTCGAGGTAGATGCTTCAAAGTCTGTAAAAAATGATTTGACTTGTTTTTTGGGGAAGACAATATTAAAAAAAAATCCAAACTGGTTTTATTACTAAACCAAATTCTCAATGAAAAGAATTTGATGGCTTTAAAAGACTGAGCAAATAAACACTCCTTCCGTGCCCAGTTCTCTGTACCCACCACCCCCACCAACCCATTCTGTCTCAGCCCACCTCATTTCATTTCTTCCTTCCCTTTTGTCTTCTCTTCTCTTCCCTATGGAAAAAGACAGGGAAGAATTCAAAACCAGGAAAGAATACAATGAAGACGATAGTGTGTGGTGATAAACTGAAGAAATGCAATCCCTGGATAGAGCCCGATGACAGCCAGGGCTGGGCAAACAGACACAGAGCTAGAAAGGATGACAAATCTTGCCTTTCCAGGGAAAGAGGCAAAAACTACCCAGGAAAGCTGATTACTGATCCGGCCTCTGGTGGGGTTAAAGTTGGCCTGGGCTAAGGAGACACTGATGGATTGGGGCAGTTTCTGTGATCAGTGACAGCTCCATTGTCAGTTAATTAAAGCACCCCGCAGACAGCACCAGGCTGGGCTCAGGGCTGGGAGCATTTGGAGCAGGAATGGTAAGCAGGTGCAGCCACATTCAATCTATCAACGGTTTTCAATTTCACATGCTTAACTTCAGATAATTTCCCTGAATTCTTCAGACCAGGGAATGGCTGGGACTTGAATAGCCTGGAGCATCCTCCTTGGGCCAACATCCCCAACATGATTCCCCCAGAGGCTTCTTCTGCTACAGCCATTTTTATCCCAGGCCAAAACCGGACCCCAAATGAGACTACAGTCTAGGCCGGGGGGACCCATTTAGTTGAATGCCAGAGACATATCTGATGGACCCTAACCCTTTTCTGTCAGGGCAACTAGATGGCACCATGCATAGAGTGCCAGTCCTGGAGTCAGGAAGATTCATCTTCCAGAGTTCAAACCTAGCCTCAGACCGAATGTGACCCTGGGCAAGTCACTTAACTCTGTCTGCCTCAGTTTCCTCATCTATAAAATGAGCTGGAGAAATGAAATTGCAAACCACTATAGTGTCTTTGCCAAGAAAACCCCAAAAGGGGTCACAAGGAGTCAGACACAACTGAAAATGACTGAACAACATCCAGTGCCTCAATGGTTAAGAATGCTTTGGGGAAGAAATAGCTCCATGATATTCTTGGTCCCCTTATTCACCAATTCTAGGAAACTTCCACAGAAGGTTTGGCCCCAACCTTCACAGTGGATTTTCAGACCCAGAGGATAAACAAGGCAGCTGGAGATCCCCTCAGAGGCCATTTCACCCAACCCTCTCATTTTAAGGTGAGGAGTTGAGGCCCAGAGAAGTTAATGACTTGAGCAGGGTCACACAGGCAAAAAGTATTGGTGGGATTTGAACTCAGGTCCAATTGACAGTCTACCACACTGCCTACTCTCCTGCTTCTTTTCTTCTCTTCCTCTTGATCCCTTTCCTGATGCTGGACCTGGTGCTATAAAATGTGATTGATTTTCATTTTCCTTTCAGTGTGAGTTGTGATTTCACTGGCTTAGGAAACTCCAACTATCATCATGGATATCAGCATTTTATTCAAAGCTTGAGTATTAAAGAGTTACCTAGGACATTGAGTGGTTCAGTGACTTATCCAGGGTCACCGTGACAGCATGGGGGAGAGGCAGGGCTTACGTCCAGGTCTCCTTGACCTCTATTCCAGGCTGCTTTTCAGATCCACGTTACTACGCTCAAACAGTTTACATTTATCTGGTGCTTTGTCATTAAAGCATATTGTACATACCCCACATCAGGACAGAATTCCTCCAGCACCTAGCATAGTGTCTTGCACTAAATAAACCCTTAGTAAATGCAGGCTGAATTGAACTGAAGAATCCTAGGAAGGGAGTCTTGTCTTCATGTACTAAGGATGGGGACACAGAGGCTGAATGCAGACAAGATGGAGATGAAGGACCATGTGCCTGAGGACCAGGCTTGAACCCAGGAGCTTTAGAAGCAAGTCCAGATAATAATAGATAACATAATAAATAGTGCCTTGGTAGGTAGTAAGTCCTTACACTTCATGTATTTAAGAAAGATTTCCAACCTTCTTAAAGTCAAAAACCAAACCAAAACAAAAAAGTGTTTTCCATTGCTTTCATATGCCCCATAAAACTTAGACAAAAGCAGATCAAAAACAAAACACTTTATAATTATAATCTTATCTTCACAACAACCCTGAGAGGAAGGTGCTATTAATAGCCCTACTTTACAGGTAAGGAAATTGAGGCAAACAGATGGTAAGTGACTTGCCCAGCATCACACAGAAAGTAAGTGTCTGAGGCTAGATTTAAACTCAGGTCTTGCTGACTCCAGGCCCAGCTTTATTCATTGGACCACCAAAATGGCCCCAGATATCTTTGAATCATATCACAAAGCTACTCTAAACTGCCAGCATCAAAGACATGAAGTCTTGGGGGTTAATCAATTGCCAAGTAGGACATGAATTATTGTTCCCATTGATAGAGGAGGAATTTGGGTTGCAAAGAATTCAGGGACCTTGCTCAGGGTTAGAGTCAGACTTACATCATCTATTTCAAGTGCTTACAAAATGATTTAAGAAACTATAGATCATTGACCCATAGAGCTGAAACAGACCTTAGAGTCCATCTATTTCAAATTCAACTTTCTCATTTTTACAAATGAGGAACCCAAGTCTCAGAGAAATGAAGTGACTTGCCCAAGGTCACAGCTCTTCAGTGGCAGAACAAATGGCTAGGCCCAGAGAATCTTAAGGTTGAAAGGGTGCTTAAGAACAGTCTAGTCCAGGGGTGGGGAACCTGTGACCTCAAGGCCACATGTGATCTTCCAGGTCCTCAAGTGTGGCCCTTTGACTACATTCAAACTTCACAAGGCTGCACTTGAGGACCTAGAGGAACACATGTGGCCTTGAGGCTGCAGGTTCCGTACCCCTGATTCAAGTCCAATATACCAATATGAATTATATACCAAAAAACAAAACAAAACAAAACCCAACTAGAAATCTCCTGAGCAAAGACTAGGACTATATGATTCCTGGGAAACTCTTATGGGAATAGTTGAATCTTGAATGGGTTTCAAATTATTAATAAAAATAAATAATGGGACAAATTGGGGGGGCATAATCAATGCCTTACTGGCCTCCATTTCCCTATAAGTAAAATGTGGATGCTATGATCTCTCCTGTGCTAGTCTGGGACTAAATGAGATAAATACGAAAGACTTGGGATTTCTGGGAATGGATGATTGACAGACATTGGGGGGGGGTAGGAGGTGTTCCATGGGAGATAGGAGAAGAGAAATCAGAACAGAACATTTTTTCCCAGTATGGTTCCTGGGTTCCATTTTGTCTATTCCCCTTCCTCCTACACAAAGGGGATGATAGAGTAGTGTGGTATAGATGTCATGGAAAATAAGTTCCACTTATTCCTGCCATTCATAAACTTTATGCAAATACCATTTTCATATTTTTCTTATGTTATTCTGTTTATCTGATATGTCCCCCCACAGATAAATAGATGTAGAGATAGATCTGTGCCTCTGTCTCTTATAGAGATGACATGACATCTCTCTCTCTCTCTCTCTCTCTCTCTCTCTCTAGGTCCTTACATTTCATGTATTGAAGGCAGATTTCCAATCTTATTAAGGGCAAAAATGTGTTTTCTGCTGCTTTCCTATGCTCTACAAAACCTATCAAATAGTAGATCAATAAACTTGTTTAGTCATCTCTGACTCTCTGTGAACCGATTTTGTTTGGGGTTTTCTTGGCAAAGATAGTAGAGTGGTTTGCCATTTCCTCCTCCAGCTCTTTTTACAGATGAGGGAAGTGAGGCAAACAGGGTGAAGTGTCACCCTGTCACCCTCAGGATCACATAGCTAGTAAGTGTCTGAAGCTGGATTTGAACTTGGGTCTTCCTTACCACAGGCTCTGCACTGTAACCATTAGGCCACCTAGCTGCCCAGATCAATAAATACCTGTTGAAGTAAGCTGAATTCATAGGATCATAGATCTAGCGTTGGAAAGGGTCTCAAGGACCATTTATCCCAATCTCCTCATTTTATAGATGAACAGACTGGGGACCAGGAAGGGTAAATCAAAGTCAGAGAAGGTCAAGAGGTGGAATTTCCACTAAGTTTTCTGACTCCAGAGCCTCTATACCGCACTGCTCTACCATCCCCTCTGTGTAGGAGGAAGGGGAATAGACAAAATGGAACCCAGGAACCATACTGGGAAAAAATGTTCTGTTCTGATTTCTCTTCTCCTATCTCCCATGGAACACCTCTTCCCTCCCCCCGCCCCCCCAATGTCTGTCAAGCATCCATTATGGATGGACAGCAGCTAGGTTCGCTCACTTGTGAGTGACTGAGGGGGCTGAACTCTGATTTGATACATGGACAGCTTGCTCATTTCTCTCCCCTTGGTAAGAATTAATTACAATCATAAAAAGAAGGCAGATATAATATTCAGCTCCATTCCCAGGTGTCCCCACATGGTGGGAGGGGGGAGGGGAAAGGTGCTCACCGAGAGAGGGTGCAGGATCACAGGGGCTGAGAAATCAGAGACAAGAAGCACCTTAGCCAGAGAGAAAATTGCATGAAGCCTCATTAATAACATTAAAATTCAGGCCCGACTACTGAAGGATTTTCAATAATTGCCTGTGGACTGTGCTGGGGATTGAGCTGTTGGAAGCTGCTGCCTTTCCTCCTCCCCCACCTTGTCTGAGCTCAGAGCTGACCTGCTATGCTCTTCTGGAACAGCACAGCCCACCTCGATCCCTGCCCTGGCACACAGCTGGGCTGAGGCCAGGGAGGCTGGCCCTGCACAGCTGCCAGAAGGGAAACATTTTTTAAGAGCATAGGTAAGAAATGGGCACTAAGGTCAGAGACAAAGAGGCTTTTAAACATTTTCTTCCTTCTTTTCCATAACAAATTAAAACAAACACAATCCACCTATTGTAAATGCCCCAAACAGAGACCTTTGAGAATTGAATTTCTGTCTGTCAGTCTCAGTATATCTTTCTATGTATGGTCTCCCTAGGTTGATCTCTATATATAGATCATCCCTGTTCTCTCCCTTTCCATCTGTCATCGCTCTATTTACAGTTTCTCTTTCTCTATATATATCCCAGCTCTCTTTCCCCCTCATTGTCTCTCTCTGTGGACAGTATCTCTCTCCACCCAGATCATATCATTGATTCCCCCGGGGCTTTGCAGCATGCTTTGCCTTGGCCAAGAGCACCTGAATTAGAACCTCTGACCATATTCTATGTGTCTTGTGATAGATACATGGTTAGCTAAGGACCCTTTATAGCCCATGGGGATCTGGAATGGGGAAGCCAGAATGAAGGCCTGCAGAAGGGCTTGGGGATGGGTCTACACTAAGTGTGTATCGAGCCAGGGGCCCAAATAACATGGAGTCTTGTACTTGGAGCCTTACTATAGCTATAACCCATTGGCAAATTGAACAAAAGAAAGCCAGAACCAATATTTTTTAACAATGCAAAGGGATTAGGTTGTACCTCAGATTACAAACTTAGCATCTCTCCCTCTTTTTCTACATTCTTCCATCCAACTTTTTCTCTCATTCTCTCTCTCTCTCTCTCTCTCTCTCTCTCTCTCTCTCTCTCTCTCTCTCTCTCTCTCTCTCTTTCTTTCTCCCCTCCCCCCTCCTCTGTCTTTCTCTCTCCAACCCTCACTTGGTATATAGGAAGGGAACCAAGTTAACTATATCTTGCTTTTCTTTTTCACAGTTTACTAAAACCATGACCATTTGGCTGACCTAAGAAAGAAAGGACTTGGCAGAGGCTTCCTGACCTTCTTAGGAAGTCCAGGGTGAGCAGAGCTATGGGATTGACCCATTGTTTGCTGTCCCCACCCTTTGAGTGGCATCTGTAGCTGCTGACTCAGGCCAGGGTTGCTGTCCTAGTTGCTAGGACTCCCTCCTACTTTTTCCCTAATCAAAACCACATTTATGATAAGCAAATAAAGAGCGATGTTTGCCAGAACTTCTTGAAAGTGAAATAGTCCTGGAATTAAGCACTGTCAATAATTTACCAAGTGATCTGATTTCTAGGGGGATTTTGACCCCCAAATATGTAATATGTCTCCACTTTGTTGTTGAAACTGTTCGTGTTTCTGCTGTTTTTAATTGAGCTAGCTTTGGTTAAGCCTATTTTATTCTCCTTTGTTCTGAAGACTTTAGAGTTGGCCAATCGTTCCTCTGCTGCCTTTTCACAGAGAGGCAGGATCCAGTGGGCTTCTATACCACCCGCCAGTTTCTAGACCTTCCTTAAGCTTTGTTTACTCCCTTAAAATATCTGCAGACTCCTTTATTTCTGCTGATTTGACTCTTAGCCAAGGGAATACATATTTAGCTCCCCTAACCTTTCTTCATGTGCTAAATGTTCCATTTCTGCCACTATTCTAGCTACTGCATTCAAAATTCTCCATCGAGAGAGTAAAAATAAATCAGATCACAGATTCTGAGTCTGAGGAATAAAATGCAGCCCCCTCCCTCCCTCTCCTTCCCTACTGCAGTAACTGGCCCCACCCCCTCATTCAGTTCTTGCTCAGGCTGACTTCACTGGTCTTCAGGGTGGTTTACTAAAAGGTCATGTGTTTAAATCTGGTGAGATGAGATGCGCTATTTTGTCTTAATAATAAATTTTCAAGTTGTTTAATATTTATGTAATGTCCAGTGTCTATGGGCATTCAGAAAATGCATTCCATGCAATTGCTCAGTTGAGTCTGTGGCAAGAGCCATTGACTGACTGGGAATTAGGAAACCAAGGTTCTAGGCTTAGTTCTACCACATCATGGCTGTGGGAACACAGGCATAAATGACTTAGGCAAGTCATTTATCCTTTCTGTGGCTTAGTTTCCTCATCCATCAAATGACAGGAGACCTTTAAGGTCTTCTCAAGCCCTGTTAACTCAATTGAACTGCACTGGACAAAGTGGGCTCAAAAAATAATTTAAAGATGTTCAACCACAGCTGACCTCTAGTGGCGAGTCTTGGAATGCATGTTTCATTTAGTAGGGCCTGGAGCCCCTTATGGGAATGCCTGATAGGCTTCTGTATTTTTGTTATACATATTGGACAATGATGCTACTAGGAGTGGTCCTTTTCTGTGAATGTTGACATGGTTGAAAGGACCATTGTGGGCCAAACATTTCTTCCATGTTAAGAGCAGGTCAAGTCAACTCTTAAAGGTTTGCAGCAGTGTCTGATAAGTCTTTGTGATTCTCCCTTTATTTTGTGACTCTCTCTTTAGACCTTGGGCCTTTTTATGTTGATTCGTGATGCCTGTTGCTGTTATATGACTGTGTGGAAGAACTAGATGGCTAGATCTCAAGAGGATTATGAAAATCCTTTCTTTAGATTGTCTAGCCTAAGTTTTTTCACTAGCCTAAGTTTTTTCTTGTGACTGATGTATACTATCCCTTCTTATATCCCTCTTCTTTCTGTGATTGCCCACTCTATCAGATCCAGATAAGGGTCTCTTGATCCTCTTCCTCAAAACCTGCATTTTCCTGTATGCCATGTAATCCAGATGTTCTGAGTTGACTGTCCAGTCAACCCTGATTAGATTGTGACTAATTTCCCTTGTCTGAATGGCCAGATAGGTCCCTGCCCAAGCTCCTCTTAATGGCTACATTTTGGCCCTCTAGGCTTAGAGTGAATGTCAAGGGTACCTGTTTCTCTTTGAAACAGCAACCCTGAGGGTCTTCCCCTCCCAGCTTGATTATTTTTTTTCCTTTTTCTAATTAAAGGGGTCATTCCTTGACACTTCTTAAAGAGGCCTATTCACTGAATGGAAGTTAGCTCACTCTAAGTGAGTACCTGCAAAGGCCTTAGCCTAAAACGGCCAGGGTCTCCCATTGCATCCTCGGTCATCTCCAGTAATCCTGATGAATAACAGGTCACTGGATCCAGATGGCTTTGGAGGAGAAAGTGAGGCTGGTGACCTTGCACAGCCCTCCCTCACTCAAACCAACTGCAAGTCATGTCATCATTTCCCTGATGCCATGGTCCTCTTTGAAAACAAAGAACAAATACACGACAACAACAATTTTGGAGCAATTCCTTAGAGTTGTAAATTGATAGAGGAATGAATGAATGAAAAAAACTACATTTATTAAACACTTACTATGTACTAAGTATTTGGTATAAAAATAGAAAAGACAATCACTACTTTTATTCTAAAGACCTCATGTTCTAATAGGGAAGACAGAATACATAGAAGGTTTCATCTGCAAGTTGGATGGAAAGGACCCGTGCTTCTCAGGGTGCAGTAGCAAAGCAGATGGTAAGATAACACATGATCTTTAATGTGATATCCCCTGATCAAATCATATCAGTCCTCATGTTGAAACATTTGACAATGCCAAGGGCTTTGGTGGCAAAGAACTTCCCTGCATGATGGTTGTAGAGGCTGGGCTAGGAGTAGGCCTGGTGGTCTTGGGGAAGGGATGGAGGGCTAGTGCTCCCAAGGTTTGGGAGTTCAGAGGCCTGGACTATTTCTATCTGAATCTCAAGGAGGTGATGGCTTGACTTGCCTAGCACAAGCCATCTATCTCTGTTTTCACCCTTAGGGTGTCTTGCTGTTGAGATTTTTTATTTTTTGTGATTCATGTTGCTTGGCACGATACAGAAAGTTTACACCTGAAATCACTCAACCAAGTCACTGCTACCTAGACAATCTGTTCTGGTCTGTGCCTGGCAACCTACTGGTTGGCGACTGATCCGATGGCATAGTATCTCTGGGCATCCTGATATCTAGGGATCCATGAACTTGAGAATTGCTGAGTGACTGATGCCTCCTCTGCTCCAGCCTTACATCATTCAACCAATAACAAGCTTGACTTGAAAGCTGGTGGCCAGTGTGGTGGTGTATTCCTTACCTCATCTCCTCATATGGGAGGAAGATTAGCCAGACCAATTACCACTACTCTGCCCACTCCATAGATGTCTGATCTGTGTTTCTTCTGGCTTGAATTAAACAGGTTTTTCCTTTTGAAAATGTCAGTAATGATAGCTATTTCAGGCAGATCCCAGAATAACATAAGTTCAGAGACAGAACCCCAGAGGCCCACCAATAATCCTCTTTTTAACATACCTGCCAGGTAGACACAACACACATCCCTTTTTTTGATTTGTTTTTATTTTTTGTTTTCTTGAAACTGTGTAATGAAGGGGAGTCTGCTATCTTTAGTGATGGTTTGTTCCATTTTGGATAATTCTGACTTTGTGGATATTTTTCTTTACTTAAGCTTTCTTTCTTTCTCTCTCTCTCTTTCTTTCTTTCTTTCTTTTTTTAGCTCTCACCCATTGTTCCTGGTTTTTGCCTTCTAGAACTAGACACACAAGCTTGATCCTTCTTCCATCTCACAGCCCTCCAAATATTTGAAGGCAGCTATCATTTCCTCCCCAGATCTTCTCTTCTTGAGACTAAATATTCCCTTTTCTTTTTGCAGTTTCTGAAGCCCTTATCCATCCTCGTTATCTTCATCTAGACACTATCTAGTTTATCAGCATTTTTTCCCCTAACTTACAGTGCCCACGATTGAGCACAATGCCCCCAAAGTGGTCTAATAAGGGCAGAGAGCAACAGGCTGATCAATAATTTACTCCTGAATATCTGGCTCATGACATAGCATAATAGGGAATTAAGTTCTTTAGTTGCTGACTCCTATTTGGTCAGTTGTAGAGACATGTGATATCAGAGCTGAAAAGGACCTTGGTGATCACATAGTCCAACATTCTCATTTTACAGATTTAGAAACTGAGGCCCAGAGAATTTAAGTGACTTGCCCAGGGACACTCAAGCTGTATGGGGACAAAGTCAAGATTAAATAGTAGTTCCTCTCAATCGAAATCCAGTGCCCTGGCCAAGACAAGAATCCCTAACTCCAAGTTCAGTGTTTTATGCATTCTACTCCAGTATCTCTATTTTATATAATTCTGGCTAGATCAAGATAGATAAAAAGATATTTGTCAAAATGCATTTATATAGATTATAGGATATACATTACATATTTTTCTTTTTTCCTATAAGTAGATGCAGACATAACTAGATAATATTTATATTGATATAATACATATACATACATATATATTTATAGATAGGCAGATGGATAGATAATAGACAGACAATGGGCAACTAACTGGCATAGTGGAGAGAGTGCTGGGCTTGAGGTGAGGAAGACTCATCTTCCTGACTTCAAATATGGCCTCAAACACTTACTAGCTGTGTGACCCTGGGCAAGTCACTTGACCCTGTTTGCCTCAGTCTCTTCATCTATAAAATGAGCTGGAGAAGGAAATGACAAATCACTCCAGGATCTTTGCCAAGGAAACCCCAAGTAGGTTATGAAGAGTTGGATATGGCTTTAAAATGACTGAACAACAACAGACAGATAATAGGTAGATAGGCAGTTAGATAGATAGATAAACAGACATAGACATACACATAGAAATAGACAGAGAGACAGGTAGGCATATAGATAGATGGATAATGGATAGAGAGCTGACCTTGTGTAAGTGCAAACCAGGTGGGATTGTGTTTTTCTAGAGTTCAGTTTCCCAGGCTCATGCTAAATTGTAAATATCTGAAGGATCAATCTCCTTTGAACCCTGGTAATTCATAGCTATGCTGAGTCATGTAGGATGTGAGGCCTTTTGGCTCTGAGCCTGTTGGTTGAAAACTATATATATATATATGTACTGGGAGGTTGGTATTTTACTTTGGGACTCATTCACAAGAAGAATGTTTCTTTGTGATTTGGCTAGATGAGACTCTGGGTAGCCATTGTTAAGGAGCCCCCCAGGCTTTGTGAACCCTGACTCCATGCCAACTACTCTATCCACTTCTCTACCTGACTGCCTGGAAAGGGACATTAGATATCATCAAATTAATTTTCTAATTCCACAGAGAAAGAAACTGAGTCCTAGAGAAGGTAATGGCAGGCCCCAAACCACATAGCTAAATAGTAGTAAAGAAGTCCCCTAATTCTGTAATTCAAGTCTCTTTATTTTCAGGTCTTGGCTTCGACCCCAAGTACCATCTAATATGTAAGCTTTGCTCCAGTGAGGTGATCCTACTTAGTGTCTCTCAGACATATTTTAGGTCATTACTTATGTACCCAGAACTATTTCTTCTGCTGAAAAAGCCCCCCTTTTAATGACAACTAATCAGTTCCAGCCACATTACTTCAGTTTCTCCAATCTTATCTCCCAATATTCCCTTTTAGAGACCCTACATTTCATGCAAGCTAAAAGGCTCACTCGCCCCATTCCATCTCAACAATTGTGCCATCTCCCCTATTAAACTATGATCTTGAGAGGAGAGAATGCAGGACCTAGTGCACGCAGTGTCTTACACTAAATTGTGAGGGTCTGCATGGTACAGGAATTATCAGATTACTAGGCTTCAAGCCAGAACACTTGGTTCAGATCTTGCCTCAGTTATCTATTATCTTCCAACCATAAATTTTCTCATCTTTAAAACAGCAGTAATAAATAACTCACCCTGTCTATCTCACAGGATTATTGTAAAGAAAGTGTTTTGTAAGCCTTAAGCAAGTGATTATAACTCAGGATCTAAGGATGAGCTCTACAGATGACTGCTACAAAGGGGCACACAAAGACATGTATGTGATCATCATGTAGTTGTGCTGTCGTTATTGTAAATTGCTTAATCTCTCTGGGCCTCATTTCTCTTATTGATAAAACTAGTAGATTAGATTCCATGGCCTCTAAGGTCCTTTGATCTAAGTTTCAGAGAAGGGGCTAACCTGCATTGGTTATTTCCTCATGTGGGAGTCCACTATGCCAATGACAGCAATGATACCACAATGATAGAAGGTCCAGTCCTTCTTCCCATAGATTTATATATCCAAACCTATGATATATGTGAGGTAGAGAACTCCCAGAGAGGAAATTTTCTCTATCAAGGCAAAATAGCAAATTTTTCTGTCATTTATGGTTTTAGAGAATTAACTAGAGGTGCCGAGAGGTTAAAGGGAGGTGGAGCAGGGAGGGAAAAAACCAAAACAAAACATGTATTAAGCACCTCTATGTGTCAGGCATTGTACAAGCCTTTACAAATATTACCTCATTTGACCTTGCTAGGGTCACACAGACAATATGTAACCGAGGTTGAGGGTTGATCTTCCTGACTCCAAAGTCAGCTCTTTGTTTTCTTTGCCATGCTAACTTTGTGTTATAGATGTGTGTGTGTGTATATGTATATATACACATATATATACATACATCTATATATGGCTAGCCACATATACATATATCTAGCCATCTATATACATATATAATGTGTGTACATATATATAACATACACATGTACATAGAATGCACATACATACAATACCTCAACAATGCACACAATACATGTATGTAATAATACATACACATTATACATGTGTATACACAACAACTATGCATATAATACATGCACATAATAGATATAATAATATATAATAATATGTAGTAATAATAAAGCACATATACACAATGCACATACATACAATACATGTGATAATTGTAGAACATGTGTATTACATGCACATATAGATAATAAAGACAACACACAAATATATGCATTAATGTGGATAGCAAATGTATAGATATACACATATAGATAATATGTGTAAACATGTAACATACAAGACAACTCACGTGTATTATACACAAATGTACATGGCATAGTATATACATATATACACTATATATGTGTATAATGTACATGTAATACATACACACATAAGTATATGTATATGTAGGTCTACACATACCTGCTGTTAAGGAAGTGAAAATAAAGTCTGTTTTTTATATAACCAAGCATTTAATTTGAGACCCGCATGTTTGGTCCTGGAATCAAAGGGAATATTTGGAAGGCTGAACTTGATTGTTGAATCTGCATTTCTCAACAACAGTGTTTAGACAAACTAATAGGTGGTTCCACACCATAAACTGGTACTCTATTGCTGAGATGCCACATCAATTGGAATTCTTTCCTGTCACTGGGACTGGCTCACTCACACTTTCCTAGTGGTAGGATCGACAGCTACCAAGAATCAGTGTGGAACAACAGAAAAAAAATGGCCTGGGAGTAAGGGCTTAGATACAAATCCCAGTTCTGTGACTTGTCTTTATTATTAAAGACACATTACTTCACCTCTCCAGGTTTCAGTTTCCTATAATATGAAGGGTTTGGGCTAGATGTTCATTTAGGTCCCAATATATCCTATAATCCCAGGAGCTGGACATGATGGAACAAGGCTTTTGGAACCACTTTCAAACATAACTTTCATCAACATGGAGCAGTACCCTCTGGGGGTGGGTTTTAAGGGAGCATCACTCTGCCTGTAGCTCAAAGGTCCAGAATCTGTTGCAACAATAAGTTCCCTAGGCTTTCTCTCCTTTACCACCCTAGGCATGATTTAAAATTCACTTGGCCCATGAGGGACATCCTGTAAAAGTGCTTTGCATATTTTATTTCTGAATTCTAGCCTGCCTGAATTCAGGCAGGACCTGGGAGGAAATACCATCTTATGGTCATTCACTATTCAGAGTTTTCCAAAAGAGACGCTCCAAACACTGCTATCAAAATTCTAAACGTTTAACTTGGATAGTAACTTTGGAATCATAATAGCTTTCTACTGGAAAAGTCCCTAAATAGTAAGACTAATATTAGTTTTAATAGAATAGCCTTGAGATTTCTTTCCTTCCTTCCTTCTTTCCTTCTTTCCTTCTTTCCTTCCTTCCTTCCTTCCTTCCTTCCTTCCTTCCTTCCTTCCTTCCTTCCTTCTTTCCTTCCTTCCTTCTTTCCTTCTTTCCTTCCTTCCTTATTTCCTATAATTTTTCCTCCCTTCCTCCCTCATCCTCCTTCTATTTATGCTATATAATTATATATATATATATATATATATATATATATATATATATATATATGTTGACACAGTACAGACCTTCATTGAGTTGCCATTGTGTGATGACTGAGTGGAACAGACTAAATAGTTGTTTGGGTCTCCAGGCCTTATAGCTTCAGCCAAGGTGATCTGATTCCACTGGAGGTGTGCACAAAATCATGGGTATAGGACTTAGAAACTCAGTAGCCAAGTAGTATGATGGATAGAGAGCTGGGCCTGGAGTCAGGAAGGCCTGAGTTCAGATCTGGCCTCAGACACTAAATACTGTGTGTCCTTAGTTAAGACGCTGCTCAGTTTCTTCATCTGTAAAATGGGGATAATAATAGCCCCTATCATCCAAGCTTATAAAGCACTTAGCACAGTGCCTGGCCCATAGGAGGTATCTACTAAATGTTTGTTTCCTTCTCTTTTATCATGATATTTATGGAAAAGTCACCATTGGTCTGATTTTCAAAATATGGGAGTGAAATCATCCATCAGGAATATATATTAATTCATCAAATTTTTATTATTTGTAGTAATAACAAATCTGGCCTCAGATAAATCTTAGCTATGTGACCCTGGGCAAGTCATTTAACCCTAGTTTACTTCAGTTTCTTCATCTGTAAAATGAGCTGGAGAAGGAAATAGCAAATCACTCCAGTATCTTTGCCAAGGAAAACCCAAATGGGGTCCTGAAGAGTCAGACACAAATGAAAAACAGTCCAACAAAAACTCAAAGCTAGAAGGGGCCTTTTAAAATTCATTAAAGGCAGGGGCAGAGCCAAGATGGCGGAGTAGAAACAGAGCGTCCAAGCCACTCTGCCCCCAGATTTCCTCCAAACTATGTAAAAGGGGACTCTGAACAACTTCTGGAGCCCCAGCACCCACAGAATGACACAGAGAAGCTAACCTCCCACTGAGGACAGCCCAGCAGCCCTGCAGGAAGGACCAGCACAGCGGTCTGGGAGCCGGCAGCACACAGTGTGCAGAGTGCGGGGAGCCGAGCACAGGTCCAGTCAGCGTGAGTCGCGGTTTTAGCCCCAGGGCGGCAGGGCCAGCAGCCGGCTGGAGGGACCCCAGAACACCAGCAGCTGTGGGGATTCCAAAATTATCAACATAGACATGCCTAGGACAAAGTGAGAGGTTAGTGCCCTATGGACTTTGGGACCAGTATTCAGGGAATGCGTCAGCTTCCTCCCCTGGGGGCTAGAAGCCACTGAGGAGACACACCATTTTGTAGTTTTCAGAGGCAGCTCCAGCTCCTGGCCTGCGAACTGTAGGGAGATCCAGTGATCGGTCTTGGGGGGTAATTGCTCTTGCTTTAATCTCCCTGGATCTGGATTGTGATCAGGGGTGGAGGTTGTGGGTGGGTTTCCAGCTTGCCAGAAACGGAAGTTGTCCCCCCACACATTCGGGATGAAAATTCCCCTATCTGGCGGCAAAAAGCCATAGTGTGGCAACAAGCCCAAAAGTCAAGTAATTAAGTGGCAACATGCCAAGGCAAAGGAAACAAATTAAACAGAAAAATGCAACTCTAGACTCCTACTTTGGGGGCAAGGAGGGTCGAAGCATGGAGCGGGAAGAGGACTGTGAGTTCAGAAGTCCTACACCAAAAGCCCCAGGGGAAAACATGAGCGGGTTGCAGGCCATAGAGGACCTTAAGAAGGACTTTAAAAATCAGATAAGAGAAGTGGAGGAAAAATTAGAAAGAGAAATGAGAAGGATGCAGGAAAAGTATGAAATGAGGGTCAACAGCCTGACTGAAGAAAACAACACTTTAAAAAATAGACTAACTCAAATGGCAAAGGAGATCCAAAAGGGCAATGAGGAGAAGAATGCCTTAAAAAGTCAAATTTGCCAGATGGAAAAAGAATCTCAAAAGCTCACTGAGGAGATTCATTCCTTCAGAGTTAGACTGGAGCAAATGGAAGCTAATGACTTTATGAGAAATCAAGATGCTGTTAAGCAGATCCAAACAAATGAAAGATTAGAAGGCAATGTGAAATATCTTGTGGGAAAAACCACTGACCTGGAAAATAGATCCAGGAGAGACAATTTAAAATTATTGGACTACCTGAAAGCCATGATCAAAGAAAGAACCTAGAAATCACCCTTCAAGAAATTCTCAAGGAAAACTGCCCTGATGTTTTAGATCCAGAGGGCAAAATAGAGGTTGAAAGAATCCACCAATCAACTCCTGAAAAAGATCCCAAAAAGAAAACTCCCAGGAATATTATAGCCAGGTTCCAGAATCCCCAGATCAAGGAGAAAATACTACAAGCAGCCAGGAAGAAACAATTTTAATATTGTGGAAACACAATCAGAATAGCCCAGGACCTGGCAGCTTCTACACTGAGGGATCGAAGGGCATGGAATACGATATTCCAGAGAGCAAAAGAGCTGAGACTGAACCCAAGGGTCAACTACCCAGCAAAACTGAGTATTTTGTTTCAGGGGAAAATATGGTCATTCAGTAGAATAGAGGACTTTCAAGCACTCTTGAGGAAAAAAACAGAATTGAATAGAAAATTTGACATCCAGACACAATAAGGAAGAGATGCCTGAGAGGGTAATCAGGGAAAAGAAATCAAAAGGAACTTATCAAAGTTGAATTATTTGCATTCCTATATGGAAAAACAATAACTGTGACTGAGGAAATATTTCTCACTATGAAAGTAATGGAAGAAGGGTGTATGGTCATGTGAATACATATGTGAATGTGTGTGTATATGGTTACAGTTATATATGGATAGAGGGCATAGGTTGAATTTGTTGGGAAGGGAGGATACTCAAGGGGTGATGTTGTGAGGTGAGAGAGGAAAGTGGCAGGAGGAGATGGGGAGAGACAGAGTGGGGTAAACTATCTCATGTAGAGGAAGCAGGGGGAAGTCGTTGCAAGGGAGGGGAAAAATAGGAAGGCAAAAAGGCAAAACCACATTCTCATTGAATTTGGTTCAGGGAGGGAATGACATACATACTAGGTGGGACATCTCAACCTACAGCAGAATGGGGGGAAGGGGAATGAGAGGAGGATGATGGATAGGTGGGCATCCTTGGGGGGAGGGGAGGTTGGAGGTGCCCACTATGGAAGAGGGACAGGATCAGGTGGGGAATGGACCAGGTGGGGGGTGGGATGAAGGGGAGGGAATTATAAGCAGCCTTGTACAATATATCTACCATGATAATGTTCTGCATAGCTAGACATATACAACATATACTGAATTACTTATCTCCCCAGAGGGAATGGGTGACAAGGGAGGAAGGAAATGGATCTGAAATTCAAGGTCTTAAGATTAAACGTTTCAAATATATATAAATACTATTTTAAAAAATCATTAAAGGCAGTATGGCTCAGGGAAAAGAATATTGGCTCTAGAATCAGAAATATCTGGGTTTAAATCTGACCTCTGACACTTGGTCTTAATCTCTTTAATTGCTAAGGGAGAGTTGTGACTTCTGATGTATTTTAACTCGAGAGAGATGGTTCTAGGAACCTACTCCAATTTATTCATTTGACAAACAAGGTAACTGAGGTCACAACATTCTATTGTCTCCCATAGGATTATATCTGAGTTGTTCAGAAGGTGGCAAGTTGTTCCCATGTTTTCCTACATTGGGAAATAGCAAAACAAACTCATAACCTGCTACTCTCAAGCACAAATACCCAGAGAGGTTCCAAATATTCATTCTAGATGAAATTGCATTTTTAAACACTATCCTAGGTATACCTATATGTCCTGTTTCCAACTCTTGACAGGCAAATCACAGATAAATTGCAGAATCATGGAGCTCAAGGGACCTTCAAAATCATATAACCCAACGATTTTATTTTATAGATGAGAAAACTGAGGCTCTGTGGGGTTAAGCAATTTACCTAGGTGACAGGAGTAGAGAGTAATTGTTGAGTGTGACAGGCTGTGTTTCCAATAGTTCCCCTTACATTTACATTATTCATTTGCTTTAGAATTGAAGCTCCCTGAAGGCCTGGGCTAGGACCAGGTGGGTGTTAGGCACCATGACCACCACTACATGAGCTATCTAATCAGGATCACATAGATGTCTTTGTGTGCTTCTGTGTACCAGCCGTGTGCAAAGGACATCCTTGGGTCCTTAGTTATAATCACCTGCTTAGTTATCCCAGGAAAGAAAACATCACCCTAGCCTGATGATGACACACAGGAGGCCATTGATCAACCTGACAATAGGAAATTAATCACAATATACCAGGAAGGAGGAAAGACCTTCCTTTGAACTAACAGAATTACTGAATTATAAATCAACCAATCATTGCTCACTGGGCTGTGGTGTGAAAGGAGCCCAACAAAGCCAGTGTTTGTAAGGGGAGAAATGGAAACATGCCTGGTTTGACTTCACCTTTGTTAATTGAATCTTTTTTCCTCCCAAATGTCTCCTTTTTATGAGAAGAGAGGAAGGAGGACACCTAGGTTTCAAGGGCAAAACACATTCAAGAAGGTAGAGTTGGGTTCAAGCCGATGAAAGAGAATTTTTTTTTCTTAGAGAAGATTTATTTCTATCTCTTCAGAGAACCAAATAGAATACAGCTGCAATGTCTTGGGTTCAGTTTAGATACATATAGGAGGATTCTCTCAAAAATGTTTCAGGTACTTCGTGTCTCATTTTAAAGTTTATTTTTTAAAAGTAAAATGTAAAAGTAATTAAAAAAATAAATTAAGTGGTTTTTTTTTTACTTTGATGAATAAGAATAATATCCTTTGGGAGCTGAGTATTTTAATAAATTCATTCATGCTGTGAAAATATTTCAATTTTTTTATACTTTGTCTCATTTACTTTTTTAAAGTTAAGTGAACAGAGCCAGGAAAACATTATACACACTAAGAGCAACACTGTGTGATGACCATCTTCAAAAGACTTAGTTTTTCTCAGCAATGCATGATCCAAGACAATTCCAAAAGACTCATGATGGAAAATGCTAACTATATCCAGAGAAAGAATTATGGAGTCTGAATGCAGATTAAAGTGTATTATTTTCACTTTTTAAAATTTTTTCTTTTGAATGCAGATTAAAGTGTATTATTTTCACTTTTTAAAATTTTTTCTTTCTTGTGTTTTTTCTTTCACAATATGACTAATATGGAAATATGTTTGTCATGATTGTACATGTATAACCTATAACAGATTACTTGCTGTCTTGGGGAGCAGAGAAGGAGGAGAGGGAAGGAAAACAATTTGGAACTCAAAATCTTACAAAAATGAATGTTGAAAACTATTTTACATGTAATTGGGAAAAATGCTATTAAGAATTTTTTTTGTAAAATTTGGTTTTTGCAAAAAAAAATTGTTCAGTTAAGTTTTAGTTCCTTTAGTTTTTTGGTGAATAAACATGATGTCCTTTAGGATTTGAGTATAAATATTTTTCTTAAGAAAATAAAATCCCCTGGGTGTATACTGAAATGAAATATACTGCACCTGCCTATAGCTAGATATAGACAAACTTTTGTCTGTCGTAGCAGCAAGCACCCTAGCATATCCAGGGTGGCTGCTAGGATAGGTTCTTCCATCTGCTTTTTTAAAGGAAAGCAACTCAAAATGGATTAACAATATCGATTATTTTAATCGATCAAATATCAGAGAATACAAACAGAAGTTACAAGCAGACAAAGAAACAGATCAGCAGACAGGCTTCCAGCTCTCTGACCATTACATCCATACCTAGTCAGTTACCAGAGAGGGAAGTACAACATCTGGGTTTTCAAAGCTGGGGGCTCAACGGCTGCCCAGAGTCTCATCTGGCCAAATCACACAACTCTTCCCAAAGTGAGCCCCAAAGCAGAACCTCACATCAGGGTTTATATAGCTTTCTCCTGGCTCAGAGAATGTCACAACCCTCTTGACCAACTGCCCAATCACAAAGTAACAAGGTGTGGCCGTTCCTGAAAAACAAGCCCTCCCTCTACAGGCTCCAGGTGAACACATTCATCCTATTATGGGGCAGAGTATATTCTCAAATCAAGGAAGGTTCTCAGAGTCACTTAAGCCCAGCCAAGGCCTAAGGGGCAGGGAAGATCTTCAGATTCTCATTCCCATAACATCTAGATATAGAAGAGCCCCTGTATATCTCTGTTTGAAAACTGTTTTGTTCGAACATACTAAGAAAAAATTCTCAGATGCTCATATTTATATGGATACTTAATTTATGATGTATAGATTTATCTTATTTTTTTTTCTCACCTGACTGAACTACTCTGACTTCTCCAGCTAGGAAGCTCATTATTGGGTCTTTCTCATCATTCTGGAAAATCTTATAAGACTTGGCATTCCACTCCATCACTATCCTCTGCCTTTCTGATTGGAGAGTGGGGCCATGAACTCCAGGCTTCCATTTAAGGAGAAACCCCAGCTCAGACATCTCCCTGTTCTTTGTCTGGCTGCACTACTCAGGTACTTCTCTGACTGACTTCTCTACCTTGCCACTGAGTTGAGTACTTTCTCTTTCCCATCTCCCTTTCAGCCTCTTTTCCCCATTACAATTTAAGCTTCTCGAGGGCAAGAACTTTCTTTGTTTCATTCTTTCTTTTTTTGTATTTGTATCCCTAGCACTTGGTTTCCATAGTAATAATAACTATGCTTAATAAAGGTTTATTGACTGATTGGTTTTCTTTTATATTTTTCCACTTCACAGATGAAGCAACTGAAGCCTAACTTAGAGGTTAAATGAATTGCCCATGATCACAACAGCTAGTAAGAGGCAGAGACAAGACTCTTACTCAGGTCTCCTGACTCCAAGTCTATGAGAAAAAAGATTTTTCTCTTTAAGAAGTTTGTAACAGAATCCAAACAGCAAAAAGATAGAGGTCATTAAGACATAATCTTAAACAATTCCAAGCAAAGTAAGTTTTGTAGAATCTCTAATTTTGAAGGGTGGCAATTTGGGATAATAGAGGAGAGCATTTTTCATGAACTGGAATTTTTGGAAGACCTTGGGAGCCATGGAGTTGCTGTCCTGCATGAGGGGCAATTGCTCTTCATCCTGAAAGGGAGCAATGAAAAGGAAGGCTGATGGGCAGTTTCTCACAGTTCAGAAAGACACTGGGGTCAGTCTTAATGGTGTCTCACAAATAACTCTTTTTGGCTTGTTCCCCTGGGAACATCAAGATCTGTCTCATTTTTGCCTCCACTCAGGGTTTCTCCTGGGAACATTAGAATATAATTTGTGTCTAGGTCTCCACTAAAAAGGACCTGATTTCCCATGCAAATATTTAGTTATTGAAGTATAGGACAGAATGGATTCAACTAGATGAACAAAACAAAATATGCCGGACAAAGACTTGTACCAGAGTCTGTGAACAGTCCAATTGAACCTCCTTCCCTCTGCAGTGGATCCCCAAATCCTTAGGACTTATATAGCCTTCTAGACTTAGAGTTGGGGCTTCCATGTCTTTTCTTTGAGGGAAAACATTTGGCATCACTAGAGAGTCAACTTCTTTCACTCTGGACCTGCACAGTCTCACTTTCACTCAGACCTTACTGTCCAAGTAGAGAGCAAGGTCTGGGTTTACTTTCCCACATGGTAGCTCTTTCCATTGAAGCTTCTTCTTTCCAGAATATGCTTAGTGCCCAGTCTCTTCCATCCATTCCAGGAACACAGAGCTAACCAGGAATTCCTCCTAGTTACTGTGTCCCAGAAGTTTGCTTGTCCAGGTCATTTCTCTACTGCTGTTTCCATTCCCTACCATCTCTGGGGCCATGTGGCTCACTCCTCTCCTGAGCTTGTGTGGTTTCTTCTTTCTTAGGGCCATGTCTTTCTTGAGAAGAGACTTGAAGAAATGCATGCTTCTCTTGTAGGAAGTCAATTCTGCGTCTGTGCATATAGGCCCTCTCCTCTCTGCACATCTGACCTCCGGTTCTTTCTAAAAACAGGAAGAGCTCTCTCTAGCTTCTCTTTTTAAAGGTCTAAGCCAAGGATGGACTCTGAAACTAGCTAGGAACTAATCAATCATCCTTAATGTGGAGACAATGAACCAAAAAGTATTCAGGGCAAGGAAAGTTCACAGGCCATCAAGGAAAGAGCTTCAACATAGAACATGACCCTTAAATATGGTGTCAATGGACCAGGGCAAGGAGAGTTCACAGTCCATCAGGGAGGGTTTTAATTCCATATCATCTTCAATGCCATAACAAGGCCTAATCCTCTAATGTTATTAACCTTGGCCAACCTTCTCCTCAGCACACTTTCTACCATAATAATTAGAGATGAGTTCATAATTATCTCAGTTGGTAATAACCTTTTTCCTTTCAGATTTCAGAAACACTTCCAATTAGATTTATCATCTATTATTCTGTACTATATAGTTATTTAGATATGTGACATGTCCCCCTACTAGCAATGGAAAGTGTGAGATTTGGAGTCAGAGATCTGGTTTCAAATCCTGGCTACTTTTTTTTTTTTGCTTTTTTGCTTTTTGGAAGTCAATTGGGGTTAAGTGACTTGCCCAAAGTCACATGGCTAGTAAGTGTGTCAAGCGCCTGAGATCAGATTTGAACTCAGGTCCTCCTGAATCCAGGGCCAGTGCTCTATTCACTGCACCATCTAGCCGCCCCTCCTGGATACTTTCTAATTAAGTAACTCTATGCAAGTTACTTTACATCTCTGGGCTTCATTAAAGGAATAGGATTAGAGGATCATGGAGGTAACTTACAGTTTTAAATATAGAACATTATAGTTACATATAAGCTCCAGGAGGATAAAACTGCGTTTTATCTAAACTTTATATCTCTCCCAGGGCCTACTATAATCAGATATTTAATATTTAATTTTTAAATTAAAATTTTAAATTGAATATTTCATTTAACAGCAGCTATTTAATAAATGTTCCTTGGACTGAATTATTGAAATGAAATATGTTTGTTATTTTAATAGTTTTGTTTTTATTTAACAACCACCATAATTAACTAAATCATGCACTATCTTTCTAGACTATGTCTAGGCTAAACCTGACCATCTCTGTGTTATCCAAAGCCCTACTCTTTACCTGATAACAGCTACCCAAGTGATAGTCATAGAGCTCATGAAAGCTGCTATCCTTGCAAGCCCAAATCCTCTGGTAGAATACTTACCAGGGAAATTTCAGGGCTGACCATGACAACCCCCTGCTGGAGAAGATTCTAACCCTAACCCTATTGTCAGTAGGCTAGAATATAAATACTTTCATTTGACATTTAAATCCCCTCATGGTCTGGCTCCAAATTACTTTTCCAGGCTGATTACACATTATGCCCCTCACCCTGAGCAGGGTATTCAGCTTCAATGGCTAGTCAAAGTGGTAGTTATATGGATCAACTCCTTACTTTAAATTCTTGAGACAGAACCCTCAGACATGCAAGAAAACAAAGCTCCAAAACTTTTATTTGATATATAAGCTGTGTTTGGAGGTGAATTGATGCTCTCATGAATCAGAGGAGATGGCCACTGGGAATAAACTCAGAAAGGAGCTCAACCATCCATCTGGCCCCAGTATGTCGGTTGACAAGCATCAGTCAGTCAACAAACATTGACAAAGTGTTTATTCTGTGCCAGGGACCATGCTAAGAGCTGGGGATACAAAGAAAAGCAAACATGGTGCTATTATCCTGGAGCTGCACTCTCTGTTGGCCCCTTCTGGTAGCATCACGTTCAGATGTGTGGATAACCCAAGGAGCTTGTGTTAGCTGGGGTTCTTATGGGGTACTGAGAAGCTCAGCAGAATGCTTGTGGTCCAAGAACCTTCAGCATGACTGTTGGACTAAGGGGCTTTGGACAGTGGTGTTCTACCAGCTGGCAGTGACCATATGCTTCTGTAAGCCACTAGTGTGTGGCTCCTCATCTTGCAAGAAAAGCAGCAGTTGCTCTTATCCAGAGACCTTAGAGAGCAGAGTTGCTGAGTATTGGCGGGCCCAGTGGGATCCTGCTTCACACCCTCTCATGCACTTCCAATCAAATTGGCCCACTTGTTTCCCTACTAGTTAGACTAGTGTACAAAATAATAAAGAAAATCCTACTGTGGTTTTAAACACCAATCAGACTGGATCCTTAAGAATAGCCTTGCTTGGGGTGTGACTAGGTGGTACAGTGAATAGAGCACCACCCTGGAGTCAGGAGGACCTAAGTTCAAATCTGGCCTCAGACACTTAACACTTACTAGCCACGTGACTTTGGGCAAGACTTAACCCCAATTGCTTGGTTGCAGATTGATGGAAGAAATGACCTTGCCTGGAAGAAATGACATCTAGGTTTCTGTTTACAAAATTTCCTGTGATATGTAAGTCTTCTCTTCCTGTAAAACTATTAATTTTTATTTTATTCTTGGCTGTTTATATTTCCTGATGATCCAGCATATTTAGTAGTATTCACTGGGTCAAATCAAAGAAAAAAACAAAAACAAAGCCCTGCTGTCACTCTGAAGGTTTCACTCTCCATTTCCTCTTTTCTTCCACTTAAAAAAAAATCAAATTCCACCAAATCCAGTAACGTCCCTCAGGCCCGAGATGTCTTCCCATTTATTATTTCCAACATGCCACTAAAATTGAATATTCAGTTTGGGGTTTTTATTTTTTTCTTCCATTTTCATGGAAATGAAAAAATGAACGAGAATGGGAATGAAAAATGGCACGAGGGGAGGCAGAGAGTGTATCATGGGAGGTGGAGATGGAAAGAACTCTGGAATCTTTCTCCAAGGTGACAGCTGAGCAGCAGTGGGTAGGGATGGGGCATCTTAGCATACCCTCTCGCCACATCCTGCAGTGCTTCCTTCCAGCTCCTAGGGACAATGCTCTCAGAGGAGGTCATGTCTCCTGTCATGCCCTTAAAATAGTGCTGAGCAAAATCCATTTTGTTGGGAGGTGTGCGTGCTGGTGATTGCTTCTGCTACGATGCTCATCAGCTAAATCCATTCTCTCCATGGGAGGGTGGGGGAAGGGGAGGAGAGAAGATAGCCCACTTGGAGGCCAGTGCCTGGGCCTTCTTTATCTCTTTTATTTTTCAGCCCCTTCTACACCCCTCCAGTCCAGGAACAATACTTCTCACATAGAAAGTGCTTTAAAATGTGCATTAAATGCTGGATGAATGAACTTAGTTTCCTTCTCTTAAAATGAGTGAGTCGAAGTAAGCAGAGGCTTTTTAAAATCCCATTTCAACTCTAAAATCTATGATTTTTTTGACCCTCTGAACGTCTGTATAACCACCTGAACTCCTGTTTTACCCGTTTGTAAATGGTGATGTTCTATCTAGCTGTCATTAATGATATAACCTCAAATTTGTCTGGGAATTCACATTTGAAAAATGCTGCTTCTTCATCTTTTTTCCTCCTGAATTTGGGGATCTTGGAATGTGTCTGAATCCTCCCTGCTCCACTAAATGTGTCCCTGGGGGAAGGAAAGGTACAGAGAAGACTTCTTTCCCCTACGGCTGCTTCTTAGGCTTCTAGTTACCAAGCTTACAGGCTCCATAGCTATTGAGAAGAAAATATGGTAATTTCTCCCATATTTTACCTCTGATACTTCACTTGCTTTAACTCTACCTGTCCCTTCTTCCTACCAGAGCTAAAACAATAAGTCATTTTCATCTTGGATTTAATAAGGTCTGCACATTCTATAAAACTTGGGTTGGATAGCAGTTTTAAAATCTTAATTGCTACTCACTACTGTGATATAAAGAACATTGACCCTGGACTGAGAAGATGAGAGTTCAAATCCTACTTCTAATGTTTGCTACCTGCGTAAATTTAAGAGCTATTCAACTTTCTTGTGCCTCAGTTTCTTCATCTGTTGAATTTGAAGACTGCACTAACTAGCCTCAGAAGTTCTTTTCAGTTATAGATCTGTGCCTTAATAAGCATTTTTAAAGTGCTGACTATGTGCCAGGCACTGTGCTTAGCTCTAACAAAAGCATGAAATGGCAAAAGCAGGACCAAAAACAATCCTTGTTCTCAAGAAGTGAATGGGGGAGATAAGATGCAAAGAACCAGGTCAGTAGAAACTATAGAGAGAGGAGCTGTTGCTGTTCATCCTTCATTTTTGAAGAGGACCAATGACACCATAGGGTGATGTCTTGAGCCGTGTATGAGTTAGATTTAAGTGAGGTGGAGGGAACAGATGAAAGTAACCTGAAAGGGGAAAGCATTAGCAACTGATAAACCAGGAAAAACTTTCTGAAGAAAATGGGGTTTGAACTGAGAGAAATGAATATTTTTAATTATTGAATTAGGACCAGAGTTTTTCCCTTTTTCCCCTTCTTTATCCAGAAATCAACTAGTGTGAGAAATCTTGGGCCAAGACTTACACAGGCAAGAAAGCTAAGATCTAATCAAAGAAAGTAAAGAAATTCAAAGTTTAGGCCAATGGGTGGATTCCTGCTCATTTTGTTTACTCAGACAGGTGTGGGAAAACGTGCATTCTTCCTTTTGTCAGTTGGGTGATATGGATGTGGCTTTGACCATGACTGGGTGCTCAGTGTTATGTACCTCAAGACCTCATTGGAATAAACCCAAGTTTCGTTATAATGTGCATTCTCTCATTAATTATTAACCAATCAGAGTTGATTGCAACCCTCAGGAGTGCTCACTCTTCCAAGGGCATATACACTGTGAGTCCACTGTCTGAAAGTGAGTCCATTGGTCTGAGATGGCCAAATGAAAATTCCTTTTATTAATAAAATGCTAGCAATATTAACAGAATGATTAGTTACCAAGTAACTGTGTCTCTCCAACTTTTTAAGCATCAAAGGGTCTTAAGGGAAGCTGAAGACAATAAGAGGTGAAGCTGAGGGGGCAGGGCATTCTAGTCATAGGGGACAGTCAATGCACACACAGGTCCAGATGGAATGTCATGTTTAAGCAACTAAGTAGGGCTGTGAATTGCATCACAGAGTGAATGGTGGGGATAATGTATGAGGAGGTTGGAAAGGTAGGAAAGGGACAAATTATGAAGAGCTTTAAATGATACTCAGGATTTTATATTTGATCCTGATGGTAATCAGGAGTCACTGGAACCCATTCTTCAAATCTCCAACAGCTCCTTTCCCCTCACCCTCTAAGCCTTGTGTAACAGGGCTTGCTTTGTACCTGCCCAGATACGCTAACATGGAGGAACCCTGCTCCTGGGGGCATGGGGCGGGGATCTCCTTCCATTCTGCTTTCTTGTAACATGTGGGTGAGAGCAGCCTCCTGTGATGGACTGTGTAACCAGAACAGGAGATATCCCCCCCCCAAAAAACAAAAAAAACCAGACTCTTTCCTATGTTCTCTTTTGATCCCAGTTCCCCCACAGTATGAGTATTATGAACAGAACTGGGAAAATGGATATACCTTCACCCCCTCTCTTTTACCTAGGCTCTGAGAAATAGGCCTGGGGTCTCTGTTCTGTTATGCTTGTCTTTTTCAGTTTCAGATGCAGGTGGTAATTCCCACCAGAACCCAAATTTGAGCCATGGTAACCTTTGGACCCAGGATTCCCAATGAGATTTTAAGACCAGCCAACCCAGCAGAGAAGCCAGGAAGGAGAAAGAGTGCCTGGAGATGGTGATAGCATTGAAGGCTGCAGAGAGGTCAAGGAGAGAATTGAGGAAAGGCCATTAGATTGAATGAGAAAGAGCTCCTTCAGGAGGAGTATCAACTGATCTCATAAGATCAGAAAGGAGAGTTCAGAGAATTAAGAAGAAAATGAGAAGAGAGAAAGTGGAGAGACTGTGGGAACTTTCAAGACGGTTAGCCATGAAGGGGAGGAATGATCTAGAATGACAGCTATCTGGGTTAGTTGGATCCAGTGAGTGGTCTGTGTTTTGGGGGTTTTTTGTCTTTTTTTTTTTAAAGAAGAATTGAGGAAACAGGCTCAGCGGTGTGGAGTGATTCACTTGAGCTCAGGGAAAGAAGTTAAATGAAATCTTAGTCTATACTAATAAAACCATAGTATCCAGAGAGAGAGGAGACACTGTTAGATTCCTGTTATATTATGCTTGGTGAGAACACATCTGGAGGAATTGTTCTCAGCTGGAGATGCCACATTTTGGGAAGGCTGCTGACAAGTTGGATTCTGTCCAGAGGAAGGTGACCAGAATGATGATGGGAACTTGGAATTGTGCCATTAATTAAGCAATTAATTGAAGGAAGAAGATTATGATGGCTATTCCCAAGTAAGGGCTATAAAAGAGGGATAAGAATTTTTTTTCTTTTTTACTCAACCTCACAGAATAGAACTAGTCACAAAAATTGCAGAAAGGCCAATTTCTGCTCTTTGTTGGAGGGAAAACAATTTCTTAATAATTAAAGCTGTCCAAAATTTGAAGGGGTTGCCTTGAAGGATTGTGAGTTCTCTACTGGAAGTCATCAAATCTGGGCTTAGATATACACTTGTTGGCTGTTGTCGAGGGACTCCCTGACCAATTGCAGGTTGTTTGGACTATTTGGCAACTGAGATCTCTTCTGATTGAGATCCTGTGATTCAATTTATCAGCATTAGTCGGGGTGAGAGCTGGGGACACAGAGAGGATAGGGGGTATGGTTAGTATGCTACCACCATCAACACACCTTCTTAAACTGATTTTTTTGAGAAAAAAACAATTGCTTTGTTTCCTCCTCCCCAATCTTTCCTCTGTGCTGTTTCTACATCCTTTACTCCCAAATTCTGAACACATTTTTCCATCTGGGTCTGTTACATTGGACGTCTAATTTGTATACTGGCTCAGAGCACTGGTGCTCCTCCCTCATGCAAGCATTGGTTTTCATGCTTAGAGAACACTGGTCTTGGGGTGGTTAGGTGGCACAGTGAATAGAGCACGGGCCCCAGAGTCAGGAGAACCTGAGTTCAAATCCAACCTCAGACACTTAACACTTACTAGCCTTGTGACCTTGGGTAAGTCACCTAACCCCAATTGCCCTGTCTTCCTCTCTCCAAAAAAAAAAGCAAAAAAAAATTATTAAAAAAAAGAACACTGGTCTTTATTTCTTGTTTCTCTTTCCTATTAATCAACCATTAATTCTCACACTCAAAACAGTTCTCTCATATTTATCACTTGTCATTTCTGCCACCATCCTAGCAAGAAGAAAGACAATTGTATTCTTTAGAGAATGATCATGTAACTGAATACCTGATTCTTTGTCCTCATTGGTATCTGCCCTGGTAGTATGTCAGCTGTACACCGCATAGTTGACCACATACTTTAAGCATGGGTTCTTAACTTAGGTTGCATGGATCCACTGGGCATTTGCAGAGAATTTTCAGAGGGTCTATGGATTTATTTTTATATTTTGATAATATTTCAATATAGTTTCTTTTTTAATTCTATGCATTTTGTTTATTTAAAAGTAGTATTCTAAGAAGGCTCTACCAGACCAAAAATGGGTCCCTCCCTCTCTCTCTCCTCTCCCTGCCACCCCCCCATCCCCATCTCTCCCTCTCTCTCTGTCTCTCTCTCTCTCTCCTGCCCCCCTTATCTCTCTTCTGCCTCCCTCCTCTCCTTTCCTTCTCCTCCCTCCCCCTCCCCTTTCTCCCTCTGCCCTGCCCCCCCCCATTAAGAATTCAACCGCTAAGTATAAAATCTACTAAACAGAATACATGTGAGTCATTCTGAAGTGCGTAGCATGTTTACAGAGGTCAGGTTGGCACAGTTTATTTCACAGTGATTTCTAACACGTTTCAGACCTAGAACTGCTGGACAATTTTCCTTAGACCTGAGTCAAGATGGTAGATTGGAAAGAACACAAGTTATAGGAACTAGAAGAACTGGGTTAGGAAGGTCACTTAGCTTCCCTGGGTCTCAGTTTCCTTTTCTGTTAAATGAGGAAGTTGTACTGGATGACTGGAACATCCAGGTCTAGCTCCAGGATTGTTTATTTATTTAAAAGGAGGCACTAAATAAACCATGGATTTGTGATCTCTGAGGTGTGGGCACTCCCTAACAGGATCTAGGGGCCGTGCTGGATATTATCCAATATTGGACTTGGAGTCAGGACCACTTGAGTTGGATGGAGTCTTGCCTCAGATACATATAAGTTAGATGACTTTGAAATAGTCATTTGACCACTCTGCCTTATCTGTTAAATGGGAGAGTTGGCCTCGATGGCCACTATAAGGTCCCCTCCAGCTCTAACTCTATGGTCCAAAGACCTGAGCCCCTGGTTTGTTTCTTCTGATTTAATTCAGCTCCCCTCAATTTGCACACCCCCTTCCCATTTTCCGCCCCCCCCCCCACTATATTAAATTTTAGCAGTTCTGTTTTTCCTTCTCTGACACTAATTGAATTCCTTCGGATTTTCCTTGTTTCCAGGAGGCAGGTTCTTTTCTTTCTCATCCCTGCCCCCACACCTTTCTACTAGCTGGTCCTGGTTCCTACTTCCTGCCTGCCCTCAGGCTATTTCTGTGTCACTTTCCTTCTCAAACTCCTGTCAGTCAACTCCTGTCATTTCCAAGTATCCACATTTCCCCGTAAGATAATGTTAATGACCATATCTATTAGGGGCACAATTCTAATCCACAGAACCTTGGGGGAGGGGAGAGTCATCACACCCTGAAAAGGTACAGAATCTATTGCCCATACCACTGATCCAGCAGCTCTTCCTGTAGTCATGAAATTAACCTTCAGCTCACCTAGCTTTGCTTGTCATCTCCCTCTTCAATTTAGTCTTCAAATGATTCACCTGACAGAGGAATCATCTTCCTCCTGAGCTCTTCTTCAGCAGTGACACCTCAATTCCTTAAGCTATTTTTAAAAGAGATCAATAGTTGGTAGAATAAGCCCTGTTTGGCCCTTCAGAGGTTACAGCAGCATTTCAGGAGGAACTGGTGTGCAGCAGCGTCCCTCTCTCTGGGAGGATCCCTACACAGAGTTCCAAAATCTTCATTGCTAGCAGTTTAATTTAATTTACAAGCAGTGGCAAGACTCCAGTGCTTTTAGCTAATATTTAGAAATGGTTTCTTTCTTATCAGCTGAAGAAATGCTTTGATGGCATTAGCCCATGGAGTGAATGTTGTAACTAAAGAACCAACTCTGCTTAATGCATACAGCCAGGAAATAATGATCAGATTCACCAATGATTCTGTTGACACTTCCATTTTCAAGGCAAGTTATTTGTTTATTTAAGACCCTGGACCTTGTTCATGGGGATCAGCATGTGAAAATGTAGGTTGAGCCTGGAATCCTGATGTGAAATGCAAGGCACATACAATTTAAATGTATTTATGAAATGCTTAGCTTTTGTTTACTAATGGCTACTAATGATCATCATCAAGGCAGAACCTTTTAATTAAATGAATTCAAAGTTAATTTGGAGGTAAACAGGAAAACAACTAATGCATTTCAGTAACTTACTTTCCTCTTCTGGTTTTGTACCCCCTTTTGGTAGGTACACGCATAGTAAATCCTATTTCAATACTTGTTCATTCAGCAAAATCAACTGGGGCATGGATAGCTCTGATTAAGATGTCAGGGGACTTGCTACTCATTTACCCTTAGGACTTTCTCCCACATGGGCACAATTACATTCATTGATTTCAGTAATTTTAGAAATGGACTTTCAGTTACACAGTTTGAAATACACTGATTAATGTATACATGTTGTTTAGATTTTTTTCAGTTGTATCTGACTCTCTGTGATCTCATTTGGGGTTTTCTTGGCAAAGACAGTAGAGTGGTTTGCCATTTCCTTTTCTGGCTCATTTTACAGCTGGGGAAATTGAGGCAAATGGGGTTAAATGACTTGTCCAAGGTCACACAGCTAGTATCTGAGACTGGATTTGAACTTGGGTGTTTTTGACTCTAGACTTGGGACCCTCAATGTATAAATATAAGCTTCATATAGAATGCCAATATTTCTTCTTCAATTCACTCCTTCTGCTCCCTGAGCAAAACTCTTATGTTTAGTTTGATTTTAAACAATCTGGTTATTTGACTGAAGTAATAGATTCAGAGGTTAAATGGATACTTCAGTTCTTCTAGTCCTACCCCCTCATTTTACAGTCAAAGACATTAAGACCTAGTTAAATGACTTGCCCAAGGTCACATAGGCATTAAGTAGAAGAGTCAGAATTTTAACTCTGGGCCTAGAATTCTAAATTCAGCATTACTTCCATTTTGCCATGCTGCCTGTGTATACTCATCATAATATTGTTGTTGAGTCATGTCCAACTCTCCATGACCCCATTTGGGATTTTCTCAACAGAGATACTGAAATGGTTTGCCCTTTCCTTTTCTGGCTCACTTTACAGATGAGGAAACTGAGCCAAAAGGGTTAAGTGACTTGGCCAGGGTCACACAGCTAGTGTCTGAGGCTAGATTTGAACTCAGGAAGATGAGTCTTCCTGATTCCAAGCCCACTACTCTATCCACCTCACTACCCTCATTATAATATAGGAACATTATTAAAATGTGATTCTTTTTAAAGTAAAATATCTTCAATTGGTATTGGCATAAAGGTGTTATGGCAGCATTATGACATTCTCTCTTTACCTTCAAAACCCACTTACATATATACACATATGTATGTATGTATGTATGTATGTATGTATTTTTGATAGAATCTGTGATTTCATTAGTGTAGAAAATTTCCTCTGGGAAACTTCCTTTACCAATTACACATCAATATCTCTTCTGCAACAAGTTTTAGAGAAATGCCCAGAGCATGGAGAGTCTAAATGATTGTCCAGTGGTCCTCCAGCCAGTCTATGCCAGAGGTCTGATGTGACCCCAGGCCAGGTCTCTGTCCCCTCTGCCACACTACCAGATATACTGTATATGTCTGTGTGTAGATAGACAGTGATGGGCATAAGCTATAGAATTACACTTCAAATTAGCATCAATGATAGGCTGAAATCAAATTTTATATCAACAAGATTTGGGGAGGATGTGGTTTATAGTTTAATCAATATGGCAATCCATTCTAAAGGTGTAAATGATTGATAGCCTTAATGTTGCCAGGCGGTATGTAGGCTTATAAGATATTAAGAGTCTACTTGCCAAGTTATTCTTGACATTATCACGAGGATCAGCTTTTGGCTTCTTATAGTCTATTTATTGAGAATTAAGGGGGGGCACATTAAAAAAAAAAAGGTTTCTCCCACTTCACTCCAGCTAGAAGAAAAGGTTGAAGGAAAAGATGGCAGTGAGGAATGTGACTGGATAGAAAAAGAGTCTTTTTATTGTTAATAGAGCTTCTGGGGCCACAAATTGACTTATATCTTGTGAAAGGGCAACACCTTCATTGATCTTCAGGTACAGTAGCAAAGTGTTTGTGCACATACACACATATATAATATATTCATATGTAACTATATACATGTATATATAGTTATATACAGGGAGAGGCAGAGAGAGACAGAGGGAGAGAGACAGAGGAGAGGGACAGTGAGCCAGACAGAAGAAAAGAGACAGAGGGAAGGGGAGAGAGGAGAGAAAGAGAGAGAGGTACGGAGGAAGAGAGGGACAGAGAGAAGAGACAGAGATAGAAAGACAGAGAGAGCCAGAGAGAGGGAGTGAGTGAGAGACACAGAGACAGAGAGAAAAGGAAAAAGAAAAAGGAAGGGGAGAGAGAGAGAGAGAGACAGACAGAGAGACAGAGAGACAGAGAGAGAGAGAGAGAGAGAGAGAGAGAGAGACAGAGAGAGAGACAGAGAGAGAGACAGAGAGAGAGACAGAGAGACAGAGAGACAGAGAGACAGAGACAGAGACAGAGACAGAGAGAGACAGAGAGACAGAGAGACAGAGAGAGAGACAGAGAGAGAGAGAGAGAGAGAGAGAGAGAGAGAGAGAGAGAGAGAATTGAGAAAGGGTTACCTTAAAGCCTCAGGGATGGTAAGGATCATGCTATGAAGACACAACCTAGAAGGAAAATAATTACACATGCCCTGATTAGACTGGAGGTAGTAGAAAGTTTTTAAGGATACATTGGTCTTTTGAGCTCTCTCCCTTTTCTCTTTCTCTATTGGCTCCCTTTTGCTGTTCAGAGGAACAAATAGCAACATTTCTGTCTCTGCCTTTCTCCCTCTTAGTCTGAATCTTAGTTGGTTTGGACCTGAAAAGCCTTCATGGCCTTGTACCAAAGTATACCTATCTGGAGAGGTAATCTAAGTCCTTCCTGTTTTTAAGAATGCTAGTGTGTTTGTGTCAATGGTTAGCATTAAGAATAATAGTCTCATTTCGTGGAAGTAATTTTTGGTCGATTGGCATGTTTATCCTGAAAGAGAAATTTCCCTGAAAGTTTCTGTACTTACCAGTCATGCACTAATTGTCTTCATAGTTTGAGCAAAATAGTGTGTTTATCTTCTGGGCTCCTGCCAGCTCTGTTGTCTAAAGAATACTGGGATAATTGGGATTGGGAATCTGTCTAGAGAAGCAAGATCATGGATACCGGGATCAGAGTCTTAGCCCTAGAAGGGTCTTTAGAGACCATCTACTTGAACTTCCTAATTTTATAGATAAGGAAATGTGACTAATGGGATATAAGATCTTCCCCACCCATTAATAGGCCCCACATGGAGCCCATTAAGGGAAGCTTGCTTAGGGGAGGCTTGCTTGTAGGAAATAATTAGGCACTGAGTCAGGAGGGTTGTGATGCCTTCTGACTCTGAGAAGCATATATATGCTTCAGGGGCTTACTTCTTAAAAGGTTCTTTTGATTCTCTGAGATTCTGAGTGGCCATCTGTTCAGAGATCCCCAAATGCTCAGATGTAAAGGCTCTCCCCATCCAGGGATGTATGTAAAGTATAGAGTTGATTCAGGCAGTCAGAGCCCTGTCTGTCACCCTTGTATTTTCTCTGAAGTTCTAGGTGCTGACTTTTCCCCTGAGTTAATGAATGTAATTTTTAAAAGATTGTTGACCCCTTAAACAGCTATCTTTCCTAGTAAAGCAGATCCAAGAACCTCTGCTTGCAGCCATCCTAGGTATGCCAGAGTAGTTGTTGCTACAGGAAACAGAAGTTCAGAGGGGTCAAATGACTTCCAAAGGTCATATGGGTAATCAATGGTAGAACTTGGATTCAGACAGTTCAGAGCTTGTTCCCCTAAACAAAATGAGTTGGGAAGCCATTTTCTATTTAGTCTCTAGATTGGAGAAGAGGGCAAAGCTTATTCTACATCATTCCTTTGTTCTCCCCTCTTCTCACCCCTAGCAATGTGCTTGAGGACCTGCCCGTGTGCATAGTCAACCATCTTCCCAAGTATCCTCTTCACACCCCTCTATTTTGATGGGCACAGCTCATTCTGAGCTGTTTCTTGGAAAGGCTCCCTAGAAAACTGATCCCTAAGGCAGGAAAGAGAGAGGGAAATTAACAAAATGTAGTCAAGCAAGAATTCTAGGGAATGGAAGGTATCCTGATCCTGATCCTAAGGCAATGAGGTAGCACCATGGATAGAGTGTCAGACCTAGAGTTAGGAAGACAAGTTCAAATCTTGCCTCAGACTCTCACTAGCTGTGTGAGCCTGGGCAAATCACTTAACTGTGGCCTGCCTCAGTTTCCTCACCTGTAAAATGGGGATAATAATAGCACCTACTTCCTGGGGTTTTTGTGAAGATATAATGAGAATAATTGTAAGGCACTTAGCATAGTACTTAGCACATAGTAAGTTCAATATAAACGTTAGCTTATTATTCTTTAATGGGTAGGTCAGATAATCTTATTTGTTGTTGTTGTTATGGAGTCCTTTCAGTGGTATCTGACTCTGTGATTCCATTGGGGGTTTTCTTGACAAAGATACTAGAGTGGTTTGCCATTTCTTTCTCCAGCTCATTTTACAGGTAGAAAACTGAGGCAAATAAAGTTAAGTGACTTGCCCAGGGTCACACAACTAGTAAATGTCTATGGTAGATTTGAACTCATGATAATAGTCTTCCTGATTTTAAGCCTAGTGCTCTATCCACTGAACCACCTGCCTGCCCTAATCTTATCTGGGGACAAGACAAACTAATTTATTTTCATCATCTTCTTCCTTCTTTTTTCTCAACATTACTCTCCAGGACAGGACATTTGGATAACATGGGGATTCCTTTCTTTTTTGAATTCTAATTTCCAAAGGGTTGAGGTTGAGACTCCTATCTGGAGTCTGGGAGAAAGGGAAGGGTCTGGCCCTATGTTGACAAAGTTTGGTTTTGGTCCCCTCTTGCCTTCCTTTTTTTTCTGACTGACTACTCTTCCCATCCCAAAGTATTTAGTTGTGGTAGTGTGTGTATATGTGTGTGTGTGTGTGTGTGTATAAAGTCCTGTTCAGCCTTTCTTGTGGGGGCTGTAGAGAGTTCTTATTTGTTAGATATTCCCAAAGCTTATGGTGACCTAGGAATGTCTGGAGAATCACCTCTGCAAGCCTGAGACTGTCTTGTCAGGGACTTCTAGAAGCTCTTAGATGAAGCACTGACCTAATATAATTAGCTGATGACCCATCTCATGGGTATGATATGTTGGTATAAAAAGATTTATTATTTTTAATTTCATGAAGTTATGAGTAAGTTTAATTTCATGAAGGTTTGAGTAAAGATCTGAATGAAGCTATTAATTCCATCACAGGACTATGTGTATAAATATCTCTTTTTAATGAAACAAGATGATTATCTCTCATAGCCAAAGGATATGAATAGTTACCCCCCAAAAGGGGGGAGGTCAAGCATATGAAAAAATGCTCCAAATCACTAAAAACAAAAGAAATGCAAATGTAACCATCACTTCAGTATCGTCTATACCTATTGAATTGGCCAAAGATGGTACAAGGAGAAATTAAGGTTGGAAGGTCTGTAGAAAGATAGGCATGTTAATAATATCCTATTTGACTGAGCTGTGAGTTGGTTCAGTTAGTTTTGGAAAACTAATTGGATTTATGGGAGAAAGTTATGGGATTTGTAGGCAGTCATTTTTAGCAATCCACAGTTGGTAGAAGGGAAAAAAAAGCTTAAAATACAGTGGGCAACCACTGACAAATGAAGAATTCAGAGAAATGTGGAAAGACATGGATGAATTAGGGAAGTGAAAAGAGACAGAACCAAAAAAACAATGTATTCAATGGCTACAACAATTTATATGACTGTAGCACAAAGAGACAACAGAATCCAGATCAGATCCATTGACCAATATCAGTTCCAGATGACTGATGTAAATAGATTTTCTTTCTATCAAGTAATAGATTAACTCTAAAAAAGATTTTGTATGTTGCTGTCTGTCACATCATATTAGACAGTTTAAATTGAGCATTTTTAAAAGAAAGAGACCACAGCGAGAGGTGATTTTGGAGGGGAAGCTATTTTTATGCCAAACCAAAATGTAGCAATGTAAAAAAGAAATAATTTGATAAACAATTAATAAATTATTTTTGGGAGTAATATATACTTCCCAAGGGTGATATATTGGGGTAATTGATTTCTTTTGGATTTTTGTTATATTAAAACAAGGTATATCAATACATTATAAATTTATTAATAATAAATAAATTTATATAATAATAAATTAATACAATAAATGAATTTAATAAATCAGGAAAACAGTGATGATCAGATGATCACAGTTTCATGAATCATAATTTTCCACAGATACAATGCTTCTTGCTACACGATCTCAGGGTAGCTTGGGGTTTACTATATAGTACTTGGGAGGGAGCAATGCAATGTAAAGAAGAATGGATTTGAAGTCAGAGGACCTTGAGTCAGTGCCTAGATCTTCTACTTACTACCTGTAGGCCCCTGAGTAAATAAATGCCTTACCCTCTCTGCACTTCAGTCTTTCATCTGTAGAAGGAGTGACCTCTGGGAATCCTTCATTGATCTCCATGATAAAAATTAGTCCAGTTTCCAGTCCATCAACCACAGCCTTAATAACCTTTGAAAGAGGTCTCTTGGCAATGCAAAGTTACAGTCGTCATGGATGACTTTTGTTAATCAGAACAAACTACACCTAGAAGGGGAAAAAATAAAATCTTCCCCCTAAACTTCTCACCATTAGAAAGCAGAAAGCTTCACAAATTCATAGGAAATGAAAGATATTAAAGAATAAAGTTAGATTAGAAACAGCTCTAAACAAACAATGCAGATGATTGGAAAATATTTAATGTTGTCAGGTTTAAAGACCCACAGAAAGAGATGTAGATTTCAGCGGGGGAGGAGTGATATATATTTGCTAGAGAAATATTTCTAGAGTTATGCTTGACTATTGTATGTTTCTGCAAATTGAAAGCATAAAGGTACAAAGCTGAAACCTTAGGAGTTTTTGGTAAGGGAGTAATAAATAAAGGGGGTAAACACCCTACTGTTTCCTAACTTACTCTTGACCCCATTTACACAATATACAGTAATACTACTATCCTCATTTATAGATGTGAAAATTGAAGCCAACAGAAGTTAAATAATAGACAGCTAATAAGAATAGATAGCTAATCTGAGGCTGGATTTGAACTCTGGTCTTTCTGACTTCAAATCTGGGGCTTAAATTAAATAGTGTGCACCCCTGATGCTTCTTACAGTTTATAGAGCACAGAGCTGGTGTTGGAAGACCTGGATTTGAATCCTGGCTTTGACGTGTTGCTTCCTACTTGTAGGATGTTAGACTGTTCACTTTGCCTCTCTGGGCCTCAGTTTCTCCATTTGTAAAAGAAGGTGAATGGGATTAGTTGGAGGTCCCTTCCAAGTCTAAATCCTATTGATGATCCTGGATCATTTCTCACTGGGTCTGGTCTTTATTCCTTGCCTTTATCCCTGGCTAGACACTATATTCTCTCAGAGGCACATCATATTTGCATAACTAACCCTGGATACTTTTATATTTGCCTATGTTTGCCTCCAGTTTGAGAGTTCTGGTATACGGGGACTAGGTAATTGGGAAATTACAGTAAATAGGAATTTTCTGTATAAAGGGTGTGTATAATCTGAAAGTATGGTTACATATGTAATTTGAAAAACAAATTAGTTTCGAAGACCACTAGGTTTTCCTGGATTGGTCAGCTAATGCAAAGTGTTACAAATTAGCCTTAAGTGAAACAAATGAATCAAGTAATCAGTGAAATTTCCCTAATTATTTGCCAACAAGAAGACAAGGCTAGTATAAATATAAAGTTGCCTTTTCCTGGGCCTCTGCTAACCAATTTTCCGGCTTGTGTTCTAGGCCTGAAGGAACAGGCTTATTAAGTCCCATCGCTTTCCTGCATTTGGGGGAAAGTGGGTACGTGTGACTTTTTAATTAATGGAATGTTACCATGTATGTATGTCTCCCCCAGGTAAATTTAAAGGTTTCTGCGATGATTGTAGCCCAAAGTCTAATGTCTAGGAAATATTAAAAATGATTAAAATTTCTAATAATGAGGCCTCTAATAATGACATCAGTGCTCCTTTCCCTGAGCAGTCTCTGTGGCATGGAGCTGTTGTTTTAGGATGTTATTCTGAGAATTCATTGTCCCACTAATGAAGCAATTCCAATAGTTCCATGTGTTCCCCCTAGAGTGACAACACAAGGTGAATGATCGAATTGTGGAAGGCATAGCTGATAATATAGTGGAGAAAGAATGAAGCAGGCAGTTCACCTCTGTGACCCTGGGTCACCTTCCCAAGTTTCACTTTCTCACTGGAGAAAGGAGGGAGTTGGATCTGGAACTGGAAGGTTTCTCGGGGGCCACCTAGTCCAATCCCCTTGTTTTATAGATAAGACAACTGAGGCACAGCAAGTCCAGTGACTCACCCAAGGTCACACCGGCATCTTTAAGGCTCTTCCCAGCTCTAGGTTCCCGTGATTCTAGGATTCCTGTTGAAAAGATACTGTATGAAATAAAACTGGTTATTTTGAGCACATGAGTGAAGGTCCAGGTATAGGGTCCCACAGATTCAATCTGGGGAAGAGAATGGGGTGGAGGGGGGAAGCTCTGTCTGCTAAGAGTTTTATCGTTATCACTGGGCAAAATCATTGAACATAGTATGAGGACAAGTAAGGACTTGTGTTCTAAGGGCCTTAGTTCTAATGTGAATCTCTTGTTGGTTTTAGTTCTATTGGCTATCTCTCTAGGCATGGACCCCACTCTTAGTACTTTACCATATCACAATCTGGCCCCTTAATGAGGGAAGCAACATTGGACTGGAGAAGGATAATGCAAAGTATTCTAAATAAAAACTCACTCCTACCCTCCAGCCCCCACCTCTACCCTGACAACTTATTTCTTTTCCTATTCCATTAGACTGTGACCTTCTTGGGAGCAGGGACTGTTTTTTGCCTCTCTCTGTATCTCCAGGACTTAGCACAATACATGGGCACATTTTGTTGGTCAGTCATTTCAGTTGAGTCTGACTCTTTATTAAAAAAAAAGTTTTGTTTTACTTTGCTTTTTTTTTTTTTTTGAAGGGGAAGGCAGGGCAGTTGGGGTTAAGTGGCCTGCCCGAGGTCTCACGGCTAGTAAGTGTTAAGTGTCTGAGGCCGAATTTGAACTCAGGTCCTCCTGACTCCAGGGCCGGTGCTCTATTCACTGTGCCACCTAGCTGCCCCAGAATCTGCCTCTTTATGACTCCATTTGGGATTTTCTTGGCAAAATTACTGGAGTAGTTTGCCATTTCCTTCTCCAGGTCATGTAGAGGCAAACAGGGGTAAGTGACTTGACCAGGGTCACACAGCTAATAAGTGTCTGAGGCTAGATTTGAACTCAGGGATAAATGAGTCCTCCTGCCTCCAGGCCCAGCACTCTATCCACTGTGCCACCTAGCTGCTCTGCTTAGTACCTAGTCAGTGTTTAAAAATACTTGTAATCTGAATCCTGAGCAAATGGGCCTTCTTGATAAAGAGTTTTCTTTAAGAAATCTAGTCTTAGAGCCTTAAGGAATTGTTTAAACACCTCAGAGTCTTCAATATCAATAAGCTTTTTTGTCAAGAAATTCTTAGAACTAAACATTGCAGTCTACTTTATGAACTCACATATTAAGCCTGGAATAGGACAGGAAGATTTCAACTCAATCTGAGGTAGGGCTTTGTAACAATTAGCTGTCTCTAAAAGGAATGGAATGTTTCAGGAAGTGCTGAGTTCCTCATCAGTGATAGGATTCAAACAAAGCCTAGATGACCACTTGTTAGAGATGCTATAAAAAGAATTCCTGCATAAAGGATTAGGCTAGCTATTCCCTCAAGGCTTTTCCAACAGGAAGATTCTGATTCAATGATTTTATGACCCTTTTCTTATGTCATTAATAAAAATCCAATTAAATTAAATTCAATGAGCATATGTTAATTGCCTACTAAGTGTCAGTCTTTGAGCTAGGTGTTGGGATATGAGGACAAAGAAGAGTCTCTGTTCTCAAACAGTTTGTACCCCCAAAAAGCTAATAGAAAACCACACACACACACACACACACACACACACACACACACACACACACACACACACACACACATAGGGAATATTAAGTATTTTTAAAGCAGCAGAACCTCGGCAATAGTGGGGATCAGGACAGGTCTCATATGCGAGCTAGGTCCACAGCTGAAGCTGCCAGAGGGGCTGATGAGGGAGAGAATTACATGGAAGGCATCCTCTGAAAAGAGGTGGGAAATGGCAGATCATGGGAGGGGGGCAGAATAATAAGTAGACCAGTTTGATGGGAGCCAGTCTGCAGTCGGCTTAAAATAATAAACAGAGGAATTTGCACTCTATGCTAGACGTGATAGGAAACCACTAACACCTCTTCAGTAGAAAGTAGTAAGATCTGTGATGCTTTAAGAATCTCACTTTAGCAGTGTTTTAAATCTCTCTTGGTTTCTTTTTATTCCTCTAAGTTATGAAGAAATAGGAAGGACCTTCAAGATGACCTTTTCTCTGGAAAGGAAGCCTCTAGACTCATATGTTGTTCCTTCTCTTCTGAGACAATCCACCCAAATTTTTTGTGTGCTTGTCCTTTTAGTTTGATTCTTCCCACAAGAAAAATCACTTTCTCTTCCCATATCCTTTGTTCTGATCATTATAGTTATAGACATAAAGAAAAAAAAGTCTCGCTCCTCTAAATAGTCAAGACCTTGGGGGCATATGGCATGTCAATCACTCAGTACCTGGATTCCCACTACTATGTAATTGTTACATTCAAGACTCTTCTCTAGTGATATATGTCAATCAGTTGCTGCCTTGGACCCCATTGAATCAGTGTGCACCCTTTCCTTTCCCTTTTCTTATTGTTTCCTCTCCTTCATTTTCATTCAACATCAAATGCACAGTTTAATCATATTATTAAATGCATGGTGTAAAACAGAAGCATCAGTTTCATGGAAGATGGACAGCAGGTACAAATCAATACTTGGATCCTGCACTTTCAGGGACAGAAATCTCTTTTATTCTGGAGTTATTTGTCCTTCTCTTCAGTCCCCCAGACAAAGAATGGGAGCGAGAGCTACACAAGAATTCCGTGCCTTGCAATACTCCTCCTTTCCTCCCCCCATGAAATAGGAGTGGGACTCAGGCAGTTAACTCACCATTGGATCAGATAATACTATAATCAGCTAGGTGGCACAGTGGATAGAGTGCCAGGTCTTGAGTAAGGAAGAACTGAATTAAAATATGACAGTAGAAACTTATTATCTATGTGACCCTGGGCAAGTTATTTAACTGTCTGCCTCAGTTTCCCCATCTATCAAATGGGTTGGAGAAGGAAATGGTAAACCACTTCAGTATCTCTGCTAAGAAAACCTCAAATGGTGTCATGAAGAGTTGCACACAACTGAAAAAATGATGAACAAAATATTTACTAAATGTAAGCCCTTCTGATTTCAGCAGGCAATGGCCACTAGACCTAGAATCAAGAAGACCTGAGTTCAAATGTGACCACAGACACTGCCTAGCTGTGTGGTCTTGGGCAAGTGACTTTGCCTCTGTTTACCTCAGTTTTCTCATCTGTAAAATGGGGATAACACCTGCCTCACAGGATGGTTTTGAGGCTCAATTAAGATAATATTTGCAAAACATTTTGCAAACTTTAAGGTACTTTATAAGTGACAGCCTATTATAATAATATTATTGTTATTATGAGAGACTAGAACATCATGCAGTTGAATCGCCAGATCTTAGTGCTTTTCTTTCAAATGTGGATTCTATAATCATTGAGTTTAACCAGGTTTTAATGAATCAGAGAAACTAGAAGCCTGCTATGTCACATTCCCAGCATGGCCCTCTTTTTTATCCCCACAGGCTCTGTAGACTCATGACTCTTTTCTGTCTGAGCATTAATCACAAGTCCATGTAAATGCCATGTGAGTATGTGTGTGTGTGTGTGTGTGTGTGTGTGTGTGTGTGTGTGTGTGTGTGTGTGTGTATCATAGCAGTGACTTACAGAGGTTTTTGACCTCTCAGGATTATCTAGCTAGGGTTGGTGGACATGGCCAAGGACATTACTGTCCCACTTCACTGTCTGCCCACAGGGATGCTGAGTTTTTGCCCTAACTTGGGTGTGTGCAGGTGGGTAGCATTTCTTACTCTACTGGGCCACAGGTACTCCTTCCTTCACTGAAATGTACCTAACCATCAAATTTCCTTTTCCATCTCCTAGGAGCAAGGAAGCTTTGAAGAATGCTTAGGCTGCTACTATAGACTTCATATCTCTGATTTGTAAGTTTATTTCCCTGGGAATTTTGTGATAAAATGGATTTGCCCTAATTAAATCAAAGATATACCTTAGCATCCTATACTGACAGTTAGATGGAACATTTCTTGACTTGGTTCAACATTTACTATCAACTCTTTTTGAGTGACATGTGGGACACTGAATATGAAGCTCTGGCAGACCCACTCTCTCTTTTCCTATAAAGTTTCTTTTTTTCAAAAAAAGTATTTTATTTTTAATTTATAGAATAAAGCAAGCATTTCCATAACAGTACAATAAAAAGATGATTGTATGTGAAACTGCAAATCTACTATCCACAACTTGCTATTCCTTTCAAATATACAACTAAATTATCATGTAAATTTCTTTTTTCCTTTTTTTTCTTCCCTTCCCCCCTTAAGATTTTGGGATAAAAATTCATTATTTGGTAAAAATTATTGGGAAAACCAATAAAGTTTCAAATTCCTTTAAAAAGGACCTGAACCCAAAGTAAATCTTTTCAACACTGCTTCTTTAAATATATTTTGTTAAGTCAATTACCACCCCTTTTACTTTCTTTGATTCCATCAACTATTGGGGGGGTAGTAAGAAATTAATTAAAGTCCAGTCACTCCCCTACAATATGATAAAAAGCATCTTTTTCTTTCCCTTCTCCCTCCTTCCCACCCCATTAGTATGATGCAGCTTGACTAGTGTGCCCTAAATTAAATTAGGAATATACTTCATGTAATTGCCCTACTTTATATTCAACTTCTGAGCTGCTTGTTCAAATACCGGCAAAGAAAAGTTTGGGGTCATTTCCTAGGCAAAACGTGTCAAAGTCTTTTGGAGGTGACCTTGGGTGGCTTCTATTGCTTTCCATGCAGAATATTTCACTGACTGTCTTTTCTCCAATTCACATTGTTGTTAAAACTCCATCTGCCTTTCATCTGTGTGTTCTACTATGGATTAAATTCCTTTGTAGATTCTCTCCACTTCCCAGCATCATCTAGTGGCCTGATACAGAATATGTAGTATAGTAATATGCATAGAAATTGAGTTTGCTTTTTAAATTAAATTTTATTTTTAATTAACGAATATTTATTTTTTCTCCCTCTCACACCTTCCCCTCAGAAAAGAAAAAAAGAAAAAAGAAAAAGGGCAGTCAAAAAGTATATATGCTAGCATATGTACTTAGTCAAAGAAAACAAATTCCTCCATTGATCATAGCCAAAAATGGGTGTCTCACCTTGCATATTCAGTCTAGCACCTCCCTCCTACAAGGTATGTAGCATTCTTCATCATTTGTCTGGAATTATAGTTGATCATTGCATTGATCAGAGTTCTTCCAAAGTCTTTCATAATTGTTCATTTTTACAATGTTGTTAAAGTATAAACAGTTCCTCTGATTTTGGTCACTTACTCTGCATTAATTCATCAAAGTCTTTCCAGGTTTCTTTGAAATGGTTGCTTTCATAATTTCTTACAGTATAATAGTATTCTATTCTATTAATATACCATCATTTGCTCTGTCATTTCCTAATTGATGGGAGACCCTTTACCTTCCAGTTCTTTACCTTCACAAAAAGAGTTGCAATACATATTTTTGTACATATGGGTCCTTTTCTTTTTCCTTTGAGCTAAATTGACTTTGCTTCCAGTCATCTGTGTTCTTTCCTTCATGGGACAGTTCCATTCACTAACATTTCTCAGCTGAAATGTGCATTCCCAGAAATGACTTATACTTTGGCTTTGAATGAGGCTTTCTCTGTTCACATGCATCATAAAACCAGTCAATGTTTTCAAGTTATTTTTTTCTCTGCCAAAAAAAACCAAAAACAACAACAACCCAAGCAAACTATTGTGTTCTCTCTGGAATCTCAGTTTTTGTAACCCCATATTACATCTCTTCAATACACTCAACATTTCTTATCACTAACAGGTCTTACTTCAATGGCAATTTTATTTCCATCCAGGTATTATGACTAAAATTTGGGCAAGCTGCCTGTCAGTAGGTGACTCTGCTACATGGCTTATGGCTTCCTAGTCTCAAAGGTGTATATAACTGAGACAAAGAGGACACTTTTCCACATTCAAATATCATTTTGGTTCCTTGAAGAAGGAACTCAGACAAACTAAACACAATTAAACAATTATTTTCAGTTCCAAATTCTCTCCCTCTCCCTCCCATCCCCTGCCTTGAGAAAACAAGAAAAATAAAACCTATTATAAATATGTATAGACATGCAAAACAAATTTTCACATTAGTCATGTTCTAAGAAAGAAAGGAGGAAAAGAAAGAAAGAGGAAGAAAATATGCTTCACTTTACAATCTCAGTCTATCTGTTCTATTTTTGGAGATAAGAAAGCACGTCTCATTGTGAGTTCTTTGGAATTTCAGAGTCAATTACCTTTATAATATTGTTGTTGCTGTATATGTTTTTCTGATTTTGTTCACCTCAGTCTTCATCAGTTTATACGAGTCTTACCAAGTTTTTCTGAAACCATCCCCTTCAATGCCCATCAATTAAGGAATGGCTGAACAAGTGGTAGTATAGGATTGTAATGGAATACTATTGTGCAATAAGAAATGATGAGCAGGTAGGTTTAAGAAAAACCTGGAAAGACTTACATGAACTGATATAAGGTGGAGTAAACAGATCCAGAAGAACATTGAACATAGTAATAGCAGTATATTATACAATGATCAACTGTGAATGATTTAGCTATTTGCAGCAATGCAGTATGCCAAGGCAATTCCAAAGGACTCATGATGAAAGATGCTACCTACACCCAGAGAAAGATCTGATGGGGTCTGAATGCAGATCTAAGCATACTTTTTCACTTTATTTTTTGTATGTTATTATTGTTATTTTTTGGTCTGTGTCTTCTTTCATAACATAATGAATATGGAAATATGTTTTGCATGACTGTACATGTATAACCTATACCAAACTACTTACCATCTGAGAGAGGTGGTTGGGGCAGATAGAATTTGAATCTCCAAAGTAAAAAAAAATAAAAAACGAGTGCTAAAAGTTGCCTTTACGTGTAATTGGGGAAAATAAGATATAATTTTAAAAAGAGAACATCTCTTTTATTATTTTCTTTTTTTTCTTTTTTGGAGGGCAATTGGGGTTGTGACTTGCCCAAGGTCACAAGGCTAGTTTTTGTGTTAAGTGTCTGAGGCCAGATCTGAACTCAGGTCCTCCTGACTCCAGGGCCGTTGCTCCATTCACTCTGTCACCTAGCTGCCCTTATTATTTTCTTATGGTAAAATATCATTAATCACATTAATGTACCATAACTTGTTCAGATATTCCCCAGCTGATGGATATCCCCTCATTTTCTAATTCTTTCTTACTGAAAAAAGCTGCCTCTAATTTTTTTGTACATATGGGCCCTTTTCCTTTTTGCTAAGTACAAATATTAATAAGAATTCACACAAATGTCTACCTAGAGATGATATGTAATTAAGAATAAGAGTTAAATAAATAGAAATAACTAGAAATTGTTTCATTCTTCTCCAGCTTATGTTTAATTGTATGCACTTCAGTATTTTTAATTTTACCTCATTCTATCTTTAGGCTTAATAGACTCTACTCTCAATTTCTTAAGTTCTTCTGGCACAGGTCCTGTACAGGAATCACTACTGTATGTGTACCTGACTTAAGAGAGTCTTGTCCTAATGCTGGAGCTACCCTGGCATAAATGTGACAGCCACTCTCTAGCTTAAAACCTTTCTGGGGTTCCCTATTGCCAATAGGTTAAAAATAAATTCCTTCTTCTGCATAAGGGGCCATTTCTTGATTCATTTCTTAAGGAGGCTTATTCACTGAATGGGTATTACTTCACTCTGAGTATGTGAAAAGGCCTTAGCTTAAAGTGCCAGGGTCTCCCATTGCATTCTGGGCCATCTCCAGTCATCCTAATGAATATCTGGTCACTGGACCTAGCTGGATGTGGAGGAAAGGTAACCTTGCATAGCTCTCCCTCACTAGAATCAAAGTCAACTGCAAGTCATGTCATCATTTCCCTGATGCCATGGTCTTCTTCAAAAACGAAGGACAAACATACAAGTCTCTCCACAATGACTCCAACTAATTTTTCTAAATGGTTCGTCCCTCCTCCTATACCCCTCCACATGCCCCCTATTATTGGCCTTCACATGCTCTACATCCTATCTAAACTAATTGTTTATCAGATTAAGATATCACTTGCCTTTGCATTTGTACAGACTGCCCCTTGTGCCTGAAGTGTAACACTGCCTCTTCTCAGTCTCCTCATCCTTCAGGGCTCAGCTCAGGTCATTCTCTGGAAAGTCTTGCCTGAATTTGCTCTTTCTTTACCAGCTGAGAGGGCTCTCTCCCTTCTCAGATTTTTCTGATGCACTTTGGGTTTCTCTGTTGCCTAACTTTAATCACACCTTTCTCTGTCCATGCTGTGTCTCTCTGTACATTCCTTGAGGGCTAGGATTGTATCTTCTTTTTCCACCATTATTTTTTTGTCTCTGGCATCTAATATAGTTCTCTGCCCATTGTAGGCATTTAATAAAAGTCTGAGGTGGTTGTTGTTAGCTGATACAGGAGTGAAGACCATCAGGAAGCAATAGCAGAGACCTGCTAGAGTTGGAAAAGACTTTGGAGGCCATCTAGTCCCATCCCCTCATTTTACAGATGAGGAAACTGAGGCACAAAGAAGGGACTCACACCTTGTCAAACACCACTACAGAACCAGTGCCCCTTTGAGTGTACTGCATTAATCTTAACTTTGCCAATTATTAGTCATGTCATTTCTCTTTGGGATTCTAGGTGGTGTCGGGGATAAAGCTCCAGACCTGGAGTCAGGAAGACTTGAGTTCAAATGTGGCCTCAGACACTGACAGCTGTGTGACCCTGGGCAAGTCACTTAACCTTGTTTGCCTCAGTTTCCTCATCTGTAAAATGAGCTGGAGAAGGAAAACGGTCTACCACTTTAGTATCTTTGCTAAGAAAACTCCAAATGGGGTCATGAAGAGTCAGACACGACTGAAATGACTCAACAACAAATCTCCAGCAACTGAAACATGATACGACTGAACTAAATGAGCTCTAAAAATCCTTTGCCTCTCTGATATTTTATGGTTCTATGGACTTAAGACCCACCTTGTTCCATTGTACTTTCGGAGAGATTGGCATTACTGTGAAAACCTGTGGTTAAAGTAGGCATTGTTAACCTGAAGAGATCAAGGAGAACTTGTTATTTCTGGGCAGAACAATAAAAAGGCTGTTCTCACCTGCTTGTGTAAGTCTGACAATCCATTTTTTTTTTTTTGAGAGGTCGATCGGTGTACTATATTGACAAGATACTGATTGGTTACATGTTGAAGAAAACATACAATACAAAATACAGGAAAAGTTGGTTCCGTTCCCCTCTCCCCCCTCCCCCCAAATACTCATCATTATGATTTGGTCAAAATCGGGCTCAGAGCCAGAGGTCCAGGTGGTAGCAGGAGATTTGGGAAAAGGGTTCTTGGCTGCCATAATAATGCTGTTTCTCTCTAGGCTTTGAGTCAGTGGGGTGGGGTAAAGGAATAGGGTGGCCCCAATAAGAACCAGCTGAGGGAAAATCCTCCTAGTTCCCTTCCCCACCCAGGTTTTCCTTCCATCCCAAGATAAACAAACCCCACTCCAAGATGGTGAGTGAGGATATAATGAGACTGAGGTGCTACCAACACTTCTCCCAATCAGCAAAAGGGACAGGAGGGGTAACCACCTCCCTATCCCCCCACCCCTAAAAAAATACAAGGGTAGGGAGAAGAATTGGGACATGCAGCTACCACCAGAAAAGAATAAGAGGGGAGGGGTAGGAAGAGCTGAAGTTCATATATATTAAAAAGTGACTTAAGACTTAAAATTGAATTAGTATTTGTACAGAAAGGTGCGGGTGGAATAGCTCCCTCCAGCCTACGATCAAAAAATATATGGAGAAATCACAGCAGGCCCCCCCATGGCGGCGGCTCGCTCTCGTTAAGTGCGATTGGTTAGAGTGGATTCCAGTCAGGTTGTTCAGGCAAGGAGAGGTGGGGGGCAGTGGGCGGGCAAGTGGGGCTCAGTTGCTGCAGCACTGGCTCCTGCTGATTGGGCTGTTTTCCTGGAGGTCCACACCCCGATTCCGGCCCGGGGCACCAGGTGCATTCTGGGGCTCATTCTTGGGCAGCTTCTTGGCTATTGCCATGAAAATTTCATTCACATTCATTGCTGTCTTTGCTGATGTTTCCATGAACAGCAAGCTGTTGTCATCTGCATAGGCCTGTGCTTCCTGGAAATCCACAGCTCTCTTGCTGGCCAGGTCAGCCTTGTTGCCGGTGAGTGCAATGACTATGTTAGGACTAGCCTGCCGCTGCAGCTCTTTCACCCAGTTCTTGGCCCGTGCAAATGTATCTGTATTTGTGATGTCGTAGACCACAATGGCTGCCTGAGCGCCCCGATAGTACATGGGGGCCAGGCTGTGATACCGCTCTTGTCCTGCTGTGTCCCAAATCTCAAACTTGACCATTGTGTCGTCCAAGCAGACAGTCTGTGTGAGGAAGGCCGCTCCAATTGTGCTCTCCTGGTATTCGTGAAACTGTCCCTTGACGAAGCGGAGGACGAGACTTGACTTGCCCACTGCTGACTCCCCCAGTAAGACCAGTTTAAATTGGCAGATTTTGTTGCCAGCAGCTGGTCCATTGGGTCGTGCTGCGCCTCCCCGACCCGCCACGGCCCGTCCCACAGCAGTGGCACCAATGAGCGTGGGGGATGGGGTGGGAGGCCAATACTGAGTGCAGAGGCACTTAGTGGGGAGAGGAGGCCTCCAATGAGGCTCTGGGGCGACGGGGCTGCTGGGGCCGGCTCTGCGGACTGGCTCCGCTCCTCTCCCCCCCCCACCCGGCAGTGTCCCAGGCTCCGGCCTCCACTTCCCAATCCATTTTTCATTTATATTTTATCTTCCTCTTAATATTCAAGAGGATTCCATAGAATTTACCTAACCTCAGTGGTTCTTTTTAAAATAGTTCATTTAATTATGTGAACAGTTCTCTCTCCATATGTGTATGTGTGTGTGTGTGTGTGTGTGTGTGTGTGTGTGTGTATGTGTGTGTACACACCCAATTTTAATGTCCTATCCTCCCTCTATCTTCCTCCCATATTCTGATTGTGTTTCTTTAAGGTTACAAAAAGCCTTGCTTTGCTCAACTTACAGAAAGATTCCACCTGACCTGAGCAGACTAGCAATCTGTGGTGGATCTCTTCCATATTGCTAAATGTAATCAATAAGGAAATATGACTTAGCCATCCATTTGGCAAAGAATTGGTGGATAATTTCTTTGACAATATTTTTCACTTTGCCTAGACTTTTAGAGCTAATGCGAAGGATGACATCATTCTTCCTGCCTAGTTTTCCCCATCAGATGGTGGGTCCTTGCCTTGTTTCCTCTGGCTCTGTTGTACCTTCATTCCCCTAATGGCAAAATAGAGGGAAAAAAGAAAGGGAAATAAAAGGAAAAGAAACAGTTTTTAAAGGGATGATTATATTCTATCCTGGGGTCTTTCATCACTAGATTCCCTCATCTCTGGTCAATATGCTAGCAAGGAGACAGCATGGTACAGTGGAAGGAAGACTAGATTTGTAGTGAGAGACCCAGGGCAGCTAGGTGGTGCAGTGACTATAATGCTGGGTTTCAAGTCAGGAAGCTCATCTTCCTGAATGCAAATCCTGCCTCAAACACTAGTGCTGGGCAAGTTGCTTAACCCTGTTTGCCTCAGTTTCCTCATCTGTAAAATGAATTGGAGAAGGAAATGACAAATCACTTCAGTATCTTTGCCAAGAAAATCCCAAATGGAGTCATGAAAAGTTAGACATGACTGAACAGCCACAAGTCAGACGTCTTGGGTTCAAATTTTAGGTGCCACCTGAAACTTGTTGCACAACTTTCTTCCCCTCTATAGGACTTCATTTTCTCATACATGAAATGTAGGGGCTTGACTAGATAATTTCTGAGATCCCATTCTAACAACTGACTTCTAAGTTATTTTTGTTATTATTAAACTAGATTTTTAGTCTTGTTGATTTAAAAACAAAGCCAAATTCTTTTGATTCCCTCAGTGACTATCATATATTCAGGATTAGATTCACAATCTATTTTCTTTTTGGAGCTACAACCTAAATTTACCAGAACATGACTTTCAAAATATGTTTAAATTAATTTGGGCTTTTAAAACAAAAATATATGGGTTCTCCCCCCATATTTTTCATCTTCTTAATGACCATCAGTGACTAGGAATTGACTGTATCCACACATAATCCAATAGAAGGCTTTTTTGGGAATTAACGTTTTTATGCACAAAATCATAAAAGATAGAGCCAGAAGGGTCTTGGAGATAATCAGATCCAATGCCACCACATGCTTCTCACATAGGAGGGATCTGAGGGACTTCTTGCCCAAGATCACATCATTAGTTACTGGCAGAATTAGGATTAGATCCCAGGTCTCCTAACCTCAGTCCATTCTCTGTATGTTCCACTACTCCTGCCTCATATCATTAGATGCTTTGTTCCCCACATAACACAGTGTGGAAATGAATAACAATATTGCTTACTCTGTGTCAGATACTGTGCTAACCACTTTGCAATTATATCATTTGATCTTTACAACAACTCTGAGAGGCGGGTACTATTATCCCCTCCTTAGATGAGGAAACTGAGGCAAACAAAGCTTTCATTACTTGCCTTGGGTCACCCGGCTAGCAAGTGTCTGAGGCTAGATTGGACCTCAGGACTTCCTAACTCCATTTCTAACTTCCTAACTGCCCACTTTGTCATCTCCCTGCCCCTAAGTGGATGTGTTCACAGGTTGTATTAACAGAGGTGATAGACAATGCTTCCACTGTACTCTGAACAGATCCCATCTAAATCATTGTGTTCAGTTCTAAACACCACATTTTAGGGAGGACATTGATAAACTGTGAATGTCCAGGGCGGGGGAGGGGCAATCAGGGTGGCAAAGGGTTTGGGATTGTGCTATAGAACTTGGAAAATTCATCCTGAAGAAAGGAATACAGAGGGAGGTTGTGATACCTGCTTCATGAATATGAAGAGCTTCCATAATGTAAGAGGGATGGCCCCAAGGGGTAGAACTAAGAGCAACTTTGACGAGTTACTTTGGATAAGTCCTTTAACTTCCCTGGTCCTCAGTTTCCATATCTATAAATGAGGATGGGGTGGGGTTAAGTGGATTGTGAAGTTCCTTCTAGATGTATGCATTGTTAGTATCTTGTCTCTCTGAAATTGCATATATGTAAAGTATATATTATATAAATATGAAATTATACATATAAATTTCTACATATTTACCTGTGTACATGCTATATTTGTTTCCCCTCTGCCCTGGAGAATATATGCTTCATGAAGGCAGAATTTATTTAACTTTTGTGTATACTTCATTGGCACCCAGCATAATGCCTTATATATGGCAGAGGCTTGATCAATGTTGAATTGAGACTTATTAGAAAAGTGAACTTGTGACTCCCCTATACTGCATTCCAGTGGCAGAGAATAGAGTGTTTCTATAATTCTTTCCAGCTGTGCAGATATGTCATAGATGCAAATTAATGACATGACAGTTGGAGCTTTGGAAGCTGGGACAATCCCAAGAATGAGAGGAGCAATGGACACACAAGAAAGATACTTGACTCTGGACTTTTCCTGTTAGAGTTCTAGAGTCATATAGAGAGGGATAGGGACTGGACCTATGTTTTCACTAGTACAGGGGACTCCCATGAGAAGAAAGTTCTTCTTCAATGCAGGTTGTCACCTCTCTGCCCCCTTAAAGTCTTAGAGAGTTGTCCAGAGTAGAGAAAGGTTAAATGACCTGCCCAGAGTTGTACAGCCTGTATATATACATCAAAGGTGGTACTTGAACTCAAGGCCTCCTGGCTGTATATATTAGCAAATGAATGATTTATTTTGGTAGATTTGAATGAAAACAGGTGAGCCTGGCTAATGCTTGCTCTTCTCTCAGGAAGAACATCCTCCATTCTTGCTAACTCCCACTCACTAGAATCACATAAAAGCAGGGTTGTTGAAACATGTAATTTAATGATTGTATTATTATTATTATTTTATTCAGAGCCCAGAGGCGTTATCTTTTTTGCTTTCACTGGTTTTAGAATACAATTTTTTCCCTCCCAGTGACTGGAATAACAGAAATTAAAAAATGAGATAGGGACTGTGAGTCAGACAGGAAACAGCATCTTTCAACCCCCAAGGCATGCAACCACAAAAGTTCATAAGGCATCACCTCATTACCATCCCGGGCACCTCCAAGATTTTTTTCCTACCTTTTACTCCCTCCTAGGAATACGTACAACTAGGGGAGATCTTGAGAGTGATCATTCCTCTTCTTCCAGTCCTGTTAGGTACAGGGGGAGTCCTGAGCTCTTAGTCCTTTATACTCCAGTTAGCAGTGATATCATCTCTAACCTTCTTTTGCCGTTTTCTTCTCCAACTCATTTTACAGATGAGGAAACCAAAACAAAAAGGATTAAGTGACTTGCCCAGGGTCACACAGCTCATAAGTATCTGAGGCTAGATCTGAACTCAGGAAGATGAGTCTTCCTGATTCCAAGCCCAGAGTTCTATCCACTGCACCACCTAGCTACCAGTAAGATATCTATATGTTAGTGTTGAGCTAATCTGATCATTCCCCTGATCTGCTTCCCTTTGCTCCTTCTTAGGACTCTGTTTTCTCTGAAATGCCTTCCATACTTGTTGACCCTGACCCTTTGGACTGGAACTGTCCTCTGGCTTAGATACATTAATTATACCTGAACTTCCCTGACACTGGAAACTGTACTGAGCAATTCCTTACTTGTCCTTGACTCTCAGAAGCTCCCTAGTAGCCACTTGCAGCATTACCCATCCTGAACCATACAGGTTAAAATGTAATGTGAATAGCTCCAGCTTGGAGCTGACAGACTCCAGTTCATTCATTCATTCATTCATTCATTCATTCATTCATTCATTCCTTCCTTCCTTCGGTCAAAGTCATTACAATAAGCAACTATTATGTATTAGGAACTGTAAGGAGTACAGGGAAATACAAAGGGAAACAAATGTTCTGTGCCCTCAAGGAGTTTATACATTCTATTGGAGGAAATAGTATGTAAGTAAATGGAGAATATGTACCTTCAAAGTGCAAAATTACAAAATAATTGTGTGAGGGTGGGGACCATCTGCTATGTGGACTAGAAAAGAATTCATGTAAGAGACAGTGTTCAATCTGAACTCTGGAAGAAGCAAGGGACACAGATGAGCAGAGCACATTTTCAGCATGGGGACAGTATCTAGAAAGGCATTCAGATGGGAGGGAGAGGAAATATAATTTAGAAGTCCAGTCAAGCAGATAATTTATGATAAATCTGGAAAGGTAGGTTGGAGACAGATTATCAAGGCTTTATCTTTTTTTTTGAGGGGGGAGGCAAGGCAATTGGGGCTAAGTGACTTGCCAAGGTCACAGAGCTAGTAAGTGTTAAGTGTCTGAGGTCAGATTTGAACTCAGGTCCTCCTGACTTCAGAACCGGTGTTCTATCCACTGTGCCACCCAGCTGTACATGTCAAAGCTTTAAATGAGAAACCAGACAAGCTTGTGCTTTGTCCTCAAAGCAATGGGGAGATACTTTGAGAAGTTTTTGAGCAGAGGGGTGGCATGGTCTCTGTATGGACTCCTGATTCACTTTTGCTATTTATAGTGCCCCATTTCTAGGCTTCCTGGGCAGATTGCTTCTAGAGGCAGAATGTGAAGAAATGAAAGAACCAGATTATTCTAACCATAATATAGATATACAAACAGACTTCCCTAAAGTAGATGTTCACAAATAAGGTTTTCTGATATGTACCATCTTCCTCGATCATATATGGCATGCATTTTGAAATTTTCTTTTTAAATTCTTATATTGTTGATATCTCTTGTTTTTAGATAAACATTTCTAAATATTAAATTACTAAATCATAAATACTCCCCAAACCTGGGAGCCCTTACTTATAACAAAGATGATAATGATAATAGCTAACATCTTGTGCTCTAGGGTTTATAAAGTCCTTTAATGTATTTTCTCATTTGATCCTTAAAACTACCCTGGGAGGCAGGTGCTATTATTATCCCCATTTTGTTGATGAGGAACTGAGGCTCAGGAATTAAATGAGTCATTCAGGGTCATATAGCTAGTAAGTATCTGAGGCAGGATCTGAACTCATGCCTTCCTGGGTATAAGTTAGGCTCTTTATCCACTGTGCCACAAGAAAGAAAGAGAAAAAAGGGGGATAAAAGAAGTTCAGCAAAACCAACTAGCATATCACACATGTCTGATGGCATATGCAGATATTCCATGTGTATAGTCCTATGACCTCTGAGAAAAGGGGGAGGATGTGTATTTTCTTAACTGTTTTTTGGAGCTAAGACTGCTCATTATAATCACGTAGCATTGTTCCTTTTTTCTGATTATATTGCTGTAATCAATGTGCATTTTGCCTTGTTCTTCCCCTTCCACTCTGCATCAGTTCATACAAGTCTTCTCAAGCTTCTCTGAATTCTTCATATTAGTTTCTTATGGAACAATACTATTTCATTACATTAATGCACCACGATTCATTTATCTTTCCCCCGATCAATGGATATCTACTTTGTTTCCAGTTCTTCGCTGCCACAAAAAGTTCTTCTATGAACTTTTAGTGTTCATGGATCCTTTCTTTCTGTTTTTTATCTCTCTTGGGTAGATGCCTAACAGTAGAATTTCTGGGTCAATGGGGTATGGGCCTTTTAGTTGCTTTCTTAGCATAATTCCAAATTGTTTTCTGGGATGACTTGGACTAATTCAGTGTTTTGTAATTTTTTAAAAAGGAAATTTGTACTCTTGGCTCCTCTTTTGGCATTATATATCTCATCCTGGGAGATATTTTTTTTTCGCAGTGAAACCTGACAGACCAGATCTCTACCATTGGGATGCTAGGCAATTGTGGCTACAGGGACAAACACTTATCATACCCAGCAAGCTGAATTTTCTATAAATATATAGGAGAAAGAGCAGTGGATTGAATTCCTTTTTGATTAGGGCAGTCACCTACTAGGCTGGGTTTACTGATTTTGGACTAGATTCAGGGAAAAATTATCTTGAGCAAATGTGTCCAAGAGAAGTCTGTTTCAAATGTCAGTTTGGGCTACCCTGCTGGCTCTCCCTCCCTGAAGATGGTTCATGGCCATTTTCTTCTTTTTGTATAAGAGAAAAGGAGGTGAAAGGGAGAAATCTGACCCCTTAATGCTAGACAGACGGTGCCGACAATACACGTGTTGGCTCAGACTGCCTGGCTTGGCTTGCCTCCTCTTTCTGTTCGTGACAGCATTAAGAAGATTGATTTCTGTTTGTGAGCCATAATGGGAAACTGTAATGGTTTGTGAGGGAGATATTTGGCCTGAGGACACCTTGTAAGTGTGCCAGTCACTTAGGGGGAAGGCACTTGACTTAGAGCCAGAGAAGGCCCCGCTTCCTTTCTTCTGTCCTCTCCTCTTTCTTTTCCTTCTCAGTCTCCATTTTTCTCTTTCCTTCTTACCCTTCTTTTCTCCTTGTCCTAAAATCATAGGTCTAGAACTAACTGAGAATGTAAAAGCCATTTAGTCCAAATGCTTAATTTTAGAAGTTGGGAAACTGAGGCCCAAAGAAGTTAAATGACTTGACCAAGATCAACACAGGAAATAAGCAGCAGAGGCAGTGCTCTTTCCACTGTACTAGATTGTTTTCTCATAATTTTCCTTGTCCCCCTTCTTCCCACTCCTCACGTCTTCTCTTACCACTTCTTTTACTCATTTTCTCCTCCTCTTCCTCCCCTCCCCTGTCCTCTTCCTTCTCCTCCCCCTCCATCTTTTCCTTCTCCTCTTCCTCTCCATCTCTTTCTCCTCTTCATCCTCCTCCACCTCCTTCTTCTCCTCTTCTTCCTCCTCCATCTTTTCCTCTTTCTCCTCCTCTTCCTCCTTCCTCTCCTATTCTTTCTTCTCTCGCCTTTTCCTTATCATTGTCTTTGCCTTCTTCTCCATTCTCTCTTTCTTTTTCAGTCTTTCATCTCTGTCTCTCCTTTTACAGGTGTTCCTCTACCCATACTCCATTCAGAAAGGCTAGGATTCCTTGTTTCTCCTGGAATGTTAGGAGATGGCAAACACAGGGCTCTCCCTCACAATGCCCAGCAAGTGGTCTTCTCTGTTCAGTGGGAAGCGTGCTAGGTTGGAATTCTAAGGACGATCACAGAAATAACAAGACCTCTTATTATCTGTGTGACCTTGGGCAAATGACTTGTCTTTCTCAGGACTCTTTTCCTCCTCTGTTAAATGAGGGTCTTAGAATAGATCATCTCCAATTTTCTTTTCATCTCTGAAGCTATTATTCTGACAATATCCGTAGATGTTTCCAAAGTGTCCCATGTCCCTACAGTCCTGTTAGAATGGTGCGAATTTTTCTTTGTGGAGTTTTACTGTTTTTGAAAGTGCCAGCCAGCAAGATGGATAACTTGGTTAACTGAAGGTTATATGCAACAGAAGCACAGAATGAGCTTTTCCATCCCTGGACATCAGTCTCAGCAATAGCTGGCAGCCTGGCTGAGATGAGGAATAGGGTAGTTCATTCTCTGGGATCTATAGAAGAGCATTATGGTAAAAAAAAATCCATGCTTTTATCTTGGATGACTAAGCCTTTGTGGCCAATGAGTGGCTTTCAAGGGGCCACTTCCCCTTTCCCCAGGATGCTTTTAAGTTAGTTCCTCCCCAAAGAATTATTTTCACTTTTTCATGTAGAAGTCTTCTTCAAGAAGCAGAAAAATGAACACAGACCATGTCTTTAGACATCAAATTGGCATGAGGTATATGCATTTAGGGCATATTAGACAATGTTTCAAAGGAAAGGGTATCGAGGATTACACCTACCTCTACATTGGTATTTAAATCCTTAAAATAACAACAATAAGCAACAACAAAACTTGACTTTCTGGTGATGTTGTTAACTACTTTCCAACTCTTTGAAACCAGCACCCTTCCAGGACTTCAGCCTTCTGTATGTGGCCATGCTCCTCTGGCTCCATGCTCTTCTCTTTGGTGAATCCCAGGATTCTGATCACTGAACCACCTGGATCTGGGTCCATGACTTCATGCCATGTTCTTTGATTTGCCATATGCCTGTCTAGATGTTCTCCCCATGACTGTTTCTGGAACATTTAAATATGATCTATCTTGACCTGGCAAACTCCTGGGTCTTAGCTGACCTCGTGTGGTTTACCTACCTGTCCCCAGTGCTATGGTGCTAACATCAAGTAACAGAAAATGTCAGAACTTGTCTAGATGCAGGTGATGAGGCAGCAAGAGTGATCTCTTTTTTATTTGTCTATTAGAGACTAAGGACTGGACCCAAAGCTTTAGTGATATAGAGAACTCTCAGGCAATCAAGTCAATCAGTCAGTCAGTCAGTTAGTCAGTCAGTCAATAACATTAATTAAGCCCTCATTATATGGTTGTCATTGTGCTAAGCCCTGTACCAGGAAAAGCAAAATATTGTTTCTAGCCTGAAGGAGCTCCCATTTCACCTGGGAAGACAATATGCAACTATGTGCATGCAAAGATACATACAAGATAAATGTATTTATCCTTCCACATCACAGGGGTTAGGGACACCATTCCTGTAATCTGGAAAATCCATGTAAAATTTTTTGCCCCATATCAGAAAAGAAGTCTGAATTATTATGGTATATATGTTGATATTATACAATATTATACTTTTGTTTTATGCATTTCTGCATTTCTAAGCTTTTTCTTGTTGTCTGCTGGCCTTTGTGTGTCATCTGTGGCTTCCAAAAGACTTCCAAAAATTCCCATTTAATTTCTTATGCTGACCCACTATATATTGAAACTTGATGGGGAGAGTTGCAAGGTGAAGGGATAACTGCAGAAGTTAATCTGAAAGGGAAGGTTGTTGGTGTGTCTTCGGTAGAAGATGAAATATGGGCAGCATCTTGAAGGAAGTTGGGAAAGGCAGGAAGCAGAAACAAGTAGGGATAGCATTTCAGGCATAGGAGACAGCCAATGAAAGTGACAGAGTCAGTAATGTCATGTATATTGCATAGAGTCCTTAGAGGGAACTAAAGTATAAGATTTAAAAAGTAAGAATATTAGGTTGTGAAGGACTTAAATACCAAATGGGGTATTTTATACTAGATCCTAGAGCTTTTAGGGAACCATTGGAATTTGTTGATCAAATAAGTGACTGACCTGAGATTTAGGAAAATCATTTTGGCAACTGATTGGAGGATTAATTGGAGTGGGGAGAGACTTGAGGCAGGGAGACCAAACACAAGGCTCTTGTGATAGTTCAAGCATGAAGTGATGAGGGCTTCCATGCCTGGGTGGCAGTTGTGTGAATGGATGGAAGGAGATGAATATAAGAGATGTTGTAAAGATAGACATTACAAGGCTTGACAATATATTGTATATGTTGAATGAATGAAAGAAGTAGAAAATGACACTAAGGTGTGAGTCTGGGTGACTGGGAGGATGGTGGTTCCTTTGACAAGAATAAGAAAGTTAGAAGGGCCCAAAGAAAATAAATAATTTTTCCTTTTTTTGGTGTATGTTGAATTTTTGATGCAGATCCAAAAAAGCAGTTGCTAATGCAAGAAGGGACCTCAGGAGAGTGTCTTGGGAGAGATATAAATCTGGAATCATCTACTTGGAGATGATAATTTAACTAACTCATGGGAGCTTATGAGAACATCTAGTGAGAAAGTTAGAGGAAAAGAAAACCTGAGACAGAGACTGGGAGGGCATCTACAGTTAGTGAGTATGACTTAGAGAGAAGTCTAGATTGAGAAAGAGTGGTCAGACAGATGGGAGGCTAATCATAAAAGAGTAGTATCATGAAAATCTAGGGAAGAGAAATTATCCACATAAAGAAGTTCTCTCTGCCAATGGAGGCTGGCAGTTCTTTGCTATTAGAGTCTAAAAGAGCTGCCTAGAACACTGAGGGGTTAGGTGACTTGCCCAGGGTCAAACAGCCAATATGATTCAGAGGCAGGAAATAAACCCAGGTCTTCCTGGCCATCTCTTTATTTGCTATACAATATTACTTCTCTTGATTATTATCAGTGTTAAATGTTTTAAAAGGAAATCTTAAAGTATTCATGCAAAGAACAATGATTTTGAAATGTGCTTTATATTTCAGAAATAATGTTAAAAGTAACATGTCATAGAGTATGTAATTAAATCCCTCATTTATTCAGTGTGGCTACATCTTTAAAAGGAAGACAAGGGATAAGGAGAATAATATATTTATGTGTATGGGGTATATGTGACCATCCTTAGGACTGTTAATTATCTGCTCTTTGTTCCCACTAAGAAGACAACAGATTTCAGCAACAGCTATAGAAATTTTGGTTAGACCTGACTAATGTCTAATGTAAAAGTGTTTGCAGATTCTATACTTGATTGCATGCTGCCATGGAGTGGGGGCGGGGAGAAGAGAGGGAGAGGGAGAAATTTTGAAACTCAAGGGACTGTGGGACTGAATCTTGTAAACTAAAAGTAAATAAACAAATTAATAAAGAATTTTACCAATCAAAAAATAAAAAAGAAATTTTGGTTAGAGATGAGCAAAAATTTTCCCAAAGAGTAGTTAAGTAGTGAATCTAAAGGGGGCCAAAATCTGCCTCTATATCTCCACCACTCAGTTGCCTCTCAGTTCTCTGCACCCTGACTGGAGAGACTGGAGAGATTTTAAGATGGAATGGATGCTCACATTTCAGGAACAGTTGGGTTTAATCTTCCTTAAAGGAAGGGGGACCTCCCCAATTTTCTTTTCAGCCCCAAGGCCCTCTGAGTCTTTGAGTAATAGCCTAGTCAATTTTCATTCTCATGCACCCTCAGGTGCTCCTTTTGATGTCCTGTGTGCATAGGACCCTCCTGAGATATCATTTACTAATGCCAAAAAGCTGAGGGGACAGGGAGCTAAATAAATGATGATTTGCCACAAGAGGAAAAATGGCCATGGAGAGACTGAGAGAGATAGGCACAAACAAGCAGCCTTGGATTCTCCATCCCATCTTATCCTCAATAGCTTTTACAAGCCATAATCCTTCACTACCGAAAGATTAATCTGTTATACAGCCAAATTAATGAGCATTCCTTCTCTCTTTTGCTCCTCTTCAATCTCTTCTTATCGACTCGAACCTTCCCTACTTCCTATAAATATGCTCAGGCCTACCCTATCCTAAAAAATTATACTTCCTTATACCCTATTACCCCCTCGGGCTGTTATTCTGTCTTCTCTGTCTCTATTAAAATTCTGAGTCACTTGAAGAGTGGTGGGAAGGAAACTGTGGAGCGACACTAGTACAGCTGGGAAATAAGCAGCAAGATTGCAGATCTTTCAAGGGGTGACATGGATAGAGCATTGGACCTGATTGCAGGAAAACTTGAGTTCAAAATCAGCCTTAGACACTTACTTGTTCTGTGAACTCAGGTAAGTCACTTAACTTCTGTCTGCTATAGTTTCTCCAACTATAAAATGGGGATAATAATAATAGCCAAAAGGTTGTCATCATGATCAAATAATATTTTAAAGTGCTATATAAATGTTATTGTGGGGCAGGTAGGTAGCTCTTCCTGAGTTCAAATCTGGCCTCAGACTTTACTAGCTGTGTGACCGTGGGCAAGTCCCTTACCTCTGTTGGCCTTATTTCTCCATCTGTAAAATGAGTTGAAGAAGGAAATTGCAAACCACCCTAGCATCTTTGCCAAGAAAACTCCAAATGGAGTCAAAGAGTTGGACGTGACTAAAATTTTTGAACAGCAACAATATAATTTCTTATTCAGAGGACATTTATATTGAATGAATAAATGAATGAATGAATAAAAACATTTATGGAGTGCTCTTTTATTAGTAAAGAGACACAAATGTCATCCCTTTCTCACCACCCACGCTCTTCTCAGCTCCCTATATCCTGACTGCTCACCCACAACTCTCTGCTAGGAACTTTTCCCCCACCATGAATGAATAAATGAGAAAGCCATTATTAGGTACTTCCCATGAACCTAGGAAACTAGGATACAGAAAGGAAAGAAAAAGCCCCTGATCCCAAGGTGTTTACATTTTAATGGGGAGGCAACATCTACAAGTCATTTGGAAGAGTCCCTCATCTTTAGGGTAGACTGGAAAAGCACGTGATAGTCTCTTCCTTGGTGAAAACCAATAAAGTCATGGATGATCACCAATGACATCTTAATTGCCAAATCAAATTTATCATTTCCACTGTCATTCATGGTAATTTCCTACATTGCCCCTCTCCCCCCTCTCCTCATGTCTTCCCATCCTCCAGGTCTCCTGAGTCTCCCCTACGTATCCTTTTCTTCCCATAGCTTATGGAGACCTGCCAGGATGGTTAACTTGGGAGGTGGTCCTTCAGGCGCTACCTCTATGACCTGCAATCACCCAGTACTGTCATCAGACCTAAGGAATCTTTGGCACCTTTCCATTTGCCCTTCAGCCGGATTTTCTTTTATGTTTCTCCCAATTAGAATGTGACCTTCCTGAGAACAGGAACTTCCTCACTCTTTTTGTATCCCCAGTATTTAGCACAGCACTTGGATTCACTCATCATTCCACACTATTGCCATCTGGCTCATATAAACACTTTAAGTTTATTCTATGACTACACTAGCTCCCTATCCATATTCCTTCCTTCGCTATACCCAGACCAGCTTGCAAACACTCCATATAACCAATTCCACCGTGGATTTTATTTACTAATACCCTTCAATAAGCCTGTGGAAGAATTCACAGCTATAGGGAGCTCCATGTCCCTACAACTTATGGGGCACAGCTATTTCCTCCTTTGTTGGTACCCTCAACTTTCACCATAATAACCTTTTTCCCCATCTTTTTCCTCTTTACTCATCCCATCCCATATTTGGTACTGTCAACATCAATTTCCTTTATTTTATATTATCCTATTCAATTTTATTTTAATGATAGTAATGTCTTTTTTAAAAAAGATGTTTTTTCTCAATATATACCTCCTTCCCCACCCAACACAACTCCCTCCCTTAAGAAAAATGATTAAGTAAAATTGACGCAGCCCCCAAACACATCTTACAGAGGATGTAGCCTTTATTTCTAGCCCCTGCTCCTTTCTACAGAGATGAGGGCAGCTTGTTGTGCTGTCCTCTGGAATCAGTCAGGATTGCCACCTTCCTTCTGGATCATCTCTCCTTCCTTGGTTTCTTGCTGCTGTTATTCTCTGCTTATTCAGGGATTCCTTTTCTGTCTCTTTTGTTGGTCACTTTCCTCCTCCCATGCCCAGCTGCACAGAGACTGTGAATTTCCAAGGTTTTATCTGCCACCCTTTCTTTCCTCTTGACATTCTCTCTGGTGATCTAATTCAATCCTCTTGTTTTAATATTCATCTCTTTGTAGCTGCTTCTGAACCACCCTAATCTCTACCCTGAATGGCAGTTCTGCATATCTTTCTGGCACCCCCAATTTAACATGAATCAAACTGAATGAGTCATTGCCCACCCTCTCTACCACAACTCTCCTCTCACCTATACTATTTCTGTTGAAGTCCCTACCACCAACCTGGTCAACTAGGCTTGCATTACCTCCCTCTCATAGGCAGCTAGGCGGTACAGTTGATAGAGCACTGGACCTGAAGTCAGTGGGTGGGAGTTCAAATCTGACCTCAGATGCTTGCTAGCTATGTGACCCTGGGCAAGTCACTCAACCGCTCTCTGTCTCAGTTACTTCAATTGTAGGTGGGAATAATAATGGCAGCATTGTTGTGAGGATCAAATGAGATAATATTGACAAAGTGTTTAGCACAGTACTTGGCACAGAGTGGTTGCTTCCTTTTCAAACCCCTATTTCTGTAATATAATACTTCTTACATCTATATTCTCCTCTCCTTTCACAGTGCTATCACCTTAGCCCTCATTATTTTTCACCTAGACTATTGTAATAGTCTCCTAATCACATTATCATAACATTTCTATAGAACAAAAGTGCTTTTCCCATCACCTTAGTTCAGGCCCTTATCACCTCTCACTGGGCCTATCACAGTATCTTCCTAATTGGTCTCCCTGATCTTAATTTCTCCCTTTTCCAATCCATCCTTCACAAAACTGCCAGACCAATCTGTACAAATCTAAACATGTCACTCCTTGCTAAAAAAAATTTATGGGGTCTCTCCACTGGCCATAGATAAAGTCCAGACTCCTTAGCCTGGCACACAAGGCTTTCCACAGTCTGGTTGTAACTTGCCATTTGAACCTCATTTCATACTACTCCTCTCCATTCTCACTACACCTCAGTCAAATTGGATGAGTAGCTATTTCCTGGTCTTGTTCTGCTGACTCTATGACCCCCATAAATTCTTACAAGTTACCATCCAGTGTTGGTGTATTAAGGTCATGGCAAACTACGCCTCTCCTTTCTTGACAGAATTACTAGGATGGCAGGTTAGGGTAATGATATAGCTGTGGCATACCTGGATTTCAGGAGGCATAATAGCCTTATACATAAGTTAGACACATATGGACCAACAGTAGTAAGATAGTTGGAGTCAGAACTGTTGGACTGTCTGAAACCAAAGATGGATGAGTGGATCATTGTCTTTAGTAGTGAGAGGTGTTTAACAGAATTCTGTAAAGCTGTATTCTACTTTGGTCAACCTATTTATCAAGCACTAAGATGATCCATTTATCATATTTTCAGATAACATTTAAGCTGGGAAGTGGTGAGGTTTGCATGAAAGCTAATATATGGAATTGGGATCCCAAAAAGTTTTGACATGTTAAAACAATGGCTTAAAGCTAACAAATAAATTTTAATAGGAATAAATGTAAAGTCCTACATTAGGGTTCAAAATTCACTTGCACAACAACAGGATGATGTAGATTTGATTAGTAAGAAATTAGTATTTTTAAAAAAGGTGGTGTAGTAAATAGAGTGCTGGACCTATAGTCAGGAAGACTCTTTTTCCTGAGTTCAAATCCAGTCTCAGACACTTACTAACTGTGTGACCCTGGGCAAATCACTTACCTCATTTGCCTCAGTTTCCTTATCTGTAAAATGAGCTAGAGACAAAAATGGCAAATTACTTTAGCATCTTTGCCAAGAAAATCCCAAACTGAGTCACAAAGAATTGAACACAACTGAGAAATGACCAAGCACAAGAACAAATATTTTTTTAAAATGCGGATTTCGGTAGATTTCAAGCTTAATGTAAGTCAACACTATGATCTTGGAGCCAATAAATCTAATCCAATTTCAGGCTGTATTCAATTCAATTCAACATAATTTAGCATAAACTTATTATGTACCTACTATCTGCAAGGTATTATGTCCTAAAGGATACAAAGATAATTATGACATTAAACCATGCTCTTGAAAAGAGGGAAGGACATTTGTATAAATAACTATGATTCTAGGGAGTATAAGCAAATTTAAAGGAAGAGAAAGTGTGAAAGAGAAGGGAAACGTCAGGCAAATGGCTCCTGAGAAATCTGAGGAGGGAGAAATGATTTTCACTGTGTGGGGAGGGGTCTGGGAAACTTCATGGTACCCTAGTTAGACCTATAATGAAGGAAAGGACTACAACACATGGAAATAAGAGGTGGTGCAGTAAATAGAGTAGCAGCCTTGGAGTCAGGAGGACCTGAGTTCAAATCCAGTCTTAGACACTTAACACTTGCCAACCAAGTGACCATGGGTAAGTCACTTAATCCCAATTGACCTGCCCTCCCCGCCGAAAAAGAAAAAAAAAAGAACAAATGGAAATAAGGAGGGCTACTCAATCAGAATTTTAGCAAGAAATGGGACCCCAGGACAGAGGGGGAGCAGCCCTGTGCCCAAAGCTCTGAGTGTGTGTGTGTGTGTGTGTGTGTGTGTGTGTGTGTGTGTGTGGTGTGTTAGTACTTGGTGGGGAATAAAGCTCAGAATTCCTGAATCTCTATAAATAGCAAGAGCCAGCATTTATGTCGTGCTTTAAGTTTTTAAAGCACTTGATATATATCATCTCATTATATTCTAACAGCCCTGTGAGATAGGTTCTGTTCATTATCCCCGTTTTATAGGTGAGGAAAGTGAGGCTGAGAAAAGTTAAGTTACTCACCTAGGGACACATAGCTAATAAGTGTTTGTAAAAGTAATGAAATTTGAAGTTCCTTTTGTATTGCTAAGCTGAGAGGTACTTAGCACTTAGTAATTAATCAAGCCTCTGTTAAAGAAACAGAAGGTGTGAACCCCTGTTGCTGATATAACCGAAAAGAGGAAAGCGCCCCCCCCCCTGGAGAGAATGATTTTGATTCCGAAAACTGGGGTGAGGTGATTTTGATTCTGGGAACCAACTGGAGCTTCTGCTGAGGAGCTGCTGAGTCCGAGGGCCAGTCATAGCTTCTGAGAGCTGCTGAAGATGTCCAAGGGCCAGCTGGAGTTGCTGAAGTCTGAGGAAGCATGTCTGTGATGCTGGTACATTGTATAAATCTGTTTGTGGCTTTGTTAAGCCTTGACTTCCCAGGAACAGAGACTGTGAAGGATTTAAGGTGGACTGGACACTGTGAGCTTCAGCATGGAACAGGAACTGCTTGGAGAGCTGGACAAGGACTGGGGAGCTGTCTGCCTCTGAACCCAGGTGACAGTTTGGTGAATCCAGGTAGGACCTGGGACTATGGAAGGGGATCCAGGGAATTTGAGAGACCACCCCGAGTCAAGTTGAAAGAAGACTTTACTTGGATGCTGTGTACTGACTGAGAAATTGTTATTTACTAGTGATTTCGGGGTGGAGGGCTTGTATATCTTCTGATGATTGAATAGTGAATGATGATTAAATAATAACTGATTTGTAACTTGGTGTGCCCCATGGGTGGGGAACTTTTACTATTGTACTTTGTATCCCTTGAGGAGGCAAATCTCCTTAAGGATGTTTGGATAATTGAGATGATTGAGTTACTAAGTGATTGTTCTTTGTTCAAAACTTTGTGACCACTGTGGTGAAAACTATGTGGCCATTTTCTGTGATAAGTTGTTGTAAATGCTGTATTTTGATTGTCTGCGATAAGCTGTAACATTGTGAATGTTGTATCTTGATTTACTGTGAATGATTTGCTCTGATTTGTTATTGAATAGAGTGCTCACTATACTATGTAATCAGAACCTTGAAAAGCTGTTCACAGTATCGTTATTCTGGAAAGCTGCTCATGCTTGGCTTTGCAGTGTTTGAGGCAAGATTTGAACTCAGGTCTACTGATTTGAGATCCAGACATCAGGAAGCAGTTTCAGGGATATGGGTGATTATAGAGTGGTTTAAAATCAGCTAATGAAGGGTAGAAGACTTACATTTAGGTTTAGAAAGTGTTCTGACTTGGTGGAAGAGAGTGAGAGAGAGCTCAACCTAGGAAGTGTATCTGGGAGGGAGAGTTGGAGAGAGGGTTGATAGAAGGACAGAGTTTGTAAAGAATAAGTTTAGAGTGAGGATTCCATGTCTGCACATATAGGACAAAGTGACTCAAAGTCTATTGGGCACTTGTTGAGCTGGAGAACCTTGGTTGTGTTTGTTCTTTGAAATTTGGATTCAGTCAAAGGGCCACACTTGAGGTCCTAGAGGGCCACATGTGGCCTTGAGGTCACAGGATCCCCAGCCCTACATTGTAGATATCAGTGAAGTCAATTGCGATTAAAAAAAAATACCAAACCAGATTTTGTTTTTATGACGCCTCTGAATCATTTAGGTTCCTGAGCTCCTCTTTCTAGTTCTGATTCAGAAAGGGATAAATGGGAGTAGGAGAGTCACTGAATGAACCAGGGCGCACATGACTATAAGAAAGGAGGGGATGGGAATAAACATTTATTAAATGCTTAATAGGTGGTAGACTCTGTGCTAAGCCCTTTGAAAATATCTCATTTGGCTTTTATTATTCCCATTTTGTAGGTGACAAAACTGAGGCAGGCAGAGAGTAACTTGCCCAGAGTAGCACAGCTAAGTATCTGAACCTGGATTTGAACCAAAGTCTTTCTGACTCCAGGCCTAGCAGTCTATCCATTGCTATTTGTAAAAGTACCTTGCTACTTATAAAAGATAATTTCATGTCATAGTACAGCTATAAGGGATAGCTTGAATAAAGACAGAAATAAAGAATAAAGACAGAAAAATAGCTTGAATAAAGACAGAAATAAAGACAGAAAAAAAGAAATACAATGAGAATAGAGAATATATGAGGGGGAGAACTTTGAACTGAGGTTAGAGAATGGATATTGGAGCCAGATTATAGGAGACATATAATGTCATGATCAGGATCTCATCCTTTTGGTAAGTAATGAATGGTTTGTTGTTGTTGTTTTTATAAAAGGGTCTAGGGTTACATTAAAAAGATTTTGTTGGGAAGACAACCTTAATGTAGATTTCCTAGAAAATATATGGGCTTTCGGGGAAATTATTAAGTCAGTACAAACTTAAGAATCCATAAAAATTCTCTAGATTGAATAAATAATACTTAACAGTAGCCTTAAAATAGAGACATAACCAGTAACTATGCAAATAGGATAAAAGGAGTTTTTTTTTTTTTTCTGCTCACTGGCCCAGATGGATATTTCTTGACAAGAGGCAATGGAACTGTCTTAGTTTCAGAGAAGATAGTACAGAAGGAAAGAGCCAAGCACTGCTTCCATTTCTCCTTTACTTGCTATCGAAGCAATCAAGAGTTATGATTAATAGAGAAATGGACTTATGGGCAAGCCTTTCTCAATACTTCTGTTCCAGTCAGGTCCCATGCAGTTACTTTCCTTCAGACTAGAGCTGGGTCCTCATCTTCCATTTTTATGATTTTTAAATTTCTTAAAAGTTTTGGACTTAGAGCCAAAAAAAAAAATAGAAAGGACAGAAGAGGTGAGAATAAAGAGGTGAGAAGATGAACAGAACACAAAAGAGGATACTACACAAAACTGAATCTTCATTTCTTTCTATGTGTCTATTATTATCCTCATATTACAGTTGGGAAAATAAAGTAAATAAGGCCCTGAAGTTGATGAAACCATGATGGAAAGACATAGAGAGAGAAGAAGGTTAAAGACAGGACCTTGGGGAATACCTATGTTTAAAGGGATGGAAGGAAAGAGGATGAGGAGCGGTAAAAGAGAAAAGGAAATGTGTGTGTGCAGTGTTACAGAAACTGAGGCAGAAGAATGTCTCAAGGAGGGACTGGTCCATAGCTTCAGGTTCTACAGAGAAGCCAAGTAGAATAAAAACAGAAAAAAAGATAATTGTATTTAGTGATAAAGGGGTCATTAGTAACCTGGTTCTGTAGAAAAGCTGGGATGTGTCACATTGCAAAGCTAAAGAATGAGTGATTAGAAAATGGTAGCAGCCAGTGTTGATGATTCTAGAAGTTTGGCAAGAGAAATATTGGATGATTATGGAGCAGTAGGGTCAAGGGAAAGGATTCTTTTGTTTGTTATTTGTTTTGGTTTCATTTGTCTTTTAGGATGAAGACCCAAACCTTTTTGTAAGTTGAGAAGAATTGATTACTTAAAAAAACCAATATGATGAAGAAGCTGAGAGAGACAGATGATGATGGAGCAAGACGATATAAGAAGTAGTGGAATAGAGAGCATATGTGTATAGGTTAGCTTTGGTGAGAAAGAGATCACTGCATCCTCTGCAACTGGAAGAAACATGGAGAAAGTGGTTGAAGACATTGCTATGTTTTAATAAACATTTAATAAACATGGGACTTGATGGTTAGGGGCTTATTGAATACTCAGTCTACTCAATAAAATAGGAAGCAAGGTGAAATTGAGGGACTAGGGATGGAACTGAGAGAAAAGAGAAAGTTTGGAATATCCACTCTGGGGAATGTGCCAGAGAGGCAAAAAAGAAGAATAAAAGGATTGCCATGCAACAGTGATGGTCAAATTGTTATGGAACATAATTTTGTAATGGGCTCAGTCTTCTCTTGCTTGAAACTTGAACTATAGTGGTTCCTGGGGGAAGGGAACATGCATTTATTAATGAGCTACAATGTGCTAGACATTGCATTAGGTGTGTTTAAAACTAACACACACACACACACATTATCTTTGATCCCCATAACAATCTTGTAATGTAGGTGCTATTATTATCCCTATTTTACAGATAAGGAACCTGAAGCAGGAAGAAGTTAAGTGACTTGTCCAGGGTCACATAGCTAGGAAGAACTTGAGACTGGATCTAAATACAGGTCTTCCTGACTCCAGAGCTGTACAACAGTTTACTGCTCTACTGGCTGTCTCAACTAGCTGCTCATCTCTCTCTGCTGAATGCTCAGTTGACACATTCCTAGCCCAGAAGAACTCTATCCCACTCCTTATACTCCCAAAGCCATCATTCTCAGAGGTCCTCAGCTTCTCCCAAGGCCAGAAGAAAAATACTGATGGGGAAAGAAAATATTTATGAGGACCTTATAGTATGATTTCATATTTTCTTTCCTTCAGTGGTTAGTAGTTTCAGGCAAGGAGTGGAGGTGGATGATAGTAGGTGCTCAGCATTGAGGGTTAGTGAGGAAGAGAAGCAGGTCAAATTAACAAAGTTCCCAAGCACATATCTGAGGCCATTACTGAAGAGGCTGATCAAAATGGTCCAGATTTAGCAAGCAGGAAATCAAGAACAGGAATGGCAGAATGGAAGAATAGGGAGGAATTAAGAGATGGAAGTCATGGTAAAAGTAAGAGCAGGTACAGGAGTAAGAGCCAGTAGGGAGAGGTGGAAGAGCAGGAGAGGGTGGTCAGAAAGGGACAATTCAGAGACCAGCATTTTAAAAGGGAACAATTTTGAATGGTGTTGAGATTTGTGGTGAGGTTGCCTTGACAGCTGCAGAAGTATAGAATTGGAGGTCAGAAGAACTGAGCAGTCCAAGCTGCTATAAGTACATAGACATTGAAGTCTCCAATGATGATGACAGGAAAAGAACAGCAAGGAGGGCAACAAATCCAGAGAAAAGTGCAGAAGATCAGTTGATGGCAGTGAGAAGGACTGTGGGAGGGGAGGGGAATTCGACGAACTTCAAAGGAGAGGTGCCTTAATAGGAGCAATGTATTCTCTTCTTGGTAAAAAATTTGTTAAGTTTTTGAGAAGGTTAAATTGGCAATGTATATTTTTCATCCAATTTACTATTTTAGTGTGAATAGTTACAACGATGCCATTAGAAAAATTAAGGATCTTAATGATGAGGCTTTGCAGTGAGATGAAACTCAATGCAATCAACCAATCAGTGTTGCTTAATTGCCTACAATGTGCCAAGTGCTGTGCTACAAGCTGGGGTTCCAAAAAAAGGCAAAAGACAGTCTCTGCCCTCAAAAATCTTACAACCCAACAGGAGAGACAACAAACATATAAGCAAAATATTGACTTTTCCTGTAGCCCTTATGGGGATACAATTAACACAATGTCATCTTCAAAGCAAAATCATTTGGAGAATTTTACTATCAACAGAGAATAGTCTCCTGACTCTGGCCCATGCTCAATGTGTGATCTTGTTTAAGTCACTTGACTTTGGACAACCCTCTAAGATAATAAGTCAAAGAGTGATTTCCAATCTGCATTGGAAGAGGGCATTTCCTCACCAATACCAATGGAATCACGTGTCTAATTTAAGAATCTAACCTCCCCCTCTAAAAAAAAGATGAGAATAGTACAAAATATATGAAGAAGTGAGCTAGTTATAATCTGCACTCGTGAAGGGAATATTCCTAGCATTGAGTTCACAGATCTGTCCAAGTATCTAAAAATACTCCTGCCATAATGACTGAAAAAATCCTACATAGATCCATAGATTTGTATCTATGCCTATCTGACTGTCTATATGACTCCCTGACTGTCTTTCAGCTAGTTTTATACCCCAGTACAGTCTACCTAAGAAAAGGAGTCTGAGAGGCAGCCAATTGGCTGAGGTTAATTCTATGCAGTTTTTTTTCCCCAAGAACTAAGCACATCACTATGAACTTAATAAGCTCTCAATAAATATTGAGGTGGAGAAAGAATACTGAGCTAGATGAAAAAAGGAGAAAAAAAAACCTAGTTAGAAGAGCTTGGCTTCTCAGCAAAATGATTCTGTGATGAGCAGAATGATGATTTTTTGACAGAGGACTTATCCACAGATTTGTATGCTGGATTCAAACCAATTTAGGAGAGAAGAACTGACCGGTGGGAGCGGTGTTTAACACACACTAGCATATTTCATTTCTGATTGGCAGTCCGCTGCTCAGAAGCCTGGGATGCCTGCAGAAAGTTTCATTCCTTTTATGCATGGTTGGACTTTTAGAAGTTACTTGATTATCCAAGTTGATGATTTGAAGCTTATTGAGATTTTTCTCTATTTGTGAGCCTCTCTAGATTCATAGATTAATGGGATTTAGAGTTGAAAGACTCCTAGAAGATCATCTAGCCAAAATTTCCTCATTTTACAGAGGAAGAAACTGAGTCCCTCTGGGATATCATTTCTATGTCCTTCAGTGGAGAGTAGTAGAGAGGAATCAGAAGAGGAAAGGAAATGCATTAGTTGTTTCTCTACCTCCTTTAAAAAAATATTAAGCCCTGACTTTGGCATTAGCTGACCTGAGTTCAAATTCTCCCTCTGTCACTTATCACCTATGTGATCTTGGGAAAGTAATTTCATCTTTTTGTGCCTTAGTTTCAATGTTTATAAAGTGAAGGAGTTGGAGTAAATAGCCCCAAAGATCCTTCCAACTATAAATCCATGATTCTATTATCTTTTTGAACAGCATTTTCCTGCATGGGATCACAGATATAGCATTGGGGGGGGGGGGGCGGGGAGGCTTCAATAGTCATCTAGTCCTGAGGTGTCAAACACCGCATGGGAGACAGAATATGGATATGAAAGCACTGACTTAGAAAAGTACAAATTAACATTATCTATGTTGCAATTCATTTTTATTTATTTTGCCAAACATTTCTAAATTACATTTTAAACTAGTTATGGTCCTATTTGGGAGGTATGCAGTTTGCAGCAAGAGTCTGATACCTCAGAGTTCAAACTCCTCATTTGAGAAATGAATCAGAGAGGTAAAACCATTCTGTAACCTCCTTCATGATATTTATATGATGCTATTTTGGTACAAGTTTCCACTGGTTAATATGCTGGAAACTATTTGCACCCAATATGTGTCTCCATTGCTGTTTGGGTGAGCCACAATGTTGATTCCTCAGAAATGGTGACATTTCATAAATTGTAGCCATATGGCATCATTGGAAGAAGAGTGATGCTTTAAAAGATGGCTTTTTGTTTCAGAGAGAAGCTTGGATCATTGAAAGCACTGTACAATTTACTGAATGCAGTCTAGCTCATCATCTTCCTCCTGTTCAATTTTGGCCCAAGCTCATTGTGCATTTGCATTGCCTATTCAAGATTATATGTACAAAGTGATCAAAAGAGGCAGGCTGGTCACATACAGAGAGTGAGGAGTAACAGTCTGTGCCTTACACTGGTACAAAAAAGAATTATAGGCAAGCCCCCAGCATATTGGGTGGGCTCCTGTAGAGTATTCAAGGGAGGACATAAACAAGATGAGAAGGTCTGGTTTAAGAGGAGTCCCCAAATATATAAGATCACAGATCCAATGAAGTATATCAATTACTCTGTAGAAAGCTATTGAAGTGGTTAGAGTGGGCAAGGGTTGTGGAAAGAGTAGGGAAAAATTGCCACCTGAAATGTGGTTTTCAGTTTCCTTTAAAGCTCAGCCTGTCCAAATTACTCTTTTTATACACTCTAGATATATCAAGAGTTGTGTGATCACAGAACCTCAAAGTTTCAAGGAACCTCAAAAGTCATCTATTCTTATAAAAACAAATCCCTTCTGCAAAATTTCACAAAAAAGTCATCCAACCTTCCCTCAAAGGTCTCTAGTGACAGGGGACTCATTACCTTCTGTGAAAACTCTTTGGTGGACTCTGGTTATAACTATGAATTTTGGTCCTGAACTATGATTTCAATCAATCAAAAAACATTTATTAGGCTCTTGTTATGTGTCATCAATAATACTAAGTGCTGGGTATACAAAGAAAGGTGGAGAAAAAAATCAGTTCCTGCCCTCAAGGAGCTTACATTCTAATGGAGAAGACAACATACAAATAACTAGGTACAATTCGAGATATATGCAGAGTACGGGGAAGGTAATATCCTAAGAGAAGGGACTAGCAGTTGCTGGTGGGGTGGGAAAGATTTTCATTGGGAAACACTTACTGTTGGAAGTGGCATTTGAAGGGACCCCAGGAAACCAGGAGGAAGAAGTGAGGAGGGTGTTCACTATTGAGAAAAGTTCCTCTACGGACTCAGATTTGTTTTTGTTCTGCAATTTAGTCTTAGTTGTCTGAGGGCATTGAAAGCTCAGATGAACTGCCCAAGGTTACGCAGTCAGTATACATCAGAAGTGAGATGTGAATCCATACTTCCCTGACTCCTAAGCCTATGACTGTTATCACTATGCCAGACTGCCTTCCAAGGAAATTCAGTTACCATTGCTGAGAAGTTTTTGTTTGCCATTTCCTTCTCCAGCTCATCTTACAGATGAGGAAACTGAGGCAAACAGGGTTAAATGACTAGCTCAGGGTCACACAGCTAGTAAGATTCTGAGGCCAAATTTGAACTTAGGTCTTCCAGATTCCAAATCCCAGGGCTCTATGCCATCTAATTGCCACAAAGCACCAAATACAGCCCTGTTATCAAGAACATTCATGGAATTTCATGTAAAAATAGGAAAAAAAGACAGGGCTGATACTGTAACAGAATGTGTGGTCTGTGTAAGATGAAGCCTACAATGGAATTCATAGACTTCGAGCTAGAACGGACCTTAAAGGTCTTCTTGTCCAGCTTTCTCATTTTGGAGATGAGGAAACAGGTTTAGAAAGTGACTTGCCCAAGGTAGTAGGTATCAGAGCATGCATGAATGCAGGTTTCCTGACTCCAAATGTAGCTCCTGTTTCACAGCTTCACCATCTCCTGAGCAGGGGGAGCAGGGAATATTTAAAGTAAAGAAAGATCTAATGACGGGGAAAAAAATCATTAAACCTTAGGAAGAATGGTGACCCAAATAGTAGATACTGCTGTCTCAGCAACGGCTCTGGTGTAGAATTGATGGTCATCAGGCGCAGTTATGCGGAGCTACCACTAGGAGGAGCGCTTTTCCCTCCGTATGGATTTCCATTGCATTCTCCACCATCCTTCCATGCAAAAGTTTTTCTTAAACTAACAATGCTAGTGTAAGGAGGTGCTCATCTCTGATTGGACGAGGGAATTTTGCAGGTTTGATTCCTTGATTGGACAGGAGGTGTCGGGGGTGGGGAGAGCGCTGATGGTTGGGGGAGTGGGATCCCTCTCTCTCTCCCCCCTCCCTCAGTCTCAGTGGCTGAGTCCGATCTCTCCCTACTCTTTACTGTAGCTCGAAATGTTACACTAAAATACAGACTCATTCTCTCGCTCTCTCTCTCACACACACACACGCACGCACGCACACACCCACCCAGCCACACACGCACGCACACACACACGCATATAAACACATGCACACACACACACCCACCCGCGCCAGGACTCGCCTCCACACGCACGCACACACACACACACACACACACACACAACACACACACACAACACACACACACATTCACACACACCCAAACGCCCACATATCCACACGGAATACCGGGGACCGCTGTCCGGAGCGGAGTGCTAACGGATACAAAAACAAAAGCAACAAGACAGAAAATATATACTGTCAGCCTGGGAAGTAGTTATTTCAACCACTCTTGCTTCTGAACCAGTTTTGGGGGGACACCTACGATGGCACTGGATTCTTTAATGCTTTTCCTCTTGGCATCTGCAGTTGCAGCAATGGAAGGTAAAATATTTTCCCCACCCCTCAAAAAAAAAAAGGCAAAAAGAAAAAGAAAAGAGCAAGTTTTGTAACTAGATTTATTTCGCAGTGGCATATAAAATTGCATGTCCTTTCCTTCTCCTTTTGGTAAAGGGAGCCGGCTTAGGTGGGGGCTCCCCAGATTCTGATTTTCCTGTGAAATAGAAAGAACTGAGCTACTCGAGTGGATTGATAGGATTTCGATCTTTGAATGGAAGGAACAAGTGCTATTTTGATTATTTATTTTGATTTTTTTTTAGCCAGGCAGATGTAGAGTGGTCTGCCTCAGGCGGCTCCCCATCGCCTCCCTTCCCTCCACCGCCAACCCCCAGTCGTCTTCTCCTTTTCCCCACTCCCTCATTCCCCTACACACCGTAGCTTCACTCTCTGCTCCATTCTGGGAGAAGACACTGAGCTGCATTGCAGTACTCGCTTTACATTCCACAAACTGCGAGCTTGGAGACCGGGACGAGTGGTTTCCGGGGAGAACGGGATGCTTTTGAGTTACAGATGGGGACTAGAGATGCGCTGCAATTCAGCTCCCGGGGAATCGCAGCCGCGATGTGTCTCTTTCGCTCCCTTGTTCTTTATCTCCTTCTTCCACCTCCTTCCCGATCCCCTTTCGCTCTGCCTTCATCGCCTCCTTTCCTTTCTTCCTTCTTCCCTTCCTTTTTATCTCCCCCCTGCCCAAACCCCATTTCTGTTTCATTTAGCCTTTTTCTTTCTTGTCTCCGATTTGTTGTCTCCTCTTCTCCCAGAGCTGGTGCGATGGCTTAGCTTCCTTTAATAAAGCCAGGGGACAAGAGAAGCAGGAGAGAGGCTTTCCTTTCCTGACTTTCTGTCGGGGATGTGGAAGTGGATGTGTGGTGCCCCTCTGCCTGTAGATTTAGGTAGCAGCAGGTAGCCCAGAGTGGGGCTGGGCAGAGGCATTCCTGGGATGTGAGAGTTGTAGAAACTGCCTGTTGGGTTGAGGAGAAGTCTCGCCCTTCGCTCAGTGGTTTGCCAAGGCAGCAGGCATGTTAGATTGTCTGGGACTTACAGTGGTGGGGAGATTCTAAGGGAGAAAATATATATTTAAAGGAATATGAATTTTAGGAGCTTCTTGTACACTTCACCCTCAAAGGAAACTAGCAGTACCTTTTTTTTTTTGCATGTTAGTGTAATGTAAGATGAGCGAACGGCTTTGTAAGGCATTTCAAATGGGGAGAGAGAAGGCATTTTTAGACCTGTCTAAACATACACAGCTATTTCTTTCTGCCCAGAAAAAGAAAGTCATCTCAGCTGAGGGGGTTTTGTCGACATCTCTGTTGGCACAGGCAGTAACCTCTGGACTAATTTTTAAAAAGTGAAAGGAGATGCTTGAAGTGTATTTAACTTGGATCTTGAGATTAAACAACAAAAAAGATCTTGCCTGTGTTTCCTATGTGTATCTGGTTCCTATGAGAAAGCTCTGCTTTCTCCTCTCCCCTCCCCAATATTATTTCCAAATGAAATATGCTTTGGACTTCTCTAGGTTGTCCAAGGAGCCGAGCTAATTGTATGTCCATCATACTGGATGGAAAACTGAATTTGGTTGTGGGCAAGAAGGAGTTCTTCCATTCATAGAGAAAGGCAGTTCAGTTTAGTAGAAGGGAAGGAAGCAACAGCTCCTGGAGAACTTCAAAAGCTCTTTTTAACTGTAAAATTGGGTCCACTTACCTAGTGTTTCTGAATTCACTCCAATTTACAAATTCACTCCCATTCATTTGTCTGGGCTCAGATTTATAAGTTCCCAGTTCAGCTTCTGGTAACATGAAGTAGGTTTTCATTTAGCTGGTGGAAATAAATGGTGAGGCTGCTAAGCTAAGCCTTGGGTTGAAAGGAAGCCTTGCAATCTGTGTCTATTTCTTATGCAATTGTGACACAGGCACCTGAGTTGAAAGTGACAAGAAAGGTACTAGGTCTTTTGAGCCAACTACACCCACCTCTTTTCCCTCCCCTCACTTGTAAAGCCCGATTCTTCTACTTAATAGTGATACTTTGGGTGATCTAGTAACAGCTAAGAATCCCTTTTTTTTTTCCTTTTGATGAGAACTACAGAAACATCCTTTCAAATCTCTGCTTTCATTGTTGCTGGGGGAGCAGATTAGTGGAGAGAAAGCCTTCGCTTTTTTCAGAACGTGATTTTTTTGTTGTTGTCTTTCCCCATCGCCCCAGCTGGTGGTCTTTGTAGGGGTCCTTTATTAAAATTTGCTGGATGCAAGGGAGACATATGCTGCCTGCGGTAAGCAGAGGGAGAAGTGGCTGGGAGCTTAGAGAATGGGAACGAATGTACTAGGGGGATACCTATTGTAATTAAAAAAAAAAAAGAATTGTAAAGGGGTTCTTAACGGTGTCCTAAGAAAGGGACAGGAAACTAAAATGATATATGTATGTCTGATTTTGAGATAGGGGATTTGGCTTTTCCTCCAGCTTCATATGTCAATCACTTATAATTATCTTTATTGGTGGTCTGTCTTTATTGCCGTTTCTGAATGCTCCCGGTATCTTGGTGGGGAGGGCTGGGTTGGCTGGATAATAACATAACTGGAGAAGTTGTTTTCAGAAAAATGCCTTTTGGGGTCCATCACAGACACAGTTTTGTTCTTTGCATGTGTTGGAAATGCTGATTTTGGAGGGGGGACAAATTTAACATTTTATCATTAATAAAGGAAATGAACACGAGTATTTGAGCCTCTGATGCTTTCTGGGGAGAGATTATTTTGCGGGAGAAATTGTTTTGGAAACAAATGTTCAGAGATACCTTGACTTGTCTCTAGTGGTTTTCATTGAGATCGTCATTTCTCTCCGTGTAGATGCATTTTTTTTTTACTCATTTCTTTTTCCTTGTTCATGTTCCAAAAACCCAGGTGCCTGGAATTCAGGAACTGGAGTCTTTAAGTACAAGTCACTTGGCTTAGATTTAGTTTCATCCCCTGGCAAGAATATTGCCTCCACTTTCTGATATCTCCACCTCCTACCCTCTCAGGCCTGCCACCTAAAACTTTGCCAATTGCCCAGAGCCTATCTAATAGGTAGTAGCTTGTACTCTGTCATAGAAACTTCACCACCAAGAGTTAAATGAAACAACATATTCAGCAGAATATTAAAACAGCTCCATCTCTAGCATGGCAGATAGTAAAAACCATTCAGTTATTTCCCTACTGCCCGGCAGGTTTCCTTTCCCACCCTATCTACATATGTGCAGTTCTACCAGTCTAACTGGATTCAAGTCTGCTGCCAGACTCATTTGATTGTGTTGAGAGTGGCATAATTATCAGAAAAGTGAATCAATAAGAATTCCAAACAACAGTTCCTTCCCATGCCGCTCCGGTATGCAAGGGATGTGGTCACTATTTTTCAGCCACTATCTCTCTGTCTCTTCTTATGGTTAGGTTTTGTCCTGGGAATTCTGTAGGCATGGCTGGTGATAACCCCTGGACAAACAGCTCAAATGACTGGACTAATGCCTCAATACTCACAGAGGAAAGTGGATCCTAAGCAAAGGCCAGTCACAATGGATAATTACCAGTCTAGGTACTTAGCAGGGGTAAAGGGAAGCCTGTTCCATCAGAGCTGTGAGAGCCTGGAAGGAAGCAGGCAGAGGGAGGGAAAGGTCGTCTGAGCTTCACTTCCCCTCCCCATTTCCACCCCCAATAGGCTAGAGTAGAGACAGAGTTTGGCTATTCTGATAGAATGGACTGCTTTGGCATGCAAGGTCCAGGGCGAGGGAGTTGTCAGGGTTGGTTGGGGAGGAAGTGTTTGAATGCTAATCTTATATCCCCACTTTCTCTCTCTCTCACCTACCTATTTCCATATATCCTTGCCATTTCAGGGAAGAGAGGGAAGGCAAGGCCTATTCCAGCATGAATGAAATTTCATTTCATTTTAGTCTATTGTCAAAGGTTCCTTTTGTTGACTAGAGAGCAGGCAGGGGGATAAGGCTGCCAGCTCCCTGCTCCCTCTCTTTCTCTGTCTCTCTCCTGATCTGGTCCTTGGAGGATGCTATGTTCCTGACTTCAGTGTTTCCACTTAAGGGGTACCTTTTCACAACTCAGTCAGACAAGACTACCTGTGCAAGCCCATCCCAATCTTTGGGCCATTTGCTAAGCAAGTACTTGGTCCTAAAGGAAAAGGTGTTTGAAGGATCTTTTGGGATTTAGCTGGTGACCTGTTAGCATAAAGGGGCATGCAGTCACTGAGAGGGAGGAGATTATTGTGGGCCTCTCAGAATTCAGATGCCTCTCTTTCTGGATGAATGCCCGGGATCAGGACATCTCTGCCTGGGTGGCTTCTCTACAGCATTTACAGCTCTGGTTTGCAAGGGGGCTTCCTTCTATAATTGGGCAGTGCTGGAAGAGCAAGTTCATGCCCTGCCCCACCCCCTGTCCTCCCCCCCCACTGACAACTAAAAAGTCAGAGAAGCCTTTCCCACATTTTTCCTATCTCTTCCTCTTCCACCTTTCTTCCCCTGCCCCAACATGCAAACCACCTACTTTTCAGGAACTCACCAAAGACCTTCATATTTAACTAGACAGACTGCTGACAGCCAGTGTAGGCAACAGCATATAGGACCCCTGTCACTCAGTGTGCTCAGGAGCAGATTTCTGAGGCAGATATCAAGGTTCATGCTGGTTCTGACAAGACTCAGGCAGCCTAGGCACAAAGATGAATCCTTAATATGATGATCCCTCTGGCCCTTCATACTCCACTGAGCACAATAAATAGATGCTGGGTCGCCACCTTTGTTTGGGGGAACAAAGGTACAACTGCCTGATTTGGAGAGGCCTCCTTAGTAAGCTTCCCCAGATCCACTGAGGTAGAGCTGTATGTTAAGAATGGGAAAAGGAGACCTATAGACATCAGGACTCATCTCTGTTGATAGATAGAACATTGGATTTGGAGTCAAGAAAGCTTAGACTCACCTCTCACCTCAGGGACTGTTAGCCATATGACCCTGGCAAGTCACTTAACCATTATGTGCCTCAGTTTCCCCATTTGTAAAATAAGTAGTTAGACTCAAAGGCCTCTAAAGTACCTTCCAGCTATATAGATACAATCCTGTAAATGCCTCTTAGGGGACAAGGAAACTCAAACTGACTTTGTGCAGAAGAATATGGGTGCCCAAGTTATTCTGGTACCAGAACAGGGCAGTAAGGGCAAAGATCTTTCTTTTTCCCTAACATAGAAGGGTAAGGTTGTGTAAGGTTGTTTAGGAGGGGATTTCCCATATTGGTTTTAGGTTTTTTTGGTGGCAGTGGTTGGTCTTTAAAAAAGTGTACCTATGAATTCCTCTGTGTCAAGTCCAATGCCATCTGTGTGTCCATTCTGGGAGCTCTCACCCTATGCCCTGATGTCAGGCAGCACTGCCGTCAACCTTGGATCAGATTCTCTTATTCCATGTGCAGCAACTGAGCTTCAATTTGCTGAATCTATCCTCATTATTATCCAGGCACCTTGGGCTTAATAAATATTAAATGCCATGATGATCATTGCATAGAGCACATGAGGCATAAGGACTTGGGACTCTGACTTAGCAAGATCATTTTTTCAACCTTCTCAGCCAAAAATAGTATTTAATTCAATAAAAATGAATAGGGTCAAAAAGGGAGATGTGGTACCAGGGAAGGTGACATCCCCATGTTGGGCTTTTGTGTTGACGTGGGAAATAAACCACTGAAACCCATTTTTTCTTGTGGCTGTTTTCTGTCTCCAATAGAATCACAGAAGGGGAAAGGAACCACAATTGACCAATCCTGGACTCTCTTCCACTAGCATCCATAAGGCATTCAGTAGACACTGGTTGATGATGAAACGACAGACAGTACACTTAAGGACAAAGAAGATTGAATGGACTTGAGATTCAGGAGACTGGATAGCTTGTCTTTGCCTTGCTGCTTCATAGATTTGTAGCTATCAGAATATGACCCAATTTACCTGTGTCTTTCTTTCCTTACATAGATAGCCTCATGCTGACTGCTCCTAATCTCATCATGAGGCTGATATAGGGATATAGGAGATACTATATGTGAAGGTGCTTGAAGCATTTTAGGAAAGATATCTATCCCAGAAATGAAAAAGGAGAATCATATTATTAAAGGAAAAAGTAGCTATGAACTATATACATATAATCTTGGGAACATTGGTCCATTGGAAACATTTTTCTAGTTTGAGCCCAGTGAGATGGTAATTCTGAATGGGAAAAGAGGAAAATATCATTTAAGAACCTAAGATATTTTGAGTACGACCCCAGGAAGGTTTATCTGAGCCAAACTGGAATCAGTCTAGGCAGATCTTAATTATCCATGGACATGTTATCCATTATGGCAATATGGCAAGAGGGATGGCCTTAGAGTCCAGAATACCTGGGTTTAAGACCCAACTTTGACATATGGTATCTCTGTGACCCTGGGAAACCTATTTAACTTTTCAATGCTCTAGACTAGTAATGTCAAACTCAAATGGAAATGGGAATTAGTAATCCATACATTAGGATCCCTGCTGGCTGCATATTGACTTAGAAAACCACATATCAACATTACATGTGTTTTATTGTATTTTTATTTTGTTAAATATTCCACAATTGTATTTTATGGGCAGTTAGGTGGCACAGTGGATAGAGTGCCAGGTCTGGGGTCAACAGGACTCATCTTCCTGAGTTCAAATCTGGCCTCAGACATGTACTAGTTGTGTGACCTGGGTAAGTCACTTCACCCTGTTGACCACAGTTTCCTCATCTATAGAATGAGCTGGATAAGGAAATGGCGAACTATTCCAGTACTTTTGCCATGAAAACCCCAAATGGAGTCACAGAGAGTCAGACATACCTGGAAACAACTGAACATAATCATCATCAACAACACCTACAACAACAAAATTATATTTTGAGCTGTACTGAGGAGGGTTGAGGGCTACATATGGCCTGAGTGTTTGACCCCTCTGCCCTTGACAACTTTTTAAGACTATAACTTGCAGAGAAGGTGTTGACCTACATTAGTAGAAGGAGTTTCCTCATCTGGGAGTTTCCTCTATTAATAAAAACACAAGTCCAGTCTTTATCTTGTAGCCTTATGGGAATCTCTCTGTCTCTCTCTGTCATTCTCTCTGTCTCTCTGTCTCTCTCTTACTATAGCTTAAAAAATTCCAGAACTTTAGGCAAATTCAGTTGTGTAAGAGGGATCTAAGGTATGACTACTCGTGTACAATTGAGGTAAATTAGAGATGTTTGTCATGGGAATTGAGTTGAGGATGTTTAGAAAATTAGGGGCTAATGTGTTCCAATGGGAGCAAAGACTGGGGTGAAAAAGAAGACAGTGAGGCAGGTGTTGTTGCTGTTGGTCGGTTTCCTTTAGTCCTGTCCAATTCGTCATGACCCCATTTGGAGTTTTCTTGGCAGAGATACTAGAGTGGTTTTCCATTTCCTTCTCTAGCTCATTTTACGATGAAGAAACTGAGGCAAGCAGGGTTAAGTGACTTGCCCAGGGTCACACAGCTAAGAATTGTCTGAGGCCACATCATCCCAACTCCAGGCTTGGTGCTCTATCTGCTGTGTCATTTAGCTGGTCCTAATGAACCAGATCTTGAACTAATTAAGGAGAAGAAAAGGATCAAGAGGCTCTTAAATAACAGCCACAAATATCTGGGCAGGATGGAGTGAACTTGAACGAGTAAGGCTGGTTGCTGAGTGATGTTGGCTACTGTGAGCATCAAGGAGTATGGCCTCTTCTTCCTGAGGCCCTGTGTATCAGAGATTGTGAGAGAATGTACCAAGAGAGAGATGCTGTCTTTAAGAGAAAGCTAGCTTTCAATGAATACCAGAAGGTAGAAGGAATGTCAAAAGAAAAGGTCTAGGAAGAGAGTTTATTAACAGTAAAGGAAGATTCTAGAGGGTTTAGTGGAAAGCGAAAACAAAGGAAGATAGGAGCTAAGGAGGACAGAGCTGAGCTGAGTAGTAGAGGCAGCCGCCCCCCTCAGTTTTACTGCTGATCGTCTTTTCTAATACCAGATCAGTCCACATTCTATGGGTGGCACACTGGAGGCAATGTGTCCTGTGGGAAGACAGACCTAAGGAGAGAGGCATGAATGTCATGAGACCCTGGAAGATTTAAACCTTGAGTGGCATGAAGGGGAGGAAGTGAGCCCACTAGAGTCATGCATAGAGCTTGGGCTGGGTATGTCACAGTGCACTGGCCCTCCCTGGGGTGACCATTACCATTGGCCTTTTCCTTTCTCCTTAGCTCACTCTCCATCAGGGGAAGGGTCAATGGTAATGCTTTTTCCACCAGGTGCCAGTCCACTGCCAATGCTCTTTGCATGCCTATGGTACCCCCTCAGTTGTTAGAACCTGAGACAGAGACCATGTGCTAGACCAGGGGTGGGTACCCTGCAATCTTGAGGCCACATGTGACCTTCTAGGTCTTCAAGTGCAGCCCTCTGACTGAATCCAAACTTCACAGAACAAATCCCCTTAATAAAAAGATTTGCTCTGTAAAACTTGGACTCAGTCAAAAGACTAAACCTAAGGACCAAGATGTGGTCTTGAGGCCTCAGGTTCTCCACCCCTGTGCTGGACAGAGACAGCAAGGGAATTGAAACACAAAGATAATCCAAATGCAGAATTTTGACAAAAAGCTTCCAGCTTTCCCATCCACCTACCTTTCTCCTCTGTAAAGATGGAATAGAATCTTCTCTCCTAATATCTGCCCCTGCCAATGCATCCATAGAAATGGAGCAGAGAAATGGCCCAAGGGAAGACCAACATCTGGAGAGACAAAGGGGAGAAGTGGAGAGACTGGATAATATGCCAGCTGTACAAGCTGAATCATCAGGGGGTGGCTGGACCTGCTGGTAGCTTTTTTGGTGGTTATTTTACAAAATTATATCCTCCTGCCACATGACAAGTCCATTAGCTTATTTTGCACCAGGAAGTTTTGAGTAAATTTTTGGTTTGATTTCCATAGTCTTAAATGTGTGTGTCCTTGCACCTGAATCCCAAGATTGAGTTTTCCTTGGATGACTTCATTTTTATGTGTCCCTATTCTGTACTAGCCACTTAAGTGACCTGAATATTTCAATCAGATGTTCTTCTCCTCCAAATGTGGTGAGGAAAAAAGCAGCATTAGAATGGTTGCCTGTGTGAGGAAATTACTACAATAATAAAGTAACATCCTGGGAGAGATTTCTTATTTAAAAGAAAAATTCTTCATGAAAAATTTCTAGGCTGTACTCTATCAGCTGGCTCAATCCTATATGAAGATTAAAAGAGAGGCCTTCTCATCTGATTTTTATGAAATTTATTTGAGTAGCAAGGGGTCTCGGCAATCTCAGCCATTTGCTCCACGGAGAACAATTAGTTCTTTTTGTTTTCTTGACAATGAAATCTTAGAAGACCTAGTTTGGCCCGGGCTACATGAATATAATGGGTGCTTAATAAATGAGTGTTGTTTGATTGGTAGATATCTTAAATTATTTCTTCAAGGTAAGGGGAGGGAGAGAGACAGAGACACAGAAAGACACAGAGATAGAGACAGAGAGAAAGAGAGGGAGGGAGACAGAGAGAGACACACACAGAGAAGACAGAGAGAGATAGAGATAGAGGAGAAGAGAGAAAAATTAAGTAGAATGGGAAGTTCAAAGGACCAGAGATCATAGAGTCTTCTCTGAGAATATCTGCTAAAAATTGACCACTGTCTGTGCTTCTTTTAATACAGCTGTCCCCAGAGATAGAGGGCTATCTAGGACTAAGTATGGTATAACTTTGTGAGCCCATAGAATTTGTGTTGAGAAATATCTCCAGTTCAGTTTTATTGAGCAAAGGCAATGCTGTGCATTATATATTCCAAACACCCCAACATAGATATCAGAAAGAATCCCTTCACACTTTGGTAGTTATAAAACAGGCACTTCTTTTATAAAGACAGTCCTTCCTTTGAGGAAACTTCCTACAATGCAGAGGCTTCTTGGACAATAGCCATACTTATGCATGTAAAAGTAGAACAAGTAGAAATGTGTATGAGTTCCTCCTGATTACCTGCAGAACTGTTATAAACTTCTAGGTAGAATAAACTTGTTAAGTTTAGGCTTAACGGAAAAGCTAAGTGTCCAAAGTTCATTAAGTATTGTTTTTCAGTCATGCCTGACTCTCCATGACTCCTTTTGGGTTTTTCTTGGCAAAGATATTGGAGAGGTTTGCCATTTCTTTCTCTAGCTCATTTTATAGATGAGGAAAGGGAGGCAGAATGTATTATTTGAAGTTGAAAATTAGTTGGAGTTGAAAATCTTCACTGCCCATTAATAGGCCTCACTTGGAGCCCAACAAGAAAAGCTTGATGAGGGGAGGCTTGTTTTCCAGGAAGGCCCACACCTTTTGTTACTTTGTAATTAGGCAGTAGGTCACAAGGGTTGTGATGCCCTCTGACCCCTGAAGAAGGCTGTATATACTCTGAAGTTAGCATTTTGCTTTGGGGTTCACTCATGGCAAAAGTGTTTGAATAACGTTGCCAGATGAGACTCTGTGTAGCTTTTAAGGAGCTCCCCTGGCTTTGAAAACCCAGATGTTGGTGCTTCTGTCTCTGGTAACTATGCATGTATGTAATGGTCAGACAGTTGGATCTGTTGATCTGTGATGTATGTATTATTTGATCAGATGGGTAGAAGCCCTGTCTGTTGGATTTTATGCCATTATTTTTGCTTGTAATTTCTGTTTGTATTTCCTCTGAATTTCAGGGTGCTGACTTTTCCCCCTGAACTAAGTAAATTTGTGTGTGTGTGTGCATGCATGCATGCGTGTGCATTTGATTAAAGTAAGATTGTGGATCCCTTCTGAGTTGTTTTCCTTTAGAAAAGCAGATCAAAGAACCTCTGCTGGCAACCCTCCTGGGTACTGGTGTTGTTGGTCTTATACCCCTACAGCAGCTGCAAGTAGCATTGCTGTTACACAGGGTAAAATGTAGGGTAATATAGCCAGTAAGTGTCTGAGGTCAGATTTGAACTCAGGAAGATGAGTCTTCCTGATTCCAAGCCCAGTGCTCTATCCATTGTGCCACCTAGCTGCCCCTAGTTGTCTCATGGTGGTGTTGATAGTCATAAACATAGGATGGCTGGTTGGATGTGAAGGACAGAAATCAGAATATCTTCCAGAGCATTTAGGTTTATGAATACTTGAAAGAGATTTGAACTTGAGGCTAGAAAACTTGGGTTTGGTGTTAGCTTTGCCACCTACATGACTTTGGGCAAACCCCTTTACTTCTCAGCTGTAAAATGACCATAATTCTGTTCAATTTGCCAGTCAATCAATAAGCATTTCTTAAGTGCCTACTATGTGCCAGTCACTCTAGATACAGAAACAAAAGTGTGACATCCAGGCCCTTCAGTAACTTATAGTCTACTGGGAGGGATACCACATTTAAAAAGATAAAGACGTAAAGGAATTTAATAAATGCTTATTGACTGACTGGCTGTCTGAGGAGTAGGAAAGGCGGTGGCACAGCAGAGATGTGGCCTCAGTCAAGACTTAAAGAAAGCTGAGCATTTTAGGGGGAGGTAAGGAAGGGAGTACATTCTGGGTATTGTGACAGCCTGTGTAAAGGCAGAAAGAGGGAGAGTGGGATGCTAAGGGCACAGCAGATAGGTCCATTTGGCTGTCACACAGAGTTCATTAAGAAGAGTGATGTGAAACAAATCTAGAAAGGTAGGCTGAACCTCAACTGGGAAGGACTTTAAATAGTGAGTGAGGAGTTTGTATTTTAACCCAGAGGCAAGAAGGAATTGATGTAGTTTCTTAAATGGGGGGGAAGGGGGGAGTGCCATTTTCAAATCTGGATCTTAGGAAGATTATCTTGGCAGCTGTGTGGAGGCTGAATTAGAGGGGGTCAAGGTGGGAGGAATGAGAAGCAGAGAGACCAAGAAGAAGGTCAGGGCAATCAATAGTCCAGGTGAAGGGTAAGGTAAGGAGGACCTGAACTTGGGTGATGGGGAAAATACTAAACCTTAAAGCTCCATAAAAACGTGTTGTGTTAAGATGATAGTAGTGATACTCACACATATCATAGGCACTCAGCAAAAATGTGCTTGCTTCGTCAATGATCCCAGGCCCCCAGCTTGGAAATTACTCCTAAAATCTGACTTTTTCCATGGCTTTAATATACATATGTATATATGCATACATGTATACATATATCTGTGCATGCATGTATGTATGTGGGTCTTTCAATTCACATTTATTTTCTCTACCTGTCTCCCCTTCCCTTTCCCCCCATAACACACACACCATGAAAGAAGTGGGCATACTCTAGCAAACAAATTCTTACATTGGCCAGATCTGCTAACATAGGCCACAGTTAACATCCTGTGACCATCATGTCTCTCTCAAGAGGTGGGTAGCATAGATCCTCAACAGTCCTTTACGGTGATGGTTGGTCATTGTACTGATCAGAGATCTTAAATCTTTCAGAATTTTTTAAAACAATATTGATTTTATTTTCTCTTTCTCATCTCTGTCTCTGTCTTCTCTGTATGTCTTTTTCTGTCTCCACCCCTTTCTTTCTCTCCATGTCTCTGTCTCTGTCTCTCTGTCTCTGCCTCTTTCTTTTCCCTCTCTTGGCCTTTTTGTGTCTGTCTCTCTTTTCTCTACTGTAAAGAAGCCCTTTAAGGAGTCCTCAATTATTTTCTTCTGCTTTTGAGACTAGTTATTTATGATCAGATAATCCAAGCTCTTTGTTCCTCTTGCTTTTCCCCTAATAGCCTTGGGAATTTATTCTTCTAAAGAACTGAACCCAGGAATCAGCTATAAGGATATATTCAATAGGGTGCTAGGCACAATCAAAATTAGAATTTTACTCTAAAGTGGAATTTTGCCCAGCAGAAGGTAAGCTTCTCAAGGGCTGGGACGATGCTATTTTTTCCTCTCGGTAACACTAGGGCCTTATTAGTACCCTGATATAGTGAGTACTGAGCCTGTAGTACGTGCTACTCTCTGAGGGGAGGCAACATGTAAGATGATCGTGTAGAATTTTTAAAGACAGAAAAATGTTTGGGTGTGAACTGGCTCACCTGATGCTTGGAGGTATCAGATATTGCTGTATTCTGTGCTTATATCTCTGTAGCTACATGAAGAGAAAGATGAGAAAGGAGGATAACTCCTTTCTCATCTTCCTCCAGAGCTGATGTGATTCTTTCAGCCAGACAGAAACCCTTAGCTCAGGCAGACCACCTTTCATTGCTACTTTGGGGAAGAAAGTTATTTCCATTTTCAATTACCATCAGCTCTCCATTATTCATTGTCATGGGAGGAAGGGCCAGCTTGGAGAAATGAAATTTTCCAATAATTCCCCATTTTTAATCTTGCCAATAGCTTGGGCCTCAGTCCCCTCCACTATTTTCCCTGCCTCCTGGTCCAACCCCCTTTGCCATAACTAGCAATAAATTTCCAATGTGACAGATTTGAATTTGATCTCCTCTCACCTCCTTTCCCTATTCTTTATTGGAGGTTATAAAAAGGCAGCAAAACTGTCAAAAGGTAATTGACAGGAAGGAGAAAGGAGAAGAGCTTAGATAATCCAACCAGCCTGGAAAAGCACCATAATCAAGAATAACACAGAGATCATTCTGCATGCACTGCCACATTTTTTTCTTCACAAAAACCCAGCGAATCAAGCAGATTGTTATCCCCATTCCATGGATGAGAAAACCAAAGTTGGAAAGGTTTAGCAATTTGCCCAAGAATTACACCTAGTGTATGTTTAAATGCAACTCTGCTAAGGCTGAGCCCAGAGATTTTGATGTCCCATTTTACTGGAACAGCAGTTTCTAAGTTTGAGGACTGGGTTCATTTACACGATTTTCAATCATTCAACAAACATTTATATTAATGTGGACCACATGCAGGTGGTGCATAAGCTGAGAAAGTTCTTGTAGCCCACAAGTTCTCATTAATACATAATCTCATTCTACTTTCCATACCTTCTCTATCTTTCTCCGTTTTCTATTCGTATTCTTAGTCTTATTTATTTATACAGTGTCTCCCACTTCCATATAAGGAAAGGCAAGGTAGTGATGTAAATATTTTCTAGCTGTGTGACTCGGGAAAGTCACCTAACCAGTCTAAGGACTGTTTCCTTAACTATAAAATGGGGGGGGGGGTTTCTACCTCACACTGTTGTTGCAAAGATCAGTTGATATAAGTATGTGAAACACTTTGCAAACCTTAAATAACCCCATAAATAACATTGTTCCTACATGTTATTCATGTAACAACACAAAACACTAATTGTTGCTGTTGTTTGCTTCTGTGGTTGCTGTTGCTGCTGCTGCTGTTTACCAGGCCCGTGATTTCATTGGTGGCACAATTAACTCCCAATGAGGAGTTTCCTCTTTCAGTTCGTCAGCATATTCCCTGTGATTTCGAATTTTAGATTGTTATTTGGGGGCAGGGCACTGACAGGGTGAGTGACTTGCCAGGACCCTTGGATGTACACTGGCTGTGTGACCCTGGGCAACTCACTCAGCCTCTCTGTGCCCCTCATGAGTCTTTAAGTCTATATCAGGTTTCCATCTGCATCATTGGAGGGAGCATCTTCTCTAGGAATCTCCTAAACCCATGAAATTGCAGGCCTGGACCCAAACCAAACCAAGAAAGCAAACAGACAGAACAAAACCAAACCCAACAACTCCACCAAACAGAAGACTGCTCTTAGTAACTAACATTTATATTGTGCTTAAGGATTTCCAAAGCATTTTCCCCACAGCAACCTTGTGAGGTCAGTAGTGGAGGTGTTAATATCCTCATTTTATAGATGAGGAAAGTGAAGCCCAGAAGGCTTCTTTGACCTGCTCCAGGTCACACAGTGAGTATCAGAAGCAGGAAGCTGTTGGGCTCCTCTCTCCCACACTACACCCCCTCAGATGTCCTTCCAAGCTCACAGCTGACTTTCAATCCTAGCCTCCTCCTCTGAGCTCAGCTGTTGGGGCCAAAATCAGGGTACCTGAACATGGGCCCACTGGTCTTTCCATTACTCCAGGCTGCCTGTTGGCTGCTATGGGTTCCCCTTGGCTGCCTTCCACAGCTAGCCGTGTGGTTTGGACACATGCCTTTTGTGTGGTGGTAGTGGTCTATCTATGCATATTAAGGGCCTGGGAGGGCCCCTGAGGTTTTTCTTAGGGCTGACTGACATTTGTGGCATTTTAAAGGAGTCAGATTACCTGTGTCATCTGGAGGATGTTTCCTCCAACACCCAGCCCCTTTGCCTCCATTGTCCTCTCTGCTCTGGCTGGTACTGCCACTGGGTGGATTGGTCTCGCTAAGATCCTCTTGTCAGCTGCTGAGCTCAGAGGAGGATGCTGTGATTTAAAGTCAGCTGTGAACTTGGAAGGACATCTGAGGGGGTGTAGAGTGGGAGAGAGAAGCCCAACAGCTTCCTGACTTCACTGGAAAAGACCCCCCAGGGAAGTGAATTTTGGACATGGGAAGAAATGAGAGGAATGTGGAATGACTGCAAGTCCCTTCATCCAGGGACTTCTCTGTGAGCAGCAGCCTGGCCTTGGTTAATTGCACTGGCTTTTCTCTTAGTATTTTACTAGCACACCAAGGCAGACCCTTTGAACTTCTCAGCCTCCCCACAGCTGCTGATGGTGATGGTTGGGGCTGTTTGTTTCTGGCCTGGTTTGACTTCCCTGAAGCTTTTTTCAAATCCATCCTGCCACTGCTGCTGCTGCTGCTGCTGCTTATTCTGTGCTGTAGACCCTCCCTGCCTGTGGTAGTTAGCTTCTCCCAAGGTAAAACCTTGGACTGGACATTGAGGAAGAAAAAAAACCCAAACCAACATAACCTTTCCTTGTCTTTCCTTTTAGCTACTATGAGAGGCCAGAGAGGAACATAGTGCAGGAATCATAGGATCATACACAGAACTGGAAAGGACTTTGGGAGCACATCTTAGTCAAATAGCTTCACTTTTACAGAGGGGAAGGAATTGAAGACCAGAGATAAGGCCTTCCCCAAAGTCATAGGGGTATGAAGCAGAACTGAGCTGCAGGTTCCAATGCTAGATAAATCAGTATAAATTGTACCCCTATACTAGATAAATCAATATAAACCAAATACTAGATAATCAATAAAGAAATAATTATCGATCATCTACTGTTCACAATGCACTTCCAGGGGCCCTCTGAAGCCCTCTTTCTAAAACAGGCCACAAGGGGTCTCAGATGCCACCTATTTTAGTGCATAGCAAATAGACACAGTCATTGCACACTTCATACTGGCACTTACTTAGGGTGGGGACTTATGGAAGAAAGGAGACAGCCAGATCATGACTCTATTATCTCCTAGCCCTCCATATGTGCTATGACTCCAAATTCCCATGCAGGCCATTTGTGATTATTCTCAGCTGAGGTCCCATCAGCCTTCATTCCTTCCTATATTGACTTTCGTTTTTGTTCTCTTATCTCTGGGGAAGTCACTTCATGAAGGAAAAGGGACTTGAGATCCCTTTACAAGTATGTGGAAAATCTGGCTAGGTTCTTAACTGTGTGTGTATACACATATACACACATATACATACATATATATATATATATACATACATATATATATATACATATGTGTGTATATATATATATATAGGAAAGCAAGGTAAAGGGAAAGCCAGTAAGTCAGTAAGCCAATTAGCATTTATAAAGTGCTTACTACATGCCAACCACTGTGCTAAATTCTAGGGAAAGAATAAAAAAAGACAGTTTCTACCTTCACAGATCCTTCTAATGGAAGAAAATGACCCAAAAAGGGGAGCTGAGGGGTGTGGGGTAGGGGGTGTGATGATGGAACCAGAAGAATAGTGGGTGACTATTCTGGGCCATCCCTCAAAATGGAAGAAGCACTTAGTTTTGTGACTCTACCATTAATCTGTAAATATAATGTATTTAGAAGCTATTCAAATCTTGTCTCATCACTTCTCCTATGCCATGAGCTCCTAAACTTCATATTTTGCCCAGTTTCTCACACAGTGTTCTATATGCTGTAGATGCTTAAAAATGTTTATTGGTTGAATGGTAGATGTGAGCCAAGTTTTGAAATTCACAAGGTCCTCCTCCCATCAAGAGGCAGGAGGAAAGGAGACTGAGATTCTTCTCCCCAACTCTCAAGAGATTCTCTCTTAGGGGCTTGACTTGAACCACCTTCTCCTCTCTTCTGGCTAGATGTGGGAATGCCCAGGTTCTGAACCAGCTTGATATTTTATCCAGAATCCACAGGGTGTGACTGAGTATCCTTCACCCATCTCAACACACATACTGTGGAATGTTATCACATCACCCTGAACAGTTAGGAAGTATTCTACTCCTTGGAACTGAATAAAATGCCTTTGATTGATTCAATAGATATGACCAGGTCTTGTTCACACCTGGTACATATCTCTGATCTATTGATTCGGTCAAGAAGTCTGTGCTCTATGTAATTATTGAGGAGGGGGTACAGAATACCCCTCATACTAGGATAAGAAGTTTAGAAGTAATTTTCTAGGCAGTGGGTTATTGTGGAAGATTCTCGAGTAGAGTAGTGAAATGATAAATTCTGTGGTTATTCTAGTAATGATAAGGAGAATGAGATGGAGAGGAAAAGAAATTGGAGAAAGTGTGAGGAAAGTTTGGTGGCGACTGTAAAAATCCACATATGAGATTATGAAGCCCTAGACAAGCAGTCATAGTAGGAAAGTAGAGATGGATTGAAGGGACAGATTAGATAAAGGAAGGGAGACTTTGGGGCTAGAGAGAGGAAAGAGTGAAAGATGACTGAGATATTGACCCCAACTGATTGAAAGAATGGGGATGTTGTTATGAGAAATAGTGAAATCAGGAGGGGAGCTGGTTTGGGTGAAGAGGATGCTGATTAGTTTAGATTTTACCATGTTGATTTTGCAATGAGGGCAGGACATCCCAGTGGAAATGTCCAGCAGGTAGGTAAAGATACACCACTGGAGTTCAGCAGAAAGGTCAGAGTCAATTATGTCCTACTAGTAATTGAAGTGTGGGAATGATGAGATCATGGAGAATAGTTTTGAGCTGGAAGGGACCTTTTTCTGAAGGAGAGAGTGAAGAATAGAGGGGTCAGGACTGAGCCTTGATGAATGTCCATATTTAGTGAGTAAGAGCAAAAAGAGGAGTCCATGAAAGTAACAAAAGCATGGCCAGAGGGGTAGGGTTGGAACCAAGGTGGTGCAGCATTGTCAAATTCAAGGGCAGAAAACGTTTGGAGAAGAAGCAATGGCCAGGACTATTTAGTGTGGCAGAGAAGTCTAATGTATAGGACAAAGAAAAGGTTATTTGGGACACTGGGGGAAACAGTTTCAATAAAGTGGTTGGAGCAGAAGCATCATTACAAAGTGTTTAGGAGTCGTTTAATTAGCTTGGAGCAACGGGACTCAGTGTGGGCAACTTGCTAAGATAGGTGCTGACTGTCTGGCATGTGAATTGCCCAGGTTCCTTGCTGCTCCCCTCCCTCTTGATTTTCCCCATTTCTGTTTTTTTTTTTTTTCTCACATACTAAAACTAGGTAAAGAGCGGGCGTGACAGAGACTCAAAGCTGGCCAAAGGACCCTTTGTCTTCCTCCCAGCTACAAGGTTTGATGGGAAAGGAGACTGAAGTGATTGGCTTAAAATGAGGTTTTGAAATTATCTGTGCCTTGTTGCCTGTGGTTGTAATCCCAGCAGGATTTTATCTATGCTGTTACTAAGGGTAACTGAGATTTGATTGTACCCAGCATCCAGAGTGGCAGGGTAGAACAGTCTATTCTAAGCTAGTTGGGAAAATTCTGATTTAGTGCCATTAGGTAGTGACTGGTCTATGGTGAAATGCAGAAAGCACATGGGGCAGGGGAAGGGGAAGGAGGGTGAAACTGCTAGTGCCTCTCCTATTAATATTTTACTATTATAAAGCCCACTCAACAGTTTGCCAGATCATTTCACCTACATTGTTTCCTTTCACACTCAAAGCAGTACCATGAGATCAGTTAGGTATGCAGGGCAGGTATTATCTTCATACAGATGAAGAAACTTGGGTTCAGAAATATTGAGCGATTTTTTTTCCAAGTTGTTCTGTATTGAACCTGACCTAGGTTTATTCAACAGAACACTCATAGATCATTCAACAGCTCATGAAAGGAGATTTACTTAACCATAGTCAGAAAAGGATATTCCATAATGGAATGCTCTGAGCTGATTCAGTCAGTCAAAATTCCTAGACTCAGGAATTGTGGTCCAATTGCCAAGCATCAGAAGGTGCCAAGCATCAGAAGGTGCCTAGAGCTCTTCCTGCTGTTTTGTTTTGAGCTTAGGTGAATAGGAAGTGATGTCAACAACCTGAGTTATTAGTCTTCTGAACCAATCAGGACATGAAAATGGTTTTAATACCTTTTAAGAAAAAAAAATAAGCCAAAACTCAGGGCTGCTAGGTGGCACAGTGAATAGAGGGCAGGCCCTGGAGTCAGGAGGACCTGAGTTCAAATCTGGCCTTAGACAATACAAAAACTAGCTGTGTGACTTTGGGCAAGTGACTTAACCCCAACTGCCCTACTTTTCCCCCTCCCAAAAGAAAAAAAAAGCTAACCTAATTTTCAGAGGGTTGTGGGAGGTGGCAATATATTGCTTGACGTTTGGTAATAAGGGATGTGTAGAGCTGGGGCTGGAGCCTGGATTTTTAACTTCTTGTTGTTCATTCATTTTAGTTAGGTCCAACTCTCCCTAACCCTGTTTGAGGTTTTTGTTGTTGTTGTTGTTTTAGTTTTTGGAAAAGATACTAGAGTGGTTTGCCATTTCCTTCTCCAGTTTATTTTACAGATGAGAAAACTGAGGCAAACAGGGTTAAGTGACTTGCCCAGGATCATACAGCTAGTAAGTGTCTGAGGTCAGGAGGGGGAGTCTGCCTGATTTCAGGTCTGCTGCTCTATCTATTGCACTGCCCAGGGGCCCTCTCTTATAATTTAGTCCAGTGCTCTTCCCTTTCTTTGGGGAAAAACTTTAGCCTTTAAATCTTGGACCTAGGATCCTACGAAAATGAACATCTATTTATTTTTTTCAAGCCTCTGATTTCTGTCACTATCCATCATTAGGGGAGGGCAGAATCAAATGTGGTCAGCAATAATGTGAAGATGATTATATAGGTGATGTGCATGTATTTATAACAATATACCTTTTGAGTTGCTTCTTTCAACTGAGCTTGCATTGATACACACATACTAACCCCCACATACAAGCACACACACAGAGACACACACAGACACATACAAGCACACACAGAGACACACACAGAGACACACACAGATGCATACACATATGCCTTGTTCTCCCTCATGACCAATGGCATGCAGTTGCAAGACAGATGGTTCTGGTTAAGAGTAAACTCCTAGACTATGGAAAAGAGCAAAGCTGACCGGCCCTTCAGGGTGGGATGTTTGCTGTCATTGTATACATTTGGGTTTTCAAGATCAGCCTCCCACCGATCATTTATTTATTCATGTATTTCCTTGTTTGTTTATTTTATATTTGACTCTTTCTCTCCCATGTCTTTCATGGCAAATCAAGTTACTGTGTTTTGTCTATTTTATTGCTCAAATGATTATCTTTCACACCTGCTTCTTTCTTTCTCTGTTCCCACCATCATCTGTCCAGGACAGGCTCTTATTACCACCCATCTTGACCATTTTAACAGCTACTTCAGTTTTAATTTTTTTTTCATTAGGATTTGGGAGAATTGAATATGGTTGTTTGCAGGCAGATGGGAGAGTATGAAGATACATCAGAAAGAGGAGATGAGAATTGGAGCAGGCAATAGGATCAAGGGCATCCTTAAAGGGATTTATCTTAGTAAACAATGGTGTCCCCTCTATTTGAGACTGAAGGGAGGGAACAAAAAGTGGATGATGGTGCTGGGAATATTTTAGGAATAGAAAAGGTGAATTTACCAACCTCCCATTAGAAGGATTTGATTTTTTTAGTGAACTAGGAGACTAAGCCATCTGCTGTCAATGTAAAAACATAGTGGAGTGGCTAGGGGACTTGTGGGAAAAAAAAAAGGTTCAGAACAATCACTTGTTGGGAATAAAGAAGGAAAGAATAAAAGAATTTGTAAAAGTGGTGAGATTCCAGATGAAGTGGTATACTGTAAATATATATTCAGTGATATCTTACAAATGTTTTTCTAGTTATATTCAGTAGCTGGGAGCAGGAAAAGAGAAAAAAAAGATGATGGGGGTCATCTAGTATGGTGGATTAGTACACTGGGTATAATGGAAAGTCAGGGTCATGAGGGATTCTATGGTCATGGCTGGTAAATCATTTCAGTTGCAGACCAGTGGGTTAAGGATGGTTATAGAAACAAGTGTAACCAGGAGGGATTGAGGGACCAGCTGTCACAATGAGTCAATCCGTTGGTCAACAAGCATTTAAGTGCTTACTATGTGCCATGAATTGTGCTAGGGCTACAAAGGAAAGCAAAAACAAAATTCCTATCTTCTAGGTAGGTGTTGCAGTGAATAGAGAGCTGGATCTGAAGTCAGGAAGATTCATCTTCCTGAGTTCAAATCTGGCCTCAGACACTTACTAGCTGTGTGACTCTGGACAAGTCACTTAACTCTCTTTGCCTCAATTTCCTCATCTGTAAAATGAGAAGAAAATGGCAAAGCACTCTAGTATCTTTGCTAAGAAAACCCCAAATGGGGTCACGAAGAATCAGACATGGCTGAAAAACGATTGAACGACAACAGCATCCTCAGGGGGCTCTCATTCTAATGGGGGAGATGAAATAAAAATAACTGTATATACAAGAGATGTTCAATATAAATGGGGGACAGTCTTAGAAGGGAAGCACTAGGGTAAGGCTAGAAGGGGAACACAAGAAAATAATCTTGCAGAAGGTAGGATTTAACTTGAGTCTTGAGGGAATCCAGAACAGTCAGATGATAGAGATGAGAAAGGATTATTCCATAAATGGCAACAAGGGTGAAGACCAAGTATAGTATGTTCAGAAAGTGAGAGAGAGAGATGAAAAAATCAGAGATTATAGTTGGAAATTGCTGTTTCTAGGAAGCATGGTATAGTGGGAAGAGTGCTGGATTTGGAATTAGGCAACCTGGGTTCCAATCTTGGCTTTGCCACTTACTTTCTGTGTGACTTTAGGTAAGTTGCTGAACCTCTCTGGGCCTTAGTTTCTTCATCTTTAAATAAAAGAAGGGGAGGGGATAGTCTTTACCTATGGTGTTTACCTCTAAGATCCTTTCTACTTCAAACTCTCTGATCCAACACTTTTGAAAGTAGGAAGATGATAATGCCAATGTCTGGTTTAAAAGAGCCAAAGGGCATCTTTCCATGTGGAAAAAGTTAAAAAATTGTACTGGTAGAATATTAGAGGGGTCACCAGCATGAGTGTTAGAATTCTAGAGGGACTTAATTGGCATCTATGGTCCTTCACAGTTTAGTGCCATTCTAACTGTCTTGTCTAACCTTTTGCTTCTCCCTTCTATATCCTCTACTCTGAAGCCAAATTGGGCTTCTCCTTGTTCTCAGTACTTATGTCCACTTTTCTACCTTTGTGCCTATGGAGATGTTATTCTCTATATTTGGAATTCCCTACCCCATTTCCAGCCCTCTATCCTGCAAAGCTGTTGCATTCCTACCTATGTTTTAAAATCCAACCCAAATATAACCTCTGCCATGAAACCTTCCATGGGTAATGGAAATGGCAACCCAATTGACAATGCCCCTCCTCCTTTGAACTTTCTTGAATATTTCTCTTGTATCTTCTTAATACATTTATATCATTTGTCATGATTACATATGTGCTTACATTATTATAATTATATATACACTTACATTATTATATATACACTTATATTATTTGTTATAATTATTGTGCATGCACCATATACCCTCAATAGAGTATAAGCTCCATGAGATCTTACTACACTTTTTAGCTTATCTAGTACCCTACAATAGTTTTCTATACACAAGTAGATACTTAATAAATGTTTATGGAATTAAATTCCTCTTGGGTCTGAAATTAGAGCAAACTGCCATTACATGGGTAGTAGGATGGTGGTTATGACTGTAATATTCAAAAGCCTGGTTTATCTTGGCTAACCAAGAGAAAAAAATATTTTCATGTTCTTTTGCTCAAATATGCTTTGATATTAAAATTATAGGAAGTTCTTGATATTTTTCATGGATATGTAAGGGTCTGATGAAATGTAAATGTTGAGCAAAGAAGCAAAAAGGGTAAGAGATCTCCTCTAGTAGTGTCCAAAAAGACTTCAAGTCTGAAGGCAAGTATCATTTAGGGTTTCTGGAGGAGTAGTCTTTGTGCCCTGTAAAACAGTGAATGACAAGGTGATAACCCGATTTTACTATATGCCTAAGAAAACATTAACAGTGAGCCTTTACTAAGGAACATTAGCATAAATATTTACATGAGACACTATTTAGAGCAAGATTTAAATAAATGCAAAGTTCTAGGTACAATTTAATACCTCACTCACTAACATCTGTTGTTAATCACTTTTGAACCTTAGTTGCCTCCTCAGATTTGAGCAAATTACCTACTTCTAACTCATTGTGAGGCATTCTCACTACTTAACCCATACTGGGGCACAGCTTGTAAAAACTCTTATGGACAGCTTTGCTCCAGTCTTTACTGTTCCCTCCAGAGAAAGACTTCTAACTCTCGGCTTGGCATTTATCAGAAGAAAGGCTCTGTTTACCTTGCCAATTTCCTTGCTCTCAGCCTCTTCATCTCCCCTCATGGCTAAGCAGGGAAAGAATTTTTTTTAACCCTGGAGCATGATGCTTTGGGTCCTCATGGGAACACCACAATTTTCTTTCTTTCTTTTTTCCTTCTCAGAAGAGAGTAATTTTCCCTTCACTCCACCTGACTAACTTGTTTCCAAGCTTCCCCCTTCCTTTCTGATATCTAACTGCTAGGTATTTACTGATTAATTTACATCCTGAATGGTCCCCTAGCAACTATCACACTCACAGGATTAGGTACTAAACTGCTCTTTGATACAGATTGCTTCTGCAACATCTGCTTTACCAAACCAATTTATACCTGAACTTAACTTTTAAAAGCACATTTAAACAGAACACAAGGTTTTAAAAGAGACATATAAAGTGATTTTGCCATATAGATATTGAACCCAATCTTACCCCAGATATACATACAACTTGACTGCCCTAAATAATCAGTAGTTATTCAAAATTGTCCTCTTTGATATTCCATCAGTTACAGAATCATAGGTTTTTAAAGCTGGCTTAAATATGTCGTTCAAACCATTACTACTTCATATAAGATAATTATCCTAATTTTTATAGATAAGGCAAACATACCCCACAGAGGTTAAATGATTTGCCAATGGACACAGACCTACAAAGTGACTAAGGATGCTACTAGAACTCTTTTCCTGCCTTCTCCTATAGAATATTTTATGGCAGCTAGTTGGCATAGGGGATAGCACCCTAGATTTGGAGACAGGAAGATTTGAGTATGACCCCTGCCTCAATCACTTGTTAGCTGCATGGCCCTGGACAAGTTACTCCACCTCTTTCACCATTATTTGAAAATAGGGATAATAATAGTACTTATTTTACAGGGGTTTTGTGAAGATCAGATGAGATATGTGAAATGCTTTGCAAGCCTTAAGGCAAAATGAAATAATGAAGAGCAAAATGGGCAGAAGGAAGAGAACACTGAATACAGTAACAACACTATTGATTTAAGAACAACTTCGAGTAAATAATTTTGACTACCATACATTCCCAAATTAACTACAAAGGCTGTATGAAGGAAGATACTATCTACAGCCAAAGAAAGAATCAATAAATAGAAGTATAAATAGGATGGTTTTACATATAGCATATATAGGTGTATATATACCTATTTATGTCTAGTGTTAGCCATCTCTGTGGTGTGGGGGGAGAGGGAAAAAAGGGAAAAAAAAGAAATTTACATGATAACTTAATTATATATTTAAAAGGAATAGCAAGTTGCACATAATAGATTTTCAGTTTCATGTGCAATTATCTTTTTAATTATACTGTTATGGAAATGTTTGTTTTTATTTCATAAATTCAAAATAAAATAAATTTAAAAAGAAAACCTTAAAGTGCTATACATTAATTTTAGAGATCATTATTATTTTTATTATTTACCTTATGCCTTACTGCCTCTGGATAATTACCAACCATGGTCACTTTTTGAAGTAAAGCTAAGGAGATGTATGATTACAAATTCTAATTGATTTACCTGGAGCCTCAGGGAAATGTCACATCTCAAATAACCAGGGCTTGGGGAACAACTTCCCCACAAAAAATAACTAGTGGGTCATGGGTATTTCTTGAACTTTGGCTGTTTTCATTGTTTCCATTTTCAGCTCCAAATCCTTGGGTAGCATTTGAAGAATCAAGGAAAGGAAAGAAAGAGTATGTTTGTACAGAGAATGAGAGAAAAAGGTACCTGCATGCAGGGGACTTCTTTTGCCTCCCACAGTTTTCCATGCCAAAGAGGTGTTTCTTGACAGAGAGAAGGAAATCTAAAGCACAAAGACATGTTGGCTTGGAAGGGTATTGGTGGCAGGACTGTGACATCATGTGGATGGGGCACTTCCATTACTACAAATACCCTTTGAGACTTCCATTTCACATTATTATTAAATATCTTGAAAAGACTAAAAGGATGGTTCTATTATTGTCACAGTGCATAACCTACTTGATTGTCATGATGGCTTGCTCAGTAAAGGGGCCATGCTTGAGAGAGCAGAGAATTCATATTCAGAGCTTAATTTCTTCTCATTTTGAAGTTGTCATCATTGTTTAGGTCTGGTTGAATACCAAGAATGTCTTCCGCATGGTTTTGGACTTGTGAGTTCAAAATATGAAAAGAAGACAAGATACACAGAAGAACAAAGTCAGGAATGCGCTCAGAGTAGAAGAGGCAGCAGGAAGCATGAATTGCAGTTTGTTCTTAAGTTAAATAGTGATCTGCAATGTGCTGATACTGTAAAAAGTATTGCTTTTCATAATAGGGCTGGGAGGGACCCCAGAAGTAATAGAATCCATTCCCATGCAAAAAAGAACCCTTACTGTTCAACAATTCAATTCAAATATTTATTAATAGACACTATGCTGGGCACTGGAAATCCAGAGAGGGAAAGAAGTTAAATAGTCCCTGCCCTCAAGGAGTGATATCTCTCTCTCTCTCTCTCTCTCTCTCTCTCTCTCTCTCTCTCTCTCTCAGTCTCTGTCTTCCTCTCTCTTTCTCTCTCTGTCTTCCCCTCCCTCATATATATACATACATATATATATATATACACATATATACATATATATATACATACATATATACACACATACATGCATATACATATATGTATGTATATATATTTCACAGGTAACTAAAATAAAAGTAACTTAGTAGGAGGGAGCACTGACAAATAAGAGCTTTACTGGGTTTGTAAGCAAAACTGAATGAACTTGGGGCAAATGCATTTGAGTGGAATGGGAAGTAGGCAGGTGGGTACAAGGTGGTGGGTACATAGAGGAATCTGACTATGGTTTCAGTTGTGCCAGAATGAGGGTGACCTATTCCCTAGAAGAGATTATGTCCCTTGTGTCTATGAGGTCAAAGGTTGGTGGGAGTTGAGAGAAAGGGGAAATGCAATGAAAACGAGATTCTGGGGATGGGTGCAACATGATTTAAGGCAACAGAGATCGATAAGGCAAGACACTGGGAGGAAACACTGGCCTCCCCTTTTCTCAACAGATGTCAGTGCCCTGGTGTAGAACTTCTTTTTGTTGATATTCATTTATTCAGTTGTGGCCAACTCTTCATGAACCTGTGGACCACAGCACTCCAGGCCCTTCTGTTCTTCACTATCTCCCAAAGTCTGTCCAAGCTTATGTTCATTGTTTCTGTGACACTATTTATCCATCTCAAGCTCTGCTGTCTCCTTTTCCTTTGGCCTTCGGTCTTTCCCAGCATCAGGGTCTTTTCTAATAAGTCTTGTCTTCTCATTATGTGACCAAAATATTTTAGCTTCAGCTTCAGTATTTGACCTTCCAGTGAAGAGTCTGAATTAATTTCTCTAAGTATTGACCAATTTCATCTCCTTGCTGTTCAAGGAACTCTCAAAAGTTTTCCCCAGCACCACATTTTGAAAGCATTGATTCTGTGGAGCTCAGCTTTCCTTATAGTCTGACTTTCACAGTTATTATACATTACCCCTTTTCCCCATGGTTATAATGAGTCTGGGGATCAGGAAGAGTTTTATGTAGGAGGTGACACCTGAATTATGCTTTGAAAGAAGCTAAGGACTCTAAAAGGTGAAAGAGTTGTATTTTAAGTTGCATTCTAAGCATGGAATGCAGTCTGTACAAAGGCAAAAAAGAGAAGGAAGCACACTGAATTTTGGAAATGGGAAAGAAATTTATTTTAAAGGTCTTCAGGGGAAGAAATTACTTAGTCTCTTATAGGTGAGAGTGGAAAAAGCTCTGGACTAGGAGTCAGAAGATCTAGTTTTAATTCCCATATCTCTCAATTCCTAGCTATGCCATCTTAAGATTTTCTTTGCCTCAGTTTCCCATTTGTAAAATGGGGGTAATACTTCCACTACCCAACATAACAGGGCTGTTGGGAGACTCGAATGAGAATTTATATGAAGTGCTGTGTATTGTAAAATACTCTATTTTGCTGTTATACTTAACTGTCATTAGCAGTGAATTTCTGCAACTTGAAACCCATTTCCTTTTGCTTCTTTTCCTCCCTCCCTCTTTTCCTTCCTTCCTTCCTTCCTTCCTTTTCTCTCTCTCTTTCTTGTTCTCTCTTTTCTCTTTCCCTCTTTCAATTGATTTATTTGTTTTTAGTTCTCAACATTCATTTCCATCAGATTTTGAGTTCCAAATTTTCTCCCCATCTCTCCCCTCCCTAAGATGGCATGCATTCTAATTACCTCTTCCTCCAGTCTGCCCTCCCTTCTATCATGCCTCACCTCTCATCCCCTTCCCCCTTACTTTCTTGTAGGGTAAGATAGATTTCTATATCCTATTGCCTACATATCTTATTTCCCAATTGCATGTAAAATTTTTTTAACATTTTTTTTAAACTTTGAGTTCCAAATTCCTTTCACTTCTTCCCTCCTCTCCCACCCTCATTGAGAAGACAAGCAATTCAATATAGGTTATATATGTGTAGTTATGCAAAACATTTCCATAATAGTCATGTTGTGAAAGACCAATTATATTTCCCTCCTCCCTATCCCACCACTCACTTATTCTACTTTCTCCTTTGACCCTGTCCTTTTTAAAAAGTGTTTGCTTCTGACTACACCCTCCCCAATCTACCCTCCCTTCTATCATCCCTCCCTCATGCCCTTTCCCCTTACTTTCCTGTAGGGTCAAATACCCAATTGAGTGTGTATGTTATTCCCTCCTTAAGTCAAATATGATGAGAGTAATGTTCACTCATTCCCTCTCATCTCCCCTCTCTTCCCCTCCATTATGAAACCTTTTTCTTTCCTCTTTTATGTGAAATAATTTACCCCATTCTATCTTTCCCTTTTTCCTTCTCCCAATATATTCCTTTCTCACCTCTTAATTTTATTTTTTAGATATCATCCCTTCATTTTCAACTCACTCATGCCAACTCTCTTTCTTTCTTTTTCTTTCTTTCTTTCTTTCTTTCTTTCTTTCTTTCTTTCTTTCTTTCTTTCTTTCTTTCTTTCTTTCTTATTTCCTCCAAATACCCTAATAGTGAGAAAGGTCTCATGAATTCCAAATGTCATCTTTCCATGTAGGAATGTAATTAGTTCAACTTTACTAAGTCCTGTATGATATATCTTTCCTGTGTACCCTTTAATGCCTCTCTTGATTCTTGTATTTGAAAGTCAAATTTTCTATTCAACTCTGGTCTTTTCAGCAAGAATGCTTGAAAGTCCTCTATTTCATTGAATGTCTATTCCCCCCCCCCCCGAAGTATTATACTCAGTTTTGCTGGGTAGGTGATTCTTGGTTTTAATCCTTAGGTCCTTTGACCTCTGGAATATCATAATCTAAACCCTCCAATCACTTGGGGTTTTTTTGCTTTTTGGAAGGAGGAAGGTAGGGCAATTGAGGTTAATTGCCCAGGGTCACATGTCTAGTTTTGTGTTAAGTGTCTGAGGCCAGATTTGAACTCAGTTCCTCCTGACTCCAGGGCCAGTGCTCTATTCACTTCGCCACCCAGCCGCCCCAGCCCTCCAACCTCTTAATGTAGAAGTTGCTAGATCTTGTGTTATCCTGATTGTATTTCCACAATACTCCAATTATTTCTTTCCGACTGCTTGCAATATTTTCTCCTTGACTTGGGAACTCTGGAATTTGGCTACAATGTTCCTAGGAATTTTCCTTTTGGGATCTCTTTCAAGAGACAATTGGTGGATTCTTTCAATGTCAATTTTCCTCTCTGGTTCTAGAATATCAGGGCAGTTTCCCTTGATAATTTCTTGAAAGATGATGTCTAGGCTCTTTTTTGATCATGGCTTTCAAGTAGTCCAGTAATTTTAAAATTCTCACTCCTATATCTATTTTCCAGGTCAGTGGCTTTTCCAATGAGATATTTCACATTGTCTTCTATTTTTTTTTTCATTCTTTTGGTTCTGTTTTATACTTTCTTGATTTCTCACAAAGTCATTAGCTTCCATGTGCTCCATTCTAATGTTGAAAGAATTATTTTCTTCAGTGGGCTTTTGGACCTCTTTTTCCTTGGGCAACTCTGATTTTTAAGGCATTCTTCTCTTCTTAGATTTTTTAAACCTCTTTTTCCATTTGGGTTAGTGTATTTTTAAGGTGTTATTTTCTTCAGTATTTTTGGGGTCTTCTTTAGCAAGCTGTTAACTCATTTTTCATGATTTTCTGCATCACTCTCATTTCTCTTCCCAATTTTTCCTCTACTTCTCTTACTTTATTTTCAAAATCCTTTTTGAACTTTTCCATGGCCTGCAACCAATTCATATTTTTTCTTGGAGGCTTTTGATGCAGGAGCTTTGACTTTGTTCTCTTCTTCTGGTTGTGTGTTTTGATCTTCTTTGTCACCAAAGTAAGATTCTATAGTCTTTGTTCATCTTCCCAGCAAAATACTTGACTTTCTAATTCTTGGTCAAGGTGGGACTCTGATTTCAGTGGCGGTATGGGTGGGTGGGTATACTGTCCCAAGCTTCAGGGATTTTGTATCAGCTGCTTGATTCCCCACCATCTGTGGGCCTAGAGCTCTAGAAGCTTCTGCTACTGCGGCTGCAGCTTCTGCCACCACCAACTGCCATTATCACCATCTCTGCTGCTCTGGAGCTGGGGTTGGACCCCAGCTGGACTGCACTCCTCTTTCACCCAGATCCCACAGAGTTTTCCCACTGATCTTCTATACTGTATTTGAGTTTTGTGGGTTGAGAAGCCTGGAAACCCCCCACTGCTGCCAGTGATACAGTCCTCTGAGGCCTGCTCTGTCCCTGTCTGTGTTTGTGCAACCCACACTGAACTACTCTCTACTCCCAGCCTAGTGTGATATAGCCTTCCTGTCGACCTTCCAGGTTGTCTTGGGCTGGAGATTTGCTTCAGTCTGTCATTTTTTGGTTCTGTAGTTCTAGAATTTGCTTAGAGTCATTTTTATAGGTATTTGGAGAGGTTTGGGGGAGAGCTCAAGCAAGCAAGCAAGCAAGTCTCTGCTCTTACTCCACCATCCTGGCTCTGCCCTTCCTTCCTTCCTTCCTTCCTTCCTTCCTTCCTTCCTTCCTTCCTTCCTTCCTTCCTTCCTTCCTTTCTCTCTGTAGTATGAAAGATCCTATGAGATTATTTAGTACAATCCTCTCATTTTTTTAAGATGAGGCAACTGAGGCCCAGAGAACTTAAGTTAATTGTTCAAGCTCATTTAGGTAGTAGTAAGTGGCAGAACTGAGTGAGAGGTGTTGATATCATATTGTAAAGTTAGAATTTAAATTAAATCCATTTTATAAGAGATCTCTAGGCAGGTTTTCATAGTATCATTAAAAATCACATCTTTAGGTACATTTCTGACAATCAACCTAGTAGTCCCCGGCTGACCATATGATTGACTGTGCTGTAGCAGACAGGCTAGTTTTGAAGTCAGTAAGACCTTGGTTCAAGTCTTACTTAAGACACATAGTAGTTGCGCAGCCATATATTTAAACTTTCAGTGTCTTAGGTAACTCTCTAAGAGTATAAAGCATACAGAAGTTGCAGATCTGTGTTGGTAGAGGGCATTTCCACACTGAAAGTTACACACACAAATGAAATCATTGGTTGGACACCTTATGTCTCCCTTAAGCTAACCAGGTTATCTGTTATCTTCTCTCCTTCCTCTGACTAGCAATTTTTCTTTGTGTGAACTCTTTTTCCTTTCTATTCTCCATATCTCATCCTCATTTTCTTGCTTCAGTTAACCCAGCTTGTCCAATTCATATAAAGCAACCTCACCCCTCTGATTTATTATATTTTATCTTTCCTCACTTTCAGGTCACATTTTAAGACTAAAAAATATTAGAGCTAGAATATAAGACCTTAGAGGTTTTCTAGTCCCAAACTCCTATTTTATAGATTAAGAAACTGAGGGTCACCCACATAAAGTGATTTGTTCAAAGTCATGTGTTAGTGTGATGGAGGCAGCACTCAAGCCCAGGATTTCTGATGCCAAGTCCAGCGTTCTTTCTGTCATACTCCACTGGCTCACAAGGCCACCTCTGCCAGAATGCCTTCTAGGATGCCTTAGATCATTCTCTAGCCTGCTAATGAAATCCATGATATTCTTTTTTGTCTTCAATACACTATTGTAATTTATCATCATATATTAATATATGGCTGTGAGTCATGAAAACTACTGTCTTGGAAGAATTGAAAATGAGTATCAGCCAGAGGGCAATGGAGAGAGAGGTGCATGGTGGGTGTGAGGAGATTGTCACACATTACAAAACAAAACTGTGTCTTAGAGGTAGGTACTCCCTCTTCCCTTTTGACTCTAAGGCTCCTTGGTTTCATTGAAGACTTAACTCAAGTGACACCTTTCTGTATGAAGCTTTTTCTGATCCTCTTACTAGCTAGTGGCCTCCTTTCCAAAACTGCCTTGCATTAATTTTGTGTGGATCTGTCTCTATATATTTATGTATGTATGCATATATGTATGCATGTGTGTATCTACTTTATCTATCATCTATCTATCTATGCATTGATCTATCTATATATCTATGTGTCTATTCACAAACACAAGTATATACATACATACATATATATATGTGTATATATACATATGCATATACATCATATACATATACATATATATACACATACATACATAGAACAACTAGGTGGAGCTGTGGATAGAATACTAGGCCTGAAGTCAGGAAGACCTGAATTCAAATTCAATCTTCAGACACTTAATAGCTGTGTGACCCTGGGCAGTTCACTTACCCCTGTTAGCCTCAGTTTCTTCATATGTAAAATGAGCTGGAGAAGGAAATGGCAAGCTGCCCTAGTATCTTTGATAAGAAAACCCCAAATTGGGGTATAAAGAGTCCAAGATGACTGAAACAACTGAGCAACAAAACACACACACATATTCTCTATTTAATTGTACATGTGCATATTGTCTTACCTATTGGACTGAGGGCTTTTTGAGAGCTAGGACTTTTGTCTTTATATCCTTAGCCCCTAGCACAGTGCCCATCGCATTTGTTGTTCAGTCATTTTTAGTCATGTCCGATTCTTTGTGCCCCCATTTGGGGTTTTCTTAGCAAATGATATTAGAGTGATTTGCCATTCCCTTTTCCAGATCATTTTACAGATGAGGAAACTGAGTTAAGTGACTTGACCAGGGTCATATAGCTGGTAAGTATCTAAGGCCAGATTTGAACTCAGGAATATGGGTTTTCCTGACTCCTGTCCATCCCTCTATCAACTATTCCATCTTGCTGCCTCTCACATAATAGGTGCCAATAAATGCTTGTTACCTAAGTAAGAACCAGAGAAAGAATGTTAAAGAAATATGTGGCAGGAATAAAGGAGATGGCCTTGTCCTGTGGCAAGATTGAAGAGTAGCCAATCCAGGGGTGAGGAACTTGTGACCTCTAAGCCATATATGGCCTTCTTGGTCCTTGGGTGTGGCCTTTTGACTGAGTCCAAATTTTACAAAACAAATCCTTTTATTAAGAGGATTTGTTTTGTGAAGTTTGGATTCAGTCAAAGGGATGCACTTGAGGACCTAGAGGGCCACATGTGGCTTTGATGCCACAGGTTCCCCACCCCTGGCTCTAAACACATCGTTGGTATGTTCAAAAGTGTCAAGTAAAACAAGGGAGCACGCCCCTCCCCCAACCTCCACTTGATGGGTGGATCTGCTGTGCTGAACTTATGGGAGGACAATATTCACACATGCTGGTCAGTAATGGCTAGGTTGTGATGTACATCATTGGAGGGATTAACTCCAATTATGAGATCACTGGAATATTTGAGGAGTATTTTGATTCCATGTATATTTGGAGAGACAACATGGCATGGTAGCAAGACTTTTAGATTTGGTGTCAAGAGGCTTGGATTTTGTTCCTTCCCCAGACACCTACAACCTCTATGACAATTGGAAAGCCACTTTACTTAGCAGGGTCTCAGTTTCCCTATCTGTAACATAGGCTTAATACAACTTTTACTACTTAATCTCACAGGACTTTTGCTAGAAAAGTATTTTCAAATCTTAAAACATATATGTATATGTGTTATTGTTGCTTACTGTATTGCTTATTGTAATTTGTAATGCCCTTTGAGGACAGACACCAAGTCTGATAGTGAATCCTTCAAGGACCTCTGATTTCCATCACTGTTGGCACATGCTACATTGATGTATATCCCAAACCACATGTTATTTTTCTTTTTCTTTTTGGAGAGGGGAAGGTAGAGCAACTGGGGTTAAATGACTTGCCCAAGATCACATGGCTGGCTTTTTTGTGTTAAATGTCTGAGGCCAGATTTGAACTCAAGTCCTCCTGACTCCAGAGCTGTGGAGTCTTCACTGTGCCACCTAGCTGTCCCCAAACAACATGTTCTTAGTAGATAGTTCTTAATGAGTTTATGTGTCCACTAAAGCCCATCATCAAACCTCTGGTGATGGGCCTCTCTGAACCTAGAGAGGCTTGTCCTTAGATGCTGGTCCATAATTTGGCCAATGTCCCCAAACTTTCCACCTTGTCAGGAGCTGTCAGAGTTTGAGTTCATTTGGCATAGACCTGGAGAGCCCAATATCCCTTCCCTATGACAATGATGTATAGAGGAGGACTGTAATGGAAGATCATCTTTAGGACTTTTCCTAAAGACTTAGCACACAACTGCATGCTGATGGTGCTCAATAGATACTTCTCATCGAAGTGTCCGGATGACTCATTAGGACCATCCCACTGGCAATAGGCTATGCTGTGCCTTGATCATCCCAGAAAAAATATTTTCCTCTGATGCTTACAGCTTTTCTAGGAAGGAGTAAGGAATTTAATAACCTTCTCCATCCCAATCACTGCATTCCTCCCAGTATTCTATAACCCCATCATAATAGGGTAGTCTTTCAGGAGTTTGTCATTTTTTCCCTGATGTCTGTCATAGGCCACTGATCCAAAATGAAGCTTCTATCTTATAAATGAGCACATTTCCCAATCTTAGAGCGGTTACCCCAATGACATTTAAGAAGGGAACACATTGTTCTCCAGAGACAAGTAACCTTTCTATAGAGTCTAACCCATTCTAACTGTCTTTCCTATCATTGATTAGAAAGGTATTCACCCTATTCAGTGAATTTCCCAGTCAGCTCTATCAGTGACACATTCTGAATTTGTCTTTATTATATAACCAGGGCAATAATTTGCACTGAAATTTAGACACAATTTGCCAGAACAAGTGTTCCCTAACTAAATGTAAATTATATAGTCAAACTCCTTTGACTGGCATTCTGGGTCATTTATAGTCTGGCCCCTAGGAAAGGTGGCTTCTTGTTAACATAGAGAGGATCCCAGATCCTCTCCAAACAGTCCAATGGGGCTTAGAGATGCTCCACTCTACCAGTCCATAAAGAGGATCACCTCTAGACTGCCCAACCTAAATCAGAAATTTACAGAAGAACCTGTGGAGTCCTCCAAAGATGCTAGGATAGACAAGTCATGGGGCTGGTGGAGAGCCAAGCCCAAAGGGCAAAGCAGAAAGCTGCTCCTGGAACTCTCCAACGTCCTAGCACTCTGTGTCTAGGCTCTGCTACGCCTTGGCCCAGTCTGTCCCACTTTTCTCTGGCCTAAAGAGGAGTATCTTTGGAGTACTTTGGGAATGTTCCATATTGCCCAAGCAAAGGATTTAAGATTTGTGGGATTGAGTCTGATGGGTTCAACTAAGTACTGCTGGAAATGGAGCCCGAGGCCTGCCCAATCTCAAATGAGCCCCAACCCAGCCCTATTCAAACAGAGAGAGCAGCCTAAAGCTACTCTGTGAGAATTTCTAGAGGGGCACCAGTGCCCCCAGACAAGCTGCAGGAGATAGGGACTATGCAAAGTCCAGTAGCAGCAGTCTCTAAAGTGTATGGTGGGAGCCCAGTTCTAGGGACAAAGTTGGAACTTAAAGTAAGGAATGGTCTTGGAGCCTCGTGACAAAAGGGAGCCCCCAGGCATGGTTCCCAGGGTCTTTTAAAGGAGAAACTTAGTCTAGTCCACTATACTTAAGACCTTTGTCAGTTCAGTGGTGGAGTGTGACCTAAGTGTGGGTCGTCTATTATTTTAAACTATTTGGGAAGTAAGACAAATGCTTTAGTGAAATATTTTATCTCTGTCCCTGCCCATTCCTCACCTTCTTCCTCCAATGAACAAACTGAGGAAAATTCTGACTACCATGAGGAAATACCTTGTCTTGAGAGATGCCCAGGGTATAAACCCCAAGAAAATAATCATCTCACAACAAATCCAGATAAAGCTACAGAGAAAAAAAATATCTTGGTTACAAGGACTGCATGATTATCTAGAAAAAATGATACAGGTGATACAGAATGGCAAAGAAAAATAACTTAAAACACATTATGGGGGGCGGCTAGGTGGCGCAGTGAGTAGAGCGTTGGCCCTGGAGTCAGAAGGACCTGAGTTCGGATCTGACCTCAGACACTTAATGCACACACAAACAAAAACCTAGCCATGTGACCTTGGGCAAGTTACTTAACCCCAATTGCCCTCCAAAAGGCAAAAAAACAAAAACAAAAACAAAAAAAACCAAAAACCACATTATGGAAAACCTTAAGCAAGAACTGAATGGCCTAAAAATTAGAATGAGCTAGACAGAAAATAGACAACAAGAAATGTCAAAACAAACATCCCCTCCAAAAAAGGGAAGAAAATCTAAGAAATATATCAAAAACCAATGTCCTGAAAATAGGTAAAGGAGAGAAAAATATAAGAATTACTGGACTCTCTAAAAATTATAATCAGAAAATGTCTGTATTCTGTGTTTCAGGAAATTTTAATGAAAATTGTCCAGAACTCTTAGAACCAGAGAGTAGAATGAAAATGAAAAGAATTCACTGATCATCCCCAGAAAGAAATCACAAAATACAAATTCCCAAGAATATGATAGCCCAAATTCAGAGCTACCTGATGAGAGAAAAATACTCCAATTGGCTGAAAAGAAGGGGCTTAAATCCCAAGGAAACACAATAC